>OY757921.1:97209852-97299852 GCA_963585895.1 Sepioteuthis lessoniana
TTAAGTCTATTGCACATTTCACACTGTTATCAGAAAGAAGATCATCTATTTACAAGGAAAATGATAATATCAAAAGATAAGAGTGTTCGAAGGAATATAGAATTTTAGAAAGAAGATAAAAATATCAAAATCCTCAAATGTCTCATTTTTTTAAAATCAGCTTCGTAGATTTATGACATGAGTAATGAATTATTAATTTCCCGTTTTTCTCTTTTCGTCACAACTTTCATTACGCAAAGTTCTTTTGCCCAGTCGGCTGGGGCTGTAGAATACACTGACTGAACCTTTGCAGAGGGGTAAGACCCCCCACCACCAACGAGTGTCCTGAATATGACACTAAACAATCTGATCGTGAGGTTCCAGCAATGCTGGAGCTTTGGGAAATGCGGAGTACCCCTTCATTGCCATCGCTCCCAGGTCCACTCTGGCCCGGAGTGGTAGCACCTGATAGGGCCCTATATATGGGTTAAATAGAACTAACAGCATACTCATGCTAAAATGAATTGAGTAAACTGAATAGCTTGAAATAGAAACGTTTTTGACAATTAAACCGTACTTACACTTAAACTGCGTGCTTATGCTTAACAGAATTATTTGAAATAGAAGTGTTTTTCGACATTAAAACTGTATTTACACTGAACTGAATTATTACATATAACTGCTTGAATAGTTTGAAATGGAAATGTTTTTTGACAATTAAACTGTGTACTTATGCTAAACTGAACTGTTTTCAATAGAACAGATTATTTACTTACAAATGGATTTGGCGTTAAATAACCTACAAAGGTTGATATGCCATAAAACCCAACAAACCAAACCAAAGTTCTTGTTGGGATACCATTAATTTCTTATCGTATTGACCAGCAATTTGGGTTACATTCGTTTACCTGACGCCATAAGTTCAAGTTAACTGTTGTATTAAGATGTTTTGCCCTATGACTGAAATAGTTTCGTATTTTATCTTGAATAAAAATAATTTTAGGCGCACACACTGGGTGTCAGTATTCCTGCGTAAAATTATCTTTATTCAATTCTGCCTCGTTAGACATTGCAGGATACATCTGATATGTTGGTAAGAATTTTGATAAAATTAGCGTAAGGGTATTCGGCGCGGAAAGCGGAATTGGTGAGTCGAATTCGAGTTTCGATCGATCTGCTTACGTTCACACTTCCCATCGCAAAAGGCATCAGTCTACTTCTCCAACGATCTATAAGTAAATAGTAGTACAATTACATCCCTATAGCCATATAAAATCAGTCCAAATAAGACAAGGTTATTATGACAGAAAATACAGATAAATAATATATATATGAATATTTGGTGACTAAATCGACCCTCTATCCCACTGAAGTTTAGCAAATGACTATGATTAGATATAGTAAGTTAGCCGACCGTAGACGAGGGTGACCCAAAGGCTCTCTTTTCAAAAGCTACCATACCAAGGTGTGGGGGAAGACACAACTCCTTTTCCTGGATTGATCTCCTTACCCCTGAACAGTACTTTATAATGCTGAGTGTTAAGCAAGGAGGTATCAAGTACCATTTTTTGAGTCCCACGGACTAGTGGCAAATACTCTAACCATTATGCCAATAAGACGTAGCAAAGTTGTATAATTTACAGATAACTAGGAAGATATTTTAATAAAAGCACAATGGAAAAAGTAACGGGGGAAACTATTTCACTATCCTTCCAAGAACAATTTATCTAATGTATAGTTTACAGATAAAGGAAGCAGTGGAATGTCATGATCGTCCATATAATGAAAACACACGCACACTCATACACATATTGAAAGTTATTTATATATATATATATATTATATCGCTATTATTTTCATTTTAATCAGATTACTAGAAGATACATAAAAATTTTCCCTCAATAGATTATTACTAAAATACTGTGATCATAACCCAACAAGAACGCTAAATCATAGCAACATTATTTAGAGCAACTCACTTAAAATGCTTCTATTTAAAATGTAAATCAATTTCCGGTCTAATTTACCGCTGAGTGACAATTTTGTAGTACCTGCAATCATTTGGTTGGTTGGTTGGTTTGTTTTACAGCGTACCAATCCTTTTCAGGTCATTTAACGCCTAATTAAATTTAAAACAATTCAGTTTAGTTTGAGTATTGTTTTTGTTTACAAACAGACAAATGTCAAAACAGTTCTATTTCAAACAATTCAGTTTAGGATAAGTACACAGTATAGGACCCTTTCAGATGCTACCACTCCAGGCCAGAGTGGACCTGTGAGCGATGCAATGAACTGGAACCCCGCCATCAGATTGTTTAGTATCATATCCAGGACACTTGTTGGAGGAAGTCTTGCTCCTCTGCAGAGATGAAGTCGGTGTATTCTACCCCGCTACCAGCCGACTGGGCAACTGCATTCATTGTTAACTTAAGTTGTATGTTTAATTGGTTTGGTTTACTTTGATTTTACGACATGTCAACCATATTTTATAAGGAAATATTTCATTTTATTCATTCTTTGAAGCGGGTGGTCGTTACTTGTGCAATTATTTGTATGTTGTTTTCTATATTTCCAGCTTATTATTAGCATATTAATTTTTGCTTTCGAGTTGCAAATTGAATATCTAGTTGAATTGTATAAGTTCAGTTGGTGAAGTCAGCATTTCTGTTGAGTGTTTCTACATCCAAATGTGTGTGTATCTACTTGTGGATGAAGATTTGGTCTATCAACCAATTTTTTAGATAAAGGTTGTTTTTCAGGAAGATGATAATGTAGATGGGATCTATTATTTCAAATAGTTCTCTCATACTCTTTATATTGTCAAATTTTCTTTGAGTTAGGGCGAGATTTCCATCAAAATATTTTTCAATTTATGTGGAGTTTCACCTGAACATTTTGGTTGTTGTTTATGACCAATGGTCACTTTTCTTCTGGTCTTTCTGAGATCTAGTTTTCTTTGTTTTAATATGGGTTTTATTTGATAATGCAAATTATGGATATTTTGGTCCCATAACTGTTGCCATTTTTTTTTTATTAATTTATTGATTTTAGGTTTGAAGTATTTTATTTTGATATTTTTGTTGGATACAATACCGTGTACTGATTTGGTTATTGCGTCAGTTTTATAATTTCCCAGGATTCCTGAATGACTTAGTATCCCGAATAATATAAACCTTTTTGGTATGGCTTGTGGAGTTTAGTTTGTTTAAGAGTTTGATGATAAGGGGATTATCCAATTTTCTATTCTTCATTGATAATAGGACAGTGTCGAATCTTTTAGTAGTGCTTGCCGACCCAATGTTGTGTATTAGATCTATTGTGATATTTTTGCCTGTGGATACAGATGCTTCTTTTGGGAGGCATTTTCTGACAATTGAAGACTGCTCCACATTCAGTTCTGTTGCTGTGTGTGGAAATGTAGGAGAAGTTAAGGTATTTTTTGATGCTGTAGAGTTTCTTTTCATACGTTATGGGGTCAGTGCTTCTTGTTTAAGTCTAGGATTACCACTGGTTGTTTAATTATCCAGCAGGACGAGCTTATCTGTATGGTAACATGGATGTTTGTTTGATGCTTCTATGAGTGTGGTTTCCATGTGGAGACCAAATGGTTTTATTGCCGTTTTTGTTTTTTTTGTTGTTTTGTTTGTTTGTTTTTTTTGGTTGAAAATTCAATCATAAACTGAATTAATTGATTGATACTTTAATTAAATGTAAGATCGCAGAGCTATTTTTTCGGATCTGAGGAAGAGATTTGTTTCATGAGCTTCAATGTATAGGCCCTCCTCTCGAAATATTCAGAAGGTCCCTTGAATGTGTTTCAATCGGGTCGGCTCCCCAGTGTGTATGGGTTATTACACGAAAAAATATTAATACTTTGCTGCATTTTTGTAAATGAGTGATGAAAATTTGTTTTTTATCAAAATCATGACAAGGAAATTGTGTTGGTATTTTTGCGCCGTCAAGTTGTAGTGTGGAGTTTATATGCATTTTAATTGATTGACAAAAATGTAGGTATCGATTTTAAATTTTGGAGATTTTTAATCAATTTGTAATTTGGTTCATACCCTGTTGTAATTAGTACTCTACCAGGTGCATGTATTCTAATTTGCATATGATACACAAGTCATAAATATACAGATTATCATCAGTTCAAGGGTTCAGGTATTTAATGATGATGTTGATCTTGAGACATATTAATTTTGGGTTATTGTTTGTTTTCAGCTGTTTAAGTTTTCCGCAAGAGGCACTGATTCATCTGCAATTGTATGAGGATTGTATTGATTATGTTTTTTGGTTATATTGACTTTGTTTTTTCATGACCTTTCTTATATTTGATTTTTCTAGAATTTCTCTTTTATATTTCCATGTTTCTAATTTGTTGAAATTTATTAAAATGAAGTGAGGTTTGATATTTTTTTTCGTTTTTGTTTGATTGGGTAAGATTTATTTTGGATAGATTATAAGATTTAAATTTGGTTGGAGTAGTTTGAATGTATTTTGGTTTTTTTATTATTTGCTTTATTGTTTAGTTCTGAATCCTGAATTTTCCCTGATTTAAAAAAAAAATTACTTTTATTTTTTGAATTATTGAGCGAATTGGTGATCTTTGTTATTTTCCTGTTACGGGTTTTATTTTAACTGTAGATTCAAGTTTTTCAGTAGATATTTTGGGGGCAGTGTTTGTTGTTGGTTCTTTTTGTTTAGTCAGTGATTCTGTTTGACAGATTTCAACAGTGTTGCCTTTTTTTAAAACTGTTTTTAAAACACTGTTTTTAAAAAACTTTTTAAAAACTTTTTTTAAAAAGTTAGGGCCAATCGTTTGCACAAGTCTTTTGATGAGAGTTCTGTGTAAATTTAGTTGATTGTTATTGTTGCTGATTTTAGTTCGGCTTCTGGGCTGAATTCGTTTAGGTGATAACTTTCCTCTAACTTTCCACTATTTTTCTTTGGACTGTGACACCGTAGTAAGTGAGTTCTGACTCCAGTTGCGCTATTACTTAGTGATCTACTAAGTTGTAGTCAATCCAGGCCATAGCTAGATTTTTCCGTCTAGTCTTGCTCCCATTCAGGATGTATTGATCTATGTAAAGTAATTCTGCTGTGCCTCTGGATCCTTTGTGGCATCCTTTCTGTTCGTTAGGGAACTATCCACGGCTTGTTAGTGAGTAGTAAATCTTTTCTCTTATTTGTGCGGTTAGTATCTTCCACATCACCGGTAGGCAAGTTATCCGTCTGTAATTGTTTGGAGGAGTTCCTTTGCTTGGATCCTTTTGGATCAATGTGGTCTTAACTTTGGTCATCCAGTCCGGTACCTGTGCTCCTTGTAAGCATCTGTTCATTTCTAGTGCTAGTCTGTCGTATCGTGACCTGGCGTTTTCCAGTTTGGTATTCTTTTTAGCGTCGTTTTGAGTAAATCGATGTGTATTTCCGCTTTGGAGCCTTCTTCAAGTTCTTCTAGTTCTCTTGTAATATTGTTTACCTATTCAGCCTTTTCGTCACGTTTTTTTGGTTGCCATATTTTAGTCTAAAATCATTCGGTTTCTTTGGCATCCGGTTGTTGGTATGTTTTCATGTCACCACCTCCCAATTGTTGATAGAATTTTCTTTCGTTGTTTTGGAAAGTCCTGTTTTGTCTGTATTGTTTTACCCTTTGTCGATATCTCTTTAATATCCCTTCCTTCGCCAGTACTTTCTGGTTAATTTCCTCAAGTTGTATTATTGTTGCCTTTTCCTTTCTGTTCCCGCATATTTCAGCGTCTTTCTTTTGTTTTATCATTCTGGCCTGTTTTCGTAGTTTTTTTTATTTGCATTTCCAGTCGAATTTCCCATCCTGGTTTCGACTTTTTCTACGTGCTTTTTTAGGGGATCCCAATTTTCTCACAAATTAATTTTGCTCCGCCATTTAACTCGGTTATATTGTTCGTTGGTATATGCGGTAGTATTTGGTTTATTTTTTCCGTTTCTATCTTAAGTGTTCTCCTTTTCACAATTCATAATTCTCTGTACATTTTATTGATTTATCTTTTGTTCCTGTGATAATGTTTCTTAATGATTGTTTGATTGTGCATTGATTGGTAGTGTGGTGTTTCCATTCTCCGAAGTTAGCAGTTTATTTTCGGTAAATTACTTTTGTTTGACACCACTTGATGAGTCTGGTACTATATTATTATTTTGTTTATGTATTTTCCGATGGATTTCTAGTATTTCAAGGTCAGAAAACCAACCCTTCTTAATTATTGTTCTAACTTTGACTTGTCTGAAAATTCGCACATTCTTGCCAGATCTCAATCATTCTTTTCTTGTATCCCCTTTGTGAGGGGTTGCTCCTAAAATATCAGTGAAGTGCAAGTTGATTGTCTTCTTTAGTCCATATTTTGCGTTTAGGTCTTTGATGGTTGTGGTTTCTTACGTTGTTATTCATGTACCTGAAAAAAGAGCAGCCAACATTCGCAGGATGACGACGGATCTCCCATGTTGGCTATCAGGAGAGCACCTGCCGATCATGACACCCAAGCCTGTTGCTTGGGTCCCACGTTGCGTAATATTGTGATTGGGCATTTTTATCATTGGTAATATATTCTGGCAATACCAGATCCAGGGGGTTGCTTATGATCTGCGCCCCTGACACAGATATGACCAAAACAGCTATGATGGCTGTTCATGAATAGCGGGTCATAAAAAAAATCTAAGTTTTATCTTAGTTAAAGTCCGTTATTCTCATTTTTTGCTTTTGGGCCTAAGGTCCTAAACTAATTTCTACTTTTCCTATATCGCCTTCATAGTTTGTGTCAATGATCCTATTTTTAGATTCTTCCTTAAGGGGCTGATTACTTTTATAGATAGACGTTTCTGATGATTTGCAGTGAAATTAGGGCAGAACGGTGAGTATCACTAATTTTTGCTCGTTAAATTTAAATAAATCTTACATATTTCACCATTGTTTAGCTGGAAAAGTTTAGCCGATTAGAAAGATTCTTCATTTAAAAGAATAAATTACAGATTGTACACCACAACATTTCACAAATATTTGAACAAAATCATTGTTGTTTTTTTTTTGTTTTTTGGAAAAGAAAATTCTTACTAACCTCATCCTGTATGAAATATTAGATTTGATTTATATTCACGGCTTTATCTTTCGGATTCTGATACCTAACTGCTAAGTAAAAGACTCTTTTTTTATTAGCTTTTCAAGAAATTTCTATTCTAAAGATAGAGGGGGGGTGGAGGCTTTAAACTTTTCTATTTCTGCTTTATCCATTAGTTTAGAGAGCCCGTCCTTCATTTGTGAAATTACTGATTTTTGCGCGCTAAATTTAAATAAATTATTATTATTTCTACGTTCGTCTCAATCGTGATTATTTCTCTTGGCTTCGATGAATTATCATCACTTGCTTTGAAGCTACGATTACGAGTGTAAATTTGCGCGAAATTCACCACAAAACAACATTTACGCGATTCGATTAAAAATGGCAACGAACGGTTTTAAACATAGAGTATTTTGAGAATCACTGAAAATAGTCTGCCCATTCGATAACACGAACCTTTTTGTATAACTCGATTAACAGCAATAATAGGCTTTTCGGAGGTCAGTTCATTGTGATATAAGTCGAGCATTTGTGACCAAGAACCTCCTGAGTATCCTTAAATAAGACTTCCTCCTCACCCACTCAGAAAAAATATTATCGTTCGATAACTGCAAAGTAGGAAGAAAAGCTCTCTTTCAAATTTGTCCTTGAACAATACTTTTCGTCCATTTCAAATTTTTGATATTTTCTATGCTTAGCTAAGTACATTTAAATCGAGGAAGACAGAAATAAAAGATTGGTTTGTTTTAATCTTCCAATAGTCTTGGTGAAGATAAACTTAAAAAACACAGCATATCTTAACCACCAACATCAGTACTGAACAAAGAATAGAAAAACATTTTTTCAGCAAATATTTTTGTCTAGTATAGAGGGAATCTATCTCTACATAGGCAATTTGTTAGCTTTGAGAAATATTGATTCTATTCTTTTTTAGATGGTCGGATTCTATCTACAATATAAACACTATGTTGAAACGATCTCTAACTTTTCGACACGCATGTACACCAGTTACCTTTTCTTTGCTTTTATTTACAAATACCAACTTGGAAATGGAGCTTACTTCATTGAAACTTGGATCGGAATATTCATTTTCCTCTTCAACTATGGGGAGTTCCTCTTACTTCTAAAAGGGAATAATAAAAAATAAAAGGCGCTCTTAGTCTAACCGTTATCGTCATACGAAATGGAATTGGCGACCCTAGTTTAAATCCCGTATAAGGCTGTTTACATCTCACGTCGCGTTAATGTTTCCAGGAAAGGCATGAATCCATTCCTTAGGAATGTGTAAATAGCAAGGCAGATTTTATTCTTTAGCTTTGGTTAGGCAACCCGTCTAGGAGAAGGAAAACTCTGATTTCAAACTAACTTTACTACACTTGAAATTGATCTTGTGTCACATCCTGGTCATTGTGGAAGGGTTGCGTAAATACATACATGCATGTCGGAAAGTCTGAGATCGTTTCGACAGTGGGCTTATATTGGGAAAAGGGTTAAAAGCATAGAAAATTAATATATTTCGAATCTGACAAATTGACTGAATAGAAAAAAAGAAGGAGAATTTTTTTTTCTCGATGGGACCCAGGTGATTCAGATGTTCCCAAAGTATTTGTGAAGGATTCAAATAAAATAGAAAATCGGTGGTTATGAGACGTTTTGGGGAGAATATATATATATATATATATATATATATATATATATATATATATATATATATATATATATATATAAGAGGGATTCAGTGACCTTGATGTTTGAACACGAAGCAGAGAAAAGTTTTATTAGTGTTTTATTTGTTTATTCATTTTAAAATTAGTTTTGGACAGTCGGCGATTCTGACGCCCACGCAATATTCGAAACTGAGACATAAAATGTTCTCTTTTGTTGGGGGCCTTGCAGATTATTGCTTTGTCGTTAAGATCGATATCCCAACTTTCTTTTCTTTGTTTATTGCAAGTTTATATATCTGCTTTTTAGAATGTAGATAGTGTGTAGATAAGGCAAACCGCGTTTATAAAGGAATTTTTATGGCGTGGGAAGAGGAGGCGCCTACCGTAGTACAATGTTTAGCAATCTCGCTCATGTTGAACAATGCACTTGTGTCAGTCTATCGATCCTCATGGAAGTTTTGCTACTATTGGTGCCACACTAATCGACGTTTAATAAACAACCCTGAATAGGTATTGTTTTTAAGTTCATCCAATAGACCATTTCGAAAGTTGGCTGGTTTCGAACCTCACGAGGTACATTACTATTGTGAACTTTAGCCAGAATAAGCCGAGCTGAGGAGGTATTTTAGGTATCTTGCTGTGAAGCAATGGGTAGAGAGCTAGATTAAATTGACACATTTTCCTCAAGACCATTAGTATATAGAGAGCACAAATGGACCCGACCAAAAACAACACCCGGTAGATAACTTGAGCTTAGATTACGCTGACTGCCTACCATGAAGAGGGGTACCCACTGCCCAATGAATTTCCTGGCTATGACACTAAACTACATCTGGTGATGAAGCTTTAGTTAATGAGATCTGAGGAATGTAAAGTATCTCTTCATTGCCATTACTGCCAGGTCCACTCTGACGCAAAGTGGTTGTACCTTTTAGGATTCTATCTATGAGCCAAATTGATCTGTTTGCAAATTATTTCTATTTAATAAGAATACTTGATATTATATTATCATGTGCAAAAACTATTAAGGAACTACACAAAAATATAGATATAAATATACAACGTGTATGATTTCCTTACTTATAGGCATAAAATAACTCAGACAAGTTGACATACAGTTAAAATCAATCTATCATTCACTCGACCGAAAATCGAATTCTTTTTGATGGTTCTGTTTCCGACACCTCCCATTTTTGAAATTTGAATGAAATTAATTTGAATGGTTTTTATGAATGGTTCTTTTGGTTTGATATGAAACTGATTACCTCCAAGGCATGAAATTATGATAAATATAAAATATATCCATATTGTCAGTTTAATAGTGAACATGAATGCATTACGAAATACGAGGTGCATACGATAAGTTTCCAGACTATTTTCGAATGGGCATTTAAAATTTTCGTAGACTCTTGAAAATTTACCATGTTATTGCTATACATGTTATGAGATGACTGACCAATTTTTATGATTTCAGGTTCAAATGAACAGCTACAGTAGCAATTGGAATACACCCTACTAAAGCCTGAGAGTCACAGCTGGTGAATTTCAAAAATGCAATCTGGACGTGACGACACTTTAGAAGAATGATATGCAATAAAATTCTGTTTTAAACTAGAAAAAAATGCCACAGAAACGTATGGAATGCTTCACACTGCTTTTGGACAATCTTGCATAGGTCGAGCATCAGTTTTTGAGTGGCATAAGAGATTCAAGGAAGACAGGGAGTCTGTGAGGGATGATGAGAGGTGTGGGAGGAGTAAGGAAGTCAATACACCAGAGTTGATTAGCCAAAGGATAAGGGTTAGGGTTACTATATTGAGGTTTTAAGGGAGTTCAGTAAGAGATTCTGTCGGAAGAGGCCAGCAATCTTCAAATCGGGTCAGTGGCATTTCCACCAGGACAATACACTAGTCCACAACTTCATCCATGTTACAGACTATTTGACGAAGATGGGCATCAAGACAGTTCCTCACCGTCCCTGTGACTTTTAGTTATTCCCTAAGCTCAGTGGCTGTCGTTATGAGTCAATTGAGGAGATGAAAGAGGCTGTGACGAAGGTCATTGACACGCTCACACAAGAGGACTTCCATGGGGCCTTCGAGAAGTTGTTGGAATGGTACAACAAGTGCATTGCAGCCGGAGGAGCTTACTTCGAAGGGGACTAGAGTTTCATGTGTGTACTATCAATAAAAGTGCCCATACGAAAAAAGTCTGGAAGCTTATCGTATGCACCTCGTAATATACAACAGTTATTCTGGCTTACCTCGGAAGCAGCGTCGAATCAACCGAAAAGGACATCGAAACGAGGTTAACGAAAGCATGGACAGCTACCAATAGGCTATCGATTATATGGAAATCAGACCTAACCGATAAAATGAAACGCAGTTTCTTCCAGGCAGCGGTCACATCGATACTGCTATATGGCTGCACAACATGGACGCTAACAAAACGGCTGGAGAAAAAGCTAGACGGCAATTACACAAGAATGCTACGTGCAATCTTGAACAAGTCCTGGCGGCAACACCCCACAAGACACCAACTGTACGGCCACCTGCCCCCTATCACGAAAACTATTCAAATTAGACGAACCAGACATGCAGGACACTGCTGGAGAAGCCGGGACGAACTCATAAGAGATGTACTCTTATGGACCCCCACACATGGCCGTGCAAAAGCAGGACGACCAGCACGAACATACATTCAGCAGCTATGTGAGGATACGGGATGTTGTCCTGAAGACCTACCTAGGGCGATGAACGATAGGGAGGAGTGGCGAGAGAGGGTCAGGGATATCCGTGCTACCAGCGCGATATGATGATGATAATGATTGTGGCTTTATTTGGTAACTATACAAATACATATCTTCACAATCGTTTTAACCTGGTAAACGCTACCTTATCTCAGATTTAAACATTTCATAATCTCTTTGTTAATAGGCCTTACCTCTCCGGAGTAGAGTAATTACAGTCTCCACTAATATACCATACAAATTACGTCTTAAGAATTATTTTACACTGGTAAATATTTCATAATCTCAAACAGATCTATTTGACCCATGTGTGGAACCGACACTGAGTCATTCAATTTAGTGCATTACAAATACGACAGATCTTACAGCTCCTAGTGGACATGAAAGTATTACCAACGAAAGGGTAACTCTACTCTTCCGAAAGCTTCAGGCCTGGAGCCTCACCACCGACTGCATCTAGTATAACTTGGTTATGAAACTAAACAGTATTCGGTGGTGAGTTTCTTGCGCTGGAGCTTTTTGGGCGCATGGAGTCGCCTTTTCGTAGCCATCACTTCCAGTTCCACTTTGATTAGTCGGTATTTGTAACATAAGGCATTAAAATAAATGACCCGGAGTGGTGGCGCCTGTTATGGTTGCACCTATAAATGAAATTGATCTGCTGGAGATAATGAAGTGTTTATTTGTTTAAAATAACTGTGAAGATATATTTGTAATAAGATCTTTTATTTTTGTAACTTAGTGTACTAAATTCACAGTGTACTTCTGTAAATGGTAATTATTTCATCCTAGACCCAAATTTTCCAGGCCTTGTCTACGGGGTCTAGAATAAACCAATTAGTGTTCGCCAATAATCCAGGAGACCAAGGTTCAATCCCAGGTCGAGTCATACCAAAGACTCAAAAAATGATACTTGATGCCGCCTTGCTTAACAATCAGCATTATAAGGTAAGGATCAAGGGTAAAATGGAGAAATTCCAGGAATGGAGTAGCACCCTCCCCTGTAGTAGCTATTGAAAAAGGAGCCTTCGGGTCACTCTCGACTTTATTTACTTATACTCTACCGAGAGTTAAGATTCCCACCTAAAATAGCACTAAACTGAATCCGTTCTGGTGGTTTGGAGAGCGTAATGTCATCCATTCGTAGCTATTACTCCCAGGTCCACACTGATCCGAAGTGATAGGGTATGTTTCACCTTTAGGCCGAATCGATATTTTTGTTTGTTTGTTTGTGTTTTATGGCATATCAGCCTTTGTCGGTTGTTTAATGCCAAATTCATTAATTTGCAAATAAACTGTTCTATTTTAGGGAGAAGTGGCGAGAGATGGTCAAGGATATCCGTGCTGGCGGCACGACATGATGATGATGATGATTTAAAACGATTCAGTTTAGCATAAGTACACAGTTTAATTATCAAAAATATTTCTATTTCAAGCTATTCAATTTTGTCAAACAGTTCTATTTCAAACAATTCAGTTTATCGTAAGTACAGTTTCAATGTCAAAAACAGTTCTATTTCAAATAATTCTGCTTAGCATAAGTATGCAGTTTATATGGCAAAATAGTTCTATTTCAAACAATTCAGTTGAGTTCTATTTGACCAATAGATAGGACCTTATCAGATGCTACTACTCCGGGCCAGAGTGGACCTGGGAGCGATAGCAATAAAGGGTACCCTGCATTCCCCAAAGCTCCAGCAGATTTTTAGTGTCATATCACTCGTTGGGGGAAGGGTATCTTACCCTTCTGCAGAGATGCAGCCGGTGTATTCGATAGCCCTCGACTAGGCAACGATCTGTTTGAGATAATGAAATATTTACCGGTGGAAAATTTGTGGGAAGATACATTTTGTATTGTATATAAAGGAAGATTATAATTATTAAGCCATTACTCCCTGGTCCACTTTGGCCCCAAATAGTAGGACCTGTTAGAGTCTTATCTACTGCTAAAACAGATCCCTTTGAGATAACTAAGTGTTTACCTGTTTAGAATGATTAAGATATATTTGTACCCAATGTAATTGGATACCATGAGTATTAAATTAACTTTAGCAGAAAATAACCCAACAAGGGTTGACATGGCGTAAATCCAAACGGCTAAACCGTTCAATTACAGCTAAAAATAAACCCTTCCTTATCGAAATATTAGTGTAGCATGGTCTTTTCCAAATTAAAATATTTAACTAAATCTCAACATTTATGTAAAAATATTTTTTAAAATTAATATACACTTAAATATCAAAATAATGCTCTGATTTTTTTTTTATTAAACTATCCTTTGTTTATATAAAACATGTGCTAAATCTCTATCTATTTATTTCAGATGTAATTTGAAGGTAAATTAAATTATAAGTAATTAAAATTATTGCAATTTGATTTGTCATACAGATGTTTCTAATTAAATAATGGATAATGATGAATAGTTACCTCCCTTAAATTATAGTAGCCTCCCTTACTTTGAAATTTTTCCATGCTCAAGTTTATCATACAATTATGTTGATGAGAAATAACTATTTAAATTTTGACATATTTATTAAACATATTTTACAAATTAATTATGTTATATAAATTTATGTGGGGAAATAATAAGGATTCTACCTTCATGTCGATTTTACTCCAAATTTTTTTTTATCGCAACTACCAGCTCGCCATTCTAGGAAATACAACTGATTTGAATTCAGAGTGTTCATTCTCCTTGATCATTTACCATACTAAAGCTAAACAGACATGTCTGAGCCACTATTTAGGTGGTTTTATGACTTTCTCAAATACATTAGCGTCAAGTGAGATACAAACAACCTCGACGTGGCTCGCCGGCTTCATTTTCTACGACTGTAACAGTTACGCCACTAGCGTCTTCTTCAGTTTCTTTCAACTTTAGAATATATTATATACAACTCGATGTCAGTGTCTAAAGCTCTAAAACTAATTTTGTGTGGTTCGGTCCGCTATTGTTTCTTTTTTCTTTTAATCGCCGAATAGTTCGTTATGATAAAAAAAGAAAAAAATTGGATAAAAAAGTAAGGCAAAAAATTGCTTAAAAACTATATCAAAGTTGAAAAGAAAAAAACTTTCCAGATAGTCTAAAGGACTGAAGATGACTAAAAGGTGTAACAGCCTAAATTTTGTGTTCATATCAACAAACATGAAAACGGTGGTCCTAATAATATTCTTAATAGTCCATGTTAACTTCAGTTTTTAAACCGTTCATTTTGTAAGGTTTGGAAGACCACTATTAAAATGTGTCCTCAAACAGGTTTTGCTTTTTCACACGTATCGATCATTGTTTTTAGAGATCAACCCAAATTGGCTTCCCCACCAAGTACAGGATAGTCATATAAGTAATTTATTAAGCTCTGTACTTAGATGTGGCACAAGGCCTTATGAATCGGGTACTCAATGAGATTCGAACTCAGTCGTGAAGGTTTGCGTAAACGTTTTCAGCAAAAACACCGTTTTTTAATAGTATATTCATTGTTTAACGAAAAAAGAAAAGAAAAAAAGATAATCGCCTGTAACTTTTGCATACAACTAATAAACATCTACTTCAGAGAATTTATGTTTATGTGAAATTCTCTCGTTCCGAAGTACAATAATGGTGAAGCTTGCAAGTAATTGGGAACTGATGTTGAAAATAAAGGGACAGTTTATAAAAAAGATTTTTTTAAAAAAAGATGGTTCAGACTCGAAATAAAACAAAAGTAAAAAAAATTGAATCAAAAGGTATGAACAAAAATGAGAAGTTGAACTTTGACCACAATGTCCGCCTACACAAAATCTTTCTTTGTCGATCTATGTCGGTTCAGAAGGATCACTTGTATTTTCCTTTCTCTAAGTGCCTTCCTATCTATCTATCTATCTATCTATCTAGTTTTAGTTTCTTTGCGCAACTTCAATATATAACTCTTCATTGAATTAAAGCTTCGATCTCGCAACTGGAAATGAAAGATGTACTGACGGGAGAGAAAAAATTCCAGACTCACACGTGTACCCACATATTCCCACATACACATATAAACAAACACAACTACAAAAACTCAAATACAGAGGTACATTCACGAAAGGAAAAGTGCGCTTAGCACGACGCTTATAGTCGTACGAAATGGAATAGGCGAACCGCGTTCAAATACTTCACGAAGCAGATTGCATTTCACTTCACTCTAATTACCTTGGAAAGGCATGAATCCTTCTTCTTCAAAATATAGGTAAATAGTAGGGCAGACTGTTTATTTATCCTTGGTAAAACATCTAGTCTAGGAGAAGGAAAACTTTGAATACAAACCAAGCTTAATCCGTTTAAAAATTGACTTAGTGTCACATTCCACTCGTGGAAGAGGGGTTGGGTAAATGCGCACGACATCTCCGAACACCAAGGAAATTTAGGTAAAATACATACATGCACATTAGATTCATACATATAAATATATTCATCTATTCTAGTTAATCACTCTTTTGAAACACACACACACACACACACACACACACACACACACACACATGTGCGTGAGTGCATACCAGCTACAACCAAACACTTATAAAACTCTTTTACGCATCCTTCACAGACAAACACACATGCACACCCTCATGATCGACACAAAGTTCGCATACATACTGACGCCTTTGCTCACTCAAACGGGAAGCACACACACACACACACACACAAAGACCCGAATTTTGCAACCCGTTATAATAACTATATTTTCGTTTTATTCATAGTTATCAGTCTTCCATAATGTTAATTATCAAATTTGGAGAAAACTTTTCTTAGATTTTATCGACTAAGCTTTGCATAGATTAGTTCAAGGCCAGTAGCTTGGGAGCATTCGTTGAGAATGGAAATATGAGGCATTGGTGGGTAATGGTTATCATCTGAGAAAATGAACTCGACGAGGCAAATTCTTATTCATAACGAGACTGTTTACATTTCATTTTATGCAAATGCTTTTGGATATGAATTCATATCTTCACTTCACACACCTCAGCTATAGGTAAATACAACTATCAATAATTTCATAATCTTTTCCTTAGTATTGGGTTCTCCCATATTTTTCTTTGTATGCTTTGGGAAAAAAATTATACCATAGATTTGAATAATTCAATCTATCTTCTTCAAGCTACATTTTAAGAAGCCAGAATGTTCATCTATTGAAAAAAGGATTTGCATCTTATTTGCAATCAGGTAATTTACTGCTAAATGATAAAACGATGTGAACTTCTCCGAAGTATGCTAAAGGCATGATTTTTGCCAGACGTAGTTGTTGGCCAGACGAAGTTTTTTAACCTTCGTATGTTTAGGAGGAGGAAAACTCTGAATTCAAACTGGCCAAAATTCGCTTAAGTATTGACCTTGTGACAAATTTTCCTCGTGTAAGAAGAATTGGTTAAATGCAAACGAAAAAAAGCACAGTTGTTAGTTAGCTAGTCGAGGAGACTAAACCTATTATAGTGAATTCAATTTTCACTGACTGTTTACATCTGTGAAAGTTTATCAAAAGAAAACTAAAAAATATCAATAAAGCATTATTGAACCGGCTGTAGTTATCAGAGCCAAGTGCGTGATTTAAAACTGCACTAGTTTATTTGGTCGTATCAGAAGCCTCGTTTTGGCTGCAAATTTAAGAAGCAAATTTTCCTGTCTCGTACCGTTTCATTAAAGTTGGTGAGATTGAATTATAGAAAATCACCCACACTTCCAAGTACAACCGCACCAAGATTTTGTGCATCTAATAAAAAGTTCTTGATTTGACACTCTAAAGGTAAAAGACTTAATATACTACTCAGATTCTTATGCAAGAATCATACTCGCAGACATATAAGTCTGAAACCCACGTTCCAAATAATTTTACCAAAGTTTGTCCTGACTCGAAGAACGCCAGTCTTGCTTTTCATTTGTCTTTGTAGGATTTCTGATTATCTATTTGATTTGAATCTAACCTCAATTTCTGTACAGTCTGAAATCTGAGTCAAATTAAGTAAACGAACGTAGAATTTTCTGAGAAGACATTTTATGGTCAAGAAAAAAAATTATATTGCGAAGAACAATGAAGTAATCTTTTTTGTCTTGCTTTATCCAATGGTAAGCTCGTCAATCTTGCTGAATATTATTTGTGAGTTCGATTCTCGGTGATTTCTCCATACTTCCTGCCTGGAGATTAACTAAGTTTTGTAAATAACAACACAGTTGATTCCGTTCTGTTAATAAGGCTTTGGATTTACCAACTGTTTTCTTTGCAAAAAGATAAGAACTCCTCATATAATTGGTGAGTGTCCTGTCTATGACACTAAACTACATCTTGTAGTGAGACTCTAGTTCTGGTCCTCTCGAGAGTATGGAATACTCTATCATTGGCATTACCCTCTGAGCTGGAGTGGTAGTACCAGTTAGGGGTCTTACATATAATTAATATCTCTCTAATGATTAGTATATGATAGGGATACGTGAAACCATATTAATTTCCGTTGTTACGGTGCGGGGATGAGGGATGACTCGACTCGATATGGAATTCTGATGATAAGAAATCCAATATCCCGACCACGTGCCGTACATAATAAAAAAAAAAAAACAGTTTTCGAGTTTGGTTCGTTTTTTTATTTATTTCAAAAAGGTTCACTTAGGTATTACAATGTTTAGTGAGAGAACATTCGATACACCAAAAAAAAAAAAAAAAAAGCGTTAGAACTAGCGAAACGAATTGAGCAAACACGTGGTTAAAATGTAATAAGTTTTTTTTTAATTTCCGAAGAATATGGAAATAAAGAAAAACTGTCAGTCTGTGGTGAGTGCGTTATTGTAACATATAATATAAAGGTTCTAAGTTGTCGGAGATATATAGGATAGAGTGAATCTTTTTTTATCAGGATGAATATGGATTTATGCCGGTCATTTACAACTGGATTATTCTTATCGCCTAGTGGGAGACGCTTGAAGGTTCATAGGAAAAAAAAACCTGATGTTTCTTCTTCCTATAGTGAATGGGTTGAGATTTGCTTTACAGAATAATGGTGAAAATAGAGATGATTTTCAGCATTTTCGAATATTTCTGTCCTGTTTCCATAGATAAAACCTTAACAGGTACAAACATATCGTGTCGAAGTGGACCTGGGAATAATAGCAACAAATAGGTGACCCCACACACCGTAAAGTTTCCGAACTAAACCCTCAGCATTCAGTGTCACAACGAGGACGCACTTTTTTTTAGTTAGGTTTGGTTTAGTTTAGTTTGTTTAATGGCATATCAACATTTGTAGGTTATTTAATGCCAAAGCCATTCTCCTAGGAGAACAGTAAGGGTACCATTTAACCTATAGATGGGAGGATAAAGGGGTTCATGCCTTTCCCAAGGGTATTTGTCCGAAAGTGAACGTAATAGCGAGACTGGAGTACGAACTCGCTTACTACGATTCCGCAGTCCATCTCTTTAACCATTACACCACGAGGACACCCCCGCACTTTTTTTAGTTGGAGGGATCTTACCATGGCGTTCTATACTACAGGCGAACTCATGACGCAACTGAGAGCCAGGACTGGAGCCCTATTAAAAAATGTGTGATTTTCAGAAATTTTAGACGAAAATTAAGTCAGCCACTTTTGAAAATATTTAGAATAACATTTTGATTCCCACCTGAGGATAATAGGATGTGAAAAGTTAAATAAATGAAAATATGTATTTTTTCTATGGATACAGATAATGATTAAACAACCGGGGTAATTATAATTTCTGGTAAAAGATGTAATACCCATAATATTGAATCAGAAATATTCATATTATTTACAGGTGTTATTGAACCCTTTATTCAATCTATTCCCTGCAAATGAATAAAGAGTTTGATTTAAATTTACATTACAGTTGCTGGGTTTGACAAAAAGAAACCGAGAACTCTGGTAGACATCAGCCAAAGTGTGTATATAACAATCAATCATCTCAGAAATATAGACAAATAAAACAAAATCATTCTAGGAAAGTTTCAAAACTTTTAGAGCTGGTTCTTTTTCTGATCTGGGCGTGCCATGTTTGCCAAAATTTTTCAAAACTATATTTGCAAAAATAAAAGCATGTTTTGTCTCCATGTTGAAAAAAATAAAACTCAGAAATAAGCATAAAAATGTTACTTAAAGATTTACAGCAAACCTTTTCCTTTCTTGGATGGAAAAGGATAAAACAAAAAATAACCAATGGCAAGTGTGGTCAGAAGGAACTTTTAGTTTTCCACAATCAGTTAAATTGTATATTTTCCACACTTTTCATAATAAAAATGGGTTTCACATTCACTGGGTTGATTATCATTTCTTTTAATACATCCAGCTATTTACACTAGAGTCATTCTTATTTCATTAGAAAGAGATTGCTCTAAATTTTCCAGATTGTCAAATATTTCTGAACCTTCCTCACAAAGTTTATAATCACAAGATGTACATTGGTGACCTAGATTAACATTAGATTCTTCAATATTTACATTTTGATTTAAAAGTAAAGATGTCTGCAGCTTTTTGAACATTAATAAAATAGGTGCCACCTGATCCTTGCAGAAGTTTACCGAATTCTTTTTCAAATGGATCAGTCCAAAATTGCCCACTTAGTACATATTTATGACTTGTAGCTAAAAGGTGTCTACTTTGACTAACAATTCCATTGCAAGTATAATGTATGGCAGTAGCAGTGTTTTGGGCTAATTGCTTTTTTACGATTACCTTGACTGCCAGCAATATTAAGAGTCATTTATATATATAATTCAATGATATAATCAAGCCGGGGGTTATTTGGAGATTTTATTTCAGCTTGTAGAAGATCATTACGTAATTTATCAATTTGAAGAGACTTAACATTTAAAATTTTGCACCACGTCAAAACCTTGTTTATGAATAGGGCTGTATCATTCTTATCTACAATATTCCAGACCGAGTGAGAAGTGTATTATATGTTTTTCTTCAGAAAACACTGAGACAAGTAGAAACCTGTTTTATTTCCATTGGCTTTGGAGCAATGGAAATTTCATTTAAATCTGAAGGTTTGACTAGTCTTTCACATTCAAAACAATATAACTGTTTAAGATGTGCCCATTTTGCAACTCGTCTTACTCCATCATCATCAAAGATTAGTTCTGTTTTTTTCTGTCAGCCACAAATTGCGAATATTTTTCAATAGATGAACATAATCAAAAAGGAAATGTTTATTATCTTCAGTTAACCAAGGTTTTTCAGGAAGTGTATGATATAATTTTAAAAAAGCTTGATTTACTCGGTTGCCATCACATATAATAGCCTTTACATCAGCTGATACAGATGTGATGGCCTGGACTGTAAACTTAATTTAATCAAATGAAAAGACTGATATAATTTTGAAATTGGAATCAATTTTGTAAGAAATTTGGGCCCCCATTGAGACATATCAACATTATACCAAGTACTGTTTGAGCAAGTAGAGATGGATTGTCAACTGATTTACCAAATCGTTGTCATGATATAGCAACATTTTTTTAAATATATACTTCATCATGGAGAATTGTGCACCCTTTTTGACTGGTATTAGGAGTATTAAATATACATAACAAAAAAAATTTCGTTAAAGTTTGAAACTTTTCACGTAATTCTTCCTAATGTTGTTAATGGGGGTAATTGAAAATCGTCTCTTAATCTATAATACAATGTCCCTGATATTGCATATTACCCAAAAGCACGTTATAAGTATATATGAGCTGTATTTTATTTTAACCATTTTGAGAGCTATCGGTAAAAATTGTTGACACAGGATATTTTTCTTGTGATCAAAAGCCATAGAATTTAAATATCAGATGATTTCTTACAGTTTTGACCAAGTATCAACTATATTTATACGGTTTTTGGACTGGCTGCTAATATAACACTTGACTCCATAATGAAATGTTTCAAAGCCCAAATTGTCATAAATTCTCAACATAAAGAGAGAAATACCATCAACAAATTTTGATGATTGAATAGTTAAAATATTTTCATCCAAAAATGCTACAATTGGATATACAAAGTCTTTTTTGTTGTTAAGTAAAATTTCTTTCAAATCTGTATAATTAACTTTATCTAATTCTAAAAAAGCATTAGGTTCATCAGCAATTTGATTTCCAACAGTACTGGAGGTATTTTATATTCCTTTGAACAGTTGAGGGTGTTGGTATTTGACTACTTGGTGCAGCTGGCCAGACAGATGGTGGATATTTTGGACGTATTTTTCCATGAGCTTCTATGGTATAAAAATTTGAAGGCCAATGTTGTTGACAAATAACAGTATCATTAGTAACATTTAAATTGGCATTTGGAAATGATTTTATCCATTGCTCTCTCTCTCTCTCTCTCTCTCTCTCTCTCTCTCTCTCTCTCTCTCTCGTCTTTGTTTTTTGGAAAACTATAAACTGGTATTTTATTAATCTCACGAAACAGTTTTGTCTTGCTGGCCTCTGTAATTTGTTTTGCAAGCAAACATACAGCACTTCCGGGCCATGGCTAGGAATTAAGTAATGTCTGAAATGCTAGATTAAACCTCTTTAACAAATATTTCTCTTACTGCTTCAATTTAGGGGTAAATGTTCAAGCTAAATTAATTAGACTCTTAATTACGGCTTTTATTCACCCACCCCTTCCAAATGCACACAACAAATTAAAACAAAAAATTTTAGAGAGTTGCCTTCAGCTTGAGAATCAACTTTTTGATTAAACATTTTTGAGAGGGAGGGGTATCATCTTGTTTGAGGAATACAGTCAGGTTTGCAGTTTTGCACAATAATCGTTTAATTATCAACAATAAAACTGTTTTTAATCAAACAAAAAATAGTAATGGCTGCATAGTGCTATTAAACAAGAAATTAAAACATTTTATTACTTTAAAATTTTGTATTAAATTTAAAAACATTCATAAGTAGCCTTTCCTTTAGTTTGGTTATTTTAATGCGCTTTAAAGTATATAAATATAAATATATATAAAATATATATAAAGTATATGAATATAATATATATAAATTATATATAAAATATGTATAAAATATAACTTTTTTTACCTTAAAGTAAAACAACTGAAAGTAAAAATAATGCATTTTGTCATTTAACAACAATATCAGAAAAATATTAAAATACATTTGGTAAATAAAATTGTTATTATTCTTTTAAAATAAATTTTGCAGTAAAAACATAAAAACAAACACAAAAAATGAAAACCTCAAACGACATAAAAGGAGACCTTTCTAAAAAAAAAAGTTAATTTAAATATTGACATTAACTCTATGTAATAAAATTTATTAATATTTTTCTTTAATTCTAATAAGTAAAATCATTACAGTTCAACAGTTAGTAACTAATGTAGTAAAAATAATCATTTATTCTTTAACTTTGGAAACAAAAGTGCGAAGAAATTCGCTTTTTTAAAAAATTTTAATGGAAATGTTGGATAAAGTTTTAATAGAGAAAAGTTAATGAACCTTTCTCTATTAGAATTTTATTCGAATTTATTATTTAAACTTAAACTTTTAATAGAAAAATCTTGACTTATGCTAATTTTTATCGTGGCTAAAAACTTGAGAAAATTAAACTTTAATTTCGTTGATGTTACGTTTTCATCCACACTAACAATGTTTTTTTAACGATATCAAAAATAAATATCAAATTAAGTAATGACGTTAAATTTATGAAAAAAATCATTTTTAATTCATTTTATGATAAAAATATTTTGCTTTACGTCTTTGAAGAAACTAAATAAAATTCTGTTCAAATTTTTTTAATGTTTTATTGTTTTGTAACTTAAAATAACACAAACTGCGAAAAAAGAATTCCATTTAATCAATAAATAATTCTTTAAACTTTAATTAAAATCTGTTGAAGAAAATTTAAGAGGGAAATGCCCAAAATGAATTGAATTTTAATTTTAAAATGTTAAAGCTTTAAACTTAAGTAATTTTTTTTTTGTGCGAGTGAATTTCGGCCCCAAAGTTTCCTTTTTACAATTTAAATAAAAATAAGGTATCAACTAAAACTAAAATAATCAAATATACTTACTTCAACTAAATAAGTTAAATGATATTCAAACCAAAGGTAAATTTGAAAGATTCCAGCCAACAACACAAGGGTATACACACAGTACACAGTAGTTTGCTCAAACGTAAACTAAAACGACATAATTCTTTCCCTTTAATAAAACCGGCCTCCAGTCAAATGAATTGTGTGCGCTATGAAGTGGCCTGTAATATAGAACGCCGTGGGTCTTACCCTTCTGCAGAGGGTTCAGTCAGCGTAATTTTGGCTCTACCATCAGGGTGCTCATATAACTCAGTGAATTATTATTTTACACCTTGCGAGTTTTTCAAACCAGTTTTAACTGGTAGCTTTTCACTGAAATTTGCGTTTGATCAAGTCTTCAGGACCCTTCTAAGTATTCTACATGACCTTAAAAGTTCTGTGGTCTGGATGGCCAATATTCTTCTTCTTCTGGTCTCTTGCTCCTACATTCCCTTCACCAGGCCTGTAAGCTCTCGATTCTCCTTCTGATTTCTAATTCCGCTTGTTTCTTTCCCAAGTCCTTGCGCATTAACTATAATTGGTATCACCACCGCTTTTGTGCTCAACAGCTTTTTCAACAATCTGGAAAAATCCAAGTATTTGTCAATCTTTTTGTTTTCTTTTATTTTCACTCAGTAAATGGGTGGAGCAGCAAAATCCACCAGATGACAAATATTTTTTTCTGGTTAACTGACACTAAGTCTTGAGGGATCCATTCGTATCTCAAAGTTCCAGAGAATTTTATGCGTCTCATTTTTCTTGGGTAGATTCTAGTTTGTACCTCTACCATTTGGTAATATGGTCAAATTTCAATCTCTTGGTCAATTCCCAGTGGACCATCTTTCCCACCCAGTCATGTCCAGTTTTGTACTCCTTTTGTCGCTATTTACTACCTTTGCTTACGATATGGTTTCCCACTTTATCCCTAACCGCGCATAATCTATACTTGCTATTGTCCTGATGGCATTATTTTGTGTAGCAATTCATTACGTAGAAATTCATTTTCTTTTTTGAGGTTTCCTCATCTGAACCATGTTCAGGTCCTCACATCTGTAATCTCCCCAGTATGTCACTTAAGGGTCCATACTGTTGTTTTTCATCCTATTTTTGTTTTGTAGATGTTGTTTTTCTGTTTGTCCTTCAGTTATTTATATTGCTATTGCTGTTAGAGGTAGTTGTAATTAGCCTTTCTTTGCTATTTTTATGTATTCCTTGAAAATTAGAATTTTTTCATTTACTTAGTCCTCAATGCTGGCGCGTCATCTTCTTCCATCTTCTCTTTTTACATATACCACTTCTCACTTGTAATATTTTGTGCCTCACCATCAATTTCCTTCTCAATTTATCTTAGTTCCTCTCTTGTCCATTCTTTAAAATGAACCAGAGTATCTTATGAAGTGTACTCTCCTGATGTTTATTCTTTTGATGAGAATTTGTACCAGGAATTGGTTTTGAGTAGTTTTCTTGTTTTTCTGAGGTGCTCTTTTCTTATTTCTTCTTTCTTCTCTGTTTGATGATGTCCAACTTTCCCAAGTATTCGTAATTTTTGTTCCCCTCTAAGTGTTTTCATACTTTCCTGATTTAGTAATTTTATTCCCTCCGTTGCATTACTTTTCCCACTTTTCAATATCAGCCTGGCACATTTTTCAATACCAAATCCCATTCCTATATACTGGCTGTATATTCTTATAGTTTGTATCAGTGTTTCTAATTCTTTTTTTCATTTTTGGTAAATATATTAATATTATCCATATAAATGTGGTGGTTTATCTTGTCATGTGATTTAGTAAATTTGTGCCTTTCCTATGCATTTCTCTAGGATATAATTGAGTGATATCATCACTATAACAAATAGCAGTGGTGAGAGGGATACTTCTTTGGATTTTTACCTCTACTAGGATTTGTTCTCTTGCTGTTTATTTCATTTTCCAGTGTTTCATGACTTTCGAGATGACCTATATCATTTTATCGGTCATTTTGTACATTTTCAGATATTCTATTATCAAAGTTTGTAGGAAGATATCAAAGGTTATTTTGTGATCCATGTCATTTTCCCCAAATTTTCACCTTCTTGTCCTGATCTATAGATCGTTGGTTATCTTTTACCCCTTGTTCTTTTGCGGCATTCTTTGGTTCGCGCTATTCAAGCTAATAATAGATTTCTTCTTTTATCTGTACGGTTAAGATTTTCCACATCGTAGGTAGACAGGTTATCGTTCTATAGTTGCTGGGGATATTTCCTTTTTTGGGTGTCTTTCTGGATCAGGGTTGTTTTTCCCGATATGCTTCTTCTAGGAATTTACTCAGATGTAGAACCAATCTGTCATAGATCGATGTAATTTTTTAAAAACTGAATCCAGGTATGCCATCATAGCCTGAAGTTTTCCGTTTTGGTATTTTCTTGAGTTAATCTTAGCGACTCCAAGTCTAAGTCAGCCTCAGAACCTTGCTTTTTTTATGTTCTTTAACCCTTCAGCATTTCTGTCATGTTATTTTTCTTCCCATATTTTACTTAACAATTGTTTTGTTTCCTTTGCATCCGATTATTGGTTCGTCCTTGTGGCTTCTTTACCAACTTGTGGGTAGAATCTACTTTCATCATTTTCGAAGGTCCTGTTTTGTTTGTATTTCTTGACCCTGTTTCAGTATTTTTGTAATACTATATGGGTGGCCCGCCAAGCAGACGATTCCTTTGTCTGTTTTGGCGCGAAACCAGACAAAGGGTTTTTGGACCTGAAATCTCGCCGTATCCGGAAGTAGTAAGGGGACACGAAAGAGAGTTGGTTGGAGAAAGGAGCTGGCAGGAGTTGACGTGGAACCACGGACAGGGGCAGTCAACACCGGACACCGGAGCGGTGAGACCAGCAGAGAAGATAGGGTCCAGCGAAAAAGATCGAGTCAAGAGATGTCGGCATTCCAGTTGCTTTGTGGAATTTTCGCTAATAACCCACGCTAGCGTTAGTCTGCACATGCATGTAGTGTTGCATACTCTCCTTCTGCTCTGAGTTAACCCCAAGCATTGTTTGTGTTTGTTCGTTTGTTTTATTTTCTCTAGTCCCCCCGATCGTATTCTTGTAGTAGCAAGAAATGTGCGTTACCCCCCTCGGACCACTAGTTGATCACCGACCGGCCGAGAAGTCAAAAGGTTCGAGAAAGAGGATGTAATGCGTGTGGGGGCGAGGGCGGTAACGTTACATTTTTTGACTCACCCTTTTGCCAACATCTTTTGTATTGTCAGCTGAATTGCAATATGTGACCTGGTATTCTTCTGAGAATCAATCATCAGCACGCCATAAAAACAGAAACAAAAGAATTCCCAAGAAAGTGGAAAAACCACCAACTTACGCCTTTAAAATATCTTCGTTTTGATTTAGTTAAGTTTACATAATCCTTTGTTCTTATAAAAGTATTACACAATCCCTTGTTCTTGTAAAAGAATTACATAATCTTTTGTTCTTGTAAAAGTATTACATAATCTTTTGTTCTCTAGAGAAACACTAAAGTAAAAGTACGATCACCGGATGGAGACACAGAATACTTTGACATTGTAGCAGGAGTACTACAAGGGGACACGCTGGCCCCGTACCTCTTTATCATTTGTCTAGACTACGTACTTAGAACATCGATTGACAAAATCAAAGAGAATGGCTTCGAACTGACGAAGAAAAGAAGCAGAAGATACCCCGCAACAACAATTACCGACGCCGACTACGCCGATGACATAGCGATACTGGCAAATACACCTGACCAAGCCGAAACTCTTCTGCATAGTTTGGAACGAGCAGCAGCAAGCATAGGCCTCTATGTTAATGCACACAAAACGGAATATATGTGCTATAACCAAATGGGGGACATCTCCACTCTAGAAGGAACCCCACTTAAACTAGTAGACAAATTCACGTACCTAGGAAGCAGCGTCGAATCAACCGAAAAGGACATCGAAACCAGGCTAACGAAAGCATAGACAGCTATCAATAGGCTATCGATTATATGGAAATCAGACCTAACCGATAAAATGAAATGCAGTTTCTTCCAGGCAGCGGTCACATCGATACTGCTATATGGATGCACTACATGGACGCTAACAAAACGGCTGGAGAAGAAACTGGATGGCAATTACACAAGAATGCTGCGTGCAATCCTGAACAAGTCCTGGCAGCAGCACCCCACAAGACACCAACTGTACGGCCACCTGCCTCGCATCACGAAAACTATTCAAGTTAGACGAACCAGACATGCAGGACACTGCTGGAGAAGCAGAGATGAACTCATAAGAGATGTACTCTTATGGATCCCCACACATGGCCGCGCAAAAGCAGGACGACCAGCTCGAACGTACATTCAGTAGCTATGTGAGGATACAGGCTGTTGTCCTGAAGACCTACCTAGGGCGATGAACGATAGGGAGGAGTGGGGAGAGAGGGTCAGGGATATCCGTGCTACCAGCGCGATATGATGATGATGAAAAGTATTACATAATCCCTTGTTCTTGTAAAAGTATTACATAACCCTTTTGTTCTTGTAAAAGTATTGCATAACCCTTTGTTCCTATAAAAGTATTACATAATCCTTTGTTATTGTAAAAGTATTACACAATCCCTTGTTCTTGTAAAAGCATTACATAATCCCTTGTTCTTGTAAAAGTATTACATAATCCCTTGTTCTTGTAAAAGTGTTACATAATCCTTTGTTCTTGTAAAAGTATTACATAATCCTTTGTTCTTATAAAAGTATTACATAATCCTTTGTTCTTGTAAAAGTATTACATCGTCATTTGTTATGCTTCTTTGTTTCTAATAGACTTTTTCAGTTTTCACATTTTTTCATCTTTTTTTTTACCAGCACTGTCAACTGGGGCAATAGAATAGATCAACTTCATCTCTGAAGAGGGGTAAAAGTCCATCAACGAGTGTCCTGGATATGACACTAAACAATCTGATGGTAAGGCTCCAGTTCTGGTGCTTTGGGGAATGTGGAATACATTTTCATTGCCAGGTTCACTTTCATCCGGACTTGGAGCACTTGATAGAGGTCAATTTATTGGTCAAATAGAACTGTTTGACATTTCAACTGAATGAAAACAGATGACTTATGCTAAACGGAATTGTTAGAAATAGAACTGTTTGATCATCTAACTCTGTGTAAGCAAATGACTGATGTTTAATTGAATTGTTAGTTATACATAGAAATACTTGAAACCTTTAACTTTGTTGACTTATGTTTACAGATCATATATATCTAATATAAATGCATAAACCGGATTTGGCATGAAATAACCTACGAATACTGTTAAATAGCAATATTTGAAACTCTTTAACTGTGTGCCTAAATTGAATTATTGGTATTCCATAACAATGGTTGGAAACATTAGACTATGGGCAAATGAATGAATAGTGTTAAATAGCAATACTTGTAACCACTTCTCTGTGTGCCAACAAATGATTAATATTGAATAGAATTATAAGTGTTAGATATAAATAATTGAAACCATTTAACTGTGTAGAAAAAAGAGCAAAATTAGTGTACTTACAAACTAGTTCTCATTTAAAAATGAAATTACCTACAAACTATTCACTTACAAATCATATACGAATAATCATTTAAATGTGCACGAAAAATGACTGATATTAAATTTTTACTGTTACTTGAAACTATTTCACTTTTGTGTAAAGAAATGATTGATAATAAATAGAATTGATCGTGTTTGATAGAAATACTTGAAACCATTAAACTGTGTGCAAATAAAATGTTATCTACTAAATATGTGTTTACAAATCATATATCGAATATATATATGTATAAACAGGATTTGGCGTTAAATAACCGACAATGTTTGATATGCCATACCCGCCACAAAAAATAAAAATAATCTTTTTTTTAATTATTGAAAAGGCTGCAATTCACATAATTAAATCATTATATAACCAAAAAATAAAAACGAAATAGAGTGACAGTAAAAAGCTAAAGAATTTGATTGTTAACTCACGTAAAAAAAATCGAGTCGTCGCAGTCGTCTGCTTTCCTTGATTTTATGCAAATTTTTAAATTACTTTTACATATATTTCAGTCACATTAGCTTACCTTTTTTCGAGTGTGCTGATTCTCTTTGATGGGAGTGGGTTGAATCCTTCAAATTTTAACGATGAAGAAGACTGCAAGATTCCACATTAATTCTGACGTTGGTCGCAACTATTTTATTCCCTGCCAGTTTTCCACACCAGTTCGAACGGTTTTTCACTGGAGTCTTTTCAGTATCTAAGCCAATTTAAAATCGTGTTATGGATAGTTTCAGTTTTTCTCTAATCTCCTGTTTAATGGATCCCAACTAGATGAATACTTGATATTTACTGGGATTAGCTTTAGTGATCACAGATGCGAAACCTTTAACCATCCATGCGTCTATCATGCGTTCAGATTTACATTTTTTGTGGAGTTGTTTCTTGAGATTTTATTTCTTTACACAGTCCAATCGCATACGACTAATTTTCAAACAGTTCTATTTGATCCATTGACAGGACTGTAAAAGGTTCTATAAGTCTGTCTAATAAGGATCAAAGTGGAACTTGTTATTTTTAATACTTCTCAGATCTCCCAAACTGAATCTTTACAATTAAGTGCAGTTTAGGGTTAAAGCAAAGACACCCCCTTTTTGTGGTGGCATTCTTACCTCTTTGCTGGGATGCAGCTAGCATATTCTCACCCCACCCCACAGAGTGATTGTTAATAAAGAGTGCTAGGGATCCCTCTTAACAGCCAACACTGACTGGAGTCGAATTTCATTACATTTACCTTCTCAAGAAAAGTGTAACATATGTATGAAATAGATTTTTAAATATTCAAACATTGTATGTTTTTTTTAGTTTTTAACTAAAAAAATAAAAGCAATTTTTAAAGACGTATCAAATACATTTTAAATATTTTAAGAGTGTATAATTTTCAGTTTTAAAATAAAAAAATTAAAACCAAATTTTAAAGACGTATTTAATATATTTTTAAATGTTTTAAAATCGTATAATTTACTTGTCAACTTTGATAAATTCAGCAGACATTTTTTATCTAAAAAAGCTGAAACAAAATCTTAAAGTTGAATGAAAAAAAAATCTCACTAAAGATTAATTTCTTGAAAACGTTTGTTAATCTACTCCCCTCTCTGCTCTCCATGAGTTCTTATCTCGAGAGGCACATACCCTCAGGAGTTTGTCATCTGGCGAGGGTTGTGGCCGCATATCAGGTTTTGGGGCATTGAGTTCCGACGCTGTCGGCATTTGGGTTTGCCGTATTTAACAAACAATAATATTGTCCACCAATGCGTGGAAAGTTAACTCTTTACATAGGAAAAAAGTCTTGGACGCCCAGAAGAGCTGGCAAAGAAGAAAAGTTTGAGGCAATATGTCATTCAAAGAAAGAAACATCTACATAAGTGATATGAAGTCCATCTTCTTGTTATTCCCACATATTTGTCGTTTGTATCCAACGCATCTAGTGGGTAATGGTTAAAGCGAAGGACTGCAGAATCGTAGTAAGCGAGTTCGTACTCCAGTCGCGCAATTACATTCACTTTCAGGCAAATACCCTTGGGAAAGGCATGAAATCCCCTTATCCTCCCATATATGGGTTAAATAGTACTACTACTGTTCTTCTAGGAGAATGGCTTTGGCATTAAATAACCTATAAAGGTTGATATGCCATTAAACAAAGAAACCAAACCAACGCAACTAAAGCGAAGAAAACCTGAAAAAGAACATTTTTGTCTGGATTTCTGAGATGAGGAATTACACTGGGGAAGAAATTAAAGATTTTTTGGTGCCAAGAATTTTAAACCTGATTTCCAAGCAACTCTAGTTTTTGAGATAATGCACTAATCAATAAATGTTTATTGAAAGTTGTATTTCCCTTTGGCAAATGATTACATGTCTTCCTCATTAATAAAATGTTTGAATCATATAGATTCTTTTTGCTACATTTGTAGAGAGTACACTTTCATGGAATGGAGAAAATCCATATCTGATTTTGTAAAAAGAGCATACCCAATGTATTTTGTAAAAATACATACAATCACCTTCCGACAGAAGATTTTCTAAGATCATCAGATCTCTGTGTGAATCTAAAAATGACGAATTTTCTTTTGCGTCAGCAAACTGGATACACAACGTTTCCCAGCTTTATCTGAGAAAACAATGGCCCTTTCGAGGAAAGAATGTAAGTACAGAAGCATTGGTTGACAGAGATAAGATCCTTTTCCCACCACTGGACATTAAACTAGGTTTTATGAAACAGTTTATAAAGGCTTTGAATAAAGAAAGCGGCTGCTTTTGACTGCATAAGCAGAACATTGTCCGTGCTGAGCATGGAGAACCTAAAAGCAGTTATTTTTAACGGCCTGCAAAACAAGGAACTGGTAAAAGATCCACATTTCCAAGATTCAATGAACAATACTGAGGCAGATGCTTTTGATCTTCGTTCAATTTGGCTGTAAGGAATTTTTTATAAAGCAGATAATTACCCAAAAGTAGTGGAGAACATGCTGTCTTCTTTCCATCAACTTGACTGATGATTGCATATTTAAAATCAACGACGAAATTTTGCCTTAGAAAGGTCAAATAACTTTATATTCTCAGTGTTATCATTATTATACACTGAATAATACACTCTATCCTTATTATACACTGTATAATACGCTATATCATTATTATACACTGATATGTTCAGCTTAATGTCCTCATCTGAGTTCTTACAGTCACGTTCGACCCTTGTACGCATTGACCTTTTATAAACGCTTGTTATTGTCAGTAACTTCTGAGAATAATGACTCGACAAACAATCTAAATATGGTTAGCTGATAGTCTAGATTGTTAACCATAGCTCTTCTAAAAGTGTCTTTTTGAAATATTTAAATATTATCATTCTCTATCTAGTATGCGCGGTTAGCGCAACGATATATCGTGGTGGGAAATGAAACCAGTGACTTGAGTTCAAATCTTGGACAAAGCTGCCCTTGAGATAGAGATGAATCCATCTGTTTGCTCTCTAGATATGAGTAAATAGCAGAGCAGACTGGGTTCTTCAGCCTTAGTTAGATAACCAGTCTCGGAGAAAGAAAACTGTGAATCCAAACCTGTTTTACATTCTGCTCATGGCAGAAGAGTTAGAAAATACATACTCTATTCAGGACTACAAAGTGGACTACTAATATGTTATAAAATGATCTTACTACATCTGTGTTGGATTATCTACCCTTTTTGTGCGATTGTCAGAAAGGGACGAAAGAAGATACCATAGCGAGAACGATATAAGGGTAAAAATAGATCTCTTTTACAGGAAATTCCATACGAGGAACAGGGGATTTTGAGTTCGCTTGTCGATGTCCACTTCAGTGTCCAGAGGCCTTGTACAATTAGGACAAGCCCAATACCCATTTACAGCCAACTCTTTACATAAGCGTGTCACAACCAAACAACTTTGCTTAGTCGTCTGGGGCTGGATAAGACTCCCATCTCCACTAAAAAGAGTTTCCTAGATATGACGCTTAACTATATGATGTTGCATCTTCAGTTCCAGAGTTTTGGGGAAAATGAAATACCCCTTCATTGCCATTACTCCCAGGCCCACTCTTATCCCGAGTGGTAATACCTGTTAGGATCCCATCAAGGTTTCAAATAGAACTGTTTAGCCATCTATCTATGTGCAAACAAATGACTGATGTTGAATTTTGTTACATGGCAATACTTGGAACCATTTAACTGTAAAAACAGATGAGCGCCGTCTAGTGTAAAATGTTACCAACAAACTATTCATTTACAAATCAATATACATTTGATATGTATAAACAAAATAAACCAACCCACCAACCAATCAAATGATTGGTTTAACCAGCAGGCATAACGTACCGTGTTTATTTTATGTTCTCATAAACACACGTTCAACTGTTCTGTCTTTGAGGCCTCCAATACGCCCACTGTATCGTCAGCAAAGAGGTAAAGCAACCCTAATTAAGGGGGGCCCTGGGTATGGCATGAAACTGTATTTGTTAGTGAGGCTCCAGTTCTTGAAATCTGGGAAATGTGGAATCACTACTTTTGTTGCCATTATTCCTTCGTCTACTCTGACTCGGAGTTGTAGGATGTGTTCTGGTCCTGTCTTTGGGTCAAATAAATATTTTTGAAAAATATTAGAATTGGATAATACTTGAGACTAAATAACTTTGAGTAAATATGTTTTATGAATAGTTACCCGAAGCTATAGTTTGTTAAAAATCATTGTTAAGGTCCTATTTATAGGCCAACTAGATCCGATACAAGAAAGTGCTTACCGGTTTCAAATGACAGTGAAAATTCATTTTTGTATCTTATATATTTAGTGACTCTTATAACTAAACTGATTTCAGAATAAAATAATCCTATATGAGTTGCAAGGCTGTAAAACCATCCACACAATCTCCATTTTTTTAAATTTTCGTCATTGGTTGATTTGCTTGGATATTACAGAATGTCAACATTATGTTAAAGATGCTTTTTTCATACGTTCTCAGGTAGAGTTTTTACTTGTATTAGCGTTATGTAATATACAGTCTCGTCGAGGATTTGAACTCGGATCCCCATGTCCATTTCCTATGACGGTAACCATTACACCACAAACGTCTGTATAATTGCATGTGTTCGGTTTTTGCTATTTGGTAAAGGCAGCATTTCTATTTAGGGTTTGTGCATCAAGTGTGTGTATCTACTTATGGTAATGTTTTGATCCATGAACTTATATCTTTAGTTGGATGTCGTTCTTTTTCAGGAAGTTGATCACATTATTATGACCAGCTGTTTCAAATAATTCTCTCATACTCTTCATGTTGTTTAATCTTCTTCGAGTATGAGCGAGATTTTTACATTTCATGAAAATGTGTTTCACTGTATATGGTGTGCTACATGAACATTTCGGTTATTTTGCTTTAGGATGAAAAAGGGAGTTAGTTTGGTATGATATATTGGTAACCAAACCAGAATGGTCTCTTCAATTACGGTCTTATTGGGATTTAGTTTTCTTTCTTTTAATACGGGTTTTAATGGCAAGGGATGATTATGTATATTTTGGTTCCATAATTTTTGCTATTTTTTTTTTATTGGTTGTTGATTTTTGGTATGATATCGATGTGTGGTATTTTCAAATTTTTGTTGGCTATGGAGTCAGCTTTATGATTTTCTTAGATTCCCACATGATTTGGTATCAAGCAAAATATGATTCTATTGGTATGGCTTGTGGATTTTAGTTTGTTTAAGAATTTAATTATTCGGTGGCTCTCCAATTTTCTCTCTTTAATGGATAATTGGACAGAGTAGGCATCTGAGTCGATGATGCTGCTTACTGAGACAATGCTGAATGCTAGATCTATTGTAGAAATTTTGGTGGTGAACATGGACATTTTTTAGACATTTTTTTATCATTATGCTGTTGAGGATTGCTCCACATTCAGTCCTGTTACGATCGTTTGAGTACATGTTATTTTCTGCTGTTGTCTTTTTGTGTAGACGGAGTTTGTAGCGTTTCTCTGATAAGTTATGGGATAAGTGTTTTTATGAGTTTTTTTTTTAGGTCTAGGATTACCATTAGTTGTTTAAATATCCAGCGGGTAGAGCTTAGATATATGGTATCATGGATGTTTTAGAGTGAGATTCTTGCATCTTTATGGATTCCCTGCGTAAACCAAATGGTTTTATTGCCTTTTTGGTCAAATAGGGGTTTGTGTTTTGGGTTGAAAATACAGTAATAAACCAAATTAGTTGGTTGAGAATTTTTTTATGTTATATTGCTGAGATAGTTTTTGAATCTGATAAAAAAACTTCAGTGTATGGGTTCTCCACTGGGGATGTTTTGAATCCCCACAGTGTGAATCTCAATCATTCATAGTAGATTGTGTTGACTGTTTTCTGATATGATTTTCTAACGGATTCAAGAATGTAGTACCCACAGTCACATTTTGACCGGAGTAGAGTTATATATTGTTTTGATAGGGTTAGCTATTCTGCTCCCCAGTTTGTATAGGCAATTACACGGAGAAGTTGTACTAAGCTACATTTTTGATTTAGTTAGACTAAGTGGAGGATGAAGGTTACTTTTTTAATTGAAAATTATGCAAAAGAATTTCTGTTAATCTTTGACCGGCATTTTAATTCATCTAGTTTTAATCCAGGATTGTTATGCCATTTTCTTTATCGGCAAAAATGTACTCATCGTGTTTCAGTTTTTGAGATTTTGAATCCTTTTAAATTTGTCAATTGGATAATTTTTGTTATAACACGGTTGCAGTTGACGCTCAGCTGTACGCATTGTATTTTGATCTGACAGTGATAAAGAAGTTATCAACAAACATATAGTCATTAACTCCAGGGTTCAGACATTTGGTGATGTTGATCTTGAAGAGGGTTACCGATTGTATACTCTATGGTGGGACTCTTTCTTTTTAAATGATCAGATTTGATTTTGAATTCCCTATTTGAAAGAAAGTGTTTTTTTTTTTTTAAAGTTGAACAATTTGCATTTTAGTCCCAGGTTGTGTAGAGTCCTTCATTCTACTGAGCTTCCTGGTAGTTTCGTACACCATCTCTAGGTTGAAAATACTTGGATGAGAGATTGCTTTTGAATGATTGTCTCTTTTCAGTTGGTTTCTAGTCTGACCACATGACTTCATTGGCTTCTTTGGCTTTTGAGAGTTGGTAATAAGTTTTTTTAGATTCAATGAATCATACAAACTTCTTGTTGACCATACGCTCCCTAGTCTCACAAAGGCCGCTTTTTAGTGCAAATGGACAGTAGAATTCTAGACTGGAGCAATTTTCCCTTGTTTAGGGTATGAAGATTATGATTAACTGGTTTAATGACAGGAAATTTACCATTTATCCAGATACCATTGAAAGGGGTTAGGATATACTCTTGTAGTTTTTTGATTGCTGTTTAAGGAATTTGTAATGGATTTCATCTGAGCCGACTGAAGTGTTGGAGGATTTTTGGATGACTTCTTTTAGTTCTGGCAATTTGAATGGTTTGTTGTAAGTTTCGGAGTTGTCTAGATTGAAGTTCAGCCTTTGTATTTCTGCATTGTTTATTGTTTAACAATTGCCGGTTGGCGATCTTGGAGAAAGAATCTATTGAAACCATTTGCTATATCTTTTTTATCCGTTGCTTCCGTATTATTTTTAATGAGGTATGTGAGAGGAGTTGACTGGGTTTTCCCCGAGATTTCCCAGATCATTTTGCAAATTGTGTTTGTTTTGGTGGCGGAGTTAATTTTGTTCACGCAGTTTTGTAATATAATGGCCGAGGGATTTCGTTTTATGCCTTTGGGTTTAGTTATGCTGAGAACCTTTCGGCTCAGTGCATGGATTAGTTAGGTGCAACATTAACACAGGTGTTCACGCGCGTGCGGGCGGAGCGGACGTGTCACTCAGAGATGTCACAATAGCTCGAGATGGGAAACGGGGCTAGGGAGTGCGAATGAGGTCACGCACCGGAAGCGCGCGGAGGATTTTGGGATTTTGAAAAAGTCAGTTAGTTGAGTTGAGAACTGGACACCGAACGAGAAGGGTTGACTTTCGCTTGCTCGCCGAAGCCAGGCCAGTGGCCTTTGTGGCGGGCGCCGCACGAGATGGGGGCCGCAGATGACAAAGCCAGAATAGAAAGAATGTGTATCTCTCTCCTTATGTCGAAGAACCTTTAAACTCAAAATGTAATAAAAAGTTTCGTACCTGAACTGAGAAGTCGTTACGTCTTTTTCAAATTTCGAGATTCCTATGTTCTATGTATATATATATATATGAACATTATATGTCCATTTCACGTAGCCGTATATGGCTATGGTACAGTTTTGCTTGTTTTTCTTCTTTGATGGCTTAGGTATTGGATCGTAAAAGAGAAAGGCAAAGAAGAAAGAGAGGAAAGGAGGGAAAGAAAGGCGACTGTAACAAGTAAAATTTTAGTTTACTACTAAGTAATAAAGTGAGTAAAAGCGAGACAAGTAGCATGGCAAATAGGAATAATATTCCGATAATATTTAAATTGAAGGCAACAAGTAGGAAGTAAACATGGTGAGATAAGGCAAATGAAACATACCAGAGTCATGTTGAAGGGGTGACTGAAGCGAGAAGGAAAGAATGTTTGTTGTCGGGAAGAAAAATGTCTGGCGGAATGGTTGAAAGTCCCGCCGAGAAGAATAAGTCTCGTAGCTTTCGCGATGCCGAGAGTTTGGGATTAATTAATAAAGAGAGGATAAACTCCCAAGAGCAGAGCTGAAGGTAACCCAAAAGAGAAATTAAGAAGCAGAGAAGAAATGAGAAATAAAAGTAACGGAGTAAAAAGGGTCAGAAAGTTTAACGTCGCAGCGAGGAAACGGGAAGTAAACAAAGGGGAAAGCGGTGACCAGGGGAAAATTGTCCCTTACGAAGAGAGTTCTGGATACAGACGTGACACGTACGTCCAGTTGCAGCGACTGGGGGACGCTTAATTAAATCGCCCCGTTTTTCCAGCCTTTCTACCAACACTAACGTCACTTTTTAAAGTAATTGCTCTAACGCCCCCTTCACAATTTCAACGCCCCCCATCTGACAGTTTACTCGCCAGCGCCCCTCTGAAAGTTCATATCGCCCCTCGGAGGGCGGTACCGACCACTTTGAAAACCACTAATCTAAATGACCTGTACTCCTCTTAAAAATCTGACCTTGTGTCACATCATATCTCTGGCGGACGGGTTGGGTAAATACAGGGTGCGGAAGCAAAATATGGAATAATTTTTAAAACGTTTTTCTTAGTCAGTTTAGTCCAATTTCTGAAAAAAAAAAAAAAACGCAACAAATCTAAATTTACATGATTAGCTCAATTATTCAATCACTTTTTGAAAATTAAAATTAAGCCCAATATGAGTGAACAAGAAAAGAAATGACAAAGAATCCATGATTTGCAAACCCGAAGTTTCCTTGTCTACCAAAATCAATTTTTTTTTTTACAGAACAAAAGCTTTTAAAGGAAAAGGGGAAGTGGCAGATTGAACAAAAACGAAAAGAAGTTTTTTTTTTAACTGCTCTCGTTATGATGATTAAGAAGGACCCCACAACGTTTATAAGAAAGCACGCTAATGAATTGAAAGTCCTCGAGAAAACACTGAGGACTTGATTTAAGCAGAGACCTCAACTCCCTTGATTACGCTTTAGGGAAACCAAAACAAATGCAACTTCCCATCCAACTATTGGTTCACTTAAGACTGCTATTGAGAAGAAATAAAATAAGATGTCGGACAGATTTTATTTTGAAGGCATACAAATCGTTTCAAAGGGATGTTGATCAAATAACTGAAAAAAACAAACAAAAAACGGTGGCCATATCGAGTAAATTTATTGATTTATATCTATCTTCTTATTTTGTTGTTTATTTTTTTAAAAACTAAAATCAATCTTGTTTTATAATAGAGTCGTTTATCATTATACAAGAATATTCTTAATTTTGCTTCCTCGCTGTGTATATACACTAGCAATGACCAATTAGATTACCTTCCTTACTGTCCAGTTTGGGCAAGATTCCTATATATTTACTAACTCTCAATTAGCCAAGCGTAAGTAAGACACTGTAACTATAACTTACAAGTTAGATTACCATCATTCTATGTCAAACATTTAAAATAGAAGCCATCGAAGCATTGCCTAATCACAGCGTAACGATAGTAAAGATCATATTCTCTACAACAGAAAACGTTTACAAAACGAGATCGCTAACCATGACATTACATAAAGTGTAGATTTCAGCCTAAACTGACGTATAGTTATGAAGAAATAGTAAGTTCGATCCTTACTGGATACCCCATACTTATGCCAACCCTAAACTAATCTTTTGTTTTGAGGGTTGTATTGCATGGTATAATAGTTGGCTAGCTAGGTTAACAGACAAAAGGTAGTGAGTTCGATTCTTTTTGGGAGGTCCATACATCTGGTCTTGTGCCAAACATAGGCTTAATAAATTCCAACTATTATATCTACTAATAAGGCCCAAAGATGATTTAGGTTAAGTATATCAATATCTTCATGGATTATTTCATGCCAAAGCTTGTAATTATAATTATATTTTCAATATTATTTGTATATAATCATTCGTTTCGACAAGGTTGTATGGTTTCAAGTGTTCCTCCCTTATACTAAGTAAGTATTGTTATTTAATAGTAACAATAATACATGTATATTGTATCAAATATATTCAATATAAATAATCTACACATTGTTATATGGTTTCTCGAATTTCTATCAAATGCCATTAATTTTCAAACAGTCCTATTTGACCCATAGATGGGACCCAAACAGGTACTACCATTCTTGGTTTGTGTGGAACTGAGCGTAATGGCAACAAAGAGGTACTCTGCACTTCTCAGAGCTCTATATCTAACAGTATCTACTTTACCCGTGTGGCTGAGGCAGTTTTGTAATTTCTACGCAACACTCGTGGTCGGTTTGGTAAATGAAACATGATTTCGAATGCTGGTTTTCAAAGCAGGCATGCATTTCAGGCCTGGTACAGGGTTGAGCTGGAAACTAAGATGATTTAAAGAGGACATAACTTGTGTCTGAATTAGCTGTATATTTCCCACTACCTTCAGGGGTTGGTTTTCAATTTTTGATTTAAAAAAAACTGGAGTTGCAATGGTGATTATTGTAGCAGGTTTTCTCTTATATTAATTAGGACACTGACGCAATACGATCTTCCAAAGCTCATTTCACTTTTTACCGGAATAAACTAAGCGTAGTAGTTATTTACTAAAGCTAATTGCGTGAGGTATTCAGTGAGAGTCGAATTCACCATGACCACCTTTATGGTCAACCGACCCCACCACTTTCAATCGTACGGACTCACAAATCACCCTGCTCATCAATGCACATGAAGCACCCCTCTGCTGGGTGTGGTTCTCTGCCACTCAACCAACGAGATATGAACGAGAAGGATTCAATCTTTGAGCACGATGAGAAAATGTATAACATCTCTTTTAACTGATCGGCGTTGTGTACCTACCGACAAAATCTTACGATTTAGTCAGTAAGCTGTGATCTACCGATCAAACTCACAAAGATTAAAAAGGAAGGACAGGAGAAAGTTAACGATTGAAATTTACACGTTTATATACCTTTCTTTCATTGCTTGATTGTGGCTTGTAACAGTGGATGACTTTCGATTTTTTTACGGGAGTAATAGCTAGTCACTTCCTTCTAAATTTGAGGGTCTGAAAGTGAAAACCTCGTGTTTCCTAAGTGTCTTTCCGAAGGCCAGCTAGCAATCATTCGTGTTTCTCAAGAGTTTGGTCACTTCTCTAGTCTATTTGATCCCTCAGTTTGATCTGTCTGTCCTCTTCGTTTAAGAACAATTTCTTATGTATCATTCTCAATTTGCGAAATTATTCGCAATTATCTTTTTAACAAAACAAGGATTCAACTTTAAAAAAAATTTTCGGCCTTTGATATCAGTTATCATGGACTATCCAAATGGTCAACCCCACCAACGCCTTCTCACTCTTAATTATCTTTTTAACGAAAACAATAATTATTCTTTTATTTTCTTTGCCCAAGGAAAACACATTTTCTTCCCTCAATCTTACTCAATTATCTTTTAACCAAAGCATTTCCATCCTCATTTTTTTTTTCTATTCCTCCATATTTTGGGGGCAGTGATAATGCTTTTCTAACATCTCCTGATAAAGAGTGAATACATAGTTCAGAACGGAACTGACAGACGCGCTGGTTGGGGGAATATTTGCCACACCAATTTTTATTCGATCTTACTGGGTTGTTTTTGAGTTCAATCAAACCCATCACATTTCACAACTTCATATCGATTTCTATTTTCTCATTGATTTTTCTCGATACTTATTTGAACTACCAAATTTCTTCCGCCAAGAAATCAGTCATTTCTCACAACTTCAGAGAATTAACTGCAGACACATGCAGCAATATAAGCAAGAACCAATGTTACTTTGTTGCAGCCTGCTCGTCTCGCTTGCCAACAATTTTACCACCCGAGGTACCGCTAAGCGAAGTAAATAATTACAATGTATTTGATGGAGACACTGAAAATTTTTCTATCAATAGGAAATGTCAATTTAAAAAAGAACAACTAATTTTTAAAAAGGCTTTTAAGAAACTTGTGTAACGATGAGCTAAGTGTGTTAAACTGTTGAATCAACATGTTGAATTGCATGGACGTTTTCTTGCTTTAGATCATTCATTTCTTGGTTGGGTTGAGAACTTTTCAGCATTTCATTATATTATAAGAGATGAGCGTTCGTTTATTTGATGGTTGTATTTATTCAACCCCCCCCACCTCGAGCAGAATGCGACATAGAGTCAATTCTTTAGCGGATTACAACTGGTTTGTTTTTTTGTTTGTTTGGTTGGTTTTTTTATGGCATATCAACTTTTGTAGGCTATTTAATGTCAAATCCATTTTATACGAATAAGCAGTTCCTTTTCAAACAATTCAGTTTAGTATAAGTACATTTTAATTGTCAAAAACATTTCTATTTCAAGCTATTCCGTTTAGTTTAACAGTTTTATTTCAAACAATTCAGTTTAGCATAAGTACATAGTTTAAATGAAATACGCAGTTTAAATGTCAAAATAGTTCTATTTCAAGCAATTCAGTTTTACATAAGTGCACATTTTAGCACTATTTGACCCATAGATAGGACCCTATCAAGAGCTACCACTCTGAGTCTGAGAAGACCTGGGAAAGATGACAATGAGGGGGTACTCTGCATACCCCAAAGCTCCAGCATTACTGGAACCTCACCATCAGATTGTTTAGTGTTATATCCAGAACAGTTGTTAGGGGGGGTCTTATCCCTCTGCTGAGGAGCAGTCGGTGTATTCTACAGCCCCAGTCGAGTGGGCAAGATTACAACTGTTTAAATTTAGAGTTTTCTTTTTCCGAAACTACTTGCTGTGTGAAGACTGAAGAACTCAATCTACCTTACTATTTATTCATAACTGGCGGGGAGGCATTACCATAAAGTGAAATGCGAGCAGCCTCATCCAGAATTTGAACTCAGGCCATCGATTTCATTTCCTACGTAGATAACCGTTAACCTAAGAACGCATTATTTTAGTCTATTGTCAACTAATCATTATCATCATCAAGTAGAGCTTATGGCAGAGATTCCTTTGATTTTCTTTCTCTTCCTCTCTCCCATCTCTGTCCCAGTTAACCATTGCTCTAGGCAGGTCCTCCAGAATGCATCTAGTGTCCGCACAAGTCTTTGATAGTTGGCCAACACGGGTGTGTCGATGCGTGCGTGTCCACCAGAAACCTTCGCTAACGAGTTTTTTTCCGGCGTCTTCAGAAGAGCTCAGCATATTTTGTTCGTGTTACTTGGATATTTTTATTTAGAGCTGGCTTCGTAGAATGTAATCTATGCCGATTATAAGTAGATATGGTATTAATATATCTCCTTGTAGAACTCCAGCGACAATGTAAAGCAATCGAGTGAGCTAACTAATACTTACATGTCTTTTGTTGACCATCATTATAGCGGAAGCCCGTGGTGTAATGGTTATCGTCGTAGGAAATGGACACGGTGACGCAAGTTCAAATCCTGGACGAGACTGATTGAATTTCACATAGCACTAATACCCTTGGGTAAGGTATGAATCCAATTATTCTCCCTCCAGCTATGGGTAAATAGTAGGGCAGACTGGTTTCTTCAGCCTTGGTGACGCAACTAGTCTAGGAGAAGGAAAACTCTGAATTCAAACCTGTTAAACTCCACTTAAAAATCGACCCTTGTGTCATATCCTGCCAGAGCGGAGGGGTTGGTAAATAGGATCATTATAGCGGTAGCAATTTTTTGGAGAGACCATATTCTTGAAATATTTGGTCCATCTTTTCTCTGTGCATAGAATCAAATGCCTTGGAGAAATCTACGATCTTACCTCGAGATTTTACTCTTTCAAGGATTTGATGAATTGTTAGAATCCAATAAATTGTGGATTGATTCATTCGTTCTGATTCTTCCTATATATTATCTCAGCTTCAGGTCGACAACAATTGAGAAGCAGGTCATTATAAATCTGAGCCGTTATAGCAGTAAGAGTTGTGCCTCTGTAGTTCTTTGCGATTCCAATGTTGCCTTTCTCGTGGGAAGGAGAAGATGCAGCCTTCCGTGAATTTCTTTATTGTGTTTTGTCTATATATGGAAATGCATAATCAGATAAGTATGTCGTCAAATGTCCTTGATTTTCCATTCTTCCGGAGGTATTTCGTCAAGGCTTCCAATTTTTCTGCTTTTAATTGTCTTCAGAATTTCGTTAAGTTCTTCCACCGTACAGTGTCCAAAATGAATGTTTAGTTGGCCATTAATATTTTTTTCAGTAAGCTTATCCGTGATTTCAGAAGGGTTTCAAAGCAGATTCTTAAAATGTTCTTTTTAATTCTAAAGTCTTTCTTCTTTTTTGGAAGTTGTAAGTTTTGCTTTCGTGGTGCTTTTTTTCTCTTAACTTCATTTATTGTCTGCCATGTTGATTAGGATTGTTTGTCTTCAAAAAATTTCTGATTTCATTCATTTAACATTGGATGAACTCAAGTTGCTCTTTTTGGTTTATTTTAGTCAGTTCTCTCTGGACTTAAGTTTCTTCATTTTGATCTTTCGCAGGTTTCTTTTTTGAAGTAAACATTCTTTTTTTTATGTTATCTTGTTTTTCGCTAATCATATTTACCAACCACTCCGCTCGGGCAGGATATGACACAAGGTCAATTTTTAAGCGGAGTTTAACAGGTTTCAATTCAGAGTTTTCTTTCTTCTAGACTAGTTGCCTCACCAAGGCTGAAGAACCCAGTCTGCCCTACTATTTACCCATAGCTAAGGGGAGAATAATTGGATTCATACCTTTCCCAAGGGTATTAGTGCTATGTGAAATTCAGTCAGTCTCGTCCAGGATTTGAACTTGCGTCGCCGTGTCCATTTCCTACGACGATAACTATTACACAACTGGCACCTCTAGTTTTTTGCTAGCGACTTTTGACTCCAAATGAACTTTACATTTGGCTCTTGGTTTGTTTGGTATTCACTCAGTTGCTGCTTTCATGAAGGCGGTGACAAAGTTTTTATAATTTTCATTTAGTTTATGTCTTCTAATGAGTATCAAACTTATTCCTTACATTTTCAGAAAAGAGGTTGCCTATATAACTATTTTCAAGTGAAGACCAGTCATATTTTAAAATTTACTTGCTTTTCTTTTGAAAAAAGTTCCAGTTTGCCAAATGTAAAAATGAAAATGGAGGCTAGTAAGAAAAAATATTTGTCTACTGTATTATTGCAGTAAAATCTATTTTGAAATAATTTAGTCTCTAAAAGTTGAAGTTGTTATAAAATGAGGAGGGAAAGAAGTGTTAGTAGCATTAACAGCGAATAATAGAAAGGATTGTTGAAGAAGCAAGATTAATCCGTTTGTAAAATTTAAGGCGTCTAAAAGTTTATTATCTACTAATAAATCTAAAGGGCAAACTTTACTCAACAACTGAGTCCAAAACTTTATCAATATATTCTATTAAAAAGAAATGGGTAAATGCCAATACATTTTTGAGATTATTTTGTGAGAATGCACTGGAATATGTGATATTCTTAGGTGCAAAATTTTAATTAATCTTTCGACAAAGTCGTGGAAGGCCACACTTGATGGTTTGGAAGGTCACACATGGCCTTAAGACAGCAGGTTCTCTATCTCTGATATAGATAATTCTAACAAGGTTAGAGTCTTGAAAAGCCCTGTGAGGAACGAAATCAGGAGGAATTGCGGTCGTTTTTTAATCTTTTGAGAGGCGGGTTTATTCTCATTTATTTATTTTTGTGTGTACGTGTGGTGGGGGCGGAAATTACAAGCAAGCTTTTCGTACGTTGATAAGAATTCTTTGAGCGCCCTTCTCCGATTTAACTCGGCGTCTGACATAAAAAAACGAAATTGAAAGGCGTTTCCCATATTAGAAAGGTTGTAGGTCAACATGCATCTATTTCAAAGGGCTCTGCAGGTTAACAATCGACTTTTATTGTGCGTAAAACACAGGAGTGTCGGCCGGTAAATTTAGAGATGCATTGATGCGTATGAGCGTTTCTACACAAGAGAGGTACAAGGGGTGTCCCAAAAGTAATGCCTCTTATTTATTTCCTCAGAAACTAAACCAGACGCGAGGAGAATAATACCGCAAGTCGATAGAGCAAGTTTTCAGCGACAAAAGACTCTTTTTGTTACATGGTCACCACCGTTGTCAATGTTTTTTTTTTGCCAGCGATGAACAAGCACCTGTATGTCCTGTGTATAACAATAATCTGTGTCTGGAGCTCTGGGGATTGTAGAATCACTCTTTCGTTGCTATTGATCCCATGTCCACTATGACCCAGGGTGGTAGTACCGCTTAAAGTCTTATCTATGAATCAAAAAGATTTGGATTCAGTTTAGTGTCATACTCACGACACGCTTATTTCGTCTTACCCTTCTTCAGAGGATACAGTACATGTATTTTAAGCCCCACGGACAGGGCAATACCTTGCTTCAAAAATATACGTAAGTAATACTTATCTAAATAATTCCAGTTTTTTATAACATACATTTTTGTCTCACTTTTCCAAAACTTAAACATTGAATTTAAATTGTGTATTTACTCAAACCCAAGCGGGTTGTGACACAGGTAAATTTTTAAGCCGACTACAGTAAGGTTGAATTCAGAGTTTTCCTTCTCCTAGACTAGTTGCTGAGTCAAGATTAAAGAGCTCAGACTGCCATATTATTTAACCTTAGTTGGAGGCAAGGGGAAATATATCAACGAGAAGTGAAACACAGCCTCATCAAGCATTTGAACTTGACTCGCTGAGTTCATTTTCTACAATAAGCGCCAGGCCACAAATACGCCTCCATTGGATTAAGAATAATGCCTATTAAAAGTTCAATGAATTCATAAATGTGTGAAATTTATATTGAAGTGTAACAACTGTTCGGGGTCAGAGGTAATATTACATATAAAAAAGGGATAAGACTGTGTTTAATGAAATTTCTGTAAAAGCTGAGGTAGCACACTTAGCGTAACGATTATTGTCGTTGGAAATAGTCTCGACAAACTGAGTTCAAATCATGAACGAGGCTGTTTTCTTTTCCCCTGACGTTTATATCCTTGGGAAAAGTATGAATCCTCCACCCCACCCCTAACTATGCGTAAATGGCAGGGCAGAATATCATTTGTAACCTTTATTCGGCAACCAATCGAGGAGAAGAAAAACTCTGAATTTTAATCAGGTGTACTCCATTTTGAAAAATTGAGATTGTGTCCCATCCTGTTCGTAATGGAGGGGTTGGGTAAATACGAAGAAGTTATTTGAACCAATGAAAAATATGCATTTAAAAATGCAATGGAACATTGGAAATATAGTTATGATTACAAGTTTAATTGTACAAATTTACAAATGAAGCAAAGTTCAGCTTTAGATAACCCATGAGAAGTTGATACACTGTTAAAGGCAATCGGTCGAGAAGGAAAAATTCTGAATTCAAAACGTGGAGGATATTTGTGTTTATTTTGCACTAACGCTCTTGGTCAAGGCATGAAGGTATGGATAAAATAACAGAGCACCCAAGTCCATCTAACCTTACTAGACAACCAATCTAGAAGAACCGTTCTTAATCAAAATCAAACCTTAGAAGAATAGGGCGGTCAAAACGTTGTAAAAACATCAAAAATAAAAAGGAGTTTAATTGTAATGGTTTTTACGGAGAAACCAACGTAACTGACAAACAATCAAACAAACAAACAAACGGAAAGCAAAACGGCAGATTGCCGACTTCATTACATTACATCTCTTCACCTACGGTAAAAGTGGTTAGGAAAAAACAAATACACTATAATCGGGGGATAGAGATCGGTGCCAACCCATTGTTCATTTAGTGGTAAAAAGCATCGAATTTAATGCATATATAGCTGAAATATATTTCGAAGAAATCTGGTTATGCCCCATTGTAGATTGGTATTTTGATGACCATAACAGTTATTTAGCAATTATTTAACAGTTATTGGCAGAGGACGTTTTGACTAAATACTAACTGCTTCTTGGTTTTCAGCATCACAAATATACAAGTTAAAGTAAAAAGCAAATTTTAATTACAATGTATGAATTTACCCAACCCCTCCGCCACGGGTAGGATGTTACACAAGGTCTGTTTTTAGGCGGAGTAAACCTGGTTTGAAATCAGAATTTTCCTTCTCCCAGACTGGTTGTCAAAGCAAAGTTAATGGGCCCACTCTGCCTTACTATTTACTCATAGCTAGAAAGAGAAGAGATGGATTCATGCCTTTTCAAATGCATTAGGGTTAAGTGAAACGCAAGCAGTCTTGTTCATGATTTGAATTTTGATCACTGTCTCCATTTCCTGCGACGATAACCCTTACGCTAAGCGCGTTTCCCTGCTTGAGCTGCGAGTGTCACTTTTTTCTTTTATCCCAACTGGAGAAAAAAAAATAAAGATGAATGAAAAAAAAATTCAGAAATTAACTTACTCCTTTTTATTCTTCATGTTTTTTTTTTTTTTTAAACATTTTGGCCACCTAATTCTTCTTCGGACTGATTTTGAATGAAGAATGGACGTTCTAGACTGGTTGTCTTGTACGGTTAGAAAAACTGATGTGCTCTACTATTCTATTCATACCTGTAGAAAAGGAGAGATGGGTTCATGCCTTTATCATGAACATTTGTGCGAAATAAACTCAAACAGCCTCGATGAGAATTTTAACTCAGCTTGCCGGTTGCCAATGACCATCATGTTACCTGTGTACATTTGGCTTCGATGCGTATTAATTATTCTAAGATGTAACTAATCGTATAGAGAATAAAATTCAAAATTAAAACGAAACAAGAAATAAACAAATAAATAAACAAAAACAAAAACAAAAACAAATAAATTAATAGAATAAGGAATTACTTGTTTTTAATAGACTAATAAAGCAAATTCAATAAAGAAATACCAGTAAAGTTTATTGGTATATCTTCAAGCTGATGATTGAAATAATTGCATTGCAGTATTGCTGACAACCTGGACAGAAACAAAAATGTTTCGATCGATAAATCTCTTAAATCTTCTTAATTTGCATAAAAAAAAGCTCAGAAAATTTTCGTTGATCAATATCAAATTTAAAATTTGTGTTTAGCTTTAATAAGAAAAATTACCGCTTCTGATTTGTTGGGGTGAATTTTTGACACCAAGGATTGCAAAAATTACCTGTTGTAATAAAAATCCTGACCTCTTATTCGGTGTAGAGGATTACCAGTAAGCATTATCATAAAAGAATTATCATAAAAGATTGGTTGGTTGGTTTTTGGGTTTTTATGGCATATCAACCTTCGTAGGTTATTTTAACGCCAAATCCATTTTTATGAAAATAGTTCCATTTCAAACAATTCAGTTTAGGATAAGCACGCAATTTAAATGTAAGTACAGTTTAATTGTGAAAAATATTTCTATTTCAAGCTATTCAGTTTAGTCAAGCAGTTCTTATTCAGCCAATTCAGTTTAGTACAGATTTTGTTTACATAGTTAAATGTCAAAACAGTTCTATATTAAACAATTCAGTTTAGTGTAAGTACAGTTTCAATGTCAAAAAACAGTTCCATTTCAAATCATTCTGTTTAGCATAAGCATGCAGTTCAAATGTAAGTTAATTCTCAAAAACATTTTTATTTCAAGCTATTCAGTTTAGTCAAACAATTCAGTTTAGCATAAGTATGCCGTTAGTTCTATTTAACCCATAGAGTGGACCTGAAGCAATGGCAATGAAGAGGTGCTGCGCATTCCCCAAGGCATCACTGGAACCTCGTTATCAGATTGTTTAGTATCATATCTAGGATACTCATTGGGGGGGGGTCTTACTCCTTTGCTGAGGTGCAGTCGGTGTATTCTACAGCCCCAGCTGCCTGGGCAATATTATAAAAGAGTTTAATTATCTTTCAATTAATAATATTCGTTGTTATAATTACCCAACACTGCTTCGTCCGGTATAAGGCTTCAAATTTCTGACAGTACCATAAAGTGGTCACCCCTAAAAGTAGTGTCTAGTTTCGGTTCTTTGTGGGTTATTTTATGTCAAAGTTATCGTTTTAGTAGAACAGCAGTGAATCTATTTAACGCATAGCTGGGATGGATAAGGAGTCTCATACTTTTACCAAGGGTATTAGTCTAAAAAGCATGACTGGAGTTCGAACTTACTTTGAGTTCGCTCTCCAACATCTAAGTACTGTTCGTTGATGCTCAAATGCAGTGTTTTAATTATAATTTGAAAGCAAACCTAATAATAGCTATTATGAAATGTTTATGGTATTTATTCGGTTCCCCACGAGGGAGGGACACAGATTATTTAATGTGGAGGTTCCCCGCTGGAAGCAAACCTCAAGTTGGGTGGGTGAAAAAATTGCTTAGATTACTCTGGTACTCTCGTACCTCGTACCTCAGGTAACCAGTCGTTACTCCTATAATGGGGAAAGAAAGGGGCTGCCTGCGTAGGGAACCTCCTGGAACTAAGGCAATGTTCTCCTACGTCTAACACTATAATAATTCTTAAATTAGTTCTTTGCAAGGGAGGCTACTCCAGATTTCTATCCTAGTTATCCCCCTTCCTACAAATTTTATTCCCTATCTTGAATTTATATTTTCTACCAAAAGTACAAATATATTATGGTTTTTCTCATATTTGCCAAGCTTAGTATTGCACATTACAGTTCAAATACGAGAGAATTGGAATAATAAAATTTTATTTTAACAGTGTTTGAAAGAGTTAGGGTTTGCTTGCTTTAAAAATCAGCATTCCAGATCTTGCCTTTTTTTTTACCGGATGTTGAACACTGACTTCCGTAGCCAGAAGGAAATACGCAACTATCTAAGCCACCAAACGGGATGAATGCTATGTATTTTCTATTAGAAATTTGAACTGCTTTATCTTGATCGTCTGTAAATGTATATATTGTATCTTGGATGCCAGGCTATCAAGTCACTACGACTAGACGTCATTTGATTGTAAATTCGGTGAAAAGTTTGTAAATACAATTATTCACAAACATATTTTTGAAAACGTTTCAAAAACAATCAGAAATGCAACTCTACAGACGGTTTTTCACTTGCCCCCTCTCTGTCTTTTTCTATTTCTATCTTTTTTCCTCTTTATATTTTTCTATATTTTTCACACACACAAAGCGATCCCCCTCTTCTTTCAACTATTTCTATGAATATCTATTAAGCATAATTTAATCTGGTTTACGGGTGGCAATAACGAAGTTATCCAGTGAGGATTGAACTCATTTCGCTTGAAATTGTTGTCACTACGCTATTGCAGGAGCCACAAAGCTGTTGTCTCTGCGGAATGTAAGTCTGGCAAACAGTATAGTTAAGCGCCGCGTCAAAAGGAAATCAATGCGCTGTCTCATGTAGGAAAATCAAAACATCCACAATCTTATAAGGAAGAAAGCGTTTATTTGCACAATGAATATTAATATTTCAACATGATCTTCTCCTATATCAATGCACTTAGCTTAATGTTTTCCAATTAATGCCACAGATCAAGCATTATTAAACAAAAGTCTCAGATTAAAAAATCTTGCTAATATTTGGGTATCAGGCCATGAACTTACGGTTTCATCCCTGCACTTTGAGACAAAATTTGAGCAAATTTTCATCACAAATGCAGAAGAAAGGTAAAACTATTGCACGAGGTGTTTTGTGTATAACACACACACACACACACACACACACACACATACAAATATATATATATATATATATATATATATATATATATTCCACTAAGCTGTACTCCACTTGAAAAATTGACTTTTGTCGCATCCCGCTTTTTGCGGGGCGTTGTATATATATATATATATATATATATATATATATATATATATATATATATATATATACACGAGGGCTTTTTAGTAAATAAGGGTAATTTTTAAAAAAATTCTGCGGGATTTTTTTATAGATGTAAACTCTACGTAGTTTGTTTCATTGCAAAAATTATTTTAATTTCACGAAAAAACTTTTATTTTGAGGTTATTCGAAATGGCAGCAAATCAAACCCTGTGACATTTACTGAAGAATATGTGATCTGTACGGAACAGCATGTTTTAGTGTAAAATGTTTACAAATAGGCAAAACATGGATTTGGCATTACGAACTTGAAACGGAAAGACATTCCATGAGGCGGAAACACATTAACTCTCTGGTAAAACAAACATTCTGAGCGCCGTGGTCAGTAAAGAAGGTCATTCTAACAGCCTCCTTGGCACATTAAAGGACCAATCACGATTGATTTCTTTGAAAAATGTGCAACTGTAAACAATGCTTCCTATCGCCAGCTTTACTGACCAAATTTCACCCACTCAAATGACCCTCGTATATATTTCTTTTATCAACGCCTTTAAAATGTGTTGTAAAAACTTTCTTTCCACAAATATTTTTTTCTCCTAACTTAAGGTAGAAACTATTTGAGAACAATCAAAAAATGAATAACGTAAAAAATATTCCTATTCATTTTATAATTTTTCTTTATATATACGTGGTGCATTCAATAAGTTTCCAGACTTTTTTGTACAGGCATTTAAAATTGTCGTAGACTCTTGAAAATTCACTATGTTATTACTATACATCTTATGAGATGACTAATTTTTATGATTTCAGGTTCAAATGAACAGCTACAGCAGCAATTGGAATACACCCTACTAAAGCCTGATTGTCACAGATGGTGAATTTCAAAAATGCAATCTGGACATGAGGACACTTTAGAAGAATGATATGCAATAAAATTCTGTTTTAAACTTGGAAAAAATGCCACAGAAACGTATGGAATGCTTCAGACTGCTTTTCGACCATGTTGCATGAATCGAGCATCAGTTTTTGAGTGGCATAAGAGATTCAAGGAAGGCAGGGAGCCTGTGAGGGATGATGAGAGGTGTGGGAGGAGTAAGGAAGTCAATCGACCAGAGTTGATTGGCCAAAGGCTTAGGGTTAGGGTTACTATGTTGAGGTTTTAAGGGAGTTCAGGAAGACATTCCATTGGAAGAGGCCAGCACTCTTCAAATCGGGTCAGTGGCGTTTTCACCAGGACCAGTCCCCAACTCCATCGTTGTCACAGACTATTTGACCAAGATGGGCATCAAGACAGTTCCTCAACCTCCCTATAGTTCAGACCTTGCTCCCTGTGGCTTTTGGTTATTCCCAAAGCTCAGAGGCTTTCGTTATGAGACAATTGAGGAGATGTAAGAGGCTGTGAGGAAGGTCATTGACACGCTCACACAAGAGGACTTCCATGGGGCCTTCCAGAAGTTGTTGGAACGGTACAACAAGTGCATTGCTACCGGAGGAGATTACTTCGAAGGGGACTAGAATTTCATATGTGTACTATCAATAAAACTGCCCATGCGAAAAAAGTCTGGAAACTTATTTAATGATCCTCGTATATATAAATATACACACACACACACACACACACACATATATATATATATATATATATATATACTTGGTAACTCGTTGTGTTCCTGTTGTATGATCTGTACATGAATGGTTATATTTGTGGTTCCATTTAGAAAAGAGTGAAGGTTTCTGATTAGCACTTGCTAATTATTTACGTTATATGATATGCATTCGAATGATTAAGAAAATAACATTTTCGTGAAAACACAGATCTTGGGAACCTCTTTCTAAATTTCATAGTTTCAATGGGCTCTGTTCATAGGAGCATTGAATGCCTTTTTTCTTAATTTATTTTGGGTAATGTATTGTCCCAAACTCTTATATTTAATAATAATAATAATAATAATAATAATAATAATAATGATAATATGAGTGTGTGGATGATACCGATTGCAGTTGGTACATTTGGAACGGTCCCCATTGAATTGGAAAAGGAGAGTGGAATAACTGAAAATTAGTGAAAAGAACCAAACCATTACTGAGGTCTGCGAGACCTCTCGGAGGATTCCTGGGGACTTGAGGAAACTTGCTGTCACTCAGACATCAGTGAGGAACCACCAATTGAAGCTGGTGTTAAATAATAATAATAATAATAATAATAATAATAATAATAAACTTTAAGAGAGAAACAGAATCTCTCCTAATGGCAGCACAAAACAGCGCCATAAGAACCAAAGCGAGGATAGATAAGACACAAAAAAATAGCAAGTGCTGACTATGCGGTGACAGAGATGAAACCATCAATCACATAATAAGCGAATGCAGCAAATTGGCACAGAAGGAGTACAAGGCTAGATATGACTGGGTGGGCAAAGTGATCCACTGGGAAATGTGCAAGAAATTTAAATTTGACCATGCCAATGGTATATGCACAACCCAGAACCTGTCTTAGAAAATGACACTCACAAACTCCTGTGGGACTTTGATATACAAAAGGATCACCTAATCTCGGCCCGAATACCAGATTTTATAATAATCAACAGCAACAACAACAACAAAAAAAAAAAAGAAAATCTGCAAAAATTGTCGACTTTGCTGTCCCGTCAGACCACAGAATAAAACTGAAAGAATGTGAAAAGAGAGATAAGTACCTTGACCTTGCTAGAGAATTGAAAAAAACTATGGAACATGAAGGTGACAGTTATACCAATTGTGATTGGTGCCTTTGGCACGGTAACTAAAGGATTATTAAGTAGCCTGGAAGATTTGGAAGTTGGCCGCCGAGTGGAGATCATCCAAACAACAGCATTATTGAAAACGGCCAGAATACTGAGAAGAGTCCTGGGGACTTGAGGAGACTTGTTGTCACTCAATCTCCAATGAAATACCGCCAGCTTACGCTGATGTGAAAAACTCTAATGAGTAAACAATAATAATAATAATAATAAGAAGAAGAAGAAGAAGAAAGGAGTACATCAGAAGAACAAGAAAACCTTTTGAAACTAAATTTTGTGACAGAAATCTTATCAAAGGAATAAATACAGATACAGTCGCCCATGTAAGATACCCAGGACACTTCTTAAACTGGACAAAAAGGGAACTCAGAAATATGAACTATAGAACAATAAAATTGATGGTAATCTACAAGGCCTTACAGCCAAGAGATGGCATTTATAGATTCTATGTTTATAGAAAGAAAGTAGGAAAAGGACTCACAAGAATTGAGGACAACCTGGATGGAGCTATACTGGGACTTAAAGAAAATACAAACAATAGTACAGAGAAATTAATTATAACAACCCGTAACAGCACTTACAATAGGATAATGAAATAATAGCAAACTATTGAGTGAAAATGTAAGTCTAAAAGATTGACAAATACCTGGATCTAGCTGGAAGGCTGAAAAAGTTCTAGGGACTGAAGGTGACAGTGATACCAATCGTATTAAAGACACAAACAGGTTGCTTCAGTTGTCTTTCTTAAGCAATCAATTTAAAGTTATATATATATATATATATATATATATAATTACAAAATTCTCTCTCTCTCTCTCTCTCTCTCTCTGCCTCTCTCTCTCTATATATATATATATATGTTCATTACACCGCACGAGCCGGATGCGACTCAAGATAATTTTTAAACGGATTTTAACAGGTTTGAATTCAAAGATTTTAGCCCAGTTTGCTGGAGCTGAAAAATTCACTGACTGTATCTCTGAAGAGGGGTAAGACTAATCCGTATCTAATGGAGAGGCTTCAATCCTGGAGCTTTTCGTTGACATTACTCCCAGGTCCACTCTAAGCTGTAGTAGTAATACCTGTTGAGCTCCCATCTATAGGTCAAATAGAAGTAGAGTCCTGGGTATAACACTAAATTGCAACTGATGGTGAGGATCCAGTCCTGGAGTTTTGGGGAATGTAGAGTACTCCTTCATTAACATTACTCCCAGATCTACTCTGACCCGGAGTGGTAGAATCTGTCCGATCTGTGGGTTAAAAAGGACTGTTTAACCGTTTACTTGTGTGCAATATATATATATATATATATATATATATATGCACAGTTTTGAAAGGGAAAGGAGTAGCGCCCTCCCGTACACCTCGGTTTAGTAGCTATTGAAAAGGGAGCTTTAGGATCGTCCTCGACTATGGTCGGCAATTTACTTAAAATTATAGATTATACATATATCTTTTAAATTATATATATATATATATATATATATATATATATATATATATATATATCGAAGAGTCTATATTTCAGCAGCAAGTTATTATTCAAGTAAGTTTTGTTAAAAACGATGGAACATTGTTTATTATTTTTTATTTTATTTTTTCAAGACTCCTTGTTTTTTTGTTTTTTTTTTCTAGTGTCGGAATCTAGATAGAAAAGAAACTGTCGCATATCTATTGCCCAATCACTTTCAACCAAAGTTTTGATCGTCATCAGGGGTAGTGTAATTTTCATTTGGCAGTTGAGTTTTTACAGTTTTAATAATTTGTAGCGTTTAGTTATGAAATTGTCAGTTGGAATGTTTTCAGCGTTTTGTTTTAAAACGTTCGGTTGGAAAAAGAGTTCATGATTTTTAGTCACTAAAATATTTAATATGTTGGTGCCTGTGTTAAATGTTATTTTATTTATGTTTTGTTTTTAATTTTTTTTTATGCATATTGCTTCAAGGATTTATAATCGTCTTTTATCATTGTTTTTATATTTAATTAATGTATTATCTGTCAGAATCTGCCTTACATCGGAAGATATAAGTTGGTTAGTGTTCTATCGTCTTTTACAAAACTTGCTTGAATATATATATATATATATATATATATATATATATATATATATATACATTTGCACAATTCTAAAATTATATACATACATATATATATATATATATATATATATATGTGTGTGTGTGTGTGTGTGTGTGTGTGTGTGTGTGTGTGGTTGGGTAGCAGTCTTTCATTTAAGTATGTTTGATTAAATAATAAAGACATATTTTGTCTATATAATTTTATTAAGATCCTTTCAAGTTTCCTGATAAGTGTCTTAGTTTCAGGTTGGAATTGGTGGATGAATTTCCCAAAATTGTCGCAAGCGCTTTCAGACCTTTCATATGCCTTCATCAGGGGATGCTTGCATGTATAAAGAGTGTTTTTAAAGAGTTTTTTTTTTTATAAAGGTTTTAGTTTTTTTATAACATAACAAAATTACGTAAACGCAGATTTTGGTAAATTCATCCACCAATTCCAACCTGAAACCAACACACTTATCAGGAAACTTGAAAGGATCTTAATAAAATTATATAGAAAAAATGTATCTTTATCATGTAACCAAATATGCTTATATATATATATATATATATATATATATATATATATATATATATATATATATATATATATATATATTAAAAATTGTATCATAATCGTAACATAAACGAAGTTATACATTGTAAAAAATGCTGAAACAAATTGCTGAACAAAAGAAACAAAATGATATCCAAGGGTTCGCGTAGTAATACATTTCTCATTTATTATTTACCGCCTGATGAATGCCATAATTTCTTCTCCTTTATTTCTATTTGATTTTTTTTTTCGTATCAGTATCACGTGTATAAACAACTTACCACCTGAATATACCTAACCCTCTCGATACAGTTGATCACCCACTTTTCTCACATTTACTTCAGATGATTGTGCACTCCAAGGAACATCAAATTGCGGACTTCTACCATTCATGATTATAATATCATTTAGGTTTTATACCTGCAGTTATAATAGCATCAAGTCAGTTTTTATGTACCAACTTATATATATATATATATATATAGGATAAAACATTATTATTTACTCCTTTAGAGTTCTTCACATCAGTGTTAGCTGATAGTTTTTCACAGCAAGTGACAGCAAGTCTCCTCAAGTCTCCAGGACTCGTCTCAGGAATCTGGCCGTTCTTAGCAGTGCTGTCATTTGGATAGTCTCTACCCGTCCGCCAACTTCCAATTCTTCCAGGCCTTTGAATAATCATTTAGTTATTGTGCCTAACGCACCAATCACAATTGGCACAATCGTTACTTTCATGTTCCACAGCTTTTTCAATTCTCTAGCAAGGTCGAGGTACTTATCTTTCTTTTCACTTTCCTTCAGATTTATTCTGTGGTCCGCCGGAACAGCAAAGTCGACAATTTTACAAATACTCTTTTTTTGTTGTTGATTATTATTAGGTCATTGGATTAGTGGGTAGAGTGTTCGCCAACGGTCCGGTAGACCTGGGTTCAATCCCAGGTCGTGTCATACCAAAGACTTTAAAAATGGTACTTGATACCTCCTTGCTTAACACTCAGCAATATAAGGTATGTATTAAGGGTAAAGTGGAGAAATCCAGGGAAAGGAGTAGCTCCCTCCCCGACACCTCGATGTACTCGCTATTGAAAAGGGAGACTTCTGGTCGCCCTCGACTACGGTCACCAACTTTACTTTACTATTATTAGGTCTGGTCTTCTGGCCGGGATTAGGTGATCCTTTTGTATGTTAAAGTCCCATAGGAGTTTATGCGTGTCATTTTCTAGGACAGGTGCTGGGTTATGCGTATACCATTGGTTTGTATGGTCGAATTGAAATTTTCTGCACATTTCCCAGTGGACCACCTTGCCGACCCAGTCGTGTTCCCATCAGCTAACGCTGATGGCTTTTCACTGAAGTTTGAGTGAGAGCAAGTCTCCTCCAGGATTCTTCTCAGTATTCTAGCCGATCTCAACAATGCTGTAGTTTGGATGGTCTCCACTGTACCAATCCTTTGATGATTGTACCAAGCGCGACAATTACAATTGGTATCACCATCACTTCATGTTCCATAGTTTTTTCAGTTCTCTAGCAAGGTCTAGATATTTATCTCTCTGTTCGCTTTCTTTCCGTTTTACTCTATGGTCAGCCGGAACAGCAAAGTCCACTATTCGCTATTTCTCTATTTTTTTTTTTTTTTTTTGTTGACTCTCTCGAGGTCTAGTCGTCTGCGTAAGATTAAGGGATCTGTTTGTATCTCAAAATCACAGAGAATTTTGTGTCTCATTTTCCAGGACGGATTCTGGGTTGTGCATATACCACTAGTTCGTATTGTCAAATTTAAACTTTTTGCACAATTACCAGTGAATCACTTTCCCCACACAACTGTGTCTTGTCTGATACTCTTTTTACGCTAATTTACTGCATTTGCTAATAGGATTGATCGTTTCTTCACTATCCCCACATAACCTGTTTTTTGTTGCGTCTTACCTATTTTTTTTTTAAATATAGTTTGTCCTTATGGCGTTGTTTTGTGCTGCCATTCGAAGAAATTCAGCTTTTCTCTTAAGGTTTCCCTTTCTTAGCCATGTCCAAGTTTTCCCGTGTGAGATTTCGCTTGTTTGTCGATTGAAATATTTATCAAATTGATTTTCTTCCCATTTCTATTTTCTAGTTATTGTTGTTCTGCTGATGTTTCTTTTATTTCTGGTCGCTGTAATTAGTTTTTCTTTGTTCTTTTTAAAGTAATCTTCGAGTCGTCGTATCGATGTATCGACGCTATCTTCAACGCTATCGAGTCCTCTTCTTTCTTTTCTTGACACATACAGCCGATCTGAGTCATGTCTGGTATTTAAGGCCTTATGCATCGTCAATTATTAATTAACATTTTAGGTAGAAACATTTAGGAAGAGATCATTGAAAATGATTTAGAACATTACAAAAACGTGCTTAGTTCAGTTATTAAGTAGAGTCGATCTAGAATTTCAAATGTTAACCACGTCAAATACTGAAGATGTCTTAGGTTGACATGATGTAAAACCAACCAACATGTATATATATATATATATATATATATATATCTTCTTTTTTTTTTAGACAAGTTGAAAACTTAGACGGTGAAAGTAATTTCGCGAAAGATTTTTTCCCCTCTTGGAGGAGTCATTGGCAATTATAATCAATTGTTGAGTCATCTTTCGTTTTCTTTTAAAATTTCTCGTTTATATCTATTAGTGCTTTTATATAGAATGTCTGCAGTCAGGAGTATTAAAGTAGAAAAAATGAATAATAATGCTTTTTATGTATTCAGTATCCAATCATCAAAGAGTATTGTTGATTTCCTAGATATTTCGATGTTTATTTATATCTTTTTAACATAAACAGAGTATGAAAATTTCAAGGATTCACATTCTTTTAAAGGAATAGTGAATGTGATTTATTTTATCCCCGGTTCTGAGTATGACATGAAATTGACACTAAACTTCGGTGGGTGATGAGATTCTAATTTTGGTGCCCTGCAGTACGTCACAACTTTGATGTAAGAAAGAGGCACTTCAGAGCACAGGCCTTTATTCTGTTTGGAAGAATGTGACTGTTAAGAGCTTTAAGCTATGTTGTGGTCAATGGCAAGTTGTCTTCATTGGTTCAAAGAATGATTTAAATGATATAAAGCGATGACACTTTTGCTGTCCTTTCGACAGGGCTTAAAAACGATGACTGAATCCACCAACCTAGTAGCTAGGGTTAATCAGTTGGACAGACTGGGCTTTAAGCTTTGGATTATTAACCAGCCAAGTAGAAAGAAATTTCTGATTTAAAACGAGATTTTACTTGAGATAATTGTTTAAAATGATTATGAAATTAAATTAAATCTTAAATCTTGAAGATACTGCGATTAAGTATGAAATGTATGAAAGTATGAAATGTTTGAAAGTATGAAATGTTTGAAAGTATGAAATGTTTGAAAGTATGAAATGTCTGAAAGTATTTGATCACGGCTTGGAAGAATCCTCGTTTTATTTTATTAGGAAAATCAGATTTCCATATGATCGATAACCAGTCAATTGCATTCCACGCTTTCACTATGCGTATACTGACATGCCTTTAAGCTAAATCGATATTGCTGCTGAGGTATTCTAACTAATTTAAGAGGCTTGCCACTTAAAGCGGACATGGCTCCTTGTTGCATAAAACGTACGAACTCTTATTTTCGTTCACAATACCTTGGTCTACCTATTTCAGGCTATGCGGCAAAGATTCGGCTTGGGTCGATATATTTGGGAGAAGCGCTAGATCATCTGCGTAGTATGCGTCTTTTCAGCTGGAAATCGTCTGCTTCGTTTTTTTTAGGGGGAAAATATTTTCTTCCATTAGATCGGTCGACGTTCGTTGGCAGATGGATATAGTTGTTTTCGTAAATGGGATGATCAAACTTTATTAAAACTATATATATATATATATATATATATATAGAGAGAGAGAGAGAGAGAGTAGGAAGGAAGGAAGGAAGGAAGGAAGGAAGGAAGGAAGGGGAGATGGAGAAAAAGAAACAGATTGATAGACAGATGAACAGATGAACGTAGAAAGATACTGAAGGAACTGTTACTGATAGAGATAGAATTCAAATCTTTGGCATAAAATAGATTGATAACGTCTTGAAGTGACCGATGGAGAGAGTGAGAATTTATATATATATATCTCGCGCGGAAGCGAAATTAGGAATATTCTAAAATAATAATTAACCACTATATTACAAAACAAGATTACTTTTAGTTAAAAAAAAAAATAAACAACAAAATAAGAAAATAGACACAAAACAACGAATTTACTCAATATGCCAACCATTTTTTTCTTCAGTTATTTTATCGACACCCTTTAGAAACGACTTGCATGCCTTCAAAATAAATTCTTCAGATATTCTATTCCATTCCTCCTCAATAGAAGTCTTAAGAAAACCAAAACTTGGATAGGACGTTCATTTGTTTTGCTTTCTAAAATGCCCCATATAGCGTAATCAAGGAGGTTAGGATCTGGGTTTAAATCTTGTTTGATTGCTGTCTTCATAGTTTTCTCGCGGACTTCCAATTCATCGGCGCGCTTTCCTAATGACGTTGTGTTGTGTCCTTAATTATCTTCGTAGCGAGATTTTCGTTTTTTGTTTAATCCTTCATCCCCTCTTTCAAAAAATGTTTTAAAAATCATTCCAAATTTTGCTTCCAAACTCAGTATATATATATATATATATATATATATATAAGAGTAATATGGAGTCTCTCTAATTTTGGTAGGTTAACCAGTCAATAATTCACAACCTGGTGAGATTTATTCGTTGGGTTATGTGGCACATTGCGGCATTATCTTCTATTTTCAGCTAATCAAACAGCTGTGACTGATTCTATTCAAGCTTTCACCACTATAAACAAATCACCCCTCTCTCTCTCCCTCTTTTCTCTCTCTCTCTCTCTCTCTCTATATATATATATATTTAACTTCGGTATGGCAACCTGTCAAGGAGAAGGAAAATTCTGAATTAAAACCTTTTAAACTCCGCTTAAAATTGACCTTGTACCGCATCCTGCTTGTGCAGAGGGGTATATATATATATATATATATATATATATATATATATATATATATATATATATATATATATGAGACTGTCATGGTTCTGTTATAGTACTTCGTTCCGTCAAATGACTCGAGATTGTTTTTCCGAGCCCATTAAAAATTTATTTACTGCAAAACAAGCAAGGTTTTCTGTCAAAATACTTTATTTTCAAATTCGAATTCAAACTGAAATGCTTACTAGAATATACGAAACGCTATGTGTTCATATTTTGAGACATTGAAGATTTCAGAGAGAGAGAGAGAGAGAGAGAGAGAGAGAGAGAGAGAGAGAGAGAGAGAGGAATAAATTCAAGACAGCATAGGTCTGATTTTAGAGTTGTTCATAAACTAGTGGCCAATGAAGGCTGTAGAGGACAGTTTCTCTGGTGAGAAAATCAACATTAGAAGATTTTTCTTCTTCTTCCTGGTTTCGAACATCAACCGATGATTAGAAATATGAAACACAGCCACAAGTCAGGAGGCTGCAGTAATCATTTGTCTCATAAATAAGAAATCTGAGTAAACGTTTTCTTTAAGGTTGTATAGTTTTCACATCTTTTCGACGCATTTATTGGCAAATAAACAAACATATGAAAGAACAAAGAAAATGCAATTTAGAAAATACAGTTTTTAAAAATATTCCATTAAAATTTTCTGGGAATAAAAAAAAAATCAGTTGGTTAAAAAAATAATTTATGTAAAAACAAAAGAAAGCAAAACAAACAAACAAACAAACAAAACACTTAAACAGAAGAAAATTTTAAAAAGTAAAATGAAAGAAATAACAAAGAAAACGGGTGTGGAACGAAAATAATGATCCAATCGTGTTTTTGTTCTTTTGTTTTCCACGCGGCCAGCGACGCCTGTTTTTTTCTAATAATTAAAGGACGACGAATAAATAGAAATTAACGAACAACAACAAATAAAGTCCCCCCTCTCTCTCTATATATATATATATATAAATATATATATATATATATATTATTGTTTTCTTTGATTTACTTATATATATATATATATATATATATATATATATATATATATATATATATATATATATATATAAGTAAATCAAAGAAAACAATAATTGCACATTCAGCAGCGATAGAGTTATTGCGAAGGAAACGTTTTTCTGCTAAAGTCATTGGTAATTTGTTTATTTGTAACAAGGGGCGATAACCTCAATAGCAGCAAATGTAGACTCGAAATGTCATTAGATATTTCTATTATAAATGGAACTTTCTTAACGAATAATTTAGCTTCCTTTGTCCGCTTGAGCAGACAGTAGCAGTTGAAATAGAATGTACCCAAATACTAAATTAAAAAAAATTTCTGGAGTTTCCAATTCTATCAATTCACCTTATCAGCAATGGTCATCAGTTTGAACACCTGCGATTACGCAGTGATATTTGTAATTCATACTGTTCGCGTTCCCAGTAGTATTTTAATAGGGTAGTCATCAGTTCGAACAAATTCGATACCTCAAATATCTTATATTTGGATTGTAAAACTTAAATATATCTTTATAAACATTGTAATAACAATAAATCAAAGTTATTGGCTTGGTTTCTTTGCTTAATAGCAGATCAACATTCATGAGTTATTTAATACCAAAGCCATCCTAGTTGAACAATAGCAGTGGTACTGTTTACCTTATTGTTGGAAGATTAAGGGGGTTCAACACCTTTCCCAAGGGTATTCCTCCCATAATAGAGCGACTTGAGTTTGAATTCGTTTATCTAAATGTCGTAATTCAGCAAGTTAGTCAATACGCCATGAAGACTACATTCATGAAGAAAAAAAAAGCAGCGATCGTGTCCACACTACTATATGGCTGCACCACATGAAAGCTAACTAAGCGTATAGAGAAAAAGCTTGACGGCAATTGCACAAGAATGCTACGAGCTATGTTGAACAAATCCGCGTAGCAATATCCCATAAAACGGCAGTTGTACGGCCACCTACCTCCCATTTCTAAAACCATCCAAATTAGACATGCGGGACCCTGCTGATAAAGAAAAGACGAACTCATAAGCGATGTTCTCCTATGAACCCCATCACACGAACGAGCAGGTGTTGGACAACCAGCTAGAACTTATCTACAAAAGCTTTGTTCGGACACAGGATGTAGTCTTGAAGACCTACCGGAAGTGATGAACGATAGAAACGAATGGAGAGAGAGAGAGAGAGAAAGAGAGAGAGAGAGAGAAATCCGTTTTAACGGCACGACATGATGATGATATATATACAATACCGTGCAAAACTGTTCGGTCTCTTTAAACTATTGTAAATTTCTGCCAATTGCCCACTTATAAGAGAATGTTTCACATTGCGTTTTTTTTTTTACAGATGACACATTGGCCCTGTTGAAGTCATTTTCATTCCTAATCTTTATATTTTGTAATAGTTATTTTTTGCTGTTCTAGAAGGATTCGCTTAGTGGTATCTTCTAACAAAAAATTAAACTAGTCTCTCTCACCCATCATTTATCATGCAGTCTTCATTGACTGAGCTTTTTCTGTCCTGATTAGTTTCGGTATCACCATGTCTTGCAGCTTACGAGAGTGACCATATTTTGGTCGATCCGAAACTCTTCCAGGACCTTGAAACTTCGAGAGGATTCCTGAGATACCGTTTCTTGAAATTTTGAGTTCCTTAGCTATTAGAGGCTAGCTCATATTCTTGGCTATCCTTACTGCAATCATTCTATTTTATTTCGAAAGTTTCACCATGATTTTTTATTTTAAATAATTCACTGTATTTAAGAAAAAAATGTGCTGTGGCAGAAAAATATTAGCGGTGGAATATTTTTCTGTTTTAAAAAATTTATATTGATTGGTTTATGAGTGGTAGCCGAAAATGTTTACACGGCCATTTTTGTGGGGTGGTATTGCATCTTTCATTCTCATTCAGAACCCCTACTATAAAATTTAATGATAAGGTATGAAATTGACTCTAAAAGGGCTAATGTTTCATCTGTAAAAACGCAATGTGAAACATCCAGTTATGTTGGCAATTAGTAGAAAATTTACAATAGTTTAAAGTGGCCAAAAACTTTTGCACGATAATATATATATATATATATATATATATATGGCCGAGCAAAGGCAGGATGATCAGCTCGAACCTACATATAGCAGCTCTGTGCTGATACGGGATGTAGCCCTAAAGGCCTGCCGGAAGCAATGAACGATAGTGAGTGGTAGTAAGAGATGGTCAGGGATATCCGTGCTGATGGTGTGACATGATATATATATATATATATATATATATAAGGAAAATGACAGAAAAAGAGACAGATTGACAGAGATGAAATGAGACGTCGCTAGCTAGCTAGATAAATATATATGAATAGATAGTTAGAAAGATATGAAAAAACTAATATAGATTGGAGAAGCAACCAAAACCCGTGACCACGTTTTGATTGCATTGTATATTCTCGTATGACATAGATTTAGGAGTAGGAGCAAATATACCTTTGAGCGCTCTTTTGATCGGCTTGACCTCTGACCTTTCTCGGCTACAGAAAAAGGTTATATAAACACGATTTCCAAAACTCTTGGCATAAAAAAGCCGAGACTTTTGGAAATTGCGTTCATTGTACGCTCATATCTACATTAGTTGCAAAAGATTTTTTTCCATACGTTACAATTTAATGTGATTAATTTTTAAACAGATCATTTTAACCCATTGATGCGATTCGATCCAGTGATACCACAGCAGATCAGAGTGAAATTAAGAGTAATGTTATTTCTTTCTATTTGGTATTACCGGCATGTAGATATCTTTGTCGGAGGAGCTTGTTGAATTACGGTTATCATCGTAGGAAGTGGATTCGTTTACTCGAGTTCAAATCCTGAATGAGGCAGTTTGCATTTCATGTAGCTTTAATACCCTTTGGAAAAGTATGAATCCAATCATTCTCTCTCTAGATATAGACAAATAGTAAGGCAGACTGAGCTTTTGAACCTTGATATGGCAACCAGTCTAGGAGAAGGAAAACTCTGAATTCAAACCATTTAAAGATCTGGATAGAGATGAGGTCTATTAAGCTATTTGTGCCCAAGCTACGCTATATAGCACCTTGACGACCAAACCGGGTTACGGGATATGACATTTTGTCTTTGTCAAATATCATGGAAGCATTACTTGCTGTCTAGTATTCGAACGGTTTTGAAGTAAATAGTCTTTTGGCGTGTGTCCAGTTGAAAGTACTTTGGTAGAAGTTTCCTCGAAGGATATGTCGAGAGGATATAATAGACTCTTGGTCTTTTTCTTTATGTATCCCGATGTGTGTATGTGTTTATGTTTACTGTTTTTCATTGCAAACTAATCTGCATAACAAAGTGGATGTGAATAAAATTAAAACAAAAGTGGGTGTCTCGAAAGACCACAACAAACTAGGACCGGATGTTGCATTTAGTCCACTAACTTCTAGCTCAATCGCTCTACGTCATCTGACTCCTTGTCTAAGTACTCCAATCTGGTGCCTTTCACCCACACGAAGTTGCTACTAGTACTTGTTTTTCGTCAACTACTTCTCGGTGGCGGGGGACTAAATCCTTTCCTGTCACATCTAATTTTTATTTTAAGCTTATGTTTAAAGTATGAAATCAGATCGTCAGAAAAAAAATTGTTCTTATAAATTCCTTTCAAGCTGTGCAATTGGAATTAATTGCTAAGCTTAGCCAAGACTGGCACATGACCTGAAGTATAGAGCTTGTAGTAAGAGTAATACTCATAAGACTTTTATAACATGTGAGGGACCCTGAATCTCTCCGATGTTAATTAAAGAAATTGCAAAACATACAAATTCTAACAAACTATTTATTGACTACATTTTCTTCCTGTTCTGGTTATGTCACTAAACTGTATCTGATAATGAGGTTCGAGTTCTAGCGATTAGGGGAGTGTATATCTTCATTGCCATAATTTCCTTTCGGATTTTTATCATCCGTATGAAAATGGAAGAACGGTTTTAGGGGTTTTGCACATGTATGATCTTTCTTAGTATCGACAATGACTTCTAAATAGTTCAAATCAGGACAGTAAAAACATTTTTGTGCTGGTGTCAGCACTCTGCAGCTAGACTTTCTTGATCCATTGTCTATTCGCTGGGTAAGAAGATGTGATATTGGGACACAATGGATCTATTCAGAGAGAAACTGGGTTAGTCGGTTGAGGAGGCTCCCACCCTGTTCAATATGGATTTCAGCGGCAGATACTGATTAACATAGCAACTGCAAGTCTTCGCTCATTGGCTGATTGGTCTGTATGTGAATCTATTTCAGACTTGATATTTCACGGAAGCTTTGAAAGTTTGTTATCGCAGCGGAGGAAGAAATGGCCGTGGAACGTCTTTTACCATTGGGTCCGCTCGTTTTAGTATTTTGGTCCGCTCGTTTTAGTATTTTGTTGGAAAGTTGGCGGTTTGCATTATGATTCATTCATTTTCTGGTCGTCGATGTTACGTGCAAGTCCGATAATGCGTCTCCTTTGTAGATTGAATGTTGCTCTCCAGCGTATTAAATTCGACAGACTGGCTTGACCCGTGAAGTTCAGGATTATCCTCATCAGTACAATACTTCAATGTTTGGTGTAATCCACGGGTTCAAAACACGTGGATTTGGATATGTGTATGATTGAGTGTCTTTGGCTGGTTGGTTGGTTGGTTGATTTTACGAGATATAAACTCTTGTGGGGTCATTTCATGACACAATAAACGATCGTTTTTTTATGTAAGTCAGAAGAAGTAATTTTGAAAAACATTAAGATCAAAATTTGGGACAGTGTTCTTCTTTTGACTGAGCTAACAAATTTGAGTAAAATTCACTAGAACTACTAATCTGATGAGTTTATCAAAGCTGTAACGGGGGGTGTCCTCGTGGTGTAATGGTTAAAGTGATGGACTGCAGAATCGTAGTAAGTGAGTTTGTACTCCAGTTGCGCTATGACGTTCACTTTCAGGCAAATACCCTTGGGAAAGGTATGAACCCCCTTATCCTCCCAGCTATGGGTTAAATAGTACCACTACTGTTCTTCTACACTGCATCACCTCCCTGGGAAACTCAGTGTACTTAAAAACTATTTTTCTGAAGCCGAGAAAGGTCAGAAGTCATGCCAATCAAAGGACACTCGATGGTATGTTTGCTCCTACTCCTAAATCATTGTGATACGTGAACTCACAGTCCAATCAAAACGTGATCGAGTCTTTTGTTGGTTTTTCTCTCGATCTCTTATTATGGAAGCTGTCCCAATTGGATGGTCAATGAGAATGAGATACGAAATGATCTGTAATTGGTTGAATAATCTGAGGTGTGTAGCTCTTCAATTTTCTCTAATAAAATATGGGTTTTGACATTGTTTTAATAAGACAATAGAGACCAGGGGAAAAGTAAACAACCCCGAAACTATCACTAGAAGACTCTGCTGCTAAAGGAATCCCGTGCTGCTAGTAGAAAATTCCGACAAAAACGAAGTTCCAGACTTTCTGAGTTCTTCTCACGAGCACGAAGACCACCTTTTCCATAGAAAACTCTATGATAATTTGCATAAAGCAAAAAAAAAAAAACAACAAAAAAAACAAACAAACAAACAAAAAAACAGCCAAATTCGTTACCGTGTCTTTTCTTTCCTACCTAAAATGCAAAACTTTTTCTTTTATTATTGTATATAGTTGCATAATCATATTGCAATAAAACGTATATCGTTATTGTCACCGGAAAGTTGTTTCGCTCTTAGATTTGCCAACATTCTCGACAAATCATCCCTATCAACCTTCCGATCCGTCACAAGACGTTCCAACCAATTTGCGTCGATCATCCTTCTGTGGATCTTAAAAAACAATGTTGGCACAGAAAGCAGTGGCAAAGCAGCCATTTGAAGACTCATGTGGCCATCCCTATAATAAGACAACAATCAAATCCCAAACCAATTATCTTTTTTGCTGTCAGTAAGATGATTTCGAGTAATGATAATATCTAATGATAAATTTTCAAATACATTTATTTGTTCCATAAATAGGACTCTAATTTGGATATGTGTATGATTGGAAATCTTTGGTTGTGGATTGGTTAGCAAGTTGGTTTTGCAAGATGTCGATTCATTTTGGATTATTTAATGAAGGTGTACTCCGCGTTCCCCAATGCCGAACTCAGTCTTTTCTGGCCAGCAATTATTTAGTTTCAAGTAAGCAAAAATATAAATAATTTATTCCTGTCTAATATTGATTATTTTCAAACATATCTATCAAGGCGTTTGTGGTGTAATGGTTACTGTGATTGGAAATGTATACGGCGATATGAGTTCAAATCCTTGGTGAGACTGTTTGCATTTGACATAGCGCCCATAACCTTGGGAAAGGTATGAATTCGGCAATTATCCTTCCAGCTATGAACAAATAGTAGGGTATACTAGGCTCTTCAGCATTGGTATGGCAACCGATCTAGAAGGAAAACCTGTTAATCTCCACTTAGATATGACCTTGAGTCACATCCTGCACGTGCGGAAGGGTACATAAATCTAAACATATCTATTTGACACACAGACAGGACTCTAACATATGCTACCGTTCCATATCAGAGTGGGCCTGGGAGTAATCGTAACGAAGGAGTACTGCGCACTTCCTAGAGCCTCACCACCGTATGCAGTTTGTGTTATACCCAGGATGCCCTTGGGGAGGGGTCGTATCCCTCAGCAGAGTATATTGTCACTGACTTGGTACCCAGTTTGTTCAACATATTTTTCAGATGTTTCAGATTCCATAAGGAAAAAGGATTCTCTTCACTGCATAAAAAGGTAAAAAAAAAGGAAATATGCACCGAACGGCTTGATTCCTTCCTAGACACACCAGCCGTACAACCGATAGAGATCTTAACAACTAATACAATTTATTTCATAGCAAAGTCTAACCTACTATTTACTCATAGCTGGAGGGAGAATTGTTAGATTTAAATCTTTTCTAAGGATTTTATCAATACGTGAAATGCAAACAGCCTCGTCTAGAATTTGAACTCGGGTCGTCGTGTCCATTTCTTATGATGATAACCATTGTGCTACAAATATCTGCCCACTCTGTTATTTGGACCTCATCCAAATTGGTAATATGAGATCTTCTTCCATCTGCCATTGAAGAATTTTCTACCTCCCATATGGATATGGCTTTTTTTATGTTCCTTGAGTCTGATTATAAAAGGACGCCTGGTTTCACTCTAATATTCCCTTTTTTTTTTCTTCCCGTTTGCATGGGATGTTATAAATGTAATATTTTGTTAAAACCTTCTCTCGTTAATGACTAACTCTTGTAAAGAGGTTGCTAAGAGTGGATGTGTTACTGAATAGCACCCTGATATTGTAATCCTTTCAGCCGCTCCTTTAACATATTTTACTCGAGTTAAAATGTTTACTGGTAAAAGAATAAATAAATAAGAACGAATAATAAGAAATGGGAGGTCGAAAAACGAACGAACGAATTAAAGAAAAAAAAAGAAAAAATGTATTTATGTTCCTCATCTGTTAATAAGAAAAAGACCTTGATCCTCACTGAGTGTTTTACGATTGTGAGAAGAACGACTGGGAGTGTAGAATACACCGACTGCTTCTCTGCAGAGGGTAAGACCCCTCACCACCACAACGAGTGTCCTGGATATGACACTAAACAATCTGATGGCGACGTTCCAGCAACATTGGAGTTTTGGGGAACGCGGAGTACACCTTCATTGCCATTGCTCCCAGGATCACTCTGGCCCCGAGTGGTAACACCTAAAAAGGGTCCTATCTATGGGTTAAATAGAACTAAACCGTGTTTCTTTCACTACACTGATTTTGGCATTTAAACTGTATATTTATGCTATACTGAATTGCTTAAAATAGAACTGTGTTGACATTTAAACTGCGTACTAATGCTAAACTGAATTGCTTGCCCAGTCGGCTGGGGCTGTAGAATATACCGACTGCTTCTCTGCAGAGGGGTAAGAACCCCCCAACGAGTGTCCTGGATATGACACTAAACAATCTGATGGTGAGGTTCCAGCAATGCTGGAGCTTTGGGAAATGCGGAGTACCCCTTCATTGCCATCGCTCCCAGGTCCACTCTGGCCCGGAGTTGTAGCACCTGATAAGTGTCCTATCTATGGGTTAAATAGAACTACGTGCTTCTTTCACTATACTGATTTTTGCATTTAAACTGCGTATTTATGCTAAACTGAATTGTTTAAAAATAGAACTGTTTTGACATTGGAACTGCGTACTAGTGCTGAACTGAATTGCTCGAAATAGAACTGTTTTTGACATCTAAACTGTGTACTTATGCTGAACTGAATTATCTGAAATAAAACTGTCTGACATTTAAATCTGTGTATTGGCCAGTCAGCTGGGGCTGTAGAATACACTGACTGCACCTCTGCAGAGGGGTAAGACTCCCCTAACGAGTGTCCTGGATATGACACTAAACAATCTGATGGTGAGGTTCCAGCGGTGCTGGAGCTTTGGGGAATGCGGAGTACCCCTTCATTGCCATCGCTCCCAGGTCCACTCTGGCCCAGAGTGGTAGCACCTGATAAAGGTCCTATCTATGGGTTAAATAGAAATAACAGCATACTTATGCTAAAATGAATTGAGTAAACTGAATGGCTTGAAATAGAAACGTTTTTGACAATTAAACCGTACTTACACTTAAACTGCGTGCTTATGCTTAACTGAATTATTTCAAATAGAACTGTTTTTCGACGTTAAAACTGTATTTACACTTAACTGAATTATGACATATAACTGCTTAAATAGTTTGAAATGGAAATGTTTTTGACAATTAAACTGTGTACTTATACTAAACTGAACTGTTTTCAATAGAACAGATTATTTAGATAAAAATGGATTTGGCGTTAAATAACCTACAAAGGTTGATATGCCATAAAACCAAACAAACCAACCAACTAAACTGAATTGCTTGAAATAGAACTGTTTTGACATTTAAACTGTGTATTTATGCTGAACTGTATTATCTAAAATAAAACTGACATTTAAATCTGTGTATTGCTCAGTTGGCTGGAGCTGTAGAATACACTGCCTGCACCTCTGCAGAGGGGTAAGACCCCCCCCCCAATGAGTGTCCTGATATGACACTAAACAGTCTGATGGTGAGGTCCCAGTAATGCTGGGGCCTTGGGGAATACGGAGCACCCTTTCATTGCCATTGTTCCCAGGTCCACTCTGGCCCGGCGTGGTAGCACCTGAAAGGGCCCTATCTATGGGTTAAATAGAACTCACGGCATACTTATGCTAAACTAAATTGTTTGATTAAACTAAATAGCTTAGAATAGAAATGTTTTTGACAATTAAACCGTACTTACATTAAAACTGCATGTTAATGCCAAACTGAATTATTTGAAATTGAACTGTTTTTGACATTGAAACTGTACCAACACTAAACAAAATTGTTATATATAACTACCTGAATAAACAGAATAGTTTGAAATAGAAATGTTTTTGACAAACTGTGTACTCATGCTAAACTGAATTGTTTGAAATAGAACTGATTATTTACATAAAAATGAATTTGGCTTGAAATAACCTACAAAGGTTGATATGCCATCAAACCAAACCAAACCAAAACCTCTTAGTCAAGGTAACATATTTTTCCTGCGCGATTCTATGTCACCTGAAATCTTTCCCCTTTTAAAATTATATTTTATCACTATTATACTTATGACATATGCACACAACTAAAATTCTCCCGTGTCCCAAGTATGACACTGAACCGTATCCGATGGTGAGGCTCCATTTCTGGGACTCTTATGTGTGTGGAGTGCCCCCTTGTTACCATTATTCCCAGGTTCACTCTGACTTGGAGAAGTTGAATTTATGGGTCAAATAGATATGTTTAAAAAAGTGTCTCGTTTTTTAGCCATATCATCGATAACTGAAATGACAGAATCTTTCACTTCTTACGCTCTTTAGGACTGAGTATTCGCAGACTGCATCTCCTTCAAAGAAATAAGACCTTCCAAAGCGGAAAGATGCCCTCAGTAGGACACTAAACGGCGTCTGGTAGTGGGATTCCGATTTCGGAGGTCCCGATGGGGTGTGTTGCTACCTCTTCATTGCTTTTACTTCCAGGTCTACTCTAACCTGCAGTCAGCAAAACTAGCTTGTACACCAATTCATCACAGAGTTATTCAGTTCGGCATTTATAATGCTTCGTTTAAGGTCAGAGTTGTGGAGTACCGACTAAAAGTCTACCTTACTAAATTAGTGATGGTCTGGCTACACAGCTAAATCTTAGATCATATAACATATAGTTACGTGGTATCCTACATGAAGATGGTGGACAGCTGATGTTAGTTTCGATTATTGGAACTAAATAAAATTCATCGTTTGTAGAGCTGATTTTCCTAGTTGGTTCGTTGGTCCTACGCACTGATTAGAATTGTGCAATACATATAGTGTCAGAAAAGAATAGGAAAAACATAAAAATTTGTTGTTATATATATATATATATATGTCTCCATCTGGTGATCGTACTTTCACTTTGGTGTTTCTATTGGGAATCGTTAGAAACACCAAAGTAAAAGTACGATCACCAGATGGAAACATATATATATATATATATATGACAACAGCCCCATACCTCTTTATCATCTGTCTAGACTACGTGCTTAGAACATCGATTGATAAAATCAAAGAGAACGGCTTCGAGCTGACAAAGAAAAGAAACAGAAGGTACCCCGCAAAAACAATTACTGACGCCGACTACGCCGATGACATAGCGATACTGGCAAATACACCCGACCAAGCCGAAACTCTACTGCATAGTTTGGAACGAGCCGCCGCAGGCGTTGGCCTCTATGTCAATGCATACAAAACGGAATATATGTGCTATAATCAAACAGGTGACATCTCCACACTAGACGGAACCTCTCTGAAACTGGTAGACAAATTCACCTACATAGGAAGCAGTGTCTCATCAACCAAAAAAAGACCTCGACACACGGCTAACGAAGACATGGACAGCTATCGATAGGCTATCGATCATATGAAAATCAGACCTGACCAATAAAATGAAACACAGTTTCTTCCAGGCAGCGGTCGTATCGATACTGCTGTATGGATGCACTAAACGGTTGAAGAAGAAGCTAGACAGCAATTACACAAGAATGTTGCGAGCAATATTGAATAAGTCCTGGCGGCAACACTCCACAAGGCATCAACTATACGGCCACCGGCCTCCTACCACGAGAACTATCAGAGTTAGATGAACCAGACACGCAGGACACTACTGGAGAAGCAGGGACGAGCTCATAAGTGATGTACTCTAATGGACCCCCACATATGGCTGGGCAAAAGCAGGACGACCCGCTCGGACATACATACAGCAGCTCTGTGAGGATACAGGATGTAGCCCTGAAGACCTGCCAGAGGCGATGAACGATAGGGAGAAGTGGCGAGAGAGGGTCAGGGACATCCGTGTGTGCGGCACGACATGATATATATATATATATATATATATATATATATATATATATATATATATACGTGGTGCCTTCAATAGGTTTCCAGACTTTTTTTGTACAGGCATTTAAAATTGTCGTAGACTCTTGAATATTTAGTATCTTATTGCTATACATCGTATGAGATGACGGACTAATTTTTATGATTTCAGGTTCAAATGAACAGCTCCAGAAGGAATTGGAATAAACCCTACTAAAGCCTGATTGTCACAGCTGGTGAATTTCCAAAATGCAATCTGGACGTGAGGACACTTTAGAAGAACGATATGCAATAAAATTGTGTTTTAAACTTGGAAAAAAATGCCACAGAAATGTATGGAATGTTTCAGACATCTTTAGAACCATCTTGCATGAATCGAGCATCAGTTTTTGAGTTGCATAAGAGATTCAAGGAAGGCAGGGAGTCTGTGAGGGATGATGAGAGGTGTGGCAGGAGTAAGGAAGTCAATAGACCAGAGTTGATTGGCCAAGGCTTAGGGTTAGGGTTACTATGTTGAGGTTTTAAGGGAGTTCAGGAAGAGGTTCTTTGGGAAGAGGCCAGCACTCATCAAATCGGGTCAGTGGTATTTCCATCAGATTGTTTAGTGTGATATCTAGGACACTCGTAGGGGGGTCTTACCTCTCTGCAGAGAAGCAGTCGGTGTATTCTGCTGCCCCAACCGACTGGGTAAACATATGTCAAGCAAATATAATAAAATCTATATAATTATAATGTTCCCTATATATATATATATATATATATATATATATATATATATATATATACGAGGATCATTAAATAAGTTTCCAGACTTTTTTTTTTGTATGGCCACTTTTATTGATAGTACACACCTGAAACTTATGTCCCCTTCGAAGTAATCTCCTCCGGCTGCAATGCATTTGTTGTACCGTTCCAACATCTTCTGGAAGGCCCCTCTTGTGTGAGCGTGGCAATGACTTTCGTCACAGCCTCTTTCATCTCCTCAATTGTCTCATAACGACAGCCTCTGTGCTTAGGCAATAACTAAAAGTCACCGGGAGCAAGGTCTGGACTATAGAGATTGTGAGGAACTGTCTTGATTCCCATCTTGCTCAAATAGTCTGTGACAAGGATGGAGTTGTCTTCTGGTGAATTGTCCTGGTGGAAACGCTACTGACTCGATTTGAAGAGTGCTGGCCTCTGCCGACAGAATCTCTTCTTGAACTCCCTTAAAACCTCAACATAGTAACCCTAACCCTAACCCTTTAGCCAATCAACTCTGGTGTTCTGACTTCCTTACTCCTCCCACACCTCTCATCCTCCCTCACAGATTCACTGCCTTCCTTGAATCTCTTATGCAACTCAAAAACTGGAGCTCGATTCATGCAAGATGGCCAAAAAGCAGTCTGAAGCATTCCATATATTGTTTCTGTAGCATTTTTCCAAGTTTAAAACACAATTTTATTGCATATCTTTGTTCCTCACGTCCAGATTGCATTTTTGAAATTCACCAGCTGTGACAATCAAGCTTTAGTAGGGTGTATTCCACTTCTTGTTGTAGCTGTTGATTTGAATCTGAAATCATAAAAATTAGTCAATCATCTCATAAGATGTATAGCAATAAGATACTAAATTTTCATGAGTCTCCGACATTCTTAAATGCCTGTACAAAAAAGTCTGGAAACCTATTGAAGGCACCACGTATATATATATATATATATATATATATATATATATATATATATAAGATGTATAGCAATAAGATACTGAATTTTCAAGAGGCTACAACAATTTTAAATGCCTGTACAAAAAAGTCTGGAAACTTATTGAAGGCACCACACACACACACACACACACACATATATATATATATATATATATATATATATATATATATATATATATATATATATATATAAGATGTATAGCAATAAGATACTGAATTTTCAAGAGGCTACAACAATTTTAAATGCCTGTACAAAAAAGTCTGGAAACTTATTGAAGGCACCACATACATACATATATATATATATAAGATGTATAGCAATAAGATACTGAATTTTCAAGAGGCTACAACAATTTTAAATGCCTGTACAAAAAAGTCTGGAAACTTATTCAAGGCACCACATACATATATATATATATATATATATATATATATATATATATATATATATATATATATATATATATATATATCCGTGCTGCCAGCACGATATGATGATGATGATGATATATATAAGATGTATAGCAATAAGATACTGAATTTTCAAGAGGCTACAACAATTTTAAATGCCTGTACAAAAAAGTCTGGAAACTTATTGAAGGCACCACATATATATATATATATATATATATATATAGCAATAAGATACTGAATTTTCAAGAGGCTACAACAATTTTAAATGCCTGTACAAAAAAGTCTGGAAACTTATTGAAGGCACTGTGTATGTCAAAACAAGAACAAAAAAAGGGGGCAACAAAATAACCAATGTAGATTATGTTGTGACAGAGGCGAAACGATCAATCAGATAATAAGCAAATGCAGTAAATTAGCACAAAAAGAGTCTAAGTCTTGACACAACTGGGTGGGGGGTGCTTGATCCACAGGGAATTGGGCCAGAATTTTAATTTGACCATACGAACAAATGGTATTGGCGCAAATCAGAATCCGTCCTGCAGAGAGACACACACAAACTTTTGAGATACAAACAGGCCACCTAATCTTGGCCAGATGACCAAAACAAAAAAGAAAAAAAATGAAGAGAGAACCACCCAAATAGCAGACTTTACTGTTCCGGCTGACCACAGAAATCGAAAAAAGAGATAAGTACCTAAACTTTGCTAAAGAACTGAAAAAACTATGGAATATAAGAGTGACGGTGATACCACTTATGATTTGTGCGCTCGATACAATCACCAAAGGATTGGTATAGAGACTGGAGGACTTCGAAATAAGCTGATGAGTGGAGACCATCCAAAATACAGTATTATTAAGATCGGCCAGAATACCGAGAAGAGTCCTGGAGACTTGAGGAGACTTGCTGTCACTCAGACTCCAGTGGAAGACCATCAAATAACCCTGGTGTGAAAAACTCTCAAAGGAGTAATATCATAATAATAATAATTTGTTTTCTCACTGATATATGGTTTAAAATATTCCTTTCTAATACTAATAATTCTTAAATATAAATTTAATCCATAAACGAGAACTTGACAAATGCAACCACTCCGGGCCAGAGTGGACCTAAGAGTAATGACAGCTAAGGTGTAAACCTCACGATCGGATGTAGTTTGATGTCATAGTCAGAACATCTCCCTTTTTGAGCGTGGGTATTACTTCTCTGCAAGTGATGCAGTCAGCGTATTCTAAGCCCCACCGACAAAGTAAAGAGAGAGAGAGAGAGAGAGAGAGAGAGAGAGAGAGAGAGAGAGAGAGAGAGAAGTGGAAGAATAGACTGAAAACGTTTTATAGAAAAGGGTAGTCTAATAGGGAAGAAATGGATTGAGAGAAATAAATACAAAGTGTGAAAGGGAAGAAAATGTGTGACGAGGCATGGGGAATAGGGTTGGAATGAAGTAGCGGAAATGAAAGTGGGTAGGAGTGAGGGTCAACCAAAGAAGAAGAAGAAGAAGAAGAAGAAGAGATTGGAATAAAGACAAGAGAGAAGGATAAAATGGAGCAAGAAGGGTGTCGAGTCAGCCATTATACAACGGAAGCAGAAAAGGGCACACGTGCACCGAACAATCTGAATTAGACATTTTTTAATATACCTTTTTTCTTTTCTTTTTTTTTACCGCGCTTTTCCTCTTTCCATTTATCTACGCATTTATCTACCGTTTATTGCAGAAAAAATAGGAAACTGGCTTATGAAATGTGATTGCAATAATAATGATAATGATAATAATAATAATTGTTACAACTGGAGCGAAAACTTTCAGAGAGAGAATGATAATAACAATGTCAAAGCAAAAATTGGAACTCAGACATATGGACCATAAAACTAGAAAATTGGTGACGATACCCAAGGCCTTATTATACTTCAGAGATGACTTGACAGACTCTATATGACAAGAAAAGAAGGAGGAAGAAAACAGGCCGACATTGCACAGATACAACAATTCAGCGATCCAAAGCAAATATACAAAAAAGAGCAAAGAGAGATTGACCGCTGCAAATAACAGCAATCAGAAAATAAATAACTTAAAGTCAAATAGGAAAACAATAAAAATTTTTAAAATCTTGAAAGCAAAAATGGGAAGAAAACAGCTGTATAGATAGTTCAAGCAACAAACAAATGAAATTCTACATGAGATAACCTGGACATGACGACACAAGGAAACCTTAAGAGAGAAACTAAATCTTTAATGACAGTTACACAAAATAATGCCATAAGGACTAATTATGTCAGAACATAAAGTTAAAATTGGCAGGAAAATAAGTGTGGGTCGGGCGAAGACAGGGATGAAATAGTTCATCGCATATTAAGATGATGCAGCAAACTAGCCCAAAAGAAATAAAATTGTAGTTATGACTGGGCGAGGAAGATGATCAACTGAGAATTGTGCAAGAGACAGAAATTTGTCTATACCGACAAATGGTAAATGCAGAAACTAGAATATGTCCGAGAAAATGAAATTCTTTTATCTATTAATAATTTATTAATTGTCTGGAACTTTAAGATTGAAATAGATCTCAGACTCCAGTGAAAAACCACCATGCTGGTGTGAAAAACTTGCAAGGAGCAAAAAATAGTAATAGTTTACGAAAGAGCTAAAAACGTTTTGGAGCATGAAAGTGATAGCAATGCCAATTATAGATGAAGTCCAAGGAACAAATCTATAAGAAAAGAGAGTGGGGAAACTTGCAACACGAAGGAGAATTGAAACTGTTCAAAATTAGAAGAGTCTTCAAGAGATGAGTAATCTTGCTGTCACTCGGACATCAGTGGAAACTACTCGTGACTATTGATGTGAAAAACTTACAAGAAACAAAAGAAACCAAACCAAACCCTGGAAACCAAACCAAACCCTGGAAACCAATCTCTGCAGCAGAAACTTCACGAAAGGGATACAGACCTGCGTATAAACTACTCCGAATCGTTCTCATATTGGAAAAGGAGCTGAGTATCCTGAACCACAGGATAAGAAAACTGATAACGGTGCACAAAGCCTTACACATTAGAAAAGACAAATAATAGTGACAATATGTTGAAAGTAATTAAGAAGGAAGAGAACTCATCACCATAAAAGATTGTGTTGATGCGGTCATTCAGGAACTTAAAAAAATCATTCAAGAAAAATGAAAAAAAAAAAAGAAACTGACTAATTACGACAGCTAAAAGTAACAGAAGAAACATTCAAAAAAAGAATTGTAAAATCAAGAAAAGAAAGTGAGTAAAAAGAACAATGTAATAAAAAATCAATTAAATGCGAACAAAGGAAACTGCGCACGAGATTATCAGGTTACACTGAAGAAATCGAAAGAAAGAAACTAAATCACAATTAATAGCAACCTTAAGGATCATTTATGTAAAAGTTATAAATCTCAGGAAAATAGCAAAATTAGGCTATATGGAGAGTGGGAGAGAGAGAGAGAGAGAGAGAGAGAGAGGGTGGTGGTGGGAAATCGAGAGTGTGAGTGTGAAAGACAGGGAGAGAGAGAGTGTGTGTGTGTGAGAGAGAGTCAGAGGGAGAGGGAGAGAGAGCGAGAGAGAGTGAGTGTGTGCATATGAGAAAGAGTGGGAGATAGAGAGTCATTGTGTGTGTGTGTGTGTGTGAAAGAGAGAGGGGGAGAGAGAGAGTGTGTGTGAAAAAGAGTGTGTGAGAGAAAGAGAGAGAAAGAGGGAGGGTGGGAAATAGAGAGTGTGAGTGTGAAAGACAGGGAGAGAGAGAGTGTGTGTGTGAGAGAGAGAGAGTGAGAGGGAGAGAGCGAGAGAGAGAGTGTGTGCATATGAGAAAGAGTGGGAGATAGAGATTCAGTGTGTGTGTGTGTGTGTGAGAGAGAGAGGGGGGGAGAGTGTGTGAAAAAGAGTGTGTGAGAGAAAGAGGGAGGGGGAGTGTATGTGTGGGAAGAGAGAGAGGGAGAGGGAGAAAGAGAATGTGAGGGAGAGAGGGGGAGAGAGAATGTGTGTGTGAGGGAGAGAGAGAGGGAGAGAGAGTGTGTGTATGAGAAAGAGAGAGAGGTAGTGTGGGTGTGTAGAGAGAGAGAGAGAGAGAGAGAGAGAGAGAAAGAGGAAGAGAGATGAAACAGCCATTACCATAATCAGCAAATGCAGAAAAGTTGCACATAAGAAGTGCAGAGCAGGTACAACTGGTAAGTAAAAATGATTCATAAGAAATCGAGCAAGACATGGAAATTTAACCATACTGACATATTGTTTATACACAAATTAAAATCTGTGCAAGAATATAAGACTCATAAAAATCTCTGGGACTTTGAAATACAAAAATACCTAATCCCAGCCAGAAAACCAGACCTAGTATTAATTAACCAGAGAAGAACTTATCATCAAGAGGATTCTGTCATTCTATCGAGCCATAAAGTGAAAATCAAAGACAAAATCTCTAGATCTTACTCTAGAGCTGAATAAGTTGTGAAACATGAAGGTAACCAATTGTAGTTGGTGCACTTGGAACGGTCCCGAAAAGAGACGAGCAAACTAAAGGTGAGATAGAGAAAGAATCAAGACCATCCAGACCAAAGCATTACTAAGATCAGATAGAATGCTTACAAGAGTCCTGTGGACCTGAGGTGACTCGCTACAACCCAGAAAAGCAGTTAAAACTGGTGTTAACGACTCGCAAGGAGTAAAACAACACACACACACACACACACACACATATATATAAATATTCGCTAAATATTTTCAATGTAAGTAAAGTTAAGTTGGCGACCTTAGTCAGTGGTGACTCGAAGGCTCCCTTTTCAATAGCTACTACACCGAGGTGAGTGATAAGCAAGGTTGTATCAAGTACAATTTTTTGAGTCTTTGGTATTATTCGTCCTGGGATTGAACCCCAGTCTCATGGACCACTGGCGAACAGTCTACTCATTAGTCCAATGTAAATGAAAAAAAAAAAAACACTCCAAGTTAGTTTTATTTTACAACACACACTATTTGAGATGATGAGACAGAGCCGAAATAGAATAAAGTTTAATCCGGACATTGGCCCCAGTTAAGATCGTTTGGAAAAAAAAAACAACTTCTAAATGTATCTCAAAGTACTGAAACTCCGATTAAGAGGAAAAGTTAAATACAATAACTTTTCTCCGAACTGGACAGTCTCTTCAGAAATCCGAACTCATTGGCAAATATAGACATGAACATAATACACAAGATTCGTCAACTCAAACCCAGTCGGTTAGGGCTTTAGAATACACCGACTGTATCTCTACAGAGAAGGTAAGACACTCCCCCAACGACATGAAACAATCTGATGGTGAGGTTCGATTAATACTGAAGTTTGGGGAATGCGGAGTACTCCTTCATTGCCCTCAACCCCATGTTCACTCTGACCCGGGGCGGTTGCACCTGATAGAGTCGTATCTATAGCTCAAATATAACTGTTGGGCATTTAAACTGAGTGCAAAGAAATGGCTTATGCAAAATCGAATTGTTTGAAATAGAACTGTTTGATCATTCAATTGTGTATAAACAAATGAGCGATGTTTAATTGAATTGTTAGTAATACATAGGAACACTTTGAACCCTTTAACTGTGAGCAAAAGAATAAGCTTAGGCTTTTTTTTTTAAATTATCAAGAAACTGTGTTTATAAATCGTATATATTTAATACATATGTATAAAGAGGATTTGGCAATAAAAAAAACTTATAAAACCAAACCAAACCAAACCAAAGTAACCCTCGAAAAATGAGTGGGTTTAAATGAATTAGCATTTATATCTTAGTTTTCAAAAACTTAAGAATGCAAAGGAGGAGGTGATCACAGTCACTTCTTATAAATAAGAATTGAATTCATAAACAAAGAAAAAAGAAAGAACTTCATCGCCTGACGATCGATAAGAAATTTGTCAAACTGACAGTTAGCTTGTGCTAACCAATTGTTTTATCTTTTTGTTTTTTGATAAGGTAAAAAAAGTAAACTTTCATTAAATATCAGTAGATCTTGATGTTCAATTTGTCTGCATATCCCTACCAAGGCAAAAACTATTAGCAGGAAAGTTTAGCTTCTACTGCCATACCACAATCATTCGATTCTGATGTTGTGGGATAATTCAATAAGTTAAAACAGGAGGTGTTAGTTTCGAAGAAACCCCCATATTACTGCTGTATACACATTTTTTTTCCATTGATGGCCAAAGGGCGAAGTCACTACTGTTTGCTTTGTGAAAAATAGTATTCGGGAACTGAAAATTTATAAATTATATTATGCATTAAATAGTTGAAAACATCCTCTAATCAAAAGTTGTTATTTTGATCCCTGAATATATTGTAGATTCCATCGAAATAAATAGGAAACTTCACTTTCAGAGAACTTCTTACGAGTTAGCGATTTTGGCAAAAGATTGGATTTTTTTAGGGGAAAAGATATGAAACAGATTGATACATACATACATACATACGCACACATATACATAGATATGGATTTGTATAAAGCGAGAGAGAGAGAGAGAGAGAGAGAGAGAGAGAGAGAGGGAGGCTGGGTAGAGATTGAGGCATGTCATTTTCTGGAAGGTGACAGCTATGACACAATACTTTATTGTTAACTCATTTGTGTCAAATTTAACCGTTGTGTATTTCTTTGGGTTGCTATCTTATGTATGTATGTCTATATGTATGCATGTTTATGTATGTGTGTAAATGTATGTATATGGTTTTGTGTGTGTGTGTGTGTGTGTGTGAATGTATAAACATCGTTTACGCTGACGTCAAATATCCCAAACATCAGGTGTCAGCAAATTCTTCTTTGCATACAAAGAAAGGGAAAAAATAGGAGAAAATAAGAACCAAAAATAAATGAATAAATAAATAAGTCCAAATTCCATTGTAATAGGTAAGCGATAATTCTCTTCGTTGGACCTATGTCAATCAGAAGCTCGAATCCTGGGACTGAGAGTTCTTCAGGTGGAGCGATAATGTGTAGAAGATCCAGGCAGCAAATTTTCCATGGTACACAAGATTTCTTTGTTTATCAATACGAGTTACCAGATTTTTAAAAAATAGTCATTTGAAGTTGAACTATAATGAACGTTGTCTCAACTTTTTAATGGAATTTGACGTTGTCATCTCGTTATATAATTTAAATTGACATCATTGAAATAATGATTCTTTAGTTTTAAAAATCGCTGAACTTAATTCATTAACGTCATACTCACAAAGTTTTTTTTTTCAGAATGTGTATATAAAATAAGATAGTATCATAGCTACTTGGATTTTATTATTCTTAGTGGAACATTGTACAAAAAGATAGATATTACGAAGTACTATTTATTAACGGAATCAACTGCATTACACAAAGGAGAATAAGATTTCCGAGAAATTCATTTTCGAGGAAATTCCATTTCCGTTTAATGTAAATTATTTTTTTATATTTCTATCATACAACGTGTGAAAGCACGTGATGATTCCTGTTCTCATCAGCCACCACCCAGGGATGATGCTAACATGGTACTACTACCCCTGGCGCCACCACCAGTTTTTGCCACCGGACAGGGTATGAAGACAAACAGAGCGAAAAATCCCATACCACACCCACCCCTGTATTTTTTGCCCCATTAGGCTAGGATCCGTCTTCTACCTAGGGTAGGTCCGGTTTGTTTTCGGTGTTTTCGGACACCGGAAAACAGTCGGCCTCCATTTCGTAGACGGGTGGATTGGAAGGCAACCAAACGGGTAATTTTTCCTTGTTTTTCGCTTCTGTTTTTCGTTTTTTTGCATTTCGGGGATTTTCTCCCATTCCCATCGTATAAAACTCATTGTAAATAAATCATAAATTGTAAATAAAACCATACATTACATCCGGGGTTTTGAGTAGGTCTTTTCACAGAGCAAATGTGGGTATTTTGGAGGCTATAGCGCACCTGATGATAGATGACTGGTCATATATTGTACTGTTGAATGGGTCGGCGAATGTGGGTAGCTCGGTGTCCCTAGAAAATATAGTTAATGCATGACCGCTTCCTTTCCCCCTTCCCCCACAAAACTTCAAGGCCTTGTGCCTTCCATTTGTACAAATGGAAATAAAGCCTTTTTTGTACTTTAAGTTCGTAATAGTGTTAAAGGCGTTTGCTTTCAGATGTTAAGGACGTGTTCGTAAATATCGTCATTAACGATCATTCATAAAACGTGCATAATTCTCGTAATGACATGTCATCTCGTTAGCTAATTCAAATCTTACATCATTAAATTACCGCTTCGTTCCTATAAAGTTGTGAATACAACAAAGTATTATATAAGTGAATTATGTCTTGATCGAACATTTCTACGATGTGATGGAAAACCAACCAAGTCTCGTGATATTTTAAGTTACTGCTCGGGCATTCTGGGTAATCATGCTTGACCCAACGTTATCTTCTGATAAAAACTTTGTCGGCTTCTCAGCCGGATCTTTTTGTAGTATGTGTCTATCAAGTAAAAGTAAAGTTGGCAACCGTAGTCGAGGGTGACCCGAAGGTTTCCTTTTCAATAGCTACTACACCGATGAGTATGGGAGGAACCTACTCATTTCCCTGGATTGCTCCACTTTACACTTGATCCGTACCTTATAATGCAGTGTTAAGCAAGGAGGTATCATGTACCATTCTTTGAATCAGGTATGACTCGACCTGGGATTGAACCCCGGTCTCCCGTTGGCGAACACTCTACCCACTAAATCAATGGGGCGGTAAATGATATTATTGGTAACATTATCACTCTCTTTTCTTCGTTGTTAATATATGTTTGCCTTCTTTCTTTCTAGCTACCTTAGTCTATTTATACGTATGTACACACCAGACATTTAAAAGAAAATAATTTTCTTCTGAATCAATGATAATTGCAATTACCTTTTCCTTAAGGAGCATGGGACTGCACTCTTATCACATAAGAGCTGCTGTTTCTCTTGCAAGTAGTTTATTTTTGATAGAGTAGAGTTGGTTGCTCTATGATCCTTGGTTTTAAATTCATTTTTCTTTCTCCCAGATTGATTGCTTAAGAGAGTCCAGTCAATCCTATTTGCCCATAGCTGATGGAGGATAGAATTCTTGCCATTCTCAAGGGCATAAACGTGAAGGGACACGCAAACAGCCTTGTCCCGGATTTGAACCCGATTCATCACGTCCATTTCCTCCCAGGATAACCGTTATGCCACGCACGATTCCTAAATCAAAGTTAACAGCATATTCTTATCACTAATGGAACATAATACGATCCAAATGAATATTTGGATGCAACAATTATTATCTAACATTGAAACGCTGCCATCAAAAACAAAATGCAATTCTTCATTAAAGAAAAATAAAATTGCAAAAATACATATAATGGTGTACTTATTTTTGAGCTGTTACATATTCACATTTTTAAACAAACTTTCAATGCTATGATAAATAAAACCTAATAATATCCGTTTGGATTGTTAAATGTTCTACTACAAATAAAAGCCATATATTTTTGGATTTGAAGAAAATTACCTGTTTGTAAAATATTGTTTGGAGTGTACTTATTTTGGGGTGATTTCTTATATACATATGTATGGGTATAGGTATGGTTGTGTGTGTGTGTGTGTGTGTGTGTGTGTGTGCGTACGTGAGTATATATATATTTCACATATCTCATTAGATCATTCATATATCTTAAAATCACTTCAACACGAAATAAAGAAGCTCGTTTTCTGTAGTGTTTTTTTTTCTTTTAAACTTTCGTGAATCCATTCTTTTTCTTAGTTTCCTGAACTTTTGGATAGCGTCTCGAATATAATGAATTGTTAAAGTACAAAATAAATAAGTAAATCAAGAAAACAAATAAACATCAACGAACGGAAAGAAATTAACAAAAATAAAGCAATAAGAATATTTACAATTTAAAAAAATACTTCCATCAGAAATTCAAAACAGTTCCAGAAAATATCACATCAAAATATAGTGATGCCACTTCATATTTATGCGTTAAATGCAATTCTCAGTACACACACGCACGCACGCACGCACACACACACACACACACACACACACACATATATATATAGAGAGAGAGAGGGAGAGAGAGGGAGAGAATACGGAGAGTGAACTCAATTATTCCAGGAATTCATCAATAACACAGGGGTAGGCCTTACATATTGGATGCACCCCCAGGTAGCACATTCTCATAGCTTGGTTACTCAAGTCTGCTGCGCGATGTCGTACTGGGTGGAGAGATTGTATTTTCTTTCTTTTCAAATGTTCATGACAAGATCTTATTTTAAAATTCGTTGAATTGGAAAGTTAATTCAGCAATAACACTAATGTCAAACTACCAACATTTCTCTTTGAATGTTTTCTGCTATTTCGTCTTTTCAAGTGGTTGAAGGAAACTCGGAATGTGATTGAATTTCTTTTGGAACCTTGTTGTGGAGTTGTCTTGTAGAATCATTGTTAGAGAGCTTTACTAACATCAGGATGATAAAGAAATACTATTTGCATTATGACGAGCAAAGCTTTTATCCCTTACAGAGGAAAACTCATTTTTATTTTCGTTGATATACACATCAAAGTTCAATGGTTTTACTATTATATGCAATTGCTATTTTATTTCGAATCGGAAAAATATTTAAAAAATTTGGTACTTATGCATCTATGTTACCGCAAAAAAGTCGAACTTTCCCGAGCGTTTCCGGAAAGAATCGCAATATGCCGAAACGCCTAGCTAATCAAATTTAAGATAAGATAATTCAATCAATTTTTTACAAAGTTACAAACAAATGCAAGCATGAATTCATCGCAGCTAAGCGAAAATCTACAATGTGCAGAAATGGTGATCCAATTCTGCTGAGGAAAAAACATTATTGGCAAAATTAAAAGTTGCCGGGCATATGAGCATCCTTGCCACCAAAAAAGAAGGAGGAAAAGTTATGCCTGAAGATACCGTAACACCAAATGCAGGACCTGGATTATTATTAGATTGTTAGGTGAAAGTATAGAATAGTTACAAAACGCCCCCCTCCCCGTGGTAAGAATGGATTTCTAAATTAACACGTTATTACTTCTGCACGGTACAATAAGTGCATGAATACGAAAAAAAATATTCAAAAAGACAAAAAAATGATACCCCCCCCGATAAAATAACAATTCAAACTATTTTTTCATATTGAAAATTACCATACATTGACTGTTGATTTATTCTTTTTCTCCTGAAAAGTTTGGAAAAATTATCCATTAAAAATTGTCTTTTTCTCTTTCATTTTTTTTTTTTTTTAATCTTCATGCGTTTTGTCAACAAATTGGTTGGCTTATTTTATCGACTGGTTGCTTAAATTTCGTTCCGGAATATTCCGATTCTTTCCGTTATCGGCCCGGAAACGCTCGGGAAAGTTCGGCTTTTTTTGCGGTAACATTGATGCATTAGTACCAAAATTTTTACACTATAAAATTCATTGTGTTAATCGTTCGGAAAAACTCAAATACAAAAAAAGAATCATATAATTATCAAAAAATTCGTCCGTCTGTCAGTCCGTCTAAGACGCAACCAATTTTAATTCGATTTCATTCAATTTCCAGAAATGCCTAGAAGGGTTTTCAAATTCAACTCAAACTAATTTTTTGGTTGGATTTATCTCTCACCTTCTGTTTTATAGTCTCCTTTGCTATAAAACGATGCCAGTACTTAGAGAGTAGAAATGGACCGTCCCATGGAATAATAGGCAAGCATTGAACTACAGAAGTTACCTCTTCCGATGATATAAAAGAGCTTAGTCTTTAAAAGCAGGGGAATTGCATTAGTGCTACCTCGTGCACCGATTTTTGGTGTGCAGATATGCAAACTCGGACGAGGCTGCCTGGCATTCGCATCGAGTGGGTGAGATCAACAAAGCCTAGGCTTCGAGGGGCCGTTCCCCAGGCTTTTACTTACTTGTAGGACGAGGTTTATTGCTTAGAGCCTACGGGACCCAATTAGTGGAATGCTAACAGGATCAAGGATTTTTGTCCCTGCCGTTTCGGCTAGTTCACGGCCCACAATATAAAACGGCTTTGTGCCACATTTAAACTTGATGGAAAGCCTAATAAATACCTTTTTTTAAATTTACGCTTGATACGAAATAAAGAAACTAAATGTCAATGCTATTATTTCGTTGTTGTTACTTCATATTGCGCTGCGAGCAGGATTTGATTGATAAGCGGAAACAAGACATGGCATCTTTACCAGACGGGGCTCTTGACTTAATTGTCCAACTCATGCAACAGATAATGGAGCTACAGGGGGAAACTATCACCTTTCGGAGAGACGGAGCCTCTAACACGATACTGACTTCTTATACCAAGCCCCAAACCTTCCTGTCATTGAATCTAACGCAACCGACAACGACTGGGCATTATATCTTGACGCATAGACCCGGTATAAAGAGAAATGTCGGCTTACCGATCCAGTCGAAATACGCAACGAACTGAGAATGACATACTCACCTGAAGTCAGCAGGCTCTTTTTTGACCTTACAATAGCTGAAACCTTTAATTTAGCCACCGAGGGAAGGTTTTTGTCTCACATCCGATTTTTGTCATGATAAAAGGCTTGCACAGAGAATTTCATCGGCAAATCTTTCATTCTACGCGACATGCGGAAGGTGAGTCAACTACCCAGTTTTTAGCAAGGTTACAAAGCCAAGCCAAATTTTGTTCATTAACAGTTAATTGTTCCAATACGGAAAGCTGCAGACAAGTCAACTTCTCAAGGGACATGATAGACAGACTCGCCAATACTGCGAAACAGAGTCGAGTTTTGGCTGAAGCTGCCAACCTCGCTCGACTCGAACATATATTCAACCGACTCCTCAGCTGGAAGACTAGGGACAAATCAAATGTCCGGTTTCAAAGTGAAGTCGGCCCGTCAATCTCGTCCAACCTGTGGATATCTGATCACAAGGATGGTTCAATAATACCAGAAAACTAGAATGTCTGCTTCTTCTCCGAAAAGGAGTCCTTGTGCGGGTTGCAGGAAGACATCTCATCCTAGTGGGTAAATTAGCCGAAGATATTACCCGGCAGCGAAACTGGTATGTCATAATTGCGGAATTAGGGGCCACCAAAAAAAGGATGTTGGAAATTCGCTAAGGTTGGAATCAAAATCACAAACAGATTAACAAGATGCGAGTCTGAACGACTATCCACGACTCTATTGCCTCGTCACAGCTTAAAGAGCCTTGGGTGCCGCCATCTAACTCTGAATTTCCATTTCAACAAGCTATGATTTACTTTTTCGACCTACACGGTTGATATCATGTTATTAACGCAGATCGGTATACTGGTTAGGTGGAAGTAATTCTGATAACATCTGGGAAAGCCAAAGCAGTGTGACGCCCTTAGAAATTGGTTCTGCACATATGAGGCACCGGGAGAACATTCCTTCGATGGAGGACCACCTTTTGATTCTCATGAATACGACTCGTTTCTTAAGTATTGGGGAATACGGAAACGTATTTCATTGGCTTACCACTCACGAATCAATGTCCGGGCAGAACTAGCCGTCAAAACTGCTAAGCGTATACTCACAGATTACATGGACTGCTGGGGACGGCTGTGCAGC
>OY757921.1:97304852-97347352 GCA_963585895.1 Sepioteuthis lessoniana
ATAGGGATAGTTTCAAACATTACTTGTCCTTCCAAAATAACGAAAGAAGATTCCACCAGAGGAGGAGAAAGCTCTAAGACAAAAGAACTAGTGTATGCAAAGGAAACTAAACAGTTTTGGAGCAAATATGGGAAAAGAAATAATATAAGAGAAAGGCTATAGCAGAGATATATTACAAAACGCCAATGATATGATCTCACGAACGTCTAAAATTGTACAAAATATCCGACAAACTTACAACCCTCATCACGAAAACCATGACAAACTGGAAAGTGGAATTAACAGTAGGAGGAAAAACTCTAGCAGAGACGAAAATCCAGGGCAGAATCTTTTAGGGAGACTCAATCTCACCACTGATTTTTGTCTTAGCAATGATGCCACTCACTCAATTACATACATAGGAAATGCACAGAGACAAGAAATTTAGAAAATCACTGTAAAAGATAAAACAGCTAATGTATATGTAAAAAGATTTTTTCCTAAATGAAAAAGAACTGGAAACCCTAATACAAAAAATAAAAATATAAGGCCAGGATATAGGAATGGAATTTGGCTTTGAAAAATGTTCCACACTGACAAGGAAAAATGGGGAAAGAGAAACAAAGGAAGGAAAAAGACTACCAAATTAGGAAAGCATCAAAAGCCTTGGAGAGAAGGCAAATGACATGTCATCATCATCATCATGTCGCGCCGCCAGCGCGGATATCCCTGACCGTCTCTCTCCATTTCTCCCTATCATTCATCGCCTCCGGCAGGTCTTCAGGGTTACATCCCGTGTCCTCACATAGCTGCTGTATGTAAATTCGTGCTGGTCGTCCCACTCTTGCACATCCATGTGTGGGGGTCCACAGGAGTACATCGCTTATGAGCTCGTCCTTGCTTCTCCAGCAGTGTCCTGCGTGTCTGGTTCGTCGAACTTTTATAGTTTTCGTGATGGGGGGCAAGTGTCCGTATAGTTGGAGTCTCGTGGGGTGTTGTCGCCAGGACTTGTTTAATACTGCTCTCAACATTCTTGTGTAATTTCCGTCCAGCCTCCTCTCCAGCCGCTTCGTAAGCGTCCATGTGGTGCATCCATATAGCAATATCGACACAACCACTGCCTGGAAGAAACTGCGTTTCATTTTATCAGTTAGGTCCGACTTCCATATGATCGAGAGCCTATCGATAGCTGTCCATGCCTTCGTCAGTCGTGTGTCGATGTCTTTCTCGGTTGATGAGACGCTGCTTCCTAGGTAGGTGAATTTGTCGACTAGTTTCAGAGAGGCTCCGTCTAGTGTGGCAATGTTGCCCGTTTGGTTGTAACACATATATTCAGTTTTGTTTGCATTGACATGGAGGCCAATGCCAGCTGCGGCTTGTTCCAGACTATGCAGTAGTGTCTCTGCTTGATTAGGCGTATTCGCTAGTAAGGCCAAGTCATCAGCGTAGTCGGCGTCCGTGATTGTTTTTGCGGGGTACCTTTTGCTTCTTCTCTTAGTCAGCTCGAAGCCATTTTCTCTGATTTTGTCGATCGAAGTCCTAAGCACATAGTCTAGACAGATGATAAAGAGGTACGGGGCTAGTGTGTCTCCTTGTAGTACTCCTGCAACAATGTCGAAGTATTCCGTGTCTCCATCTGGTGAACGTACTTTCACTTTGGTGTTTCTGTAGAGAATCATTGTCGCTGCTACGGTTTCTTTTGGTAGGCCGTATGCTAGTAGGATTGGAAGCGGATAAGATCAAACAGAGATAAAAGAAAAAGAGTATCGAAGAAAAACAAAAACAACTTCTCGAAACGAAAAGAAATCAAAAGAATGCAGACCCAGCCAGTGCCCCTTGTAAGATACTCAGGACTGCTTTTAAAATCGTCGAGGGAGAGAATCAGACAAATGGACAAAATGACATTGAAATTGATGACCATGACAAGGTCTTATACCTGAAAAAAGATATAAACAAATTATATGTGTCAAGAAAATGAGGAAGAGGACTCGACAGTATTTAGAATTGCGTAGACGCATCACAACGAGGACTCGAGAAAAAAATACTAAAAAGAACATAGAAATACTAATTACAGCGCCCAGTAACATTAATGGGTACGTAAGAACAAAAAGGGGAGGAAAAAGAAAAAGAAAAAGAAAAAAACAAAGAAAACAAACTAGAAATTAGAAGTTGGATGCAAAACAACTTTATGGGCACAAACTGATGAGATTGTACTTGTGAAAACCTGAACATAGCAATGAAGAAGAAACTGAATTTCTTAATAGCGGCACAAAATAATGCCTTAAGGACTAATGATAATAAAAGGAAAATTGATAATACGTAACAAACTAGCAAGTGTAGGTTATGTGGTGGAGATAAAGATAAGATAATTAATCACGTAATAAATGAACGCAGCAAAGTTGCACAAAAGAAGTACAAGACTAAGTCCGATTGAGTAAGAAATGTGATCTACGAGGAATTGTGAAAGAGATAAGAATTTTACCTTGTTTTCAAATGAAAAATGCACAAATTATCAAGCAGATTTTGACGTGCCGACGGACCACGGAGTGAAAGTGAAAGTGGAAAAAAACAAACAAAAAAAACGAAAAAACTTAGAAATACTTGAATCTTTTCAAAGAACTAAAACAGCTTTCAAACCTGAGAGTGACAGTGATATCAATTGTAGTTGGTGCGTGTTGAAGGCTCCCAAAAGTCTAGGAAAAAAGAGTGAAGAAAATGGAAATCAGAGGAAAAATCGAGATCCTTCGGACCACTGTACTGTTAAGATCAGCAAGAATTCCTTAAAGAGTTCTGGAGACCTCGGAATATTTGCCATCACTCAGACTTGAGTGAAAAACCAGCTGTTAAACCTCTTGTAAAATCTTTGCATGGAGTATAATAATAATAATTAGAAGAGTGGTGTAGAGGAGAGAAAATATTGTTAGCAAGAACATTCCAGACTTGTTCTTGGTGTGTTATGCAAGGAAATCTGTGTTAAATTCCCTACCATATGTTAATTCTATTTTTACTTGTGGCTGACCACATTCGGCTATGTCATAATAAATAATGAAAGATGTTTTCTGTCATATTCTAAATGGTTGTCGTGTTGTAAATGCCATTACCGACTTTGCATCCCATCAAAAAGGAAGTAAACAGATAAATGAATAAATTATGTGCCAAGAAAAAAACACTATGGTTTTGAAAATTTGGAGAAATATCATTTCATTATTTTTTCATTCTTAGCTCTTATATCAGATGAATTTCGGATGGAACGGGAGAAAAAGAGAAAAGAATGAATGCGTTGGGGAGACGTGCACGAATGTCTGTAGTGATCGTGGATAATAAGTGAATGATGAATAATTTTGATTTGCATTGTCGTTCGTCTTCCCAATTCTAGAATTTCTGTTTCGACTCACTTGGGTTGTCAGTTTTTACGATGAACGTCATTTGTCGGAATAAATAAGGAATAACAGTCCTTATGAAACAAACTCAAGTTCCTTCAGGTTGGCTTTTAATACAAGTTGATTTACTTACTATTACTGAGAGAGTATGGTTGTCATTACACATAATACCTTTCTCCAATTGATCAGCACCATATTGATTATTGATTTAAACATTTAATATTTGCTTCTTTGAAAGAGAGAGCTTGAAAAAGAAACGATTTACGTGTCATGTTAGGTGTCGCGTTCAGCTTGAAATTATTTCTTCCTCTATGTTAATAAATTTGTATTGATGATCAGGAGTACAATCTTTCTTCAAATCTTACTGTCACCATGCAAGAATGTATTTAAAATATTTTTTTGACTTACGCAAAGAACGGCAGCATTTCTGAAAGTATTTGTCGCAGATAACTGACCAATACTTGGTGGAATTAAAATGCTAAAAACACCCTCTACTCATTTAAAACCGATTTTTTTGTAACAGATTTTGGTTGGAAATCAATTCAAAATTTGTATGCTGATTTGTTCTCACTTGCCAAAAGTTAGTTTGTTAGCAACGTTATTTTTAATAGGTAATTGGTGTCTTAGTTCAAGCTCAGGTAAAATCCAGAATTTCGAATACTGACTTTTAAAGCAAGCATGCTGGCAAGAATAGACTATCATAAAATTTGGTGTAACACACTCTTCTTCTTGTTTCCTTCTATCTAGGCCTTGTGACCTATCTGTGTTTCTATTTTTTCATTAGTTACTTGGAAACAAATAATTGTTTGCGAAAAATTACTGATTTCGGCATTAAAAACCCATATCAAGACGTAAAATAAACCATTTTTCTAATAGCCAGTAAAATAACCGACATTCACTAATATCTATCTATCAGTTCGTGGGACAATGTAGCAGGATCGAGATTTGATAGATCATATATATATATATATATATATAGTTTATTCCATAAAGTAGGTTTTAAGGGTCTCTCTTCAATAATGAAAATAATAGGGACGAGACTGCAACGCAATCAGCCAGTGGTTGGGGATAGTGAAGAAATTGGCGTCTAGGAAATCTGAAAGGGAAGTTATAAACCGAAGAATGTATTTCTCATTACTTAACAGACTGACATTGAGATTGCTAATGGAAAGAGAGGAGTCTGTGGGTGGAGGGGAATTTCCAATTGTAGAGATGGAGACAGGAAGAGTTATCATTGTTTATAAAGATAAAATTACTTGTGGACAGGTTGTGCTGGGAGACGCTGACTAAATCAAATAGTTGTCGTGGTTGTCTTGGATTTCAATATATATATATATATATATATATATATATATATATATATATATATATATATATAAGAAAAGATCGGGTCGAACGGCTGAGACAGAGAATTTTACAGTCTTCCGGTTACAATATTCGGTGAGATGTTTTGTTGAAGTTAGCAGTCTTTGTTGGTGTAGGTCAGGGGCAAGAAATGACGCCGATAACTGTACTATCGAGCATGCCAAACATTCACACCTATGTCTGGACAAACGTAAATGCAAACGTATGCACATTCTAGTATAAAACACACACACACACATATAAGCACACACACACACATATATATATATATATATATATATATAAACACACACACACACATATATATATATATATATATAAACAGACAGACAGACACACACACGCACACATATAAACAGATATACACACACATATAAACACACACACACACACACACACACACACACATATATATATATATATAAACAGACAGACAGAAACACACGCACACATATAAACAGACACACACACACATAAACAGACAGACACACACACATATAAACAGACACACACACACATATAAACACACACACACACACACATAAACAGACACAAGCATAAACAAATACTCCTTTTTATGTATATATATATATATATATATATATATGCATGTACATGATCAGCAATAGGTATACTCCTACCAAATCTTAAAAAATCATTTCCATCTCAATCAAACATACCATGTTTTAAATATTTCTTGTGGAACATTACACAATCGAAATAGACTTATAAGTTCCCTGACTGATTGATTTTAACGGCATGTCAACTCCTCTAGGGTGATCTTGTTCATCTTACATTTTTGTAAAGTTATTTCTAAACAAATCTTTTTTTGCGCGTAGTCCAATCGAATACGAATAATTTTTAAACAGATTTTATTGAACCAAAAGAGGTAAAGACCCTTTTATCATTCCAGGTCAGAGTGGACAAGAAAGTAGTGGCAATGAAGGGATATTCTACACCTCCCCAGATCCCAAAACTGGAGCCTCATGATCAGATACAGTTCAGTTTTATATCGAGAACACACCTTTTTGGGAAGGGACATAACTCTGCAGAGGATAAAGTATATTCAAAGCCCTGTCCAGTGGCGGTCAATCAAAATAGACATTATTATGGACGGCTAAATTCTACAGCATTGAAACTTTTGAACAAAAATACATTTTTAATAAACACATGTAAAGGGTATGCTTCTTTTCGGATTGCTGTATATTCCTATTTTTCTTATAGAATTCTAATGTGGCAGGATTTGGTCAAGATGATACTTGAGTTCTGTTTGGGTTCCACAAGAAATAATAAACAGCTCTCTCGGTGAGACTTCCAATACTCTGATTTTATCCCTTGAAAAGGTGTAAGAACCACGCAGTAGGCATTAAATATAACTGCATTCAGTAATGAGGCTCAAGGCCTTAAGTTCTGAGGATTATGGAATACTCCTTTATTATCATTACTCCCATGTCCACTCCGAGTCGGAGTGGTAGTATTTGTTTGGGTCAAACCCATAGATCAAATAGATGGTTCTAATCGATCTGTTCGTAAACAACTGCAAATTATTTGTAAGTAGAATAATTACCGGAAGTAATAATTGTTTCCAAAGATTTTTGGTTGGTTTGGTTTCTTTGTTTAATGGCATATCAACCTTTGTAGGTTATTTAATGCCAAAGCCATTCTCCTAGAAGAACAGTAGTGGTACTATTTAACCCATAGATGGGAGGATAAGGAGGTTCATGCCTTTCCCAAGGGTATTTGCTCGAAAGTGAACGTAATAGCGTGACTGGAGAACAAACTCGCTTACTACGATTCCGTAGTCCATCGCTTTAACCATTAGACCACGAGGATAACCACCAGAAATATTTTTATGATTAGTTACTCGAAACCACTCGAAAATGATTTCTGTCTGATAGAATTATAAGGTTTCAAGTGTTTAAAACCTTATAATTCTTATCAAATAGTTATAGATACTTTAAACCTTAACATTGTGTATAAATTATTGATATTAAACAGGACTACTTTATAACATATATCTGTTAGAAAACCGGATATAGAAGACATAAAAATGAAGTTTAAAAAATTGTTATGATTACAATCAAACATTTGCAAACGATTCAAATTTTACGATTAGATATTACATAAGAAGTTAATATTATACCGGTTCATATTTAAACCAAACTAAATCTCAAATAATAAAATGCACTAATGATGGAAATTTGCACATGTAAAATACCATATATATATATATATATATATAGAGAGAGAGAGAGAGAGAGAGAGTATGCCTAAAAAAAATTTCATAAAATTTTTTTTCTTCTAAATCAAATGAATGATAATTTTACCTGTGACTGTTTACAAATGGCATTTAACTTCATAAATAACTTGCAAATCTAATCAGAGTTAATCATCATCATAAAGAGATCCTCGGATGCTCTCAGGACACCATGTATAGCACTAGACCTTGCTGTCTAGTTCAAGCTATAACCCGGCATACGTGCTCGGACCCACATTTGGGTTCCTGAAACTGCTTGCCTCATTGGACCCACATTGCACTTAGTGGTTCGATGAGCACCACAGACCATCAGGGTTCTTGCCTCGGCTCGTTCCCGACCTTCCCCTCCTCTTTATCCCCACTTTAATTGTCCTTCGGGCTTTTGACCTTGTGTGAAGTCCTGTCTGGTGGGAGGCAGCGACAAATATACATTAATCATCATCTTTGTTTCTGATAGATTTACATTTTTCAAAGTTTCTGCCTTTTGTTTAGACTTTTGTGACGGAAGTAAAATAAATAGTTGCAACAGATTTTGTTATTCTTAGTTTAACATCATACAATCAAAACGAATATTGTTAGGCATTATCTCTATCATCATCATCATCATCATCATCATCATGTCGTGCTGGTAGTACGAATATCCCTGACCCTCTCTCGCCACCTTTCCCTATCGTTCATCGCCTCTGGCAGGTCCTCTGGACTACATCCCGTATCCTCACATAGTTGCTGAATGTATGTTCGTGCTGGTCGTCCTGCCCTGGCTCGGCCATATGTGGGGGTCCATAAGAGTACATCACTTATGAGTTCGTCCCTGCCTCTCCAGCAGTGTCCTGCATGTCTGGTTCGTCTAACCTGAATAGTTTTCGTGATAGGAGGCAGGTGGCCGTAAGAAAATCAACACGTCTGTAGCTATAAATAAAATTACATAACTATATATAAGAGGTATACTAATTTTTGGATTACTCCATATTTATACTTGTAGCCAAAGGGATGAAGAGTTAAGTGATAAACAATACCTAACATTTGTATGGATGTTTTTAAATATTGCTTTATAAATAATAAAATGCCGCTATCTTTTTATTGAAAATTAGTATGCATTTATACATATATGTATTCATTTATTTGGTTTGATTTCTTGGTTTTTCATGGCATATCAATAATGCCAAATATTTAATGCCAAATCTATCCCTCTAGAAGAAGAGTTGTAGTATCATCTAACTCATAGCTGGGAGGATAAGGGGTTTCATAGGTAAATAGTAGGGCAGACTGTGTTCTTCAGCCTTGGTGAGGCAACTTTGAATTTAAACCTGTTAAACTCCGCTTAAAAATTGATCTCGTATCATATCCTGCCCGAGCGGAGAGGTTGGTAAATATGGATAAGGGGTTTCATACCTTTCCCAATTGTATTTGTTCGAAAGTGAACATAATAGCGCGACTGGAGTTCGAACTCGCTTACTACGATTCTGCAGTCCATCGCTTTAACCATTACACAACGAGACCCCCCGCCCCCCAAAAAAAACTCGAATTTAGGTCAGATACAAACCGTCACGAAGTGAAGATGCCATTAGATTGTTTCTAGTTTCTGCGATTGGCGTTTTAAACCCTTCCTCAACTAGAAGAAGAAGAAGAAGAAAAAAAAAAGAAGAATTAATCCACATTTTCCCACGACTCAACTCACCTTGAAATGGTTGGTGAAAAGAAGACCTTTGAGAAATAAAGTCTCCTATGATTCCTACAGAACCGAATATTCTCATATTCGGCACATCACCGAAGCTTACAACTGTTGGCACCTTTAATTTACCAGGTACATATCTTTCAAGTATTTATTTTATCTTTTTAGATAAAACATTTCCCTAATAAAATTATAATCTGGGTACCCCATTAAACTGCATCTAAAATGAGGCTCCAGTCCGTAGCATTTCTACCTGCTCCACTCTGATGCTAAGAGGTAGTGCCTGTTTCGGTACCAACTATGGGTCAAATAAATCTGTTTAAATAGGATAGAAATACGTAAATCCGTATAATAATGTACAAATTGTTTGTGTTAAAAAAGAATTCTTGATATTATATAACTATGTGCAAAGAAATGGTCATTATAGAAAAATAAAGTGCGATTTAAAAAAAAAAAAGATTGCAATACAAGAGGAAAATATAAATGATTATGTTTATAATCAAGCATTTACAAATAAATCAAATTGTGACATAATCTATACACACTTAAACCAGTAAACTAAAGAAATAAACAATTTTAAAATCTTAAATAAAACATTATCATGACAATTTCCATTTAATTTGTTTTTTTACGTCATTTTCTCGTGTCCTTCGCATGTCAATTCTTTTTTTCTTCTTTCAAATTTCATTTCCATTTTTATTTTTGATAAGTCTGTAGAAAAGGAACCAAAAAATTAAGGAACTAAAGTGGCATTCGGTGTTTTTTCGTTTTTATTTTTATTTTATTTTCATCCGCTTGTCAATTATTTTCTGTTTCTGTTTACAATTTGTCGTTTCGTGTCGCCTAAATTCAGTTTTTGAAAAAAGGGACATAATTCATTGTTTGCTATGCTCGGAATGTTTTTACTCGACTTCATAACGATTAACGGTTACCTATGAACTAACTCATAAACTGTAAATAAATACCAAATTCTACACCATTGAAACTCTGTTGCCAAAAACAAAATTGTATAAATATAAATAAGAGGTGTACTAAGTTTTGAATTGCTACATATTTATATTTTCGTCACAGTTTTATGATAATACCATACGATAAAGATGTACAGTCTGAACGTATTCAGGAAACGAATGTTCCTTTATTTTACTTGGGATAGTTGAATAATTTTTCATGAGGAAAGTGCATGTATTTATCACTCATATATTTTTATTATTATAATTACTTCAAGTTGTAAAATCTTTATATATATGTATATATATATATATATATATATATATATAAGTTGACGACCTTAGTTGAGGGTGACCAGAAGGCTCCCTTTTCAACAGCTACTACACCGAGGTGTAGGGGAGGGCGCAACTCCATTCCCTGGATTAATCCACTTTACCCTTACCTTGTAATGCTGAGCATTAAGCAAGGCGGCATCAAATACCATTTTTTGAGTCTTTGGTATGACTCGACCTGGGATTGAACCTAAGTTTCCCAAACCATTCGCGAACACTCTACTCATTAGACCAATGGCCCGGTTATATAATGCAAAAAAAAAAAATGTGTATAAAAAATTGCTAGATGCTACGATCGCAAAGCAGATCTAAAATCTAAAATCTCCAAATGATACACACGTAAATTCCGTTACTTACTTTTATGTAGATCACAAATTCTTCAGGCGGAAATTGGAGAAAAATGGTTTGTCAGTATGTATTTAATTTATGAAGAATTTATCACGAGATATGATGTTTGCACATGCGTTAAAAAAGATTAATGTACTGATTTTAGAAATCTAAACAGTCCGAATTCAGGTAAAATGTAGGCGCTAGTAGATTAATGGTTACTGACGTAGAAAATGGACACAGCGAACTGACAGCCCATTCGGTTGGGGCTGTAGAATACAACGAGTTCCCCCTCAATGAATGTTCTAGATATGACACTAAACAATCTGATGGTGAGGCTTCGGTAATGCTGGAGCTATGGGGAATGCAGATTACTCTTTCATTTCCATCGCTCCCAGGTTCACTCTGGCCCGGAGAGGAAGCACCTGAAAGGATCCCATCAATGGGTCAAAAAGAACTTTTGTCATTTAAACTGAGGCCAAACAAAGGACTTATGTTATTATGCATTATTAGAAATTGAACTGTTTAATCATTTAACTCTGTGTAAACAAATGAGTCTTATTTTATTGGGTTGTTAGCGAAACATAGCAATACCTGGAAGTATTTAACTTTATTGACTTATACTAAATTGAATTGTTAGAAATAGAACAGTTTGATCATTTAACTGTGTGTACCTAAAAAAATTGTTTACAAATCATATATTTAATATATATCTAAAAACTGGATTTGGCATTAAATAACCAATAATGTTTGATAAGCCATAAAACCAAACCAAAGGGCGAACCGAATCCTGGCGGAACCTATGTGCATTTCACACGGTGCTAACAGTTTTGGCTAAGGTATGAATCCAACACTTTTCTGTCTAACGATGGGTAAATAGTATGACAACTGGTATAAGAGAAGGAAAACTCTGAATTCAGATCTGTTAAATTCCGCTGAAAAATTAACCTTCAGTTACATCCTGTCATGCAAAATGGGTAAGTATATTCAAATACAGGTAAAATACATTTAGTGTTCGCCAATAGTCCGGGAGACCGGGGTTAAATACCAGGTCGAGTCATACCAATGACTTTGAAAATAGTACTTGATATCTCCTTGCTTTACCCTCATCATTATAAGGTACGTATTAAGGATAAAGTGGAGCAATACAGAGAAAGAAGTAGCACCTTCCCCTACACCTTGGTGTAGTAGCTTCTGAAAAGGGAGCCTTCGGGTCACCCTCGACTAAAGGGAGACAACTTTACTTACTTTACATTTTGAAATCAATCAATTTGTTTGTGACACAGAAGTTTTTTTTAATATGTCTGCACTGAGAAATCAATCCACTTTTTTGTTCAGCAATTCCTTATTTTCGTTATATTCCAAAATACATTATCTTTCCCCAAACTCTATCTATCTATCTATCTATCTTTCTATCTATCAATCTATCTATCTACTTTTGTGTTAGTAATTTTAAAAGATTCAAAACTCCATCCAACACACACTCACATAAGAAATACACACACAATATATATATATATATATATATATACATCACTCCTTTGTATATATTAATAGATGCCTAAGTGTTTATATCTATGTGTCGGAATGTATGTGCACTCGTGATTCAAACCATCTGATTTCTGTTCATGTGCCGCACCAAAACAGTCGTCTATTTGCTCGTTTCCCATGTCTGATAAGGGAGATAACTCGAACAATTTGTTCTGATCTTCCCACGATACCAAAGCGACGACTCTGACGTAATCGCCCACACTAATCCATACCTTTCTGTTCACACGCCGCGATCGTCGAATGAAAAGCTTTCCGCATGTTTCAACATATACTCTTATTTGTTAAACCAATATTAAGGGACATATTTTGTCTCGGCTAACAAGAAAGACGCCACAGGGTAACCTTCACCCAACCATTGTGAGTCCGAGACGAAGATATAATATTTTAGTACGCTCCGTGTAAAGCAGGTTCATCTTTGTTTTCTGTGTAATCTACATCACGCAGATCAGCCATGTTTTTTCCCCTATTGGGTAAGGGACTGACTGCTGACTTTTATCAATTTACTATTCACACATATTCAGTAAAATCTATATACAATATCAACAATAAATAATTACAACCTACCATTTATATATATATATATATCTTTAAGAAATATATATATATATATATATATATATATATATATCTTTAAGAAAAAAAACCAAAGACCGGTTAATTCATTAATTTTTTTTTCTTAAAGAAATATTGCTCTGTAATAAATTACATTGAGCTCTCTACCAGGAAAATTTAAATGTTCAGCTCTTGAATGATTTTCTTGTCCTGAGGGAATTGCTCCAAACTCTGGTTTAACCTGACCGAATATTACCTTTATATATATATATATATATATATATATATATATATATATATATATATATATATAACTTTCTGTGGGTCCAATGAGATAAACAAGTAAATACTTTTAAATGAGTAGGTCCACAAGTAAATTTGCTTTTAGGTTATTTTATTCTAAGTCGTCTTTAGGAAGTAAATAATTGATTTGAGTGTTCCCTTTGACTTTGATCGGTGTGACTGTCTTGATAGGGTTGTGATACTTTTTAATTTCAGGATTAGTATCTGTGACTGTCCAATTCGAGTTAACTGCAGATTCTGTTTCTCTCTCTCTCTCTCCAAGAGTGTATTCTGTGTGTGTGTCTGCGTGGATGTTCGTGTCCATGTATGCGTTTATATTTTCGTTATTTTTTCCTTTATTATTATTCTCGCCATTATAATCTATGATAGTTGATATGCCATAAAGTTCAACTCACTACTAATCTTCCTCCATGAGTGATTTTTTTTTGTGTCTGTGCGTTTGTATAGTTAGGTTCTCTTCAATGTAGGTTTGATTTATCAAGAAAGTCTTTTTTCTTTTATTTGGGGTAATGTGTAGTCGTCAGTTGGTATATTGCCATTATTACAAACATTTTATTACAGCATTCATAAAGGTATTTTTAAACACAGATTTGTTTGTTTTCTGGTACTTCTGACATTCTGTTATTTAGTTCTTGCGTCGACCCAATTTATGCTTTTTACACTTACAACATTCGATTATGTATACTATGTTTTTTGAATGACAGCTTTAATTTGAACTTATTATGAATGCAGTTTTAGAGTGTTTGAAGGTATAGGATTTTTCTTCTATGATTATATTGCATACTTCAAATCTTTTATTCTTGCATTTTGCGTTCACCAAGTGTAGAAGAGGTGAGTATTTTTTAGATTTCTGAGTTGTCTCTAACTTTTAACGATTTTTGTTGCGTCTCGTACTTTTTTGATTCTGTCATTATTTTTGTGCTGTTCGAGATTTTTTATTATTTCTCTAAATAGTTTTGGGTTGATTTTGTTGTACGTTGAGACGTATGCTAAGGGTTCTATGTTCCTATGTTTTTTAGGGGTTCGTAGTTCTTTTAATGGTATTATTTTGTTGATTTGAATCTCTTATTTATTAGGGTGTTTGGGTATTCATTCCGGTGGTAGGTGACGCGCAATTCTTTTAGGTGAGTTTTTCTGAGGTTTTTGTGTTAGATTGTAAAGGATGGATTTTATGCAGTATTTTGGGTTGTAACTTTTGAAATGGAGGGTATTGTTGGTGCTGTAGGCTAGTGGTAAATTTCCGTGAATTCGATGAAGAATTCATGAAAATGGATGAAATCTTCATCCCCCAAAAATTAAAAGAAAAAAAACAAAAACAAAACACCCCCGACAAGATCCAGAGGAACAAAAAGTCAACGCATAACTAAAACTCATGAAATTAAAAGCTCAACCGGAAATATTAGTGGACAGAGACTCACAAGACAAAATATCGGGAGATTGACCAAGAACTAATAGCAAAAATCAGGGAACTCCGTTCCACTGAAACACAGCAATTCCTATCGGCACTATGGGAGGGAAATTGCAAAAAAAAAAAAAAAAGGAAGAAAAGTCAAGAAAAATCCTTGACAAAAAACCTGCATGGCTGATAAATATACCCCATATATTTGGGTATAATAATATATCTATGTAATGTATTGTTATTTGAAACATTATTGTCCCCATTTTCTGGAGAACATTTTCGTTTGTAAATTTTGAGAGCTTTAATTTTTCCATGTTGTATAAAATATTTAGGATATTGAAGTTGTGTGAAGGAATTTTTTATAAAGTCAAATTTATCAATTAAAAATTTGCGGGTGCAAATCCAAAGAGCTTAAAGGCAAAGCCTATGACTATTTTGGTGTTATGATATTAGTAAAAATGTATATGGTCATTTTTATGGATTTGTGATTAACTTTAAATTCTAATCCATTATGTACAATAAAGGTTAGGTAAAGTGTTGTTATTTTCTTGTTCATTAAAATCTTTGGTAAGTTTAATATTGTTTAATCTGTCCGTAATTTTTGTTAAGTCATTCTGTGGATATATGAATAATATATCATCTATATAACAGGAACAGAATCTTTGGGGTATTATAAATTTAAAGAGACTAGATTCTAGAAATTCAAGGAAAAGGCATGCAAAGATCCCACTAAGAGGAAAACCCTTGGGTAAACCAAATTTTTAATTAAAAATACAGTTATATTAAAAAAAGTAATATTTTCTGCATAATGTGCTAATTTTAATAATTTTGTGAATAATTAAAAGTAATGTAATGCTTGTTTTCTTGGGATAAATTTCTAAACATTTGATCTATTCTTAACCGGAATATTGGTATATATTGATGTTATGTCGAGAGGTTTGTTTGTAAACGTTACCCCCTCACCCCCCACATTATCTCAGTCTTCTAACCATGTCTTCTTCTTAGTCGGCCGGTGATCAACTAGTGGCTGAGGGGGCAACGCACATTTCTTTACCTACACAAGAATACGATCGAGGGAGACAGGAGAAAATAGAAAGACAAACGAACAAACAAAGCTTGGGGTTACCAAGAGCAGAGGAAGGTATGCAACACTACATGCATGTGCGGACTATCGCTAGCGTGGGTTACCAGCGAAAATTCCACAATGCTACTGGAATCAGACTCATCTTGACTCACTCTCGCTGGACCCTATCTTGTCTCCTCGCCTCTCTGCTCGGTGTCTGGTGTTGACTGCCCCTCCGTGGATCCACGCCAACCTCTCTGTTCGCCTCTCTCCTGTCCAGCCGCAACTGCCTTCTCTCTGCTCTCCAGCCACCAACTGCCTCTCTTGGTCACCTGCCACCAACTCTCCTCTCTCCTGTCCAGCCACCAACTGCCTCTCTTGGTCTCCTGCCACCAACTCTCCTCTCTCCTGTCCAGCCACCAACTGCCTCTCTTGGTCTCCTGCCACCAACTCTCATTCGCCTCCCCGTACCACTTCCGGGTACGGCGAGATTTCATGTCCAAGAATCCTTTGTCTGGTTTCGCGCCAAAACAGACTCGTCTGCTTTGGCGGCCTACCCCCATAGTGCTACATGTTTTCCATAATTAAATACTTGATTTTGTTGTGTTAATCACCAGAGATTTTGATGTGCAAACTGCTAATCGTTCCTTAGAGAGGGGGATAACATTTTGGCGAAAGGTTTTGTGATGTTATGGAGGGGGGAAGATCCAATCCCAATCCTAAGCCCCTAATCGATAGACCTGGTTTGTGTTGCAATACTTCATTTCAGTTCAACGAACATGTCTTAGTCAGGCATATTGCGAAGATAGACCTTTTTACAGGATTGTAATAGATTAATAGTTTAGCTCATGACGGAAAGGCTGTGTTTTATTAAACACGGTTTAGTTTGGTTAAAGGCCACTATTGTAGAGTACTTAGTCTGAATAGAACTCATCACGCACACGTTATTCTCTGCTTGAATAACTCTTTAGATATTACCCTACAGCAAAAGACACATTTACTAAAATTGGTCCCTCAGGGTCCCACTAAACAATAACAGTCTGAGGGCACCTCTGGTGGTGTAATGGTTTGAAAGCTTGACTAGAAAACCTACACGAGTGAGTTCGAGTCTCATTAGGCGCCCCATTCATTCGGCTTTGTGCCACATCGAAGCAATGAGCTTCGTAAATTACTATACAATAACACTCTGCTACGGCAGTTTGTCAACCATTACTTAAAAAAGAAACAACCAACTGAGGTACGATGATACTGTTGTGAAATATTTGCTGATGAATTATACGACCAGAATTGCAACCGGAGGTTTCGAATTCGGATAGCTCGACCCAGAATAGCTCGACCGCTGTTGTTTTACCCGCATCTCAATCCAACCCAAATATTTGGGCCGCATTATGATTTTTAAAGACAAAATTCACTAACTAGTTGCAATTTAAGATAAAATATAGTAGTAATAGATAAATCTAACACAATGTAACTTTGCTACTTACTCTTTTTTTAAATATATAAAAAAAAAATTACAGTTCTTCAATGATAAATAAAATAGATATGTCATAATTCATATGGTTTAAAGTTTTGTATTTTTTATGTACTGATAGCTCATTTTTTTATTTTTTGTAAAGGAAAAATCAATAATATATATATATATATATATATATATATATATATATATATATATATATATATATATATATATATTAAGAAAACACCTTTAAAGATTACTCATATTTTTTGTAATAATATTTATTTCAGCAGAACTTATATTTTTAAAATGTTATATCTGCATCTTCAGACAAAGAAATAATTATTTCTTAATTACAAAAAATGTTAGTAATTTTTAAAGGTTTTCTTTTGTATGGAATTATTTCCTCTTTAATTTGATTTATTGTTATTTTACATTGAGCTCTTTTTGGGATTTTGAATTGTATGGATATTGTAGAAAGAAAACCTGAAAATAGAATCGTTCTCACCATCGACTGACTTAGCGTTGGATAATATATATATATGCACTTAGTATCCAGAAAGTATGGGTTTAGAATATTCATATATAGAATATATGATAAATGATATATTATTCAACAGGAGTGCTCGATGAATGGTTACTAGTATGTAAATCTATCAGGACATAGTATGTAAATCTATCAGGACGTAAAAAATACTCACATACAGAGCGAATATGTCAGTAACTCAAAAGAAGAAAACTCAACGTACAGTTACCGTGCCATTTTAAATTTATTTCGACCAGTTTTTCCTCGCCTCTGCAGATGGCATACACATCTTTTTGTGGAGAAACCAACGAATACTTTTATTCAGCTACCTATGGAATATGTTAGTAGCGGTAATCGAGAATCATCAATAACCCATAAACAGATAGAAATAAAGTATAAACAAAGAAGCTAAACGAAAAAAAAATGCTTAAAGAGAAAAAAGTCAAATTGGATAGTTAGCTAGTGATCCCTTCGGGTGACACGTGGGAAATTGATTAAAAAATAAAACAATTTAGGAGACTAATTGAAATATGATATCGAAATTAAATCCTAAACATAGGAATGGTGACTTTGCTTATAGAGGATCGAGGACGGCTTTGAAGTCACACTTATTGAGATCGTCTATTCTTTACTCTTTTTTTATTTTTGTATCTTTAGATTTTTTAATCTTTTCATTTGATTTTTTTCTTTATTCAGTTGTTTTTTGTTGTAGTTTTTTTGCAATATATAAATGTATTCGTTGGTTTCTCCACAAAAAATGTATACGATATCTGAAGAGGTGGGGAAAAACTCGTAGAAAAAATTTATAAAGGCACGGTAATTATACATTGATTTTTTTTCTTCCTTTGCATAACATATATATATAATCAGTGATTTCAGCACGCACAGGACGTAATACAAGATCAGTTTTTAAGTGGAGTAAAGCTAGTTTTAATTCAGAGTTTTCCGTTTCCTAGATTGGTTGTTCAACCAAGGCTAAAGAAATCAGTCTGCCCAACTACTTTTCAATATATTGTTGGAGGACAGATGTATTCATACCTTTTTAAATTGCATTAGCATGAAGTAAAACGTAAATAGCATTGTCCAGGATTTGAACTCTGATCGCCGACTTCAAAGATAACTGTAATTCTAAGCGCATAGATATGTAACACGATTCATCTTTTTTGGCTCACAATTTTCTAATTGTTTTCGAAATTTTCATTGCTTTCTTTCTTTATAAAAAAAAAATAAATTGGATTGGGGTTATTATTTTTTAATAACTTTTTACATCTTAAAAGTTGCACTTAAAACCTATAATTTTAACCATTTGGTGAAAAATGATAACCCATTTTATTTTACTTAAAAATTAAGATTTGTTCTTAATAAAAAAATTAATTAATTAACAGATGTAAGCTGTAAAAAGTTTTTAGAAGAAAAAAAGGCTAAAATTTTAAAAGTTTAGAATTCGTTATTACTTATTAACAACCCCCCCCAGAAATAAAACAACAACAACAACAACAAAAAACGAAGGGACAGAGTAAGGTTAGGGTAGTTAGAAGGTTGGATTAAGGTTTAAGTAATTCGTTAAGAATTATTATTATTACTTTTTTCATCATTTTAAATAACCGTATTTAGGAAAATAAAAAATAAACTATAATTTAGTTTTCAAAAAAATTCAAATTAAATAAACCTAAAATTCTCTTTCTTAATAAATGAAAAAATGGCCATAAAAACTTCGTAAAAAATTAGAAAACATTGAACAATGAATATGAATTATATTACATATCTATACATAAGAGAACGCAGGTCATCTGAAAAGTTTGTAGACTGACCAAGGTACCCTCATGGAATATGATTTTAATGAAGCTTATTTTTAACATAATCCCCCTTGTCCTCCATAAAATTCTTTCGTCGGTGTTGCAGTGTTTAGATCCCATTGGTAAAAATGTCATCCACTGCAGATATAACGTTATCATGTGAAATTTTTAGCCAACCCTCGTACTTAGTAACTTTGTTTTTATTTTTAAATGAATAGCTTTAAAAGTAAAAGAACCAAAAAAAAAAAAAATAGATAGAAAAAATGATGGAAAACATTAATTTATAAAACAATTGTAAAAGAAAAATTTTAAAACATGATTATAAAAAGAAAAAGATAATTGCATATTGCATCATAATTATATATTTATAGACGTTGTAACTTTGTTTTGTCACGATATTTTTTTTTCAACATGGAAAAGAAAATCAGAACTTACTCTGATTCCTGTTGATTTCAGTCTTTTGTAGATAGATACTCCTCCCCCAATAAAACCAGGATTATGCTCTATGTAAATGAAGTCCATTATTATATATTTGTGTGTGTGTGTGTGTATGTGTGTTTTTCTTTATAGTCGTCACAAACCAATTTGTTCTTAATTTATCATCATAGAAGTTTATTTCTTTTCTTATAAATGTCATAAGAACGCCCACACAGAAACGATATTTTGAACGGCCATAAACGGCCCGTGGTGTAATGGTTATCGTCGCAGGATTTGGACACGGCGACACGAGTTCAAATCCTGGACTGATTGCATTTCACATAGCACTAATACCCTTGGGAAAGGTATGAATCCAATTATTCTCCCTCCAGCTATGGGTAAATAGTAGGGCAGACTAGGTTCTTCAGCCTTGGTGAGGCAACTAGTCTAGGAGAAGGAAAACTCTGAATTCAAACCTGTTAAACTCCGCTTAAAACATTGACCTTGTGTCATATCCTGCCCGAGCGGAGGGGTTGGGTAAATATGATAAACTAAAAAAAAAAACCAACTTTATTTCTATCTCAAAGACGTCTCGTCTCCATTGTTATATTACTTCTCATACTTTTTCGAGTAACGCAATGTACATTACCCAAAGGCGATTACATTCGCACAAGGTCCCTCGCCGTAAGGCTTAGAAATTCCTTAAAAGTTACCGATTATGACAAAAGACACCTGAAGAAGGTAAGAGAGAATAGCAGCCAAGACAGATAAGTAGTTTAAACAACTTTCCATCTCGGAAATTTAGACGGAATCAACGTTTTAAATCAGATTTACATTCTTATGCAAACCGATTTGTTGAGATGAAATTTTGAAATTCTGGTTTGTCCCAATTGAGTGAAATCCACTGTTTATCCAACTCTTAACCATTGAGAAACTTTAGGAACAGTATCAGTGAAGATAGCGGGACATAAAAGATATTTACCACTAGGGTTGACAATTACTTTTACTAACTTGATTCTATCAGGAAATTCAGTCACTTCAGAGTTTATCATAGCGTAGAAATTGTCTTTTAAGCTGTAGAATGTTGGAGATTGATGAATAAACTGAAAAGTATTGACCCAGTTAAATTTGTCACATTTTCTTGTCAAAAACAAAAATAAATAATGAATAAGCTTATCAGAAGAGCACCTTAAAAAGCCTCTCCCTAGAAAGACCAGCCAATCCAGAAGATTCAGTCAAACTCGTAAACGAGTGAACGGCAATATACCGAGGTTTTCCCCAAGTTGTACACCTTCTGTGAATTTATCGATTCATCTATCAATTTGTCAACCTTAGTGTGCTTGCAGCTATTGATTTTACAATTATGCTCTTGGAACAAGGGTAAAAATCGGATATTAAGAGATTTCACAAGCAAATAGATATATCTATTTTCAAATTGTGTTCATTCAATCTAAATAAATCAAGAATATTTTATCACTTCAATTAAAATGTAAAAAGTCAAGGGTGCTTAGCGTAACGGTTATCTTTGTAGGAAATAAAATTGGTGACCCGTGTTCAAATCCTGGACAAAGCTGTTTACGTTTCACTTTGTGTAAATGTCCTTTCTTCTCTCTACAAGTTATAGGTAACAACAAAAAGTTTTTATTAATATAAATAACATTTGACAGAAAGCAATATGAATAAGAGTTCAAGACAAATTCAGATAATACTGCTATCTTCCTACTAATGTTTCCTTATAAACTTATATATATATATATAATCTTCATCAAGAATTGCTGATACGAGGTGAATACGATAAGTTTCCAGACTTTTTTCGTATGGGCATTTAAAATTGGCGTAGACTCTTGAAAATTCAGTATCTTATTGCTATACATCTTATGAGATGACAGACCAATTTTTATGATTTCAGCTTCAAATGAACAGCTACAGCAGCAATTGGAATACACCCTACTAAAGCCTGATTGTCACAGCTGGTGAATTTCAAAAATATGCAATAAAATTCTGTTTTAAACTTGGAAAAATGCCACAGAAACGTATGGAATGCTTTAGACTGCTTTTGGAGCATCTTGTATAAATCGAGCATCAGTTTTTGAGTGGCATAAGAGATTCAAGGAAGGCAGGGAGTCTGTGAGGGATACTGAGAGGTGTGGGAGGAGTAAGGAAGTCAATACACCAAAGTTGATTGGCCAAAGGGTTACGAAAAAAGTCTGGAAACTTAGCATGTGCAACTCGTGGCACGGTGTTCTCTGACAAAAATTCAGGAAAATCTTTTTTGGCTGTTTTTCTATTTGATCAATAGAAGGCCTTATATATATATATATATATATATATGCGTGTGTGTGTGTGTAAATTAGCCGACCGAAGTCGGGGGTGACCGGAAGCTTCCTTTTCATTAGCTGCTATGCCGATGTGTAAGGGAGGGCACTACTCCTTTCTCTTGATTGTACCACACACCTTTGATCCATACCTTATAATGCCGTGTGTGAAGCAAGGAGGCATCAAGTACCACTTTTTGAGTCTTGGGTATGACTCGAACTTGGATTGAACCCACGTCTGACGGACCATTGGCAGACACTAATAATTCTAAAGGATATATATATATATATCTTGTTGTAGTAGCTATTGAAAAGGGAGCCTTCTGGTCACCCTTGACAACGGTCACCACCATCAACAACAACAAAGATATGTGCTGTAATTGATTCACCAAATTTTATAGTAGAAACAAAAATAGACAACGTTTTAAGTTGAAATTTGTTTATTCTGTTGGTTTTTTTCAGTACAGCAAAACTATATATATATATATATATATATATGCGCACGCGTGTGTGAGGATAGTGAAGACGTAGAGTCAACGGCGCTTGGTGACTGTCAGTTTCTGGCTTGATGACTGTTATCGCATCGGTCAGAAATTGACAATTATGAAACACCGTTGATCTATGTCAACGCTAATATATATATATATATATATATATATATATATATATATATATAAAAGAAAATGAATGCAGTCCAATGATTAACTTTTAAAAACGTTTCTGATAATGGTCATTACAAACTCAACACAAGCATCTGAAATTCGATTTATACCGAGAAACTGATTTGCTGAAGTGCTTGTAACGACGTTTTTTAAAAGTTTATTTTTTAAAAATTTCAAAATGTGATTTTATTCATCGATATACATTCGATTTTATAGTGGCTCTATCCCTGAATTGGACCACTGTAGAAGAAACTAATTTGTATCTATCTTTTAAACTGCTACTATATATATATATATATATATATATATGTATGTATATAGATGTGTGTGTGCGTGCGCATGCGCGTGCATGTGTGTGTTTATGCTTGTGTTGAGGTATTTACCCAACCCCTCCGTAGGAGGAGGATACAACATAAGGTCAATTTTTAAACGGAGTTTATAAGATTTGTGTTTAGAGTTTTCCATCTCCTATACCGGTTGGTATATCAGAGCTAAAGAATCCAGTCTGCTTTACTATTTGCTAATATTTGGATATATACTTTAGCAACCACGAGGACAAATGACTGTGTGCTTTGTGGTCAGGAGAATGTAAGATGAATAGCTGCTTCGAATTGCTATGTTCGATGAGAGTTATTCGGATAGTGGCGAGTGTGATACACAAAACACAGTTCGGCTCTTCATCTATCCGAATTATCATTCGTTCTTTGGCTTCTTTTTAAAGCCAGTTGGTTCCACACATTTTTTTCGTATAAAAGATGTTTTGCATGTCATGTTGATACTTACGCAAGGAATTTCAGTTTTACTGCAATGTTTTATTACTTGTCAATCGATATCCTGGTGAAAATATAATTGACTTTAAAGTGTGAGTGAGAAAGAAATAGTGTCTGATCGTTTGTTCTTTCTTGTGACTCACTTCTGACGCGAGTTAGACTCTTCGATTTGGAAGATCAAAACCCTCTCTCAAATTTGGCGATACCTGCTGACGGTATCAGGTCGCAGCCCTGAATAAATAAGTAACCCAAGTCATTAAAATCTCATTAAACCTTAGTATCTCATCTTTTACGTTAGCGTGAACTTCAAATGATCTCTTTATAGTCGCCAATATCTCATTTCTTATAAAGCACTGGCCAGAGTTTTTTTCCCTTAAGATCCTAGAAATAATCAAAAACTATTGATTTTGAGAATATTCCCTTACTACTCGCAATCTTTTGCCCCAAGTTAACCACACTGTCTAATGTGAACTTCAATGGAGACATTTTGACTATTGTCACCAGCAGCGCGGAATTTCTGTTACTTATTTTTCTGTACGTGGGCTGACCAATAATTTTATTTCTTTCTTTATTTATTTATTCGTTGACCTTAGATTCGTACTTAGATCTCTTCGGTTCTTTTGTTTATTTCTTCATCTAAAACAAATCTTGAAGCTTGCAGTATTATCCTTCTAGATATAATGTAACTGGTATACTGATTTATGACCAATAACACATAGAGACACAGACACACAAATATATATATATATATATATATATATATATATATATATATATATATATATAAGTCTTTTAAACATCATCAGTTAAGTTTCCTCCCAGTTTTGAAATGTTATTATTTGCACGGTAGATTATTTTTAATACCACCGATTTTATTTTCACATATTCAGAAGCACAACGTTTATATTCCATCCAGTTGTTAAGTTAAGTCGTCAGACTGACCAACAGATGTTAATATCGTTCAAAATAGGAAAAAAAATCCCTTTTAATAGTAAAAGATTTAGTTCGTAGTTTCTATCAGATTGTTGGTAGTTTAGAGTTTACTACAGTGTAAAGGTTTCTACATCGATTGATAAAATCAGAGAAAAAGGCTTCGAGATGACAAGAAGAAGCAAAAGGTACCCCGCAAAAACAATTACCGATGCCGACTACGCTGATGACATAGCGATTCTGGCAAATACACCCAACCAAGCCGAAACACAACTGAATAGTTTCGAACGAGCCGCCACTGGCATTAGCATCCATGTCAATGTACACAAAACGGAATATATGTGGTATAATCAAACAGGCGACATTTCCATACTAGACGGAACCTCTCTGAAACTGGTAGACAAATTCACCTACCAAGGAATCAGTATCCCATCAACCGAAAAAGACATCGACACGCGGCTAACGAAGGCATGGACAGCTATCAATAGGCTATCGATCATATGGAAGGCAGACCTGACCAATAAAATGAAACGCAGTTTCTTCCAGGCAGCGGTCGTATCGATACTGATGTATGGATGCATTACTTGGACGCTAACTAAACGGCTGGAGAAGAAGTTAGACGGCAATTACACAAGAATGTTGCGAGCAATATTGAACAAGTCCTGACGGCAACACCCCACAAGACACCAACTATACGGCCACCTATACCCCATCACGAAAAACTATCCAAGTTAGACGAACCAGATATGCAGGACACTGCTGGAGAAGCAGGGACGAGCTTATAAGTGATGTACTCCTATGGACCCCCACATATGGCCGGGCAAAAGCAGGACGGCCAGCTCGAACGTATATACAGCAGCTATGTGAGGATACGGGATGTAGCCCTGAAGATCTGCCAGAGGCGATGAACGATAGGGAGAAGTGGCGAGAGAGGATCAGGGATATCCGTGCTAGCGGCACGACATGATGATGTTGAATAGTTTCTATCTGATTGTTGGTAGTTTAGAGTTTACTGCAGTCTATAACCCAATAGGTGATGAAGATGCATATTATTTTATGACACTTAAAAATGACACGTTTTTCATTGCTTGTTCTTCAAATTTCATAAAAATATACAAGGAAGAATATTTTTACTGTGTCCCTATGTACTGTGATTGAATAAATTGTATAAATATATTTTTAAGTTTACAACGGGTGTCTGCAACATTGCTGATTAGGGTGGGTCTGAATAGCAAAACTCTTTGGATAATTATACGAGGTTTAAGAAATATTCATATCTGTATAATCTGAAAATTCTAGGCTTATAAAGATTTATGCACAGCTAAGCAACTTATATAAAGGTCAACCGAAAAGTTCATAGAATGACCAAGATGCTATCGCGTTATGTAAACAAATGAGGTTTAATTATCACCCTTGCAGACCACGCATTTTTATCTGAGTTTTTGTAATTACATCTCATTAGTCATATAAGTCAACAACAGCAGATATGACGTCATATGAACTTTTAAACCAATGAAATTTTTATCGCGCTCTCTTATAATATAGGGATGATGTCTAGGCGTCAAGAAGACGTCAATGTCAATTAAAAAGCAATCAGTCTTGATACTTTCTGAAAGGTATTTTTTGTGAAACACGGAATTGTGCAAGTACAACATTCTTCACGCTCATCAGACTTTGAGACCAGTGGCTTTTTCTTATTTTCTAAACAATTAATCTATCTCAAGAATTAGATTTGAAGACATGATGAAAATTAAAAGTAATACAATCCTGAAGCTTAATACCGAATCAAGAAATAGGGGGGTGTCCTCGTGGTGTAATGGTTAAATCGATGGACTGCGGAATCGTAGTAAGCGAGTTCGTACTCCAGTCGAGCTATTACGTTCACTTTCGGGCAAATACCTCCCAGCTATGGGTTAAATAGTACCACTACTGTTCTTCTAGGAGAATAGCTTTGGCATTAAATAACCTACAAAGGTTGATTTGCCATTAAAAAACAAAAGAAAGAAAAAAACCAAGAAATAGGTTTCAGAGGTGCTTCGACCAAGGAAAAACCTACTGTTCAATTCTAAAAGGACTTTTTGGAGAAAGGAGTGTTTCGTCCATTGTTCTTGTTTCTACTGGTAAATACTGCTGGTATTCAAAAGTAGGATTGTTGATGTCTAGCTGAGGACAACTCTCTGTGTTGTCTGCATGGCTTTCTTTGGTGGGGTATTTTAAAGTAATTTGGCTACAATTCTAGAAGTGAAACTTTAGATTTTAAACTTTGCGTTAGTTAGCTCGGAGTGGCTGAATTTTACTGACTAGTAGTTTGTGTGGTCCTAATTTCTATTAGTGTACCAGAGACTGCCTCCCTGTTATGTAGAAGACATCTAAAGAAATAAAGGGAAGTCTGCACACAAAAGAGATGTCTTCACTGTTATCATTTACTGCAAAGAAGATAAATCAGCCAGGAAGAAGATGGAACTGCGAGGAGGACTGACCATCATTCAAGGAAGAACATAAAACAAAGAAAATAGTTGATGACTATATTACACTGCTTCAGTGTGGATACTTTTTGAACCCACTTCGTATTTTGAAGACATCTGTTGAAACTAATCCTTATTAAAGAAACAATACAAAACAAAACAAAACATTCACACTCACCCCCTCCAAAAATCAAACAAACAAATAAAAAAAATAATATATCATGTTCAACAATACACGAAAAAAACCGAAGCAAATTGGAAAGAAATCTTAGCAGGGAATTTCAATTCGTTATGAAACTTGAGCAGAGAACTGGATGTAATATTGACTAATTTGCAACAATTTGCTGACTAGTAATAAAAAATCCCTTTTCTCCACTGAAATTTGACAGGAAATGTGCAATGGGTGTTGACAAGAAACACAAAAACAGTGGTTATTAACCTGTCCAACCGATCCCAACACTGAAACCAGGACTTCATCTTTAGAAGAATTTGTTAAATATCCAGAAGAACGTACTAAATTTTTTTTTTATGAATAACAGACTCTGAGAAAAAAGCGGTTAGACATTTATTGTGAAAAAACTGAACGTGTCAAAGGTACATTACACCAGAAAGTCTTTGTTTAACTGAAAGCATATTATCTGCCAGATACCAATACAAGTTCTCACTCAGCATGAAACAAACCCAGAAGAAGAAATCGTATATACTCATGTATAAGTCGACCTCGTGCATTTGACGAGTATTGATTAATGGTCTCAAAATCATTAATCCTTTGAATTAATCTTTGATGTTAAGTGTTGTTCCCATTGATTGATTTATTTGGGTTCTTTATTTAATGGCATATCAACCTTTGTAGGTTATTCAATGCCAATGCCATCCTTCTTGAAAAACAGTAGTGGTTCTATTTAATCCATAGCGGGGAGGATAAGGGGGTTCATACTTTTCCCAGGAGTATTTGTCCAAATATGAACGTAATAGCACGACTGGAGTTCGAACCCGCTTACTACGATATCGTAGTCCATCGTTTTTACCTTTACACCACGACGACACCTCCTCTTGATTGGTTGATATTAATGCCATGTCAACCCGTCTCATTTTATTTTATGTTTTGAGGTTAGTGAAACACGTTGATTGGGTGAGTGATTTTAACCAGTTTAAGGTGATTTTACGCCTTATTTTAGGACATAACGTTCATTTTATTTCTACATTTATATTTTTGTGTACTCTATTTATAAGAGTCATTTGCACAAACACATATTATGAAGTATTTTTATCTAACACAAATAATTGGCACAAATTGTCTGGTTTCAATTATTCCAAACAAATTCTTTTGAATATATTGTTTCAAGTAATTATTTCTATTTTTTAATTGTCATTTTTTACACTCTGTTATATGGTTTCACGTAACTAACAATAATAATCCTTAGAACACTATTTTAGCTACAAGTAACAATTCTTAAAGCAAATAATTTATAGTTTTATGGAATCAAATATTCCTATGAAATATAAGTAATTTTTAAACAGTCCTATTTGACCCATATAAAGGGACCCTAATAAGTACTATCGTTACGAATCAGAGTGAACGTGAGAATAATGGCAAGAAAGAGGTACTCTACATTCTCCAGAGGTCAAAAACTGAATCCTCACAATTTGATCCAGTTTATTGTCCTTCCCAGGTGACCTCTTTTGGGTGGGGGTTAACACTTCTGCAGGGGATGCATTCAGCATATTTTAATCTCTACCAATGGGAGAATACTTCTCATTGAAAAACATACATCAATTGGTTCTCTCCACCTGGTAATGGGTAAATAGTAGGGCTTACTGGAATTTTTAGCCTTGTATGGGAAAACCAAATTCAAATAAGCTTTATTTCGCTTAAAAAAGTGACCTTGTGTTGCATCCTGTCCCTAAATACATTCTCATGTATTTGTCGACGCCAATAATAGCATTCTTGAAATTCGATCTCAACACGATTATATATGGTAGATTCATACTTACCTCTCACCTTTCGTTTGGTTTGGTTTCTTTGTTTAATGGCATATCAACTTTTGTAGGTTATTTAATGCCAAAGCCATTCTCCAAGAAGAACAGTAGTGGCACTATTTAACTCATAGTTGGGAGGATAAGGGGGTTCATATCTTTTCCAAGGATATTTGCCCAAAAGTGAAAGTAATAGTGCGAATGGAGTACGAACTCACTTACTACGATTCCGCAGTCCATCGTTTTAACCATTACACCACGAGGACACCCCTAGCACCTTTGGATTATCCTTTGTTTCGATCACTAGAACATATACTTTTTAAAGGGGGATTAAGAAATAAAGATGTTTATTCAGATATCTGAGTTGAGTTTTATTCCTTAAGAATTTTATTGGCCATAATGAACACAAAATCTGTGTATTCATTTAATGTTATCGTTAATATCACCAATTATGTCAGTGATTAATAAAATTTAACATCTGTTTCTTGTCTCCCTCTTGGAAATGAGATATTCGTTTCATATATATATATATATATATATATATGAATGAGAGAGAGAGAGAGAGAGAGAGAAACATGCACACTCATATTACCAACTATTTATTAGAACTATATCCAACTTTGGTCGCATATGCGAGCATCAGTGTCGTATTTCACGGCCAATATTACCATTTAAAAAAAAAGAAGAAAAAACTGAAAGAAAAGGAGGGAAAGAAACCTTTCCAACCAACTGATGTTATCTTACCAAAATGATTTGCCTCCATTTTCTCGTTAAGTGGCGTAAGAGAGTCGTTGAGAAACTTGCTCGTTACTTATTGGCTAATAACGGTTCCTCGATGGTAACAGGGAAAGGACAGACATTAGTTAAGTCGGCTGTTCGTAATCCGCCGATTTTGCTCTCTGGTGCGGACAAAGTGAGAAAACAGCCAACAACAACTACAACAGCAGCAGCAGCAACAACAACAACAACAATAATAATAATAAAAGAGACACAAATTCCAGACACGCATAAACTTGCAAAAATAATGTACAACATGCAAATACATGGAAATCTTCGCCCGCTGCAAGACGGTACACTACACACAAGTCAGGAAATTTTTAGCCGACTAACATATACAGAAATACACATATCGACACAAATGAAAAACCCATCTAGTCGGTGGGCTTTAAATATATACTGAGAATATCCCATGTAGGGAAGTAAGACTCCCCTATCCCCAAAAAATAGATGTCCTGGGTATGACACAAAACTGCACCTGATAGTAAGGCTCCAGTTCTGAGGCTCTGAAAAATGTGGAGTATTCCATAATTGTTACTCCCAGGTTCACTCTGATCCGCTGTGGTAGTATCTATGGGTCAAATAGATCTGTTTAAAAATTAATCATATTTGATTGGAATTCTTTATTCCATTTACCTGTAAATTATTTGTTTTAAGGATAATTATTTGAAGCTATAATTGTTTGCAAAGGCTTATAATTAGTTACTTGAAATCTTACAGATTGGTTGGTTGGTTGGTTTTAAGGCGTATCAACCCTTTTCTTGTCATTTAACGCCGTATTATATTTCAAACAATTCCATTTAGTATAAGTACTCAGTTTAGTTCTATTTGAACCATAGGTAGGACCCAATCAGGCGCTACCACTCCTGGTCAGAGTGGATCAGGGAGCTATGGCAATGAAAGAGTAATCTGCATTCCACAAAGCTCCAGTATTACTGGAACCTCACCATCAGATTGTTTAATGTCATAAACAGGACATTCGTTGGTGGGGTATAACCCTTCTGCAAATATGCAGTCGGTGTATTCTGCAGCTCCAGCCGACTGGGCAAATTACAAATTTGTGCAAACAAATTATCATTATTAAATAGAATAACTTGAAAACATGCAATTAGTGCTATTAGATAAGAATACTTGAAATCGTATAACTGTGTTCCAATTATTTCTATGGTTTATCTCACACTCATATCTATTTATCTATCTATCTATCTATCTCAGTCAAGTCAGCTGGAATTGTAGAATACGTCAACTGAATCTCCGCAGAGGTGTAAGACTCCCCTCCTCAACTCGTGTTCTGGATACGACACTAAACAATCTGATGTTGAGGCTTCAGGCTTGGAGGTTAGAGAAAGCTGGAGTATCTCTTCATTGCTGTTACTCTTAGGTTCACTCTGACCCGGAGTGGTAGTACCTATGGGTCAAAAAGAACTGTTTAATCACTAACTATATTGGAAGAAATTAAGTGAGTGTAACTAAATATTAAATTGAATTATTAGTATAAGATAACGAGGTTAGAAACCATTCAATTCTGGACAAATAGACATATAAGTGTTAGCTTGAAGTTCATTAACTGTGTGCAAAGAATTGAGCTCTGTCTCGTGAGAAAAATAGGAATAAAAGATTTGTTCTTTTATAAGAGAACAAAAAATCGCTGAATCATTGTAGACAAATCAACAGCTATCGTATACCTTGCAGAATGCTTGACTGGACGTGATGACCAATAGTTATATGTCGTTCATAAATGACCCGTTCCTCCCTAACAAAATCACTGAATCTTGTAGACAAATCAACAGCTATCGTATACCTTGCAGATTGCTTGACTGGATGTTATGGCCCACAAAGATATATCCTTAACATACGAACCGTTCCCCCATAAAACAAAAAACATACAGCTTTTTAAAAACTAAACTAACCATCTTGCTCTGACCGAAAAGACCCGGATTTTTTCGGCATTGCGAAAGAAAAACATTTAAATCATCAAAAAACGATTCTTTTTATAAAAATACTAAATTAAAAAATATCCCTTTTTATTTTAGGTTATGTGATGTGTTTAACTGAAAATTATTTAATAATAAGAATAAAAGTATAGATTTAAAAATAAAGAAAATAAGCCAAAAGTAAAATTAAAATTCAATGCTTGAAATTTTGATTTTTATCTTCGGTCACAGATTTTTAATGATCAGAATTAAAAGAAGATGATCATCGATGAAAAATCCCACTCTAATCGAAGAGGACCGGATCTTCACTTGTTCAGTGAGTTTCAACATTGTCAGGTATTTATTTCTTGATTGGTTGGTTGGCTGGTTTTATAGCATATCAACCCTTGTAGGTTATTTAATGCCAAACCTTGTTCACACACATGCTCTCACATACACTTATATATATATATATATATATATATATATATATATATATATATATATATAATATTATATATCCATATATATACTGAATATTATTTACTGCCCAGTTGGCTGGGACTGGAGAATACAGCCACCACATCTCTGCAGAGGGGGTAATTCCACCCAACGAGTGTCCAACATATGACTTTAAACAGTCTGATGGCGAAGCTCCAGTCCTCATATCAATCTAATATATATATATATATATATATATATATATATATATATATATATATATATATATATAAACCAAATTTTGAATTGAATAATCTACAATAATTGATATACCATAAAACCAAACCAAACCATACCAAGCCAAACCAATATACGTGGTGCCTTCAGTAAGTTTCCAGACTTTTTGTACAAGCATTTACAATTGTCGTCGACCCTTGAAAATTCAGTATGTTATTGTTATACATCTTATACGATGACTGACCAATTTTTATGATTTCAGGTTCAACAGCTACAGCAGGAATTGGAATACACCATACTAAAGCCTGATTGTCATAGCTGGTGAATTTCAAAAATGCAATCTGGATGTGAGGACACTTTAGAAGAACGATATTCAATAAAGTTTTGTTTTAAAATTGGAAAAATGCCACAGAAACAACGTATGGAATGCTTCAGACTACTTTTCGACCATCTTGCATGTATCGAGCATCAGTTTTTGAGTAGCATAAGAAATTCAAGGAAAGCAGGGAGTCTGTGATGGATGATAAGAGGTGTGGGAGGAGTAAGGAAATCAATACACCAAAGTTGATTGGCCAATGGGTTAGGGTTAGGGTTTCTATGTTGAGGTTTTAAGGGTGTTCAGGAAGAGATTCCTAGGGAAGAGGCCAGTACTCTTCAAATCGGGTCAGTGGCATTTCCACCAGGACAATGCACCAGTCCACAACTCCATCCTTGTCACAGACTCTTTGACCAACATGGGCATCAAGACAATTCCTCATCCTCCCTAAAGTTCCGACCTTGCTCCCTGTGACTTTTGGATATTCCCTAAGCTCAGAGGCTGTAGTTATGAGACGATTGAGGAGATGAAAGAGGCTGTGACGAAGGTGAATGACATGCTCACAAAGAGGACTTCCATGGGGCCTTCCAGAAGTTGTTTGAACGGTACAACAATTGCATTGCAGCCGGAGGCGATTACTTCGAAAGGGACTAGAGTTTCATGAGTATACTATCAATAAAAGCTCACTTATGAAAAAAGTCTGGAAACTTATTTAATGATCCTCGTATATATATATATATATATATATATATATATATATATATATATATATATATATATATATATAATATGACATATCTATATCGTATATTAAAAATGTATGATTTGTAAATGAATAGTTTGTAGATAACATTTTAAACAAGCCATAGCTTATTTGTTTGTTTGTTACAGTAAAATGAATCCACGTGTTGTTATTTAACCGTAACAATTCAATAAATCATCAGTTACCTGTTTGCACAGAGTTAAATAATTAAATAGACCTATTTGTCCCATACATGGAACCCTAACAGGTACTACCACTCCGGGTCAAAGTTGACCTGGAAGTAATGGCAATGAAAGAGTGCTTCGGAGTCCCCGAAAGTCCACCATCAGATGCAGTTTTGTATCATACCCAGGGTACTTGTTCTATTTAACTCATAGAACCAAACAGGTACTACCACTCCGACACAGAGTGGACTTGTACGTAATAGCAATGACGGGGTGCTTCTGATTCCCCGAAGTTCCACTATCAGATGCAGTTTTGTGTCATACCCAGGGCACTTGTTCTATTTGACTCATAGAGGCAAACAGGTACTACCACTCCGAGTCAGAGGGCACCGAAGATAAATGAGAATGAAGGGGTACTCCTCATTCCTCAAAGCTTCAGGATTGGAGCTTCACCATCAGATGGATTAGGGACAATACAATTTAGCTCCAGCAATCGCCACAGAAGTTGGCAATGATAGCTGAAGATTACTTTAATGGACTTCAGACAAGAATTTTCATTCTGGGTTTACTCTTACAGTTTAAATTCATTATAGACTTACTCTTATATTATTTTTAAAAATTTAGAATAGTTACAAGAAATAATAATAGCATACAAATGATTATTATCATTAGTTACTCGAGACTATATAGTTGTTTGCAAAAAAGAGACTGACTTCGGCATTAAACGATCCAAAAAAAGGCTGATATACTGTAAAACTAACCAACCAATATCTACTATTTCAACTCATGTGCTTAATGTGGGATGAGGGATAGAAAATTCTCGACCCAATCACGAAAAGAATGACATTTTTTATAGAATTTTTAATTCAAAGAAACATGTTGAAATGCGGGTTGAGCATATGGAAAGCAATTTCGTTTCATGGCTTTGGATCATTACTTTCTTGGTCTGGCTGAGAACTTTTCAGTAAACTTCTCATATCTATCTATGTATCTATGATTAAGTATATGCGTCTATATATACTATTTGTCTTGGCTATGGTTTATTTAATGAATCGTTCTTGTTTCCTCAAAAGTGTTCAAAACGTCCATTTTGTTATTCTCAGGTTTTCGAAATTCTACATCTTTAGCATATATCACTGTAACCCACCTTACATATACTTCTCACCTTAATGCACGTGGAGAGTAGAAAAGAGAGAGAGAGAGAGAGAGAGAGAGAGAGTAGAAGAGTGGGAAGGAGCGAGGAAGGTGATTTCTTTTTTTCTCTACATCTCATCACAGACAATCCACACATAAAAAAATATGGAGGAGACAAAAGCTGACACTCAACGAAATCGAGTCACGTGACTTGTGTCTCGTTTTCTGCCAGACAAAAATATCGAGATTTCTTTTTCGGTTCTTATCACGGAGCAACGATTACTGGAATTTAAAAATGTTTCCGAAAAAGCAGACGACTATTAAGATAAGGAATTCTATTCGTGGTATTCAAAAATAGCCTTGCATTTCTTTATTTTATCTTTTTTCAATTATTTATTCTTTCATTATGTTATTTTAAAAAGTTTTTTCAGTCTTCTATTCGTTTCGTCTACTCCCCGTCTTTACGTTCTTAATTTTATAGATTATCTCTGATGATTTCTTTGTTTTGGCTATCTTTAAACCCGTGGGTATTGTGTAAAAATTGTTTTCCTGTGAGAATCGAATGATTCTACAAATTGCACCTTGTACAACTGAACGAGAATTTATATCATGCATTTAATTTGATTAATTAAAATTAATTCTGATATGTGATATTTTCATGATAAAACACAATTTCTTCTTGCCACAATATTTAATTTATCTTTTGGCTTTTTGTACCTCTTTCAGTCAATATATTCTCCGATCTTTAACTGATGTAGCGAAAATTTGAATAAGAGAGCAAAGTGAAGAAGAAGAAGAAGAAGAAGAAGAAGAAGAAGAAGAAGAAGAAGAAGAAGAAGAAGAATTGCATATATTCGAGTGTAAGTTGAATTTTTTTGCCCAAAAATCTATCATCGACTTATACACCAGTGATAATTCTTTAAGTCAAAATTCAAATAAAATGAGAAGAATTAGGAGCAATCCTTGGCTTCGAGGGTTAATTCTATAAATTAAAGGTTTCATGTCCTTGGTGTCACAAAATGATTAATCAACAGAGTCGACTAGAACTAATATTAAGACTAGTAAGTCGAATACTAAGTCGACTAATACTCAAGAAAATACGGTAGTTTCAAACGAGACTATAAATTACTTCCTGTAAAACAGAAACTTTGTTATGCTGTAAGATCAATACCTTATTGGTCAGTCACCATTATCTGATTGGAATGATTCCTTCAAGTCCTTCTTCAAATGAATTCATTCTGACTTATACTTCTCATTATTGGCTGTTAGGATTTTGAGGAGACACCTGTAGCGTAACGATTATCGTCGTAAGAAATGGACTTTACAACAAAACCCTTGTCGAAGCGGTTTGTGTTTCCTTACATGCTAATATCCTATGGAAAGGTATATTTGTCTCTGCCTCCTACCAGACAGGACTTGACACAAGGTCAAATGACCCGAAGTTCAGATTATAGTGGAAGTTAGGGTTGGGAAAGGTTTGACCCAAGCTGAGGCTCTTAGCCCTGCTGGTCTATGCTGGTCATCGACTCACTTGGTGATATGCGAGCCGATGAGACTAGCTGGACATGAACCCAAACACGAGTCCAGGCACGGATGCCCGATTATAACTTAAACTGGACAACGGGGTCTAGTGCTATACAAAGGTGTCAATAATGCAGCTCATTCACCCGAAGGAGGCCCAACCGAAGCCGAGGGCTTTGCGGTCTCGAGTCTGTGTTAGATGGACAATGTCTTGTCCGACACGAATGCCAGATGGCCCGACTAAAAAGCTGACTGGAGACAAAGTCAACAGCAAATTAATGCTGTCAGCCTCATCTCCGGATAAGGAAAAGCATCAATGCTTTTCTGCCCCACTTCATAGGTAAATACTAAAGCAAACTGGACGCTATAATCTTAGCAATCCAACCGATCTAAGAAAAGGAAAACATGCGGAGAGTTGTTTTGAGAACCCTTGGAACTCTGATACCCCATTCTTATGTTATCAGCTAATCTAAAAAGTGTAAGTGGTTCTACACTGACCTTCAAAGTACTTTTAGGATCCGATCACTTTTATACGGCTGAGAGCCAGGTTGTAATGACGATAAGCAGTTGGGTAACATCAACTGTAAACGATTTACTGAATCAAGTTGAAGTCATTATAAAGACAGGAATTTCCGTTCAATTAGATTTTGGTTTCATGGCACATCAGCCATGGTTGGTTATTTAATGCCAAATCCAGTTTTTGCATATATATCAAATATATGATTTGTAAACACATTTTGTAGATACACACATTTAATGATCAAACAGTTCTATTTCTTACAATTCAATTTAGAGTAGGTCAATCGTTTGCATGCAGTTTAAATGTCAAACAGTTCAATTTGACCCCATAGATAGAACCCTATCAGGTGCTACCACTCCGGTACAGAACGTAACTGGGAGTGATGGCTATGAAGGGGTACTCCGCATCCCCCAAAGTTCCAGCAGTAGTGGAACATCACCATCAGACTGTTCTGTGTCATATCCAGGAAACTCGTGGGGGGGATCTAATCCCTCTGCAAAGATGCAGTCGGTATATTCTACAGCCCCAGCCGACTAAGCCATCAGTTAAATAGGGTTAGTTTTTCTATTTTTCTATTTTTTTTTATTGCAGAATCAATCGAACACGGATACTATTAGACAAAAGAAATATTCTCTGGTCTCCATTGTAAACATGTCTTTCTTTTAACATTTGTCGACGAAAAGAATAAGGAGTTACATTATTATTATACATTGATGTATACGGACTGATATCTTCATATTATATCATACGAGGATCATTAAATAAGTTTCCAGACTTTTTTCATAAGTGCACTTTTATTGATAGTACACACATGAAACTCTAGTCCCCTTCGAAGTAATCTCCTCCGGCTGCAATGCATTTGTTGTATCGTTCCAACAACTTCTGGGACGCCCCATGTAAGTCCTCTTGTGTGAGCGTGTCAATGACCTTCATCACAGCCTCTTTCATCTCCTCAATTGTCTCATAACGACAGCATCTGAGCTTAGGGAATAACCAAAAGTCACAGGGAGCAAGGTCGGAACTTTAGGGAGGATGAGGAATTGTCTTGATGCCCATGTTGGTCAAAGAGTCTGTGAAAGGATAGAGTTGTGGACTGGTGCATTGTCCTGGTGAAAATGCCACTGAGCCGATTTGAAGAGTGTTGGCCTCTTTCCCAAGAATCGCTTCCTGAACACCCTTAAAACCTCAACATAGAAACCCTAACCCTAACCGTAACCCATCAACTCTGGTTTATTGACTTCCTTACTCCTCCCACACCTCTTATCATCCATCACAGACTCCCTGCCTTCCTTGAATCTCTTATGCCACTCAAAAACTGATGCTCGATTCATGCAAGATGATCAAAAAGCAGTCTGAAGCATTCCATACGTTGTTTCTGTGGCATTTTTCCAATTTTAAAACAAAACTTTATTGCATATCGTTCTTCTAAAGTGTCCTCACATCCAGATTGCATTTTTGAAATTCACCAGCTATGACAATCAGGCTTTAGTATGGTGTATTCCAATTGCTGCTGTAGCTATTCATTTAAACCTGAAATCATAAAAATCGGTCAGTCATCTCATAAGATGTATAGCAATAACATACTGAATTTTCAAGAGTCGGCGACAATTTTCAATGCCTGTGCAAAAAAGTCTGAGAACCTATTGAAGGCACCACGTATATATCATATGATATCATATAATATATTATATCATATATCATATCATGTAATATATATCATATTATGTCATATAATATCATCATATTAGTTATTATAATCGAAACATCTCGGTCGATGTACACTTAGGCCTCCTTTATAATAACCAATAACTTTTTGGGCATTTCAAAGCGAATTAAGTCCACGGGGCTTTTCATTTAGTAAGCTTGGTTTAGTTTCTTACATTGCCCAGTTTGCTGGGGTTGTAGGATACACCGACTGCATCTCTGTAGAGGGGTAAGACCCCCCCCAACGAGAGTTCTGGATATGACATTAACCAATCTGATGGTGAGGTTCCAGTGATGCTGGAGTTTTAGGGAATGCGGAGCACCACTTCATTGCCATTTCTCCCAGTTCCACTCTGGTTCGGAGTTGTAACACCTGATAGGGCCCTATCTATGGGTCAAATAGAACTAAACTGCGTACTTATGCTAAACTGAATTGTTCGAAATAAAACAGTTTTGACATTTAATAAGGTGTAAATAAAAACTATACTCATACTAAAGTAAATTGTTTGAATTAGAACTTTTTGAGTAAACTGAGTAGTTTGAAATAGAAATGTTTTTGACAATTAAACTGTGTCCTTATCCTAAACTGAATTGTTTGAAATAGAACTGTTTATTTGTATAAAATGGATTTGGCATTAAATAACCTACAAAGGTTGATATGCCATAAAGCTCAAACAACCAACAATTAGTTTGTTACAAAGCCAGAAGTATGGAGAATCCACTGAGAATCGAAGTCATTAACAATGGTCTGCTAGCCTGACATACATTCAGCAGCTATGTGAGGATACGGGATGTAGCCTTGAAGACCTGCCAGATGCGATGAAGGATAGGGAGAAGTGGTGAGAGAGGGTCAGGGATATCCGTGCTATCGGCACGACATGATGATGATGATGATATATATATATATATATACAGAGAGAGAGAGATAGAGAATTTTAATATTGGATTTAAGAATTTTATCATTATATAATATTGCTCATGAACACCCCAAACGATCTTTATAAAAAGTTAATTTTCTTCAATGGTAAAGATAGCTGAATTTATTTATTTGTGGTAGAAAATAATGCAATAATAACCGTTATCATTAGGCATTACTTATGACCAAACTCAACAGCATTTAAACTCTGTTACCAAAAATATGAATATGTGGTAATCAGAAAATTTGAGTACTCCTTTTATGCGATTTTAATTTTGGTTACAGAGTTTCCATGATGCAATGTTCGGTAATAAATAATACCTACTAATATCCGTTTTGATTGAGTAATATTACACAAGAAGTAATAAAATCCTGGTATTTAGTTCAGAAGAAAATAATTTTTTAAAATCTAAATTTGGTGGGATGTCTTTTCATACACATGTGTGTGAGTGTGTGTTATGTAATCGATATTGGTAAAGAGACTGGAATAAATAATCAGAGATAAATGTAGACTGACACTGTTTGAATCCTCTCTTCAGGAATGCCCTCGCAGAAATCATGAATACACATCTTCCATCCTCATCTGTGTGTAAGATGGTAAAGTTGACAGGTCCTTACAGTTTTATTCTGCAAAAATGTTCTGAAGAAGGACAACTCTGAATTCAAACCTTTTTGCTAAAACGTCACTTGTCGGTGTGGTAGCATAAGGCTTTACTGTGGATTGTAATAAATGAAATGAAATGAAGATATTTGTATTACGACACACGAGGATAGCCGGTTATTGGATACACCTGAAGCAAACTGAAGACCACATAGGTTGGAATGTTGTAAAACAATAAAACATATAGTCGTTAAGATACTGATTCGAATAATTTATGGAAAAGTTTTCTGCTGAGATCGAAACTGGTATTCATTTTAAATGGTCTTTCTCTTCGACATTGCCTGGAATTATGTTTAATTAAATGCAAAGAATATGTTTGATACTAATGCCGACACAAAATAAATGAATAATAGCGACACACACACACACACACACGAGAGAGAGAGAGAGAGAGAGAGAGAGAGGGTGGGTGGGGGGTAAAAGTTCTGAGTTGAATATTTATAAGTTTTTCAAGTGTAAGCGAAAATAATTTAAAAAGCGTAGGTCAAAATGAGAGAATTATTTTAGGATTAAAATAACTGCAAATATGCAAAGTCATTGAGTTACTAAATAAAGAAATCATGTTTATAAATTTTCACTTTTATGACTTTGTTAAGAGTTGGAATTCAAGGCGCCATATCTTAAAAGCTATGAGTTTAGTTCACGCCCACACAGAACTTAAAAGATCGAGGTCACCGGACCAGAGTTACGTCCACTTGTCATGCATATAAGTTGCTAATAGCTGTACTCTGTTGATGGCGTAGTTGGTTGTTTGCAAGCTTGATTTAACAGCATGTCAACCATCGTTTGGTTATTTTACGCCGAGGTCAATTCAACGATTATATAATACTAAAGTAATTTTTTTTTTACAAGTAATTTCTGTTTTCAAATAACTAATAATAATAATCATATGTAAACAATTATAGCTTCAAGTAACAATTTATAATGGGAATAATTTGCATGGTTTCAAGTATTTCTATCTAATACTAATAATTTGTACACAATTATATGATTGTAAGTAGCAGTTTCTATTTGTTAATAAGAATACTGAAAAAAATTGAAATCAGGGGAAATATCGACACCATCCTGACCGCAGCATGGCTAAGATCGACTTGAATACCCAGAAAGTACGGAAGACTTGATTTGCAGTTACTTAGACTCTTATGCAAAGACTACCAGCTAGCACTGGTGTCAAAAACTCGCAAACTGAACAAATTATGGAGCATGAAACTGACGATGATAACAATTGTGATTGGCGTGCTCGGTACCGTCACAAAAGGATTAGTATAAGAACAGGAGGACGTGGAATTAAGAGGACGAGTGGAGACCATTCAAACTACAGCATTGTTGATATCAGCCGGAATACTAAGAAGAGTCCTGGAGACTTAAAGAGACTTGCTGTCACTCAGATTCCAGTGGAAAACCGTCGGCTAATGTTGGTCTGGAAAACTCTCGAATGAGTAAAATAAATAGTCTCCAATTACATGCAGTATAAAAATGTAACTTCACAGTTAATTTAAACTGATAAACACTTCCTACTTAGTTAAAATAGCAAATGTTTCAAAGGCCACTCTGCAGGGAGTTCATTCTGCTTATTCTTTGTCTCGCCGACAGGGCGAGAATGTAGATTCCAAGGTATTGATATCTCTATAGAGTGAATATCATTGAATGAATGGGTTGATACCTATTATCTGTAGATAACTCAGATTAGAATATGGTGATAGCTATACTCTGTGGATAAGGAAGATAAAAAGAAACTGTGAATAGCGTCGTTTACAAATGGCTGATAAGCGCGCTTTGAAAGTACTGTGGTTTTTCTTCAAAGAAAACACATGAAGCTATTAATAATGAGACAAAAATAAGAAGGTAAAGTCCTCATTTCTTTTAGATTTTATACAGCTCTGCTGGCCAGAATTTGAGCACTTTTGTTTATCAAATACTTTTTAAACAATTGTTTATTCTCATGTATTTACAATATGTGTGTGTGTGTGTGTGTGTGTGTGTGTGTGTGTGTGTGTGTGCGCGCGCGCGTGTGTGTTGTGTGTGTGTGCGCATAATAGTTACTCACACATCACTAAACTTTTCAAATCTGTGGAGCAATGTTGAGATGCTGATGGTAAAGTGTATTACTTTGCTGATATATATATATATATATATATATATATATATATATATATATATATATATAGAGAGAGAGAGAGAGAGAGAGAGAGAGAGAGAGAGAGCTGGAGAAAAAAGAAAGGTATACATTTCCTGATCTGAACCAGATTTACTGCAAAGACCTGATAACTTCAGAGAAACAACACAATGATTAATGCCAATCATAGATATTACACACTCTCTCTCTCTCTTTCTCTATAAATCTTTCTCTTTCTCTCTCTCTCTCTCCCCCCTCTCTCTCTCTCTCTATATATATATATATATATATTTAGATAGAGAGAGAGTGAGAGATTTAAAATTCAAAAATCAATTTACTTGTCGTCATGATGGTTAATGCTGGACCTAAAATGAACTATACTGCTACAGTGAACCTATGGTTGCCGTTTTTTTTACAAGACCTAAACAAATGAAGGACGATTTTTGTGTAAAATTTCTTTCTCAAACTTTTACGGAGATTTGTTCCGGAATATCATCCACCCCGGACCTTTTATATTTGGAGATGCCGATCTCATTGATTAGTTTGCGATGAGATAGACTTTTCTGTTCTCAAAGCTGAATTCCACCCTGAAAAGTTGCCGATGTCAGATGATTGAGGAATAACAGATAGAAGAAAATGATTTACGAGATCAGCAACAATATCCCTGAACACGATTCCCTGCAGGCCAAAAAAAAAAAAGAAGAAGACAAACAAAAAATTACAGATAAACCAAAAACTTTGGCAAGACTGGAAACGTCTTGTTTGAAGGTATCAAGTTTCTGTAAGTTGTTTTGTTTTTCAAGAAGTTTGATTTCTTTTTGGACATAGGACACATCTTTTATATATATATATATATATATATATATATATATATA
>OY757921.1:97353873-97461373 GCA_963585895.1 Sepioteuthis lessoniana
CGACGGGACATGAGCAATTTTTGTGCTCTCTCTTCGGCATACTTCATGTGGAGCACTTCACATTAATCCGACCTTATGTCGAAATCCAACATCGTGTGTGAATATATTAGAGATGGGGGGTTATCTCGGTATTACAGATTTAATATGATGTAGGCTGTTTTTATGTAAGCACAATTGTGGAAACACAAACAACATTTTGCATTTATGAAATCATTCATTTACATATATATATATATATATATAAAGTATCCGTCTCCACCGGAGAAGGAGGAAAGACATGTGGACTACGTCTATTTTATATTCTTTGTTGACAATTTTGTATTTACACTGAATTGTTATAAACGAACTTATAAAAGATAAACACTGCGTGTCTAGCCACACTGAAGAGTTCTGATAGAACGAAACAGTCTGTCTGTGGATGACAATATATATATATATATATATATATATATATATATATATATATATATATATATATATATTAGTAATACCTGGTCGGTGTCTGAAGAAAATAGCCGTGGATTATTTGTGTATAGAATAAATGAAGTATTTCATCCTCGTGTATGAAATATATGAGGGTTTTCACCCTCAAATTAAGCGTGTAAGTCATATGAAGAGACGAAAATTTAAATATTCTTCGCCGAAATAAATTTATTATGACAATTTAATCAGGTTTCACACACACACACACACACATACACACACACACACACACACACACACACACACACACACACACACACACACACACATATATATATATATATATATATATATATATATATATATATATAAAAGAGGTTAATGGTTCTTGCTAGCTCACTTGATGCATTAATAGAGGACCATAGATGCAGTATTGTTAAATAGTGCTGAATATCAATGATAGAGCATTTGCTTATATATATATATATATATATATATATATATATATATATATATATATATATATATATATGTGTGTTCTCTTAAAAAAAACAACAAAAGCATTGATATAAATCAATGCTCTAAAATATTAACAGGGCTTCTTCTTATCAAACAAAAAATGGAATAGAATATTTTTTTTCACTTTTAGATCCAGACTAAGACAAAACACCCTAATTTCTCCTATTTATTAAAGTAAGCCTAAACCTTCAAGTAACAATAAGTATCAAAATATTATGGCATGTAGAACTACGTACGGTTTCATCATACCTCAAATTTAACAGAGGCAAGAATAGCAGTTACAATAATACATGTCAAAAATTTAAACATTAAAAAAAATATTCAGACAATCTAATTGTAGTATATTCATTTTTATCATTAAAATGAACTAATGTTAATTGTGGTAACCCCCCACAAATTACAATAATAGAGTAAAAATCACAAATATAAATTCAAATTTTAATTCATTAACCAATTTAATAAATCATAGTTATTCATTTTCTGTTTATTTATTAATTTTTTTCATTTACTTTTTTTTAAATAGTCTAAATTTATTTTTATACCTTTATTTATTTAAAAAATAAGTGAATCTGACAAATTTTCTTGAAAATGATTAGATCTGGTTTTCCATAAAAATTCTATGTCCAGGAAAATTCTATGTTTTTTTTAATGATTTCGAGAATTGCATCTAGTTTGAGAATTGATTTGCATATTCAAATCTAAGTCGTTTGCACAGTTCTCATTCGAACACCTTCCCCACTCATCATGTAGATCTTCGATGCTAACTTGTTGCATTTTATCATTAGATAATAGTTGGTTCGAAGTCTACTTTTGCTATTTTGCGGCGTCCAGTCAATCTTGGTCATTATATACCTGCTCCTTATGGAATTTTCCGGAGTCGCAATGAATGACTACTTAGTTTCTTTTAATATCGACTGTGCAAACCGTCATCTAATTTGCAATTCAATTGTTTTGCTTCTTGGAATATTCTTGAAATTGATGCAATATTCATTGCTAGATACACAATAACTATATATCAATATGCTTGTTTGTAACTACTTATCTACCTATTTAACTAGCTATGATTTGTACTTGTCACACTTTCATTTAGAGATATACATGCAGTATCGATTGGTTTTATGGAAGTAAATATTTTAGTAGAATCAAAAGTGGTAGAGAGAGAGAGAGAGAGGGAGAGAGAGAGAGGGAGGGAGTGAGAGAGAGAGAGAAGGGGGGTCTTAAATATAGCGATTCAAAAATAACTGGAGGAGAAAGAAGGAAAATTGGGCGGGGACAAGAGAGTAGGAAAGAATAGGAAAAAGAGAGTGGTGAAGGAGCGAGAAGAGAGTGATGAAAAGTTTGGGTGGGGGTAGAATTGTCTTGAGATTTAAAAGTATGTATTTATCCAAACATTCCACTACAGGCTGGATTTGAGATACTATCACTTTTTAAGCGGAGTAAAGCTGATTTGAATTCAGGGTTTTCCTTCGCCCATCTTAGTTGTCGTATGAGGGCTAAAGAGTTCAGTATATATAACTATTTACCTATACCTAGTGGAAGAAGAGATGGATTCATGCCTTTCCCTCAGGTAAAAGCGCAAAATGAAACACAAACAGCTTCATCCATGATTTGAACTTCGATCGCCAATTTCATTTTCTACGATGATAACCCTTACGTTATGAGTGCTTTAAGAGAATGAAAAGAAGGGAAAGGAGCTAGAACAGGACGGAGAAAGAAAAAGTGAGGAAGAAGGAGGAATAAAGACAGAGATGGTTTAGATGTCTGTTTGGGTTTTAAGGCATATCAACCTTTGTTGGTTATTTAACGCCAAATCCATTTTTATGTAAATAATCAGTTCTATTTCAAACGATTCAGATCCACTTAAGTACGCAGTTTTGATGTTAAAACAGTTCAATGTCAAGCAGTCCAGTTTAGTATAAGTACACAGTTTAATTGTCAAAAATAATTCTATTTCCATCTATTCAGTTTAGTCAAATAATTCTGATTCAAACAAATCAGTCCACCATAATTAACACACAGCTGTGAGGTTAAGGGGGTTCTTACTTTTCTCATGGGTATTTGTCCGAAAGTGTTCGTAATAGCGCGACTGGAGTTCGAACTCACTTACTACGATTCCGCTGGCCCGTGCCTTAAGCATTTCCACCACGAGGATGCGCTCTTTTTTAGAGGATCAGTATAGATGAAAATTGACGAAATAGAAGTCATTGTTTTTATGGGTTATTCTGTTTTGTTTGGTATCTTTTTTTGTTTTTTTTTTTGATGGCATATCAACCTTCGTGGGTTGTTATTTTTCTACAAGAACAGCAGTGGTGTTATCAAATTTATAGCTGGAGGAGGGATAAAGTGGTTCATACCTTTCACAATGGCGTTAGTTCGAAACAGAACCTAATAGGGTTACTAGTATTTGAACTCGCTTGCTACGATGTAGCAGTCAAGCACGTTAGCCACTATGCCTGGAGGATTCAGTCCGGGTTATTTTGTTCTGATATAACTACTAAGAAACGAGCCTCTGATGAGGTTATATTTCATTATTTTTGTTCGGCATATGTTGTTATTAATTCACTAATTTTTAAATAGAAATAGAAAAAGACAACAATTTACATCAAAACGTTAATGATATTTTAATTACAGTTTTAATATGCATATCTAATTTACAGAATGATATAAGAGATGCCATCACTGAAAAAATGTTTTCGCGATTTATTTTGCGTTTGCCAAATTGGAAAACCGGCACGGAAGAAATCAAATAGAAGAACCGCTTCGTCAATGAGACTGCACTGCTAGCATAGAAGTGTGACTCCTTTCTAAATGTCTTAGGTATGACACTAAACTGTATTGGATGGTTAAACCGCTCTTCAGAAGATCTATGAAGTTCAAGGTAAATATTTGTTGTCATTACTTCTTGGACCACTTAGATCCAGTGTTTTATCATCTATTATCGATAAATCAAATATATTTGTGTAAAAATTATGACTATTTATGTAACCATATAACAATTTGCAAACAAATGATTATTATCATTAAACAGGAATTGTTATTTTTGTTGGTGTACATGTTAATGTTTTGGAGAAATTGCGATAAAATTAGGAAGATCAAAGTTATCTGTTGTGTAGAGGGATGTTATTGTTGATGAGAATTTCTCGGCCATATTTATAGAAGAATAAAATGAGGTTGAGAAGTCTCAAGGCAAGAAGGAAATCTGTAAATATTTCTTACAACATAACTTTTATCAAAATGAAAATTAAACTCATAAGAGAATAAAAAAGCTGCAAAAGAGTCTGCATAGGGAGATAATTTTGTAATAGATCGAATACATGATTTCCTCATTAAAATGTCGTTTGGTTATTCTTCATTGAGTCAATTTTTTTCTCGTATGTAAAGTGGCATTTTAACTGTCTAATTGTTGCATACTCATATGCAGATGCATGCAGAATCATAACGACGACACAATAAAGACGAGCGGACACAGTTCTTTAGAAAAATATACCTCTCACTTTATTTAAAAGGGTTACGAAGGATATTATTGTGTGAGAGGTGATGGTTTCTTTGTTTAATGGCATATCAACTCTTTTTAGGTTATTTAATGCCAAAGCCATTATCCTAGAAGAACAGTAGTGGTGCTATTTAACCCATAGCAGGGAGGATAATGGGGTTCATACCTTTCCTAAGGGTATTTGCCCGAAAGTTAACGTAATAGCGCGACTGGAATACGAACTCGCGTACTACGATTCCGCAGTCAATCGCTTTAACCATTACACCTCGAGGACACCCCCTGGGAGAGGTGAGTTGGAGACTGAAAAGAACTGTAACATATTGACTCCCACTATTCTGGCCATGACAGCGTTTCTTTCCCCTTCTCCTGATCTGCTCAACCGGGGGCCTGGGGGCCCAGCCTCTCCTGGGACATGGTTCTCATTCCAGCATCTTCTCTCCAACTGATCTGAACTTCCTGTCGCCGGAGTTATATAATAGTTTGACGTCCACCTACTTCCTGTGAACGTCACAATTCGCACTCAATTCAACCACTCGACAGTCAAGGTCGCCCCTGATCTCCTGATATCTTCGACCAGATGCACCTGTTATTTTCACAGGTGCATTTTTTCTTTTGACAGCTTGGCCGGGTCGGAGGTCAATATGCAACATAATGGTCCGTTTAAACTGTGTCCGCAGAGGCATAAAAACATGTCTAGCCACAAGCCATTCTATAAGAAAGAAAGTGAATTATCTTCAAACATCCTCAACTAAATTTTTGTTGTGGTAATTATGTACTTCTTAGTGGTTGCCATAATGGCCATTCTGCGATTAATACTCATATATTCAAGTTTAAAAAGAATTGGCTAATTTTGTCCGAACTCAAAAAAAAAAAAAAAAAACGGTCTTGATTGAGAAAGAGAGAAAGAAATGATTCAAACATTTCTTTCACTATCTTTCTATCTATCTGTCTGTCTGTCACGCACTCTCTCTATATATACTTATATATAATATTTTTCCATCGGTATTGATGACGGCTGTTAAATAATTCAAAGGTTTGCAAACGAATGACACAAGTTATTTGCTTACCGCAGCGAAAGCTTGTGTAGAATCAGCCACACTTTTTCTTGAGCTCATAACTGAAAAAAGTGCGTTCTAGTCTGTGACAGATTCTCCGAACCCCACTCACCTATATATATATATATATATATGGTTCATTGTGTAAGGTTTTATAGTATACTGCCTGCATAAAATGTTATTGTAAATATGCCGAATGGACCCTTGAAAATGTACGTTTGCAACAGGAGGAAAACATGTCTTGCGATAAAGCCATTCTATAGAAAAGAGAGTGAACAATTCTCATACCATTAATTTAGTACCAAAATGTGTCTCCATAGCAACTGAGAGTTTTGCTTCCCAACGGTCGTCGTAAAAGTCATTCTGTAAATAAATGGAAATAATCACCATATATTTATGTAAAAAAAAAAAAAAAGAAAGTGAAATCAGCCTCGAAAGGAAATATAACTAAAAAAGAAAAAATCTTTTTTTTCTGACATTGTTCTTTTAATGATGAATTTCAATCTTGAATATTCTTAATTTAACGATTAAGATTTAAAGAATTTTTATAGACGGATGTACGTATGCATTTGTGGATGAGCGTGCATTTGCTTCCTCTTTTGTGTTCCCATACTCTGATGCATGTGTGCGTTTTTTCGGTCTCCCCAGGAGTTCCTCTTATTTACTGTTTTATTTTAAACTTTACGCCTTATTTAGTTTCACGCCCGTGAATCGTCTGGGACTGCTTCCTCTATTAAGGCAAGATTTTCCCATTTATCAGTTCACTGCACAGCCATATTAGAGAGAGAGAGAGAGAGAGAGAGAGAGAGAGAGAGAGAGAGAGAGAGAGAGAGCTCAACAATAGCTAACATTACATCTCATGATGATTATCAGAAAACATTCCAATTGTGACACGGTCTCATACCAAAATTAAAAGCAAACAAACAAATAAACATAATAATACAAGGGTAAAAATAAAATGAACGGTTGATCACAACACAAAGATAACAGACAAATAAAGTTCTCATAGAGATGTGCTTGAGTGTCAGCGAAAAGTATTGTACAGAAATAGTAAATATTTTACTACTTTTTCTCTTCAGTTCACTTATATATACATATATATATATATATATATATATATATATATATATAAGGAGAGATCTCTTTACAGCAGTCTCTGCTGCGAGGCGAATGTTAAGGTCTACGGGACATGGTTCCTTTGTTTACAAAATATGTTATCATATCTTGTCTTACATATAGAATTCTATCCCCTAGAGGAAACTGCCTGTTTTTGCCTATCACTTCAATTGTTTTATATCCTGCGCACATGCTTGTTTCAATCTTCTTGCATCCGCTATGTTCATTTTTTTTTTCATTTTTTAACATCAAACCATATTTTTTCAACCGTATAAGGTGAAATTAAACTTCTTTTTTAAAAAAAAATCTTCTTTTAATTGTATAATGTGAAAAAAACCTCTACTTAGAGACCCTTTGAAAATATACCCCAAAGATATCTACTATATTTAAAGAATATGTACTTCCAGCAGGAAAAAATATCACCACAAAATATGGGAATTTCTTTTAAAAACAGAAATTTTTATGCGTGTTTTAAAGCACTGATTAATAATTTGACAAAGAAATCCGCCTTTTTTAGCATTAAGTTTCAGATTAATAGTTTCACTAAAGAAAACTTTTTTCTGTATTATATAAAGAAATCAGCATTTTTTTTTGTTTTCCTATGATATGATTTGATTTTGTTCATCCGTTTAACGGCATATCAACACATTATGTTTTAGTTAATGCCGAAATTTGCCACAAACAATTTCACTAAATGATGTGGTTTCAATTATTCCTATCTAATACAAATGATTTATGCAGACTTACGTGATTTCAAGTAATTTGTCTTATCTTAATAATAATAATAATAATAATGCCATAAGAAACCATAATGTAAAAGCGAAAATGGATGATACGTGGTGCCTTCAATAAGTTTCCAGGCATTTAGAATTGTCTTAGACTCTTGAAAATTCAGTATGTTATTGCTATACATCTTATGAGATGACTGATTAATTTTTAGGATTTCAGCTTCAAATGAACTGCTACAGCAGCAATTGGAATACACCCTACTTATTCCTGATTGTCACAGCTGGTGAATTTCAAAAATGCAGTCTGGACGTGAGGAAGAACGATATGCAATAGAATTCTGTTTTAAACTTGGAAAAAAATGCCACAGAAACGTATGAAATGCTTCAGACTGCTTTTCGACCATCTTGCATGAAGCGAGCATCAGTTTTTGAGTGGCATAAGATATTCAAGGAAGGCAGGGGGTCTGTGAGGGATGATGAGAGGTGTGGGAGGAGTAAGGAAGTCAATAGACCAGAGTTGATTGGCCAAAGCGTTAGGGTTAGGATTAATATGTTGAGGTTTTAAGGTAGTTCAGGAAGAGATTCCAAGGGAAGAGGCCAGCACTCTTCAAATCGGGTCAGTGGCATTTCCACCAGGACAATGCACCATTCCACAACTCACTCCTTGTCATAGACTATTTGAGCAAGATGTGCATCAAGACAGTTCCTCACCATCCCTATAGACCAGACCTTGCTCTTTGTGACTTTCACTTATCCCCAAAGCTCAGAGGCTGTCGTTATGAGACAACTGAGGAAATGAAAGAGTCTGTGACGAAGGTCATTTACACGCTCACAGAAGAGGACTTCCATGGGACCTTCCAGAAGTTACTGGAACGGTACAACAACTGGATTGCTGCCGGAGGAGATTACTTCGAAGGGAACTAAAATTTCATGTGTGTACTATCAATAAAAGGGCCCATACGAAAAAAGTCTGGAAACTTATCTAATGATCCTCGAATGTAACAGAATAGCAAATGTAGGTTTAGTGGCGAGAGAGACGAAACCGTTAATCACATAAGCGAAAGGAGCAGATTAGCGCAAAAAAATTGAAGACTAGACACGACTGGATGGGGAAGGTAATCCATCGGGAATTTTGTAAGAAATTAAAATTTCACCCTAAAACCAAATGGAACAGAAATCAGAAACCAGAATCCGTCCTAGAATGAGATGCATGAAATTCTCTGGAACCCCGAGATACAAACCGATCACCTAATCCCGGTCAGAAGACCAAACCTAGAGATAATCAACAAAAAAAAAAGAGAAATTACCGTAAAGTAGACTTTGCCTTCCCGACGGATCACTGAATGAAAATCAAAGAAAGTGAAAATAGGGACAAGTATTTTGATCTTGCCAGACAATAAGAAAAAAAAAACAAAAAAAAAACTCGCAGAATATGAGAGTAACGGCGATACCAAATGTAATTGGCGCGCTTGGAACGGTTTTTAAAAGCTTTGAAAAAGGCCTGGAAGAGTTGGAAATCGGAGGACGGATCGAGACCATTTAAAATACAGCATTGTTAAGATCGGCAAGAATTATTGAACGAGTCCTGAAGATTTTCTATCACTCAGACTCAAGTGAAAGACCATCAGCTTACACAGATGTAAAATACTCGTCATAATAATAATTTGTTTGCAGGCAGTTATATGATATTAAGCATTCCTATCAGTGAAGAGCTAAGGGTCCTAAGTAACCACTTTTTTATAGCTTATACCGACTCAGATCCGAAAGGAACATAAGCAAGCTATTTTTACCTTCATCTTGCATCCCAGCAAAATAAGAAATGAGCTAATGAAAGTCTTGTCATCGAAAAAACTCTAACAGAAGAACTGCTAAAAATATAAAGAAAGCTTTCAAATACGTTCTATATAAGCAAGGATTCCTTTTGGAGTCCTAGACAAAAACAAAATGAAGTCGATGTTGCGTAAAAGCTAGAAAAGAATAAATCAGTGTCTCTGAAAAAGAGTGATCAATGATAAGATCAGCTTACGTGGTGCCTTCAATAACTTAACAGACTTTTTCTGTACAAGCGTTTAAAATTGTGGCAGATTTTGAAAATTTTGTATGTTATTGCTATAGATATCTTATGAGATGACTGATTAATTTTATTATTTCAGGTTCAAATGAACAGCTACAGCAGGAATTGAAATAGACCCTGATTGTCACAGCTGGTGAATTTCAAAAATGCAATCTGGACGTGAGAACACTTTAGAAGAAAGATATGCAATAAAATTCTGTTTTAAACTTGGAAAAATACCGCAGAAACGTATGTGATGCTTCAGACTGCTTTTCGACCATCTTGTATGAATCGAGCATCAGTTTTTGAGTGACATAATAGATTCAAGGAAGGCAGGGAGTCTGTCAGGGATGATGAGAGGTGTGGGAGGGGAAAGGAAGCCAATATACCAGAGTTGATTGACCAAAGGGTTAGGGTTAGGGTTACTATATTGAGGTTTTAAGGGAGTTCAGGAAGAGATTCCTTGGGAAGAGGCCAGAACTCTTCAAACCGGCTCAGTGGCATTTCCAGCAGGACAATGCACCAGTCCACAACTCCATCCTTGTCACAGACTATTTGACCAACATGGGCATCAAGACAGTTCCTCAACCCCCCTATAGTCCAGACCTTGCTCCCTGTGACTTTTGGTTATCCCGTAAGCTCCGAGGCTGTCGTTATGAGACAACTGAGAAGATGAAAGAGGCTGTGACGCAGGTCATTGACACGCTCACACAAGAGGACTTCTATGAGGCTTCCAGAAGTTGTTGGAACAGTACCAGAAGTGCATTGCAGCCGGAGGAGCTTACTTCGAAGGGGACTAGAGTTTCATGTGTGTACACTCAATAAAAGTGCCCATACGAAAAAAGTCTGGAAGCTTATTTAATGATCCTCATATTTCGCGGAGAGATTCGTGCCAATGTAAACAATGAAAATATACATTTTACACTCATCATGAGATCAGATTATGTTACGAACGCTGAATGAAAAACTAATGGAAAAATAATGTCTGTTTTTTTTTAATTGGATGATTCGATTCCAGTTATTTAGGATGAATATAAATATTATCTTGAGATACGGATCAGCGTTACGCGAAGTGATTTCCTGAAACTTGATGCGAAAATATTACGTGTGAAATACGAACTCTCCTACGGTAGACTCTCGGCATGAGAGTATCGATGATAATCATGAGTTACTTGATGCTATTTTCATGAAAAAAGAAAACTCCCACCCAACAAAATGTTTTTGGTGTATTTGTAGAACATGTCAGAAAAGGATTCAAAATAATAAAAAACAGTATTCAATCGGTTAGAACTATTCAAGTATGGCACAAGAGGTGATTTTTTTTGGTGGAAGAATAATCAATAACAATGGAGCTCAACAATCACTTTCACAAAGGCGAGCATCTAATCTTTGCTTTGCAGATAAATCATTTTTAACAATTATCTAGAATAGTATTTCACAACATTTTATCAGGTTGGTTGGTTGGATGGTTGCCGAAATCAGACAATTATCTTCAAACTATTTTATAGCTTGTGTGACGGCAAATCGACTAAAATCCCAAAACGGGACTTTATTTTCGCACGTGTGAAGACGGGGCAGGTTGGCACTTGATCCCCTACAGAATAAGTCCTGTTCAGAGTTCTTCTCTCAGGCAGATAAGAACTGGCATATCACGTGAGGGAATAATTTAGGACCAGACTGACCGCCGCTGGCAAAGGGGTTCCAAATTTCACACTATCACACACCCACCAGGCCGCTAAACTTCTTTCCCTTAGATAACAGAAGAATACGGGCCTATAGGTCTTAGTTGTAATAATATTAATATTGTAGTAGTCGGCAACTCCGGTTTCCCGTGTGATACTTTAGGAATTAATAGGACAATTCTAAACAAGATAACATAAGGCGAATAGAAGCTGGAAAGAAAGCATGAAGTAACAACATAGACCACATGGTAAAATGAAAATACATAAATTCCTTTACTACATATATATACACGTTCAGAGTGTCAAAAACATATAATTGGACAGTCCACGAATATAAACGTCTTTTCTGACTTTTGTCCTTCTTCAAATTGAGAGAGAGAGAGTGGTAAACGAAATTTGGGTGTAAAGGAAAAATGTCCCCAAAGTTACTTATCTTATTTTCGACGGGGTTCCACTGGAGAATTTTCTTCTTTCACGGGCTACTAGACTTGGTTCTGTTTTTAGTACTGGCTTGAGGGACTCGGGTCTCTCATGTCTCAGTTAATCTTTTTGTCTTCAGCCCGGAGTAAAATGGCTATGGTCCGTCTGTCACGAGCCTTGCTCAAAAACTCCTTTTTGTCCTTTACTTCCGCTGAGGGGAAGGGAACCCCACTTCCGTTTGGGGTCCCCGCCAATCATTTGGCTTCTCTCTCTTTCCCCTTCCGATGTCCGGCGACCTGAGGTCACTAAGTGCGAACATCTGGTCTATCTCCTCTGTGACCCACATTCTCTCTTAACGGTCACTTTTTGACTGCTAGATAGTGCTAATAGCAACACGGGAGGATAGTATCATTCTTACCTCTTCGTCTCCGTGAGCTATCACGTGACACTTGGTTTAGTTGATCTGTTTAATGGCATATCAATCCCTTATGGTTTATTCAATGCCGAAATTTAATAGAAATTGTTCACTTATATGGTTTCGAGTATTGCAATGTAATTATGATTTTCAAGCACATTCATTTGACCATCGATGTAATGGTAACAAGTGCTAATATTCTGGATTAGAGTAAAGTTACGAGTAATGGCAACGAAGTAATGACTTCACACTTCCCAGGGCCGTAGAAACGGAGCCTCACCGCTGCATGTAGTTTAGTGTCATACGAAGGAGATCTTTTTAGGGAGGATGCGATTGGCGTATTCTATCAGCGCAAACATTTTCCCGTTGCAACCTTTTTTCATGAAACTAAATACTTTCAGTCAGATTATTAAATAAAAAGATACAATTACTGAAAAATTTAACACTGTTTGTGAATCCTTGGCTTTATTACAATAGAGTAGAAAAACACGGTATTAAAGTTAAACAATGGTTTGTACACACACACGTACCCTCATTGACCTAGTAAGCAGAGTATTAACCAATGGCCAGGAATACCGGTGTTCAATCCCAGGTCTAGTCATACCAGCGAAGCAAAAAAGTTATTTGATGCTGCCTTGCTTATTCCTCAGCATTATGAAGGGCGTATCAAGGGTAAAGTGGAGTAATCCAAGGAAAGAATAAGTGCCCTCTCCTACACCTCAGTGTGGTAGCTATTGAAAAGTGTACAGAAAAACAGAATGTTAGCAAAGATAATATGGTAGAGAAACTCAGTCTTAAAGTTAAACAGTGGTTGGTATATATATATATATATATATATATATATATATATCGGTAAATGATTGAATAAAACTCCGATCTACAAATTAATACATTTTTATATCTTTTAAAAGAGTGAAAATGTTGCTGAAAAACAGAAATAACAAAATCTTTTCTTGTAGGCAAAGATAATATTAGTCAGAGCGAAGATATTGCATACATTATAACAGTTTTTGTTAACCTAATCTAAGAGATATATTTTGTGTGCATAAAATCTCAGTGTTTGAGTATGTCACTATGTGAGAAAGAGAATGTATTTATGCGTTAAAAGTATAAGTGGTAGCGGCTAAAAATTCTATCGGCAAGTCAAGTGTTGGAAATGCCTGAACTTGGTTGTCTGATGTGTAGATTGTGATGTGGGTTGGTAGGCGTCAGCGGTCTTTGATCTTGTCCGAAATGTGACGTGTGACGATTCTTTCTGCTCGCAATCGCCTGTGTCGACAATATTTGTAGTGCACCCCACCTATGCACAAGTATAGCAGAAGGCGTTTTTTTTTTAATGTGGGTACCTGGTGCAGGGCTGTAGCTCAGACATTCCCGGCGGCTCCAAAAATACCTCGGCCTCCATAGGCATTCCTCTGAAAAAGAGAGCCTTAGGCGCCATACGATGAACCCCCCCCCGAGGAGGGTTAGAGCCTGGAGGGAACGCTCTCCCAAGGCTCGAGGAAAATGTCGGCCGCGTGCCATGAATACTGAATCTCCACGACGCTCACGTCTGGCAGCTTCAACCGAGCAACCGCCGCCAGAGAAAAGACACACTCGATCAGATCGGCGCCGTTGAGCCATACTCGAGCGGAGTATGCAGTCCTCGGTGTCGACTTTGTGAACTTTTGTTAAACGTTTTATAGTCGTATATGGGATCGAATCGGCTCCGGAAAAAAAATGCGTGAAATTTAATGAATTAGTCCAAAAAGGACTTTTTAATCGTAAATTTATTTTTATATTTCAACCGGATGGATGAGTGGAGCCTTACCTGCGCAGCGACGTGTTTTATTGATTTTGATATAAGCCTTCGTTAAGACAAGATCAGGTTAATGTTACCCTCGTGTACTCATGGTGTTTTTATTTGTTTATTTTTTTATTCATTTTTCGTAGCACAAGTTGCGTTTGAAATGCATTTTTAAATTAAAAGAGAATTCTGTATATAACAACCTGAGGTACTGTTAGGATGAATCCTAAGAAAATAATTACTTCCCTTTTGACTGACTAGGGAGTGATCGCCCTTGGTTTCAGGAGGTCGGCCATCACACATTTGATAAAGATCACGGAGAGATAGAACGGAAGAATTATCATCGCACATCTAGTGGTTCATTCATTATCTAAGCGCAACTTATTAAATAAATAAGTGAAACGTTTCACTTGGTTCCGGTGTTATTTTAACGGGAATATTCACAGAACCCCCACCTTAAAAACCATAAAAGGTACCCGTGGTGTAATGGTTATCGTCGTAGGAAATGGATACGGCGACACGAGTTCAAATCCTGGACGAGACTGATTGCATTTCACATAGCACTAATACCCTTGGGAAAGGTATGAATCCAATTATTCTCCCTCCAGCTATGGGTAAATAGTAGGGCAGAGTAGGTTCTTCAGCCTTGGTGAGGCAACTAGTCTAGGAGAAGGAAAACTCTGAATTGAAACCTGTTAAACTCCGCTTAAAAATTGCCCTTGTGTCATATCCTGCCCGAGAAGAGGGGTTGGTAAATAAAACATGATTTCTTTTCGTGTTTGTCACGTTAACAAACATCAAACCACGTGATGAATTTATTCAAACCTTTAATAAGCTTAGATTTTTGAAATTCTTTACCATATTTACATCGAACACTATTTGTGCAATTTTCTTATTCGCATTTTATCTAAATATCGATCTCTTTCTTTCTTTCTTTCTTTCTTTCTCTCTCTCTCTCTCTCTCTCTCTCTATATATATATATATATATTTATGTACAAGGGAAAAACTGTAAATAAATCCGATTGTATGAAAATGTACAAAGATGAAAAAACTCAATGTTTTCGGAGGCTGATTTCATTAATAGAATTATTTACCAATGTTGAATGTTTCGGCTTTTCGAAATTCATCAGGGTGTGTGAGTTAGTAAATGAAAGGAAAAACATGATTCTATTTCCATTGATTGTCTGTTTCAAATTCATGTGACGTAATTAGCCTTCGAAATTTATTGATAAAATATCCACATCCAATATTTATATCATTCAGTCTACCTATTATAAATATTTCATACCATATCAGTCTGTCTTTATCAATGCTTACCTACTTATTTCTTCTGTTTACTTTGTCTATCACTCTGTCTATAAACGATGAAAGGAAGTTATTTTAAATAAGGGTTTGAGTAAACTTTCAGCACCAATCTGCCCAAATAAGGAGATAAATTGAAAAAAAAAACTGGTCTCTATTTTATAGTGTGACGTAGTATCACTATTACGACGGTGACCTTAAATTTTAGATATATCTATATAACAAAAGTAAAACAACCAGCGAGCGATGATGCATTTGTATTTTTATCATTAAGGGTTTTTGGACTATTGTTTTCTTCTTTATTGTTATTTCCACAATGTTTCGTCCGATATATCTTCCAGCCTTCTTCAGGTATATGTCGAGCGCGGGAATCTACACGAAACTTCGAACTAAGTCCTTTATTGAATCCACGGAGGTTGCCTGTTCTGATAGCCATAACCGGGTACAAGTGTTAAGTATTCCTGTATTGTTACTCGCCTGTAGTCAGGATTGAACCTGCAACCTCCAGATCATTGTCTCCTCAGAAGCTGAGGTTCAATCCTGACTGCAGGCGAGTAACAATACAGGAATACTTAATGCTTGTATCCGGTTATGGCTAACGGAACCAGAACAGGCGACCTCTGTGGATTCAATAAAGAATGTAGTTCGAAGTTCCGTGAAGGTTCCCGAGTTCGACAAACACCTGAAGAAGGTCGAAGGATATATCGGCCGAAACGCTGTGGAAATAACAATAAAGATGAAGACAATAGTCCGAAAACCCTTAATGATAAAAATCATCAAACTTCGTCACAGGAATTTCGTCAACTAGCGTTTGTATTTCTTTATTTTTTTTACCTTTCAGTTTATAAGGGAAAGTGTTTAAACTTTTTTTTTTGGAAAAGGTGTATATTTCTTTATATTTCCAATTTTTCCTCTCCACCACCACTAGAATCCTAAGATTTCACCCCAGCATTAACCGTGAAACTAATATACGCGACAGCCCACCTATAGGGTGTATGCGCCCTTTCTGAGCCAATGAAAATTCGATCGCGTGACTGACAGTAAAATTTTCCTCGTTGAAAACAAAGTCCCCAACACAGTTTGTGGTTGGTTGGCAAAGTGGCGAGATGTGATTATAAAGCTTCCATAATGAACAGGAGAATAAAAAGGAAAACCAGAAGAAAACAGTTTGATTCAACCAAGGAGACGAATATTCAAGTCTCGCTAGCGCCAAAGGAAAACTATTTAGTGCCATTCTCGTACCCAAAGAATTGAGATTGCATCCGTTTGAACACCACCCATGTTTCCAAGTGATTTTGATTCATTTCATTATCTTTCTTGTACGGAGAAGATTTACATATATGTTGAACTCTCATGATTCTGTTTTGAATTCTACTCCAACCACACCTTCTGATATACAGTACGTGGTGCCTTTAATAAGTTTACATACTTTTTTCGTATGGGCATTTATTGTCGTAAACCCTTGAAAATTCAAAATGTTATTGCTATAGATATCTTATGAGATGACTGATTAATTTTTATGATTTCAGCTTCAAATGAACAGCTACAGCAGCAATTGGAATACACCCTACTAAACACTGATTGTCACTGCTGGTAAATTTCAAAAATGCAATCTGGACGAGAGGACACTTTAGAAGAACGATATGCAATAAAATTCTATTTTGAACTTGGAAAAAAAGCCACAGAAACGTATGGAATGCTTCAGACTGCTTTTCGACCATCTTGCATAAAGCGAGCATCAGTTTTTGAGTGGCATAAAAGATTCAAGGAAGGCGGGGAGTCTATGAGGGATGATTAGAGGTGTGGGAGGAGTAAGGAAGTCAATAGACCAGAGTTGATTGGCCAATGGGCTAGGGTTAGGGTTAATATGTTGAGGTTTTAAGGGAGTTCAGGGAGAGATTCCATGGGAAGCGGCCAGCACTCTTGAAATCGGGTCAGTGACATTTCCACCAGGACAATGCACCAGTCCACAACACCATTCTTGTCACAGACTATTTGACTAACATGGACATCAAGACAATTCCTCACCGTCCCTATAGTCGAGACCTTGTTCCCTGTGACTTTTGGTTATTCCCTAAGCTCAGAGGCTGTCGTTATGAGACAATTGAGGAGATGAAAGAGGCTGTGATGAAGGTCATTGACACGCTCACACAAGAGGACTTCCATGGGACCTTCCAGAAGTTTTTGGAACGGTACCAGAAGTGCATTGCAGCCGGAGGAGATTACTTCGAAAGGGACTCGAGTTTCATGTGTGTACTATCAATAAAAGTGCTCATACGAAAAAAGTCTGGAAACTTATTTAATGATCCTCGTAAGTGAAATTTTTCTTTTCTTCATAAACTGATATTTTTTGTATAAATGTATCTTTTGCTTGAAGGTCAAATATATCACATTTAAATTTAATTCCTCTCATGAAAAGTTGTTTTGTTTCCTTTTGTTTACCTATCTCCATTTTATTTTTGGTTAAATAAATGTTTAAAATTTACGACAGTTTTTTTTTCTGTGATGTCGCAAACGTGTTTATCACTTTTTCCCCTTCATATTTAATGGTGTCTAGAGAAGGAGTTCCCAACTCCGGCCTTCTTATATCATTTATATTCAAACTCGGGAATTTCGCATCTTTCTTTATGATTATTGTTGCGCAAACGCCTTCGTCGACCCCAACGAGTGCACGCGCGTAACAATAGTATCATCGTTTGATATGATACAAGGTTCAACAATTTTCCGGTGTTTTTATTAGGTATATGATAACTGACATTTTGAAATCTTTAAAATAAAAGTTGGGATTAGTTTCTAAATTATTTTTTACCAAACCGTTATTTATGTTTCCTCTTTTAAAATTTTTTGTTTGCTCGTAAATTTGCTTATTGACACGACGAAAAGGTTGGCCCAGATATTCATTGTTACAATCCAAATATGGAATTTCATGTACTCCTGCTGTGGATTCAATATGGCTATTATTATCTTTTAATATTTATTAAGTTCCTAATTGTCTTTGAAGAATGTTTTAATTCCAATGTTTTAATTCTAATGTTGATTTTTTCTTTTTTCGATGATGTTTGTAGTTGAATTGTTTGGTAGAATGATATATCTGTGCAATGTATTATTATTTGAAAAATTATTTTTTCGAATTTAAGGAGAATATTTAAGTTTGTAAATTTTAAGGGCTTTCATTTTGCCATGTATAAGAAAATTGGGAATTGAAATTGCATAATTTTTTTTATATTGTCAAATTGATCATTCAATAATTTGGTGGTGCAAATACAAAAAGCCTCTTATTATTCTCTTCTAGAGTGTTCGCCAATGTTCCGGGAGACCGGGGATCGATCCAAGGTCGAGTCATGCCAAAGACTAAAAAAATGGTACTTGACGCCGCCTTGCTTAAGACTCAGTATTAAAAGGTAAGGATCAAGAGTAAAGTGAAGTAATCCAGAGAATGAAGTAGCGCTCTCCCCTACACCTTGGTGTAATAGCTATTGAAAGAGGAGTCTTCTGGTCACCCTCGACTAAAGGGAGAAAACTTTACTTACTTTTTGATGAACTTTAAATTCTAACTTATTGTTATTATGTATTCATAAAATGTCCAATAAAGGTATAGTGTTGTTTAATTTCTAGTTCATATATAAAATCTTTGATAAGTTTAACATTGTTTAATCAATCCGTACTTTTTTGTTATGTCATTTTTCCGTGGATATAGATCATCTATATAACGAAGATAGTTGGAATCTTTGGATATTGAGAATTTAAAGGGAACAGATTCTTGAAATTCAAAGAAAAGATGCAAGGGCCTTATCAAGAGGTGAACCAATGGATTAACCAGATTTTTGTTTATAAAAAAAACCGTTATGTTGAAAAAAAGCAATGTTTCGTGCATAATATGCAAATTTTAAGAATTTTGAGAATAGTTAAAGTTAATGTTTGTTTTCTTGAGGGGAATTTCTAAACGTTTAATACATTTTTTAGCAGGAATATTTGTGTATGATGCTTTTATGTCATGTCCATTTCTAATGACGATAGAAGGAACATATCTGTTGCTATGAAGTCTTGCTCAAAGGTAAATCTTTGGTAACTGTCTATTTAAATCATTGATTTTCGTGTCTTGTAAAATCATCTGCTTAACATTTGCATTTAAATGCAGACTTTCTAATTGGCCAAAGTTTATTCCAGGTGAATATTTTTGAGAAGACAAAATAGATTTGTTTTAAAATTTAGCCCCATATCCCCATGTCTAGCACTCGTCACTATGCTATGACTGAGGAAATCTGTGTTTGATCTGGACTGAAAGTATTAAAATGTCTCCATTCGCATATTAGGAAGTATTAGAAGCTTTACTTTCATAGCACCGGTTCAATAGAAAATCAACAATCTGACAATAGGAATTCTACGGGGGGGGGCAGAGAAATATTATGATATAAGAATAGTCAATTGGACTTTAACTAAGTTAAAACTTAAAGGAAAAGGAATCACCGTGTGTTTTTTTTTTTTTGTTTTTTTTCAAGTACACATGGGAAGCAGCATGATGGACGTGTGAGCCCTGCAGCTTAACGCTCAGGATTGTCAGTTCGATCGGGGAACTACAGCTGCTGATCTATAAGAGTGGCTTCTATAGATGAGAATAAAAACAGCCATCGAAAGAGAACCATGACCCACACTCAAACCACATACATAAACAGCATCACTCTTCGCGCGGGTAAAAAAGGGGCGCGTCCTGCTGAGGTTCGAAAAATCAGCTACAGAACTCAAACTCAAACAAAAACTACTAAAATGCAAACAAACAATACAAATAGCAACATTTAACGTTTGAACCCTAAATAGAATAGGTCAACTACCAGAACTTATCGCATCAGCCGTAGAACATAAGATAGACATAATTTGCATGCAAGAACACCGATACACGCACACCGATGATATAAAATATCACCAAACAGGCAATGGCTGGACGCTGGCCACAGTATCAGCTTGGAAAAACTCTGTCAATGCCACGGTAGGAGGGGTAGGAATTCTTATAGGACCTAAAGCGATAAAAACACTTAATAGCATTGAGAGAATTCAACCTAGGATGATGACAGCCACGTTTAATGGCAACCCCAGAGCAGCAATCATCTCGTGCTACAGCCCTACCAATATTAGCGAAGAAACCAAACAAGCCACCTTCTACGATGTGCTATCATCTCTATTACGTAGCATTCCGAAACACAACCTACTAATCATTGGAGGAGATATGAATGCCCAAATCGGGGAAAACAAACATAACAAATACAGCCTACACAACACATCAAATAGAAACGGACAACATCTAACAGATTTCAAGATAGAAAATAGATTAACTTGCCTCAATACAAACTATCAAAAAAGAGAGTTAAAATTATGGACCTACACATACGTGAACAACAGTAAAGTGCAGATTAACTACGTCTTTATAAATAAGAAATGGAAAAATAGCGCGATGAATTGCGAGGCATACTCCTCTTTCGGGGGGTGTCCTCCGATCACCGAATAGTCACGGCAAAAATACGACTAAGCCTACGAAAAAACGCCACACAAACAGCGACCACTAAATACTATGACTGGGCCCTCCTTAACAACAGAGATATTAGAGATAAATATGTATTAGAACTAAGAAACAGATTCGAGACACTACAAGAGAAGGAAGAAAAAAAATACCCCAAACGACGAATATGAGAATTTCGTTAACGCACACCTCGAGGCGGCATCGAAGTGTATTCCAATAAAACCTAGAATGAAATATAGAGCCCCATGGGAAACAGAAGAGGTTAGAGAAAAATGTGCACTAGTGAAAACTGCCTCCAAAAGTTACCGGAAGAACCCAACAATTGCAAATGCCCAGATACTAAAGAAGGCACAATATCAATTAGCAGGCATATATCTAAAAGAACAAACAGAATTCATATAAAATAAGATAGATAAGATTAGAGACTCGGTGGAGGATAGGCAATCTAGGATAGCCTGGCAAACAATAAACGAAGTGAGTGGAAGGAAGAGCACAGCCAAAGCAAAACTGAAAGCGGCAAACCAACAAGAAAGAATAAAACTGTGGAAACAATATTTTGAAAACCTACTAGCTAACCCTCCGAACGTTACGCAGGAACCAATCACCAGAATTATCAGTAAGGAATTAGACATTAAACTAGGGCCGTTCACTAAAGAAGAACTCGACTCGGTTCTTAGAAAAATTAAAAATAGGAAAGCTGCAGGGCTTGACGAGATTCCCCACGAAGTGTGGAAGACGAGACAATTCGACAACATATTGCTCCGACACTGCAACGCAGTTTATAACCAAAATCCGATAGACAGATGGATGAAGGGATGCATCCTCCCCTTCCCTAAAAAGGGTGACCTCGGATTTGCCAAGAACTACCGAGGTATAACACTTACATCCATAGCAGCCAAAATCTACAATGCCCTACTAAGAAACCGCATAGTACCCCAATTCGACAAAATCCTGAGGAAAAACCATAATGGCTTCAGAAGAAACAGGTCCATGACCTCAGAAATATTGACCATCCGTAGAATCCTAGAGGGCGTGAAGGCAAAAAACCAACAGGCGACATTACCATTTGTCGATTTTACCAAGGCCTTCGATTCCATTCACAGAGGGAAGATGGAACAAATCCTTCTAGCATACGGCCAACCAGTAGAAACCGTAGCAGCAATAATGATTCTCTACAGAAACACCAAAGTGAAAGTGCGGTCACCGGATGGAGACACAGAATACTTCGACATTGTAGCAGGAGTACTACAAGGGAACACGCTTGCCCCATACCCCTTTATCATATGTCTAGACTACGTACTTCGGACATCGATCGATAACATTAGGGAAAACGGCTTCGTGCTGACAAAGAAAAGGAGCAAAAGGTACCCCGCAAAAACAATTACCGACGCCGACTACACCGATGACATAGCGCTACTGGCCAATACACCCAACCAAACCGAAACACTACTGCATAGTTTGGAACGAGCCGCTGCAGGAATTGGACTCCATGTTAATGCACACAAAACTGTGCTTTAATCAGAAAGGCGACATCTCCACACTAGACGGAACCTCCCTGAAACTGGTTGATAAATTCACCTACCTAGGAAGCAGCGTCTCATCAACCGAAAAAGACATCGACACACGGCTAACGAAGGCATGGACAGCTATCGATAGGCTTTCGATCATATGGAAATCAAACCTGACCGATAAAATGAAACGCAGTTTCTTCCAGGCTGCGGTCGTGTCGGTGCTGCTGTATGGATGCACTACTGGGACGCTGACTAAACGGTTGGAGAAGAAGCTAGACGGCAATTATACAAGAATGTTGCGAGCAATATTAAACAAGTCCCGGCAGCAACAACCCACAAGGCGCCAACTGTACGGTCACCTACCACCTGTCACGAAAACTATACAAGCGAGACGAACCAGACATGCTGGACACTGCTGGAGAAGCAAGGATGAGATCGTAAGTGATGTGCTCCTGTGGACCCCAGCATATGGCCAATCAAAAACAGGACGACCAGCTCGAACATACATACAGCAGCTATGTGATGATACGGGATGTAACCCTGAGGACCTGCCGGAGGCGATGAATGATAAGGAGATGTGGAGAGAGAGGGTCAGGGATATCCATGCTAGCCGCACGACATGATGATATATATATATATATATATATATACATGAAAACAGGAAATAAAGATTTGCATAACGCTTTTTTACATTTTCTGTATCGTCGGTTCATTTTGCTTTAAAATGTCAGAAAGAAAGAGAATCCTCAGTTCTGATATGTGCCTATCAGAGTGCAGTGGTTAGCAAAGTTTATTCGCAGGTTTAATCAGTAGTATCATCAGTTCGATCTTCCCTGTATAACTGACTATTATAGTCTTCAGTTAGACTAAGCTAGGGTTGATTAATGTATATAAGGGGTTCTCATCTCGCAGGTCATTACTAGAGTAAGTTTGATCCCCATTGTGTCCCCTCCTTTTCAGAAGCTGCACTAAATTAAAGTACATTTTGTAATTAACTAATAAGCCAGGTGCTTTGAGCGACGTCAGTTGTCACAACCGACGCCGCTCGCAGCACCTGGCTTTTTAGCCGGGCCACCTGACATTCGTGTCGGATGGAGTTCAAGGTCAACGATAGATTCGAGACAAACATTGCATAACACAAAACCTTATGGTCTAATTTAAGCCATGAGCAGGAAAACGTGCCGAACTCACGTGACATCTACTGAGTCTAAGACCAGCTGGGTCATCTGGATCACATTGCACCTAGTGAACCCATGATCAATATAGACCAGCAGGGGCACGAGTCTGGGCTCATAAACTCCCACCACCACCCTAAAACCAGCACTATAAAAAAGACCTTGTGTCAAATACTGTCTGGTGTGAGGCAGAGATAAATACAAACTATATATGTATGTTTAGAGTAGAGAAATCGTTAGCTATCTCGTCTCTCAAACTTCAACTGTTGTTGAAAATTCGAACCCCATTGAGCGCCCAACACTTGTGCGTTTTTTTTTAATTCAAAGTAAGTTAAGCTTAGCAAATTATTCTTTATCGGTATCTTCGATGGAATGATAGCAACCTACTTGATCGCAAACATTTGCTAAAAGACTGAGTAAGATTCCCACGAGTCAATCTGACCATCTGGCCCAGCTATTTTTAGTAAATACTAGTTTTGTTGCGTTGGTGAAAAATTAAAAATAGGGAGTTATTGCAACGTAAATTTACCATCTTGTTATTTAATCAGAGAAAAATGAGCTTGAATTTGCGATAGAAATTTTTTGTTTATTTCTGTAGCATTGCTTCTAGGATCCGTTCTGAATTATAAAAGATTCTTCAATTTTCATGATATTCCGTTTAGATTCAGCATCAATGTCCAAATATATTTATACATTTACTCTTTGATAATTCTCATTGGTTCTTTCATTTTTCTTTCTTTTTAGTGATTATTTTCTGCTTCTTTTTTCAATAATTTTTACTTTTTTAAAATTTATATTTTTCTTTCTTTCTTTTTCTTTTCTATGATTCTTTCTTTGTATTTTGTTACACTTTCTTTTCAATAGTTCATTTCTTTTCTATAGTTCATTCCTTTTCTTTCTTTACTTTCCGTAAATCATTTTTCTTTCTTTTTAAGAGTTATTTCTATCTTTCTTTTTCTTTCATTCATTTCATTTTTCTTCAGTTTTTCTTTCTTTTAAATAAGTCTTTCTTTTTCAATAATTCTATCTTTCTTTCTATACAATAATCATTACTTTTTTTCATTTTGTTAATTCTTTCTTTCTTTTCAATAGTACTTTTTTCTTTCTTTTTTCTACCCCCTCCCTATCTATCTATCAATCTATCTATCTATCTCTTTCGTTTTTTTGTTTGTTTGTTTTTCTGTAACTTCCCTTATTTTCTCTATTTCCTTTTTTGATATTTTTGTAATGTTTTCTTTTATATTTTCCTTTTGTTTTGACTTTGTTTTCCCTCCTTTTCCATTTTTCATTTACTTCCATTCTGACACTTGGAATTAGGTTGCTAAGTTCAGCATGATTTCCCCACATTCTTTCGCCTCTTCCACTGCCATCTACTCTTGAAGTTTTTTCGAAGAAGGTAAATCATATTGCAAAATAGCAGAGATGGTAAAAATCTCACCTCACAAACAAATATATAAATATAAGATGAATGAGTGAATTAAAAAAATAATGATAAGTAAAATAAACTTTAAAACTTTAAAACTCAAAACATTTGTTATTAAAAAAAAGTTAGAAAAGAATGCTTCCATCATCAGTGAAATTCTAAAATCGGAAGCAAATAACGAAAATTGTTAAATAAATAAAAGTTTTGATTGTTGAAACTGAAAGGCACTGAGTACAGATTAGCAGAAGAAAAAAAAAGCAGAAAGATCATCGAAAAACACCAACAAATAAATGGAAAGTTAAAAATGGTTCTGATGCCGTATAACGAAAAAAGAATTTTGTTAAACTGAATTTATTTAGACAGAATACAGAGCTAATATAAAAAAGAAAAAAAGTTGGTACTCTTATTTTGGTGTCTGGCTTTACAAGTACAAAACTCGACACAGCTGTGCGGATAGGAAAGAGGAAACATATCAAAAACTAAATTGATGTTGGTGCAAAGATAATTGCATTTTTTTTTTAATTTTAAAATGTTATGCTTTTTTAGGGGATCCAAATTGATCCTATTTACCCAACCCCTCCGCTTGGGCAGAATATGACACAAGGTCAATTTTTAAGCGGAGTTTAACAGGCTTCAGTTCAGAGTTTTCCTTCTCCTAGACTAGTTGCATCACCAAGGCTGAAGAACAGTCTGTCCTACGATTTACCGATAGCTGGAGGGAGAATAATTGGATTCATACCTTTCCCAAGGGTATTAGTGCTATGTGAAATGCAATCAGTCTCGTCGAGTATTTGAACTCGTGTCGCCGTGTCCATTTCCTACGACGATAACCATTACACTACGGGCACATTGATGCTGAATATTGTGAATATACTCACTCGATTTCTCAATATAATGGCCGCTTTGTCAGCAAGGTTCAAAATACGCTGACTGTGTCTTCTGCTGAGGGGTAAAACTCTGCCAAAAAAAGAATGTCCTGATTATAATACAAAATTGCATATAGTGGTGAGCATCCAGTTCTGGAGATATGAAGAATTTTGGAGAACTCCTTCAATGAGATTATTCCTTGGGCCATTCTGACTCAGAATGGTAGAGTATCTGTTAATACTATGGGTTAAATAGACTTATTTGTAAATTATCTGTACCGCCTGTAAATAACTGAAGAAATGGCACATAAATCTAAATATAAATGTACAATGAACACAATTCTTTAACCTCTCCGCATAAAAGAACCCCTAATGGTTTGAGATTCCATTAAAAGTCAATATAATGGTAGTGCTAATGGAAATCTTTTATTTTGCCAAACAGAAGCATCAATATCACCATGGACTGATGTTACTCGCAGATTAATAAGGTTTTGTAAACACATGCGCATACTTTATAGTTGGTAGTGAAAATAATTTTTATTTGTGGAGAATGTCCGATCGTATTTTTACCAAGAGGGAATATTTGTTTTGGAATATCAATGCTAAAACAATTCAATATATCTGTTAAGTTTACTGCCATTACTTAAACGATATTTGGGTGACAGAACAGACAAAATGCTTGTAAAAATGGAGACATCGATATATAACATAGGACTTAATGCAGTATTCTACCGTATTTAATATCTCTTAATACAAACACACACACACACACACATATATATATGTGTGTGTGTGTGTGTGTGTTTGAGTGAATACCAACCCCTCCCCACGAGCAGGATGAGACAAAAGATCATTTTTATGCAGAGTTAAACAAGTTTAATTCAAAGTTTTCCTGCTCATAGATTGGTAGCCTAATCTGGCCAACTATTCATCCATAGCTGAAGGAAGAATATTTGCATTCATACCTTTCCCAAAAGAATTAACACAATGTGAAATGCGAACAGCCACGTCCAGTTTTTGAACTCGGGTCTCCGCGTCCGAAATGGATGGTAGACATTACACCATTAATGCCTATATAGATATAACAAAAAATTATTGACAGAGTGGTAAAGTTGGCGACCTCAGTCGAAAGTGACTTAAAGGCTCCCTTTTCAATCGCTACTATACCGAGGCGCTACTCCATTCCCTGGATTGCTCTACTTTACCCTTGATCCTTCCCTTATAATGCTGAGTGTTAAACAAAGCGGCATCAAGTACCATTTTTTGAGTCTTTATTATAACTCGACCGGGAATTGAACCTTGGTCTCCCGGACCATTGGAGAACACTCTACTACTCATTAGGCCAGAATCATAAAACTGTATTCAAGTTTGTAGCAGCATTGGGGAAACGAAAGTCGGCTTCAGAGAAAAACTTGTAGCATTTCTTTTAGTGACTTTGTAGTTTGTAGGGTAGTCAAGCATTCTATAGAGCAGTTGGCTGATAGACGAATTATAAAGGTTGATATGCAGAAAATGATTGTGCTAACTGACGGGGTTGCGTTAATAGTTAGGTCGAGTTCTTAATATGTTTGTGCTCCGTCTGACATTGCTACGGAGAAGAGGCATCAGTAGGTTCGAGGCCTAGTCATTAATTATTGTCAGCCTGGTCAGCAGAGAGGGAGAGAGAGAGAGAGAGAAGGAGAGAGGGAGGGGAAATTTCGGTATATGTATGTGTTTCGAGGGTCCTGTTTGTGGTGCCTTCCAGTAGGCCAACGAAGTCATGCTATCTGCTGAACATTTACAGTAGAGTAAGCAGTAGTGTCTTTACTTTTTTTTTCTAACATAATGAGATTTAACTTAGAAAGTAACATTTCGATAAATTGATTTTATTTATGTTGAGATTTACAGCTTTTAAGTTGCTGGTATATATATATATATATATATATATATATATATTGGAGGAGTCTCGAAAAGTTGTTATTTGATCCGAGATGGCAAAAAATGGGTAAACACGCATTTATAATTTGGTTCCACATTTATCAATGGTTTGATAAATCAGGTTGTCGGTATCTTTCATAGGAAGGAACACTTTTTGCATCTTCTAAAGTGTCTATTTAAGAAGCTTCTCAAAACATTAAAAATTCTAAAACGCGTCTTTTCAGAACTTTACGGCATTCATACTCAAAACACAGATTTGTTTTAATAGAGATGAATTTGTCATCAGTCCACCCGTATTAACAATTCTGCCGGTATATATATTGTGACGCGAAGAATTTACTTTTATCCCAGAACAGGGTTTTATTTTCGCACGTGTGAAGACGGGGCAGGTTGGCACTTGATCCCTTATAGAATAAGTCCTCGTTCAGAGTTTTTTCTCAGGCATATAAGAACTGGCATATTACGTGAGGGATTAATTTAGGGCTAGACTGACCGCCGCTTGCAAGGGGTTCCAAATTTCGCTTTCCTTCCTTCCTCTAGACAATGGAAGATATGGACCTATAGGTTTAGTCGTAATAATATTATATTGTAGTAGTCGGCAACTCCGGTTTCCCGTGTGATATTTTAGAGGAATTTATAGGACAATTTTAAGCAAGATAACATAAGACGAATAGAAGCTGAAAAGGAAATGTGACTCAACAAATTCGTAACAGAACTGCAAAGAATAACTTAGCCCACGTGGTAACATTAAAATACATGAATCCTTTACTATACAAAGAGATACACTTTCAAAGTGTCAAATATATAATAAATGGACAGTCCACGAACATAAATGTCTTTTCTTGACTTTCGTTTTTCTTCAAATTGAGAGAGAGAGAGAGAGAGAGAGAGGTATATAAAATTTGGTATAAGGAGAAATAGCCCCAAAGTTACTTATCTTATTTTTCGACGGGGTTCCACTAGAGAATCTTTCTTCTTCCACGAGCTAATAGACTTTAAGCTATTTTTAACACTGGCTTGAAGAACTTGGGTCCCCCGTGTCCGAGATATGTCTTTGTCTTCTTCACCTGGAGTAATGGCTATGGGTCTGTCTGCCACGAGCCCTTTCCAATAACTGACTTCTCGTTTTTTTCGCCGACGGGGAGAAGGTGCCACGTCCGTTTTAGGGTCCCAGCCAATCATTTGGCTTCTCCCTCCTTCCCCCTGGTGTCCGGTGACCTGAGGTTACTAAGTACCAACATCTGTTGGTATCCCCTCTGTGACCTACATTCTTTCTTAACGGTCACTCTTTGACGGTTTGCCACTGTTCATTCCAACGGAAGGATAGTATTAATCTTATTTCTATCGTCTCCGTGGGATATCACGTGACAATATATATATATATATACCTCTGGATGATTTGAACTTAGCTTGTCGTGAGCATTTCCTTGCAACGATAACCGTTACACCATGTACGCCTGTGTACTTACGTGAAGAGGCTATAAACGTGACGATTATCTGCTTAAGGAAATAGCCTTTAAGAGCTAAGATGAAATTCTGGACGAAGCTGATTGAGTTCTCTTTTGCGCTAATGCCTTTGGGAAGGCAGGAATCTACGTGATGCCCTCAATAAGTTCCCAGACTTTTTTGTACAGGCATTTAGAATTGTCGTAGACTCTTGATTATTAAGTATGTTATTGCTATACATCTTATGAGATGACCGACAAATGCTTATGATTTCAGGTACAAAAGAACAGCTACAGCAGCAATTGGAATACACCCTACTAAAGCCTGATTGTCAAAGTTGGTGAATTTCAAAAATGCAATCTGGACGTGAGGACACTTTAGAAGAACGATATGCAATAAAATTGTGTTTTGAACTTGGAAAAAATGCCACAGAAACGTATGGAATGCTTCAGACTGCTTTTCGACCATCTTGCATAAATCGAGCATCAGCTTTTGAGTGGTATAAGAGATTCAAGGAAGGCTGTGAGGGATGATGAGAGGTGTGGGAGGAGTAAGGAAGTCAATACACCAGAGTTGATTAGCCAAAGGGCTAGGGTTAGGGTTAGTATGTTGAGGTTTTTCGGGAGTGCAGGAAGAAATTCCTTGGTAAGAGGCCAGCACTCTTCAAATCGGGTCAGTGGCATTTCCAGCAGGACAATGCACCAGTCCACAACTCCATCCTTGTCACAGATTATTTGACCAACATGGGCATCAAGACAGTTCCTCACCGTCCCTATAGTCCAAACCTTGCTCCCTGTGACTTTTGGTTATTCCCTAAGCTCACAGGCTGTCGTTATGAGACAATTAAGGAGATGAAAGAGGCTGTGACGAAGGTCATTGACACGCTCACACAAGAGGACTTCCATGGGGCCTTCCAGAAGTTGCTGTAACGGTACAACAAGTGGATTGCAGCAGGAGATTACTTCGAAGGGGACTACAGTTTCATGTGTGTACTATCAATAAAAGTGCCTATACGAAAAAAGTCTGGAAACTTATTTAATAAGCCTCGTATCTCTTCTCCCACTAACTATAGTTAAATATTTGGGTAGAGTGGGCTCTCTACTCTGAGCCAAGAAATCAGTATAGGAGAAGAATTAACGTTGTTCAGCCAATATGTGGCCCTCCTGGACACCATTCTTTAGCTATCAGATTTTACACCTCTAAGTCACCTATGTAAGCAAGGTAGTGGTTCTCATATTGTAAATGTTGTGAAATAAGTACTGTTGAGTTTGAAAACCGCGAAAATCTTTTTAATGAAAAGTTAATTTTCTTCTGAACCAAAGATACCAAGATTTTATTAATTCTAGTGGAACATTGAACAATTAAAATGGTTATTATTTGGTATTATTTATTAATAGACTCTATAGAATTAAAACAATGTAACCAGAAGTAAAACTGCATAAATATGTATTATTTTGGAATTGATACATATTCGTACTTTTGATTTCAGCGTTCCAATCCTGTAGATTTTGATAATAGTAAGTAAAGTTGGTGACCTTTGTCGAGGGTGACCCGACGGCTCCCTTTTTTAATAGCTACCACACCGAGATGTAGGGGAGGGTGCTACTCCATTCCCTGATTGCTCCACTTTACCCTTGATTCTTACCTTATAATGCTTAATGTTAAGCAAGGCGACATCAAGTACCATTTTTAAGTCTTTGGTATGAATCGACCTGGGATTGAACCCAGGTCTCCCAGACCAGTGGCGAACACTCTACTCATTAGGACAATGGCCTAGTCCCAGAGTTTAGTAATAAACAATACCTAATAATACTAATTTTGATTGTGCAAATAAATAATACCTAATGATATCCGTTTTTACAGAATATTATTTCTGTGGAAAAATGGAATAATGGTAAATTTTCTTATATGTAAATGAATAATTTCTTGGAATTGTATTGTGTTATGGTCAAGGGGAGGTTGAAATGATAACACAACTCGGAAATGGGCGATAAAAAATATATTGAAGGAAAATAGTCCATACATAAACGATAGCTGGGAGAAACCTCTCCTCAGTTTAACATAATCATTAACATTATATCCGTTCTTGGTAACGGCTCGCCGAGACTGCGCAGAAGAGAGCTTAGTCTATCTGTAGTGGAGACACCCTAACATATAGAAAATTCTTAGCCTTCTTACTAAGTGCTATATTCATAAAAAGTCATTTCTTTCTCCGATTAACTGCATGGAAAATTGATATACGCACACAATTAAAACTTATGGAATTAAAAGCGTTTTGGATTTGTTTGTTTTTGTTTATTTGTTTAACAGCATGTCAAATGGGTTATTTAATTACGAAATTTGATTAATTTCCGAATATTTGACTGTAATCATGACTACATTTTCAATTTTCTATTGCATATTATATGAATTGTATCATTTTATTTGTCTATAAACATTAGTTTGTACACAGTTACATAAAGTAGTTTTATAGCACATTAAGAAGGAAGTTACTTACTAAGTAACAGAAACTCACGAAAAGGTGAGCAGATAGAAAATGCTCCTTTAGCCATTCTCATTTCCACCGAGCAGTTTTAACTCCATGCTTGTTTTGGGATCATCAGGAGAGAATCTGCACCGTTTCCGGGCCTTCCTCTTGTGAGCGAATAGAAAATGCTCCTTTAGCCATTCTCATTTCCACCAAGCAGTTTAACTCCATGCTTGTTTTGGGGTCATCATGAGGGAATATGTACTGTTTCGGGGCCTTCTTCTTGTGAGCGAATAGAAAATGCTCCTTTAGTCATCCTCATTTCCACCGAGCAGTTTTAACTCCATGCTTGTTTTGGGATCATCAGGAGAGAATCTGCACCGTTTCCGGGCCTTCCTCTTGTGAGCGAATAGAAAATGCTCCTTTAGCCATTCTCATTTCCACCAAGCAGTTTAACTCCATGCTTGTTTTGGGGTCATCATGAGGGAATATATACTGTTTCGGGGCCTTCTTCTTGTGAGCGAATAGAAAATGCTCCTTTAGTCATCCTCATTTCCACCGAGCAGTTTAACTCCATATCTTATAACTGTGTGAAAACAAATGATATTCAATAATTATCATTTGTTTTCACACAGTTATAAGATATCAAGTAGTTCTATGTCACATTAATAATTCTATATAATATTTTTAAAATACATCTAATATATAGATGATAGCCTAACAGGTACTAACTCTCAAAGTGAACCTGGGAGTAATGGCATTAGAGGGGTACACTACACTTCCCAGATTTCCAGAAGTGGAGCCTCACCACTGGATGCAATTTTTGGTTGGGGGTCTTAACCTTCTGCAAAGGATGCAGTTAGCGTATTCTAAGTCCTGCCTACAGCGCTTTTAGCTATTATACTCGTCTTTATCGTTTTCACTGCTTTTGGTTAATAGCAAGGTAGTGTGGGTTCTTTAGACTTGGCGAGGCGACCAGTCTAGGAAAAGGAAAACAACTGAAAACAACTTTATTTCGCTTAAAAGTTGACATGGTGTCATATATACACGCGGCGGAGGTGTTGGGTAAATACATGCATAGCTAGTCATTGACTCTTCACTTATTAGTAAACCAAGTAAGCCCAACACGTTTTAAAAGTAGCCTGCGAGGTCCCAATGAACGAAATTAAAAATTCACTAGCCTTGGGCTTTCACTCATTGGCTCCTTTTGATATTTGTAGTTCTATCTGACAACTGTTAGAAAATATCAGACTTTTCATCTTTAAGAATAAAAAATCGAAGAAAGCAAAAATTATTATTCTATGCTGTCATATTAATGGAAATAAAACAAAAATGTTTGAAGAAATTTAAGTTGACTGAAAGGCAAAAAAATTTCAAAAGAGGAAAAAAGTTTATATTTATAGTTTGTTTTTAAGGACGAGTTCTTAAAGGTGTCACCATACGAATTTGTACACAAGATTCTTTCTTTCTTTCTTTCTTTCTTTCTTTCTTTCTTTCTTTCTTTTCAATTACTATTTAAAGAGCGCTTCACCATTCTGGTGAAAGTATTTTAATTCAAATAACATTTGGGTAAGGATTATGACAATTTGATAAAAGAAATCTTTGTTAAAACGCTGGATCAGCTAATGTGTCTTGCATGAGATTCACTTCTTTACCGATGTCAGTTCGCTTGAGCGAAAGCAATAATATAATTTAATCGCGAGAAGAAAAATAAATAAATAAAATAGAAATAAAAAGATAAAGGATAAACAAATGAAAAGAAAGAATAAAAATGTCTAGAAACGTGCAATATGGCTGAAAAAAAGGAGTAAAATTAGTCACGTGTTAATAACCGGCAAACAACTAAGGACGCTTGGGAAAGTTGATAAAAACCCAATAAAAATTCCTTTAAAGAAATGAAAAAATTTGAGAAATGAACAAGTTTATTTTTTTTAAACAAGGAACAAAAAAGTTGGAAATAATTTCAATTAAGAAAAAATATTAAAAGTAAAAATAAAACGCTTACAGTAAACGGTGTTTTAAAAAATGCTCATTTATTTTGTTAATTTATTTGATTATTTTATGGCAGACTTTCATGTATTTCTTTCTCCTGGGATAAATTTGAATAGGTCAGGTCAACTAAGAGGACTTGAACATTTATTATCGGACGCTGACCCCATAAATCTCTTGACACGAAAAGAGGTTCATTTAGTGTGGGAGATTTAGGATTAACGAGAAGCGAGTTTTTTCTTGCCTTTGAGCTGGGATTAGTGTGTCGTATATGTTTATCTTTTTCAAGAGCATTCTAGACTAAGGGCTGGAAGCCACAATATATATATTGTCATCCACAGACAGACTGTTTCGTTGTATCACAACTCTTCAATGTGGCTAGAAATGTTAGATTCCCGAAGCTGGGATCGAAACTCGGTCGGGGGGGTCGTGTAATTTGAGTTGAAAGTTTAGTTTGAGTTTTATTGTTTTGATTATTTGTAGCATTTTATTTTAAAGTGGTCAGTTTGAACCTTTTCAGCGTTTTGTTTTAAAATCGTTCACTTGGAAAGGTTTTAATAAATATATATTCTGCTGGACGAGTTATCCAATAGAGCCGGTGATTTTAGTTATTAAAAATGTTCAATTTGTTGGTACCTGTGTTAAATGATATCTTATCCATGCCGGGATTTTTATCCCCAATGCATATTCCTTCTAGGATTTACAATCGTTTTCTATCACTATTTATATTTATAATTATTGTATTATCTGTGAGGATCTTTCTTACATCGGAAGATGTAAGTTGGGTAGTGCTATTGTTACGTTTTATAATTAAATGTTGTTTTATGGCGCTATTTTCAGAACGGTGAAGCGACGAGATAGTGTTGTAGTTTTATAACCAATGTAGATATTATTTTTGTTTATCGGGAGGCACACTCGAAATGGACATATAAGTTTACAAACTACATTGGTTTGGTTTAGGAGTATTTTAGCAGAACCGGTGTTATCTTTAGCTATGAGGTTTGAATTTTTAAATTTAGTGTAGTAGACGATAAGTTTGATTTGTTTTTGTTTTTCAATAGGTTTAATGTGTCTTTTTATAACGTTGGTATTTGTCTGTTTGTCTAATTTGTAGTTATAATGCATTTGATTTTTGTAATTTAAATTAATTCTGTTTGTGTTGTTACTGCCGGCAGTGTTGCTACCGCTGTGAATGCTATGAAGGACTAGTTTTATTTGTTTATCGACCAGTTCACTAGGGAAATTCTTATAAACAAGTGTTTGTTTTATGTTGGTAAGTTCTTTGTAAAATATTGTCCAAGATGAGTAGATGAAAAATGCCCTATGAATCTAGCATTTTATTGTTGCTATTTAATATTCTTAGGGACATTCATTGTAGTAGTTTAAGAGGGTGGAATCGGGTAGGCTTTCCATATGGAGCAGTAGTGAATCTATTATTATGGTTGGAGTCGTCAAGTACATCAAGGAAAGAGATCTTTTTATCAATGCTGTATTCGGTAGTAAAGTTTAGACCGGAGTTTTTTCTAGAGTTTGTTTAAGCTTGTAAATTTCATCATAGGATTGTGTGGCGATGAAAATACCACCGACACAGCGGACGTACGTGGTGCCTTCAATAATTTTCCAGACTTTTTTGTACAGGCATTTAGAATTGTCGTAGACTCTTGAAATTTCAGTATGTTATTGCTATACATCGTATGAGATGACATGCAATTTTTATGATTCATAGGAACAGCTACAGCAGGAATTGAAATACACTCTACTAAAGTCTGATTGTCACAACTACGTGAATTTCTGTGACGCCACTTTAGAAGAACGATATACAATAAAATTCTGTTTTAAACTTGGAAAAAAATACCACAGAAACGTATGGAATGCTTCAGACTGCTTTTCGACCATCTTGCATGAGAGGTGTGGCAGGAGTAATGAAGTCAATACACCAGAGTTGATTGGCCAAAGGGTTAGGGTTAGGGTTACCATGTTGAAGTTTTAAGGGTGTTCAGGAAGAGATTCCTAGGGGAGAGGCCAGCACTCTTCAAATCGGCTCCGTGACATTTCCACCAGGACAATGCACAACTCCATCCTTGTCAAAGACTCTTTGACCAAGATGGGCATCAAGACAGTTCCTCACCGTCCCTATAGTCAAAACGTTGCTCCCTGTGACTTTTGGTTATTCCCTAAGCTCACAGGCTGTCGTTATGAGTCAATTGAGGAGATGAAAGAGGCTCTGAAGAAGGTCAATGACACGCTCACACAAGAGGACTTCCATGGGGCCTTGAAGAAGTTGTTGGAACGGTACAACAAGTGCATTGCAGCTAGAGAAGATTGCTTCGAAAGGTACTTGAGTTTGATGTGTGTACTATCAATAAAAGTGCCCATACGAAAAAGTCTAGAAACTTATTTAATGATCGTTGTATATCATGGGTTTAGTTATTATTGTTTTAAATATTCTGTTTTCTATGTGGGACATGTAGAATTTGGAAATGGTAATACCCAAGGCAACCCCATCGAAATACCATCAGTTTGTATATACATGTTGCTAAAGGGATCATAGAATGAAACCCCTTTGGCACAGGGATTTTTCACATATCTCCCCACCACAACCAGGGGTTCTAAAACAAAACGCTGAAAACTTTCAAACTGACCATTTTAGATTAAAAACGCTACAAATAGTCAAAACAATAAAACTCGAACTAAACTGTCAACTCAAAGTACACGACCCCCTGATGACGGCAAAAAGTATGGTCGAAAGCGCTTGGACAGAAGATATGAGACAATTTCGTTACCACCTCGACACAAGAAAAATGACAAGAAAATTTGAAAAATTACAACTGAAAATAATAAACAGAGTTCCATTGTCTTCAATAAAACTTACCTATATATATATATATATATATATAAGAGGGTGGGCTAGAAAGACCACGGGGGAAAAGTTCATATGATGACGCCATATCTATCTGCAGAATTTTTTGACCAATGGAACCCAAGCACCGATGGAAGAAGTCTCTGGGCAGCATCATTGGGGTAGGGAGATATGTAAAAAAAAAAACTCATTTTGTCTTATTTCATGGTGGTCAATCTATGAACTTTTCAGCCGACCCTCGTATCATAATGTATCGGATATGTTTTCTCTTTTTTTTCAATGATCCCCCCCAACCCCCCCTGATAATAAAAGAATTAATAAAAGGAAATGACTGGCTGAATCTTATGAAAATATTGCAAAATATAAATTGCAATCAACTCATAATGCGTAAAAGAAAAATAATTAATGTCTTTCATTTCAGTTTAAAAACTACAGTCCAAAATAAAATGAAATCTATAAAAATTTATTGCTAATCTAAAAGAACAAAAGAAAATTTTCATAAAAAATGATTTCAAACTTTAAGAAACCAAAGTACCTTGAAGAATGTAAGCACAATATTTGGTATCCTTAAAATGTTCACTTTCAATTTTGGATATTAGGAAATGAAATAAAATAAAAATTACAGATTGATTGTCTACTTTTTAAATAGACAAGTGCGTGCAAACAAAACAAAACTAAACAAAACAAAAAGCAAGCAAGCCTTCTGCAAAACAAAAGTCTGCATTTAAATTATTTTTAGTTCGGCAACTCAGAAGCTATAATCTTAAAGGTTATATTTTTTTAATGGAATCATTATATTGTAACGTACGGGATATTTTCTCAGTTTTTCCGATGAAAAGTTATCATCAGGAAAGCTAATAAAAACCATTTTATTAGTTTGTAGTACTTTTTACATAATTTCCGCAGAGATAATCAGATTAAATTGTGTTTTTCTCTCAGGCATATAAGACCTGGCATATTACGTGAGGGATTAATTTAGGGCCAGACTGACCGCCGCTGGCAAGGGATTCCAAATTTCACACTATCCACACACCCACCAGGTTGCTAAACTTCCTCCCCTAGACAACAGAAGATATGGACCTATAGGTTTTAGTCGTAATAATATTAATTGTAGTAGTCGGCAACTCCGGCTTCCCGTGTGATATTTTAAATGAATTAATAGGACAATTCTAAGCAAGATAACATAAGGCGAATAGAAGCTGAAAAGGAAGCATGAGGTAACAAATTCGTAGACGATACGGCAAAGAACAACTTCGACCACGTGGTAACATTAAAATACATAAATCCTTTACTATACAAAGAGATGCACTTTCAAAGTGTCAAATATATAATAATGAATTGAACAGTCGATGGACATAAATGTCTTTCTTCTTTTCTGTTCTTTCGTTTCTTCAAATTGAGAGAGAGAGACAGGGTGGTATATAAAATTTGGGTATAAAGGAGAAATAGTCCCAAGGTTACTTATCTTATTTTTCGACGGGGTTCCACTGGAGAATCTTTCTTCTTTCACGGGTTAATAGACTTTATTCTATCCCTTTACGCCGGCTTGAAGAACCTGGGGTCCCTCGTGTCTCAGATATTCTTTTGTCTTCAACCCGGAATAAATGGCTATGGGTCTGTCTGCCACGAGCCCTTTCCAATAACTAACATTCTTATTTTCTATTTCCGCTGACGGGAAGGAGTCCCTACTTCCGTTTTAGGGTCCCAGCCAATCGTTTGGCTTCTCTCTTCCTCCCCTTCCGGTGTCTGGCGACCTGAGGTTACTAAGTACCAACATCTGTTGATATCCCCTCTGTGACCTACATTCTTTCTTAACGGTCACTTTTTTGACGGGTTGCCACTGTTCATTCCAACGGGAGGATAGTATTAATCTTATTTCTATCGTCTCCGTGGGATATCACGTGACAAAATCAATAAATTTGGTTAAAATGAAGCAAAAATTCATAGCATTATCTTTTATTCATTATGAATCTTAAAAGCAACAGTTTACTAAGCTCTTTATTACAGGTATCACCAGACAATCATAGATAATTATTAATGAAAAATGCAGAAATTAAGAAAATAGGATCCATATGAACTAATGGAATTGAATATAGGTCAGTGTTTAAAAGATATTTCTGGCAATGAAATTGATTTATTGACTGATGGATTATTGGCAAAGATTATTTTATTACAAAAGGTTAGGAAACTGCGTTCATTGTACATTCATATTTACTTTTTTTGAGATCTTTTCTTTAGATTTTTTTGCACACGGTCATATTATAGCAATTATTCCTATCTCATACTCATGATTATATAGTTTTAAGTAATTCTTTTTATTTAATAAGTTATTTGCTTGCATAAGATAATAAGGTTTTAAGTAACTAATGATGCTAAATAAACAATTATAGCTTCAAATATCAATTCCTAATGCAAATAGTTAACAGGTATATTATATCGAGTTTTCCTATCGTCTACGTATCATTTTTAAGCAGATATATTTGACATATTGGGGTAAGACTCAAAATATTACCATTCTGGGTCTGAGTTGACCTGGGATGAATTGTAATGAAAGATGTACTTCACACAGATCTAACAAAATTCGCCACCAGATGCCGTCAGACTCAGGACATCTATTTTGGATGGAGGGGGTCATGCCGCTCTTCTACAGATACAGTCAACCTATTCTAAGCCCCTTCGACAGTGTGGAGAAATGGAATCATTACAAGAATGTAAAATATAAAAAGATAAAAGTCAGAACTAGATCCACACTCTCTTTATATATCTGCTGAAACAGAATCTATTTGGTGGCGAGAGTAATTCTGGGTGGAATTTATTGGAAAGACTTTATTGTAAATTTCTGGAACCTGAAAAACTGATACTCCACAATGCTAAAGAGAATAGTTGTTTGTATGAATGGGTTGGGATTAGTGTGGTATCTGTTTATCTTTTTTTTGTCTTACGACAGGAAGTCACTATCTCTCAACCTCCCTCAAGAAGCAACAAAAAATTAAAGCAGGGTAGTCTGGTTCCGAAGAGTCTGATGCATATGTATCAATGGTGGTACAAACTGAGGGGGATGATTTTTGTCCCTGTACATGCAAGAGCCACGCTGTTAAATTGACTGTGGCGTATACTACACTGAAGTAAATTTAATAATTTACAAAGATTGATTTGGCACGAAATGAGGCACATTTGTGAGAACCAAACTCACAAATAAGGCTCGCTAACTATTATAACCTTAAAACTTAAACCTTAAATAGCTTACATTTGGTACAAGACAGCAAGAATAAGGCACTTTGGGACGAGTGAACTCTCTAACCTGTAATAATTAGATTATGAGACTAGCTTGTTAAGCATTACATCACGATAGGGTGGTTTGCCAGAGGGAATGACGTTCAATATTGACTTCTGATTTCTGACGTTATCATCAATATGAAGCTGGTGACGACCGTAAAAAATGACTTAAAATAATTTTAATAAAAATATCAGTTTAACGTATCGTAGTCGAAGCAAAACTGCAAACTTGAAGCTTATTTATGTCCTCTTTTGGTTTGGTTTTATGGCATATCAACCTTTGTAGGTTATTTAACGCCAAATCCATTTTTATGAAAATAATCAGTTCTATTTCAAACAATTCAGTTTAGCATGAGTACACAGTTTAATTGTCAAAAACATTTCTATTTCAAACTATTCCTTTTATTCAAGCAGTTATATATAACAATTCAGTTTAGTGGAAGTACAGTTTCAATGTCAAAAACAGTTCAATTTAAAATAATTCAGTTTAGCATAAGCACGCAGTTTAAATGTAAGTACGGTTTAATTGTCAAAAACATTTCTACTTTAAGCAATTTAGTTTAATCAAACAATTTAGTTTAGCATAAGTATGCCATTAGTTCTATTTAACCCATAGATAGAGCCTTATCAGGTGCTACCACGCCGGGTCAGAGTGGACCTGGGAGCAATGGCAATGAAGGGGTGCTCCGTATTCCCCAAGGTCCCAGCATTACTGGGACCTCACCATCAGACTGTTTAGTGTCATATCCAGGACGCTCATTGGGGGAGGGTCTTACCTCTCTGCTGAGGTGCAGTCAGTGTATTCTACAGCCCCAGCCGACTGAGCAAATGTCCTCTTTCAGCGTATTAAATATCCTTAATTCTATCACTGTACCATGTTTGGTTTGTTTGAGGCCTGTCAACCATTATAAGGTTATACAATGTCGATTTTTGTTGAATAATTATGTGGTTTTAAGTTAATAATGATAATAATAATTTCTAAGCAATTACAGCTTAAAATAATAATTCTTGATAAAAATAATTTGCTTACAGTTATATGGTTTCAGGTATTGCTATCTAATTCTAATAATTTCGAAACAAATCTATTTGACCCATAGATGTCATCTTAACAGATCCTAACCACTCCGAATCAGAGTAGACCTGGAAGTAATGGCTACTAATGGGTGACTCCATATATCCAAGAGCTTTAACACCGGATGCAGTTTAGTGTCATCCCCAAAACATCCAATGAGGGTGTTAAAAAAGATACTCATGAATTCATTCATAAGAGACTATAATGGTAATTTAATTAGGAGATTTGAGAAAATGACAGCACACAAAACGTACAAATATGTGATTACTAGATGAAGTACCTATTTATGTTTGGCAAGAGGAAAAAACTTCAATCGCGATTGGTTATTATGGTTTTAAAATGATTCTTCAGAAGTAATAATGTGTCGACAATTCAGTATGTTATTGCTATAAATTTTATGAGATGACTGATTAATTTTTATGATTTCAGGTTCAAATGAACAGATACAGTAGGAATTGGAATACGCCCTACTAAAGCCTGATTGTCACAGCTGGTGAATTTCAAAAATGCAATCTGGACGTGAGGACACTTTAGAAGAACGATATGCAATAAAATTCTGTTTTAAACTTGGAAAAAACCAAACAGAAACGTATGGAATGCTTCAGACTGCTTTTCGACCATCTTGCATGAATCGAGCGTCAGTTTGTGAGTCGCATAAGAGATTCAATGAAGACAGGGAGTCTGTGAGAGATGATGAGAGATGTGAGAGGAGTAAGGAAGTCAATACACCAGAGTTGATTGGCCAAAGGGTTAGGGTTAGGGTTACTATGTCGAGGTTTTAAGGGAGTTCAGGAAAAGGCATTTCCACCAGGACAATACACCAGTCCACAACTCCCTCCTTGTCACAGACTATTTAACCAAGATGGGCATCAAGACAGTTGCTCACCCTCCCTATAGATCAGACCTTGCTCCCTGTGACTTTTGGTTATTCCCTAAGCTCAGAGGCTGTCGTTATGAGACAATTAAGGAGATGAAAGAGGCTGTGACGAAGGTCATTGACACGCTCACACAAGAGGACTTCCATGTGGCCTTGAAGAAGTTGGAACGGTACCAGAAGTGCATTATAGCAGGAGGAGATTACTTCGAAGGGGAGTAGAGTTTTATGCGTGTACAATCAATAAAAGTGCCCATACGAAAAAAGTTTGGAAACTTATCGTATGCACCTCGTATATATAAGTGTCTGATTATTTCTGGTACAAAAATGTTTCTTCACAATAATTTTAAAAGCTTCCTTATCTGAAACAGGCCAATTGGATTCTTTGACACTAGCCTAAAAGAAACTACCATTCAGCGGGAGGTGAACTTGTGAGTCATGGTAAAGTAAAGGTGACCCCACACTCCCCAAAGTTAAAGAACAGAAGCCTCCTCACCGGATGCATTTTTTGGGGGGTGGTCTACTTCACTGCAAGAAATGCGGTTGGCAAGTTCCAAGCCTCACCGACCAGGCAATAAGCGGTAATGGTGAGTCATGTACTGGTTATAGATACAGAAAACGACATGAATTGCTTTCAAAATGCTACATTTACAAATGTTACATATACAAAGATATATTGGTGGAAAGTGGAATCAAATAGAAATATCAATTTGATTTTGAGAGAAGCAACTGCAAAAAATTGATCATTGATATGAACTAAAAAAAAATGACGCTTGTTTGTTAATCTCTTTCTCTTTTAAGGCGTAGAAGGCCACTTAAACAAGTTTACAAAAATAACAATAGAAAACTGATCCATTTTATGTAATTGAAGAACGTATTAACTTATTCAAATTGCATGTATTTCTTTTTCTTTGTGGAACAGAGTGGTAGACCAAACATAATCAAAACGCAGAAGTTTATTAAAGAATAACAAAAAGAAAACTGATCCTACCTTCCAGAGTTGTTATTTATTAAGCATAGTTTGGCCCAAAGACAGAAGTATTGAGTACTTAGAGACAATTGAAAATAACAAACTTCTACTAGCCGCTTGAGGAGGGGCGTTCACGTGGTGTAATGGTTAAAGCGATGCACTACAGAAGCGTAGTAAGCGAGTTCGAACTCTAATCGCACTATTACATATTTACCCAACCCCTCCGTTCGGGCAGGATATGACACAGGGTCAATTTTTAAGTGGAGTTTAACAGGTTTTAATTCAGAGTTGTCCTTCTCCTTGACTAGTTGCCTCACCAAGGCTGAAGAACCTACTCTGCCCTACTATTTACCCATAGCTGGAGAGAGAATAATTAAATTCATACCTTTCCCAACGGTATTAGTGCTATGGGAAATGCAATCAGTCTCGCCCAGGATCTGAACTCGTGTCGCCGTGTCCATTTCCTACGATGATAACCATTACACTACGGGCACCTCCTAGTCGCACTATTACGGTCACTTTCGGACAAAAACCTTTGGGAAAGGTATGAACCCCTCTATGAGTTAAAGAATACCACTATTGTTCTTCTTGGATGGCTTTGGCATCAAATAACCTACAAAGGTTGATATGCCATTAAACAAGGAAACCTAAACTAAACCAACCTAACACCATGGGCCAGCCGTTGCACAACGAAATGCCTCACTACATTTGTGTTTCAGCGGAAAGGACATTCAATTATTTCTGAAATATAACACTAGGTATTTTAGCAAATAACTGAATCTCTCTTTCTCTCTCTCTCTCTCTCTATATATATATATATATATATGAATACGTATAAGCAGATAAAGATACTCACATAGAATGTGACCAAGGTTCACAAACCGTGATGCAGTGCTTGATTCCATTGGTAAAAAAAAGTCATCGATTGCAGAGTTGTCATTATATGAACTCTCAGCTAATGAAGATTTCAGTCCACCCCCGTATATGTATATTATTATATAGTTTGTTATAATCATAGATAAAGAGTGATCAACATCGGTAATAGAGCATATATGGATCTAAGTTTGAATAGTGTGGACATATTTGTCTGTAGACTGCATAAGCGAAAAACTGACAGTCACAAGCGCCGTTGACTCTCTCTTTACGCTATTTAAACTTAGATTAATTTATATATATATATATATATATAACTTGAAATAATCAAGGTTTTAACAATAGAATATATATAAAAAAAACAACAACCCACAACATGATCTAATTTAGACATAAACAGGGAGCTCTAAATATTTTTAACAATTAGAATCCCATTGTCACTACCGACTCCACACCGAATAATACCATTCTCCTTTTTAATTGAGACCGGTAAACAATTTCAAACGATACTTCAATGGCCAACACCAACTTCGTTTAAAACAAATTTGAAAAAAAAAGGAATTTGCATAATTATTAATATTGTTTACAATAATGAAGATTAATATTGTCTCAATTCCATAAAAGCCAATTGTACTATTTTTTAAAATCGATGAAGACATTGTTGAAAGTGTACGAAAGGTTGAATCTCTAAAGATTTCTACATTCATTCGATCTTTTACATTCATAAATGAGAAAAAGTAAAACTAAAAAAAGTCATACATTCTTCTTTTCTTTCTTTTTAACCAAACTTGCATTTATAAAAGATTAACAAAAAGAAAACTGATCCAAACTTCCCGAGTTGTTATTTTTTAAAGCTGAGTTGAGTTTGACCCCAACGACAGAAGAATTGACGACTTAATGACAATTTAAAATACCTATAGCAGATGTGTGGATATTATAAATTTACTTGAACATCGCCTACGCAAAACTCAGAGTTGTGAGTGATTTTATCCTGTTTTATTTTATTGCTGAAATACATCTTGATATTGTTCTTTATTCTTGAATATAGAGCACTATATTTCATTGGTAAATTATATATATATATATATATATATATATATATATATATATAGTATACTTAGTCCAGTTAAACCGGAGTTGGGAGTAATTCCATCAGGACAAGAAATTATTCATGAATGAATATTTTAATTTTCCTGGTAAAGAGCTCAATGTACCAATTATACAGAGCAATAATTTCTTTAAGAAAAAACAACGAAACCAATCACAAAGGATTATAAATTTATTTCCATCCTGTTGTGCATTTTTGAAATTTCCAAAAACACGAAAAAAAAAAAACAAATATATATATTTCATAAATCCGAGGAGGATATCCAAGGGGTAGGAGTATCCAATTTGAGTACTCAATGTCAACGGCTATTGATGTATAATTAATTTGGGGTTGAAAATTCATCAACACTCAACGTGCAGAGCTAAAAAATCTTTTGGCATAAAACAAAAAGAAAAAATCCACTTCCTTGGTGTCATTATATATATACTTTTTTGAAAACTGTCCATTATTTAGAAAAATGTATTTTATTCTCTTAGCAATCACATAATTATTTCTTATTTTTCATATTTCGTCAATGATTGCATGAACCATTATGTATGTGATGTTATTCCCTCCATCCGAGCAACGACATGTAGCCCTTCTTGTATATATGTATAAGGTGACATCCTGTATACGTGCCAACTATTTAAAAGTCAGTTATTAAGGGCTTACAATGTTTGCAGATGTAATAAGATTTGTCCAAGATCGAAATTCCCGCCGCAAACTTTCAGTTATTCGAAGTGGCGATGGGTGTGAAGGGAAATAACTGAAGCACATGTGCAGTATGCCAATCCCCACCACCCTCCCCTTTGTAGCGTTAAATACCATGTAAACATATCAGTTTTCGTTGCGTGGGATTTTTATGTTGCATTTGAAATAAATAAATAAATAAATAAATAAATAAATAAAAGAATTTAAAAAAAAATACAATTTCCGATTCTAGGAGTGAAAGAGCATTGGCGTGCTGGTCGCGAGAATCACGATGAACCGAACTTGGCAACAATCCATTGAATAGCGATTTAAAAAAAATATTTCTCTACCCACGTTGAAGATGCTAAAATTTAGATTGGCTTTATTGTTGTGGATCACTTTCTGACAGCTTCCATGACGAAAAAGAAAATCTTGATTGCTTATTTAGAAGGTTTGCAGTAACAAGTGCGAAATAAACACATGATTGACATATTGATTTCATCGGCAGGTCAACCTGTCTTGGATTATTTTGTGTGTACTGGTTAGGAAATTACGTTCATTATATATTAATATTTACATTTTTGTATAGTTGTTTTTAAAGAGTTTTTTGCACACATTTATAAGATATAAAGTATTTTTATTTAATACTAATGATTATATAGTTTCAAGTATTTATTTCGTTTATTAATAGTCACTTCTATGCACACATATTATATAGTTTCAATTAAATAATAATAATAATAATAATAATAATGGATCACCTAATATCGGTCAGACGATCGGACCTTATAATAATCAACAACAAAAAAGTAAGAAAAAAAAAGAGAACTTGTGGAATTGTGAACTTTGATGTCCCGGCTGACCACAGAGTAAAGTTGAAGGAAAGCGAAAACAAAGATGAATACTTCGACCTTGCAAGGGAATTTAAAAAAACTGCGGAAGATGAAAGTGACGATTATACCAATTGAAATTGTTGCACTTGGCACAATCACAAAAGGATTGATACAAGGACTGGAGGACTTGGAAATAACTGGATGAGGAGATACAATCCAAACTAGAGCATTGCTGAGATCGGCCAGAATACCGAAAAGAGTCCTGGAAACTGGAGGCGACTTTTTATCGCTATGACTCCAGTGAAAGACCATCAGCTAACGCTAATGTGAAAAACTCTCAAGGAGTAAAACAATACTAATAATAAGGAAATAATTATAGCTTCAACTAACTATTCTTAATACAAATAATTTGCACACAGTTACGTGGTTTGAAATGTTCATCTTTGATGCTAACACTTTTCAAACAGATCTATTTATTCGGTTGATAGGACCCAAACATGAACTACCACGTCGGGTCTGAATGGGCTTAAGAGTAATGGAAATAAAGGAATTCTATTGCTTCTTAAAGTTACAGAAAAGGATCCTCACAACCAGATACAGTTTAGTTTCATAACCAAGAGAGCACCTTTTATTGGGGCATCTTACCCCTCTGTAGGGGATACTGACAACGTATTTAAAGCCCAGTTAACAGGGCATGATAAATACAAAAGACACTCTGAAAACGATACCTTCTGTTTAATTTTACGGAAACTTCAACAAATACAATGCCAGATATAACAACACAAGATCCTGCATGTGTTCAGTTGAGAGACTATTTGACATGGTGATAGGTTGTGTTCAATGCTGACGAAAATGCATAGCCAGTGGTGGTAGGTGTGCAGAAGAATATTATTTTGCAGCTGAAAAGTTGCATTTCAACGTCAAATCTTATGCGTCTTATTTTCTAGAACTGATTCTGGTTTATGTATCTACCATTTGTCAGCATCACACAATTATTTGTCACTTGCAAAATTCCTAGTGGACCACGTTTCCTACCCAGTAATGCCATCATCTTGTATTCCTTTCGTACAAGTTTGCTGCATTCACTTATTATGTGATTAACGATTTTATCTCTGTAGTCATATAACCTACACTTCCTATTGCGTATTATTAATTTTTTTTGTTTTGACATAATCCGCTTTAAAGGCATTATTTTGTGCTCGCTATTAAAAAAATTCACTTTCACTCTTGAGGTTTCCTCGTCGTAGCCATGATCAAGAAATCTCATGCACTATTCCTCAGTTCATCACTTGAAGTATCCAGACAGTTGTTTTTTCTCAACTTTGTTTTCTAGATATTTTTTTCTAGTTTTCCTGTTATGTTGGTATTGAAGTTACTAGCACCTGGAATCAGACTTTCTTTGCTCTTTTTTTGTATATTCCTCAAGTCCCTGTATAGTTATATGTACGCAGTTTTAAATGTGGGCGTCTCTTCTTCCTTCTTTTCTTGGGACATAGAGTCTTTCCATGTCACCCCATTGAGGAAAAGCCTTGTGTATTTTCATCAATTTTCTTATTTTATGGTCCATATGTCTAAGTTTTTACTTTGTTTATTTTATGAATATCTTACACGGACACTGACCAGATATTTTTTCTTTGGATTTCTGTTCCAAAATTTGGTTTTAAGTTTTACAGTTCCAATCCGGAACCCCGTTCTTACTTTTCCTTTCCCCTCTGTTTTCATGATGGCATTCACTTCTAATCCATTATTATAACTAGTGATTTTTACAGAAGTCTGAGTAACTGCAAATATTCACAGCCTTGCAACACTCGTCTTAGAATTCTTGCTGGTTTTAGTAAACTCTCCATTTTGCAGCCTAAACAAAGTTTCTTTCTTGCCGCTTCTTTTGTTTTCCTGATATCTTTTTATTTGTTGTTCAATCGGCTGGGGGGGGGGACTGTAGACCCCACCAACGAGTGTCTTGGATATGACACTAAAAAATCTGATGGTGAGGTTCCAGTAATCCTGGAGCGTTGGGGAATGCAGAGCACTCCTTCATTGCCATCGCTCCCTTGTCCACTCTGGCCCACTGTGGTCACACTTGATAGGGTCCTATCTATGGGTCAAATAGAACTTAAACTTCATACTTATGCTCAATTGAATTGCTCGAAATAGAGCTGTTTTGGAATGTGAACTGCGTAATGCTAAAATGAATAATCGGAAATAAAACTGTTTTTGTATGCTAAACTGAATTGTTTGAAATAGAACTATTCTGACACTTAACTGTGAGTGAACAAAAACTATACTTATACTAAACTGAATAGTTTGAATTAGAACTGTTTGAATAAACTGAATATCTTGAAATAGAAATGTTTTTGACAATTAGACTGTGTACTTATGCAAAACTGAATTGTTTAACAAGAACTGTTTATTTGTATAAAAATGAACTTGGCATAAAATAACCTACAAAGTTTGATATGCCATAAAACCTAAACAACCCAACCCGACCCATCCTTTTTATTCGGACTCTTGAAAGCTAAGCTGGACCCGTCAACAATAAAAAAAAAAAAGGAAAAAAGGAAAGAAATTTTTTGAAAAATTACGCCACTAATTTTTGGAGTTTAACTTTCAAATCTTCTACTCGGTCAAATTAGAATTGTTTAATCATTTCCAATGCTTGAAACCATTTAACTTTATCCAAACAGAACTATTAGTTTAAGAGAGTAATACTTGAAATCATTTGACAGAGTGCAAATAAATGAGCTTTGCTTCATTGAAAAGTAATGGTACCTACAAACTATTCACTTAAAAATCATCTCTCTCTCTCTCTATATATATATATATATATATATATATATATATGTATGTGTGTGTGCGTTTGTGTGTGTGTGTGTGTGTGTTTATAAACAGAATCGGGCATTAAAATAACGCACAAGGGTTGATATGCCATAAAATATAACCCAACCAGTTGACCAACTCTTTTCCTCAAATGTTTCATTGCTATTCCTCTTGCCCTTTTTTCTTCAATGCAAATGCACTTTCAACCTCTTTTTTTGAAATCAATTTCTCATTACCATTTTTTTTTTTTTTTGCACATTCACTTAGTTTTAATTGTGCCATTTCCACATAGATATGAACTCTAAATTACTTTCTTTTCTTGGTAGACGTAATAGATGAATACACTTTCTTGGTTTCAACTTCATATGCATATAAGTGTCACTGTCTTTATTTCCATATATTTAAGTTGTTCACTCGTCCAATTAAGCAGTTGAAAACCATTCTATTCAGCCACCATCACAACCCAAGGGATAATGTGAAAGCATATGATATATTGAAGCTTTCTGTTGAATTCTGGAATGTTGGAGAGAGGATGTGTGTTTTGGAGTTGAACGTTTTAAGAGGTCTCTTTTAAGATTTTCGATATTTTCCTTAGAAAATGAAGAAACTTTCTTCTTCTCTATGGAAGACAGTTTGGAAACTTATGAGAATGGCTGACCCGAACTATTAACATATTGATAGACGTGAGAACTAAGCTGAAATAATGTAATTGTTCTTTTGCCACCAGGTTCAAATGACAATTTCTTCGTTGCCTCTTCAATTCTTCAATGTTTAAAGTGAACAATTTTGCGGAAGAAAAAAATTATATAGTCTCATATATCAGCCCAATTTCTGTGCACCTTTACCCTGATAAATGTTGTTCTTTTTTGTTTATTAAACACGTGTAGATTAATGACATCTTCTAGAATATTATTTCGTCACTTTTCTTGTACTTATTTTACGTTGTATTTTGTCTGCTTTTAGAACCCCTTGTTGTTTGCCGTTGCCTCCGTCGCTCATCTCTTTGAGCATCTCCTCGGTTTATACGCTGTATCTGCTACAGAGGCCGAAGACTCGCCCCAAAAGAGGTGTCCTGGGTATGACTCTAACCGGTACCTGATGGTGAGGCTCTAGTTGAAATCGGGAGTGTAGAATAATCCTTCTTTGCCATTACTCACAGGTCTTCTCTGACCCGGAGTAATAGTACTTGTTTGGGTCGCATCTAAGAGTAGAATAGATCCGTTTAAAAAGTATGCAACTGGAAAACTTGATTCTGTTTAACAGTAAAAGAATATTCATAACCCTTTACTTGACTATAATCATCTACTGACGTTTATTATTATAACAAACGAATTGGCTGCGTGTAGCACAGCTTTGTGCAAGGCCCAACAGTCGGTTCAGTCACTTCGGGACATGCTTGCTACGCTCAGACTATTGACCGCTTTGCATAGGGGTTGCTGCGCTTGCAAACTCACTATATAGTATTTGAAATATCGTTATAGAATCTTACAGATATTTTCTCCACAAAAAATGTGGGAAGGTACGTCCGGTATTATCTTTAGTCTCAAAAGTCTTTTCTTTATTTTCTATATTCAATCCATCAAAAACAATGGTTTATTGAAGGACAACTTAATAACACTTCTTGGAGCTTTCGATGTTTCTCCAATCTTGCTTCTTTTAAAAGCATTCATCTTAATGGAATCATCAGAGTAGAAACTGGTAAAGTAAAATTCGGATCATTAGCTTCAGCAACCAGTTTAGTAAGGCGAGTCTATAGTAAAGTTATAGTTCATATGTACTTCTGGAGCCGGACATCTGCTGATCAGCTGCAGACTTAGAATGGAGTTACTTCCACCGTAGTCTCGCTCGTTCCAAAGGGAAACAAGAAAGAGTGAGAGCATTATTAACCCTTCCATTGTTTGACTTTAATAAAACGGTTTATATGTTATTATCCTAATTTATTCTCTCCGTCTTGATTTTGATTGGTTTACATTTATTGATTTATTGTTGATGACGGGGTCATTAAAAGAAAAAAGTTATGAAATTTCGCTTGACGGAATAATTCACTTTATATTTAGATAAGTTACTTGAAACCATGTAACCGTGTGCAAACCAATGTTTATCAGTGAATAGACATAATTCCTTGAAACCATATAATTATTAGTACTATATAAGAATACTTGCAACCATACAATCGTATGCAAGTCATTTGTATTCAATAGGAATACTTAGTATCATAGAACTGAAGGAAAAAACTTCGTGTTATATAATTAAGGAATGATTTTTTTTATTTTAATCATTTTTCATTAATTATATTTTATAATTCAGTTTGGTTGGGTTTTGAACTATTCGGTTCTTAGTTCAGGTGCACAGACATTGGGTACAGTTTTACACTCGCGCGCAAAGGATACGACAATCACAATTGTCATAATAAACCCCAGATAGAAAATGGGGCTGGAGTGTGAATGACGTCAGGCCCGGAAGCGATGGTCCTGAGAATTTGAAGATTTGAAAAAGAGGCAGTTGGGAGTTGACTGTGGGTCAGACAATTGAGCTTCTGCCATTGGAGCAGAGAATGGAGTTCTCTGCCATAGAGTTGAGTTCCGACCATGGTGTTGAGAAGTTGGGTCTGACCATGGTGTTGAAAAATTGAGATTGGTCCACGAGATGTGCTGAGCGTTGGGGTGTTGTTAGCATAGTATGATACGAAATACTTTTTAAGAATTGTGTCTCACTCCTCGTGTTGAAAAACCGAACTTAGAAATTAATAAACGGTTTGTACCTGAACAACGGAGTCGCCTGTATGTTGTGTTTTGTATTTCCTTGTATTTGCGTTTGCAGTATTACTGCCGTGATTGAGATATTTATGGTTGTGAGTATACAACACATCGTATACAAAACTCTAAATATAAATGTACATTTTCTTATTGATTTTATTTGTTTATTTTGGAATTTTGTGTCAGTCCAAATTTGACCAACCTATTTCAACGTAGTGTTTGAGGATGGCTGAGCTTGATATTGAAGCCATTATCACTATGACATTGTCGAAAGAATTTTTTTATTCTATCATGTGAACTGTGAGTAATGGCAAAGAAGGAGTATTCTACACTCCCCATTTCAACTAGAGCCTCACCATCAGGTACCGGTTAGAGTCATACCCAGGACACCTCTTTTGGGGCGAGTCTTCGGCCTCTGTAGGAGATACAGCGTATAAACCGAGGAGATGCTCAAAGAGATGAGCGACGGAGGCAACGGCAAACAACAAGGGGTTCTAAAAGCAGACAAAATACAACGTAAAATAATTAAAAGGAAAGTGACCACATAATATTTTGGTAGAGTAAAAAAAAAGAGATGATTAGATTAATAGTACTATTTACCAACCCCTCCGCTCGGGCAGGATATGACACAAGGTCAATTTTTAAGCGGAGTTTAACAGGTTTGAATTCAGAGTGTTCCTTCTCCTAGACTAGTTGCCTAACCAAGACTGAAGAACCTAGTCTGTCCTACTATTTACCCATAGCTGGAGGGAGAATAATTGGATTCATACCTTCCCCAAGGGTATTAGTGCTATGTGAAATGCAATCAGTCTCGTCGAGTATTTGAACTTCCGGTTTCCTACGACGATAACGACTACACCACGGGCATCTCCTTAAATAGATTAATAGTAAATACAGGAAAGAGTATTTCTGCCATAAAATCCTTCGTAATATCATTAATCTACACATGTTTAATAAACAAAAAAGAACAACGTTTATCAGGGTAAAGGTGTATAGAAATTGGACTGATATATGAGACTATATAATTTTTTTCTTCCGCAAAATTTTTCCCTTGAAACGTTGATGAATTAAAGAGGCAACGAAGAGGTTGTCATTTGTTCTCTGTTAAAATCGTCACCGTTTGAGCGGAAATGTTGTTCTACGAGTATTAGTTTGTTTTTATTTATAGATTTGATTTTGTAGTTATTAAGTCAAAGGTAAAGTGGCCATTCTAACGTTGCAATTTATTGTTTTTGCTTCGGTATCTTTAAATTTCCGGCTTATCACAAGAATATGCCGACTGCGTCCTCTGAAAAACAAAAGAAAAGGGTGTCATGAGTGTGCATCTAGTGTAGAGGCTTAAGTTCTGGAACTCTGGGAATTGTGATATCGCCCCTTTGTGGCTATTACTCCCAGGACAACTGAACTGGAATGACATTAACCAGAATATTATTACCCGTGAGAATCCAATATATGGGTGAAGTTGATCTATTTGAGATAGCGAAGTGTTTACGTGTTCAAAATGATTCTTAAAATTTGTTTTTGTACCGTCTATAAATGAAGACCGTACAAGTTTAAAGGGACTTCAACAAAAAATAACCCATCAAGGGTTGATATGCTGTAAATCATAGTAATAAGAATTAATGTATTCCTGGAATGAGTATGTACTTCTAGTCAGAATCGAAACCATTCCGAATGTTGGAAGATCTAGCTTACAATTCATTAAATTCACTGAGACATAAAACGAATGCATTTCTGTGATGTTGAAAAAGTTAAGTGAGCTTCAGTTTTGTTTGGGGCTGTAGAATACATCGACTGAATCTCTGAAGAGGAGTAAGACTCCTACAACGAGTGTTCTGATTATGACAATAAACGATCTGATGGCGCGGCTTCAGTAATGCTGGAGCTTTGGGGAATGAGGAGTATACTTTTATTACTATCGCTCCCCGGTTCACTCTGGCCAGGACTGGTAGCACCTGATAGTGTCCTATCTATGGGTCAAATAGATCTAAACTGTGTGCTTATGCTAAACTGAATTGTCTGAAATAGAACTGTTTATTTGTATAAGATGGATTTGGCATATAACCTACAAAGGCTGATATGCCATAAAACCAAACCAAACCTTTCTGTTTTGTTTCACTTAACCATTGTCGTTACTTAAATTTTATGTATACTTATTTCCTGCTTTTATTTTTAGTATTTAACTTTCATTTAAAAATAAGAATTTAAGTTTATGATAACACACACATACATACACACACACATACGCACACACATCCCTTTCCTTCAATCATACGCAGATGCACTAGAATGCATCATTTGGGAGTGTTTCTGGGTTTATCAGGGGTTTCGGGTCCTTCAACATCAGAACCCCTCACTCAGGTGACCCAGCTGGGATTGATCACTTCCCAGCTTGCTTTCCAACAGCGAGAAGCCATCTCAGAGCTTTTTCTTCAGGATGGTTTCAATGCTCCCCCGCCCCCAAACACACTTTAGCAATTTTTATATTTACCACTTCCGGTTATTATTTTTATTAAATAACTTTCATTTATTAATAAGAATCCAATTTAGGGACAGTACATCAAATTATATATATATATATATATATATATATATATATATATATATATCAGAACGCATGCGTGTATATATATTTTTTACTATAGTATGTTTATGTCCTGGTATGTGTAGATGTGTTTGTGTTTTTTTTTCTTTTATGGCATATAGAGAAAAAAAAGAGATGATGAAAAATGTGCTCTACGCAACGTGTGTGGGCAATCAGTTGTCTTACTCTGATTTCCTGTTTCTCTCTTAGTTTTCATCATCTAAAATTGCCTCTAGGGATGTGCACAGGGAGATGCCAGGTTACTGCTGAACTATGCGTGCGTGCCTGGTCATTCTCTTGTTATCGATGCTGTAAGACTATACTTACAGACATGGCTGCACGGATAGATATTCGCGCGTACACCATATACTCATATAGACAAGAACGAGTGTGCATGCGCACACAAACACCCACACATACATTTTCTTACTGTATATTTACATAGCTAGTTATTATTTAGACATGTGCGGTTAAAGACTACGGGGCTTTTCTTTTTCATTATCTGCTTTTGTTTTTCCCCAGCGTATTTGTGTGTTTCTTTGTGCCGGGGTCCAGTTGATAAAGGAAGTGCCCTAATTTCTACCCACAAGCGCTTTAGATCGCATCCGTCGATTGTCTTCATATTCTCGAACCCAAATTAAGCAAAAGCAAAAAAAAAAAAAAAAAAAAAAAATACCAACAAAAAATCCTTCCGGAAGGCAATCGATTAATACGATCCAAAGCATTTGAGAGCAGAACTTAGGATACCTCTTTTATCAAAAAATGACAATCAGCTAGAGAAAAGAAAAAAGGATCATAAAAAAGAAAAGTGTCATGGTTTTAATCAAACGTCTCTTTCTCTCTCTCTCTCTCTCTCTCTCTCTATATATATATATATATATATATATATATATGTATATATGTGTGTGTGTGTGTGTGTGTGTGTGCGCGTACTAAACCCACTGTACGAGTAGGATGTGACATAAATCCATTTTCAAGAAGACTTTAATAGACCGCTTATCATATCACAATTAAAAATCCAAGTCTGTCCTACTATTTACCCATAGCTGAAAGGAGAATAAGAGGATTCATACCTTTCCTGAGAGTATTAGTACAATGCGAAATGTAAACAGCCAAGTCATTTGAATTCGGGTCACCGTGTCCATTTTCCATGACGGTAACCATTACAGTATGAACTCCTCCATAGGTGAGAAACTAACAATCACAAAGCAGCGTTTGTTCTGTATCTACTCGATGATCTTTCTTTCTGTTCAAGAGCAGCATATGTATTATCATGAGGACGGGAAAGCAAGGGAAGTTTTTGAGTTTTTTCATTTGTTTAAGTTACTACAGAATTTGACATAACTAGCATATCCAGCGATTAATAAGACATGATGATCACAAAATTTGGTTTCCTAGTTCTCCAAAAGAACCAAAGAAACTTGCAGATTCACAGAAGGATATATATATATATATGTATATACGAGGATCATTAAATATGAGTCCAGACTTTTTCGTATGGACATTTTATTGATAGAACACACATGAAACTCTAGTCCCCTTCGAAGTAATCTCCTCCGGCTGCAATGCACTTCTGGTACCGTTCCAACAACTTCTGGAACGCCCCATGGAAGTCGTCTAGTGTGAGCGTGTCAATGACCTTCGTCATAGCCTCTTTCATCTCCTCAATTGTCTCATAACGACAGCCTGTGAGCTTAGGTAATAACCAAAAGTCACAGGAAGCAAAGTCAGGACTGCAGGAAGGCTGAGCAACTGTCTTGATGCCCATCTTGGTCAAATAGTCTGTGACAAGGATGGGGTTGTGTACTGGTGAATTTTTCTGGTGGAAATGCCACTGAGCCGATTTGAAGAGTGCTGACCTCTTCTCTAGGAATCTCTTCCTGAACTCCCTTAAAACCTCAACATAGTAACCCTAACCCTAACCCTCGGCCAATCAACTCTGGTGTATTTACTTCCTTACTCCTCCTACAACTCTCATCCTCCCTCACAGACTCCCTGCATTCCTTGAATCTCTTATGCCACTCAAAAACCGATGCTCGATTCATGTAACATGCTTCAAATGCAGTCTGAAGCATTCCAGACGGGGTGTCCTCGTGGTGTAATGGTTAAAGCGATGGACTACGGAATCGTAGTAAGCGAGTTCGTACTCCAGTCGCGCTATTACGTTCACTTTCGGGCAAATACCCTTGGGAAAGGTATGAACCCCCTTAACCTCCCAGCTATGGGTTAAATAGTATGACTACTGTTCTTCTTGGAGAATATCATCGGCATTAAATAACTTACAAAGGTTAATATGCCATTAAACAAAGAAACCAAAGAAGCATTCTATACGTTGTTTCTGTGGTATTTTTCCAAGTTCAAAACAGAATTTTATTGCTTATCGTTCTTCTAAAGTGTCCTCACGTCCAGATTGCATTTTTGAAATTCACCGGCTGTGAAATCAGGGTTTAGTAGGGTGTATTCCAATTCCTGCTGTAGCTGTTCATTTGAACCTGAAATCATAAAAATTGGTCAGTCATCTCATAAGATGTATAACAATAACATACGACAATTTTAAATGCCTGTACAAAACAGTCTAGAAACTTATTGAAGGCACCACATTTATACATATATATATATATATATATATATATTCGTTAGTGTGAATTGATAGAATGTATCTACACTGAATGATAACACACACACACACTCTCTCTCTCTCTCTGTTTCTCTCTCTCTCTCTCTCTCTCTCTCTCTCTCTCAGTAGTTTTAATTATTTACGAACACGGGGAAGTAATTTTGAATCACAAGAATGTGCTTCGAGTGCTTTTCGCTGTTTCCCGACATTTTTAAGAGTGGTGGTTTGTTTTTGTAGCATTGATACGATTTTCATTTTCATTGTCTCGCGGAATATTAGCATTCCGTGCTTGTTTTAAACCAAATTGGCGGAGCTACAGAAATATCAGTTGACATTGTGTAACGGCCGTCATTCAAACAAGGATGACCTTTGTCGGTGTGACACCAGCTGATATCCAGTCATAACTTGAGATATGGAAGGGTGTTTTATTGGATGCACATAACGGTTATTACAGTAAGGAAATGCCATCGACGAGCCGAGTTAAAATTTTGGATCAGGCTGATAGTGTGTCCTTTTGTGCTAATACTCGTATCAAAGGCTTGACTTCATTACTTCTCAACTCGGCTATGATATATATATATATATATATATATATATATATGTATATATTGACAACTGCTGATTATATTAACTTGTGAAATTCGAAGTAAAGGAACTAGTAATACTGGATCATAATTTAATATTCTAGGTTTAAACCTGCTCAGTTACTTCTAGATAGAGGTTTTTTATCTACATTTTTCTTTTAAAAATGTTTTTATGACTATGTATAAATAAAGAGTGCTTAATATCGGTGATAGTGTATATGCCGATCAAACCCAGTCAATGGCGCTTGGTGTTTCCCGCCTATTTACTCATTAAACCAGGAAGCTTTTGTTCTTACGATCACGTAAGAGAGAATCTGATTGTCACTAGGCACCGCTGACTCTGTCTACGCTGTTCTAACAAATCAACATATGCTCCATAAACGATATTGAGCACTCTTTATTTTAGATGTATTTTTATATGCATTTATGCTTAATTCGAAAATTTTATTTTGACATAAATATAAGACCAATGAGCTGAACTATAGAATATAAAGACAATTTTTTTATTTGATATTCTGTACATCGGCCGTTAGCTTCGATATCTTCAAAAATTCGGCAAGTCATACTATCAACTAGTTTCTGAAATTGATCCGAAAGTATTTTTCCCATGCGTCTAAGATTGCGTTTTAGAGTTTAGAAAGTGTTGAGTACTGTCACCTCCTTTTGCAATAATCAATCCCCACAAATTTTCTATAGGATTGAGGTCTGGAGAGCATGCTTTGTGGTCAAGAAGTTTTATTTTTTGTTCAAATAAGTACTTCTTTGTTATTGATGCATTGTGGATAACAGCATTATCTTGCTGAAAAATCCATTCTTCTCCACATAGACGAAACCCTTCTTGTGCGAGAGATAAATCATTTAGCATCTTCATATAATCTGCTTCTTTTTGTCGACCACTGACAAATTGTAGTTTAAATTTTCATGAAGATGAGAAGCCCATCACAACCACCACCACCAGATGACAAGAGATCCTCCTCCACTATGCCTTGTTGAGCAAGATTTTTTTGCATGCCAGTACTTGTAAATTTCTTTTCATCCGAGAAAACAACTTGCTGCCATTCTTTAGCACTCATTGTTTGATATTGACGACCCTATTCCAGTCGTTTCTCTTTGTGCTTCATAGTTAACCTTAGACGATGAATTCTTTTCTTATGCTTAATTTTTTCGTTGTTTAAATGCCTTCTAATTGTTCTAGGACGGCAAGGAGCATCTCCTAGAGATTGCAATATTTTTGATGTTGACGAAGTTTTCTTTAGTACTTCGCGAACAATTCTCTTGAATTGTGGTGATAATTTTTCTGGCCTGCCAGTCGGTTTTCTTGTTGTATACTACTTTGGACTTTTCAAGTAATTGCAGATAACGGTTATATTGCGTCCTAAGGCTTTCAAAATTTCTCTCTGAGATTTTCTGACTCTTTTCAGAGCTGTAATCTCGCCTTTCTCAAAATCAGATAATTTAGTTCCTTTATGTGTTTAGTATTTTAAGTATTACAGTTTTAATAGCTTTTATATTACGTAGACTATATTATGTAAATTTTTCAATTAAACTAAGTCCTTTTTTTAGTTTTTATTGGTGGTCTTATATTTATGTCAAAAATTAATTTTAAAATTTAGCATAAATGCAAACATACACATAAAAGATGAATTGAAATTTCTTTAAATTTAATTCTTAAATTTAAATGTCTCTTAACCTTATCTTTTATATTTCTGATTTTTACGATTTAAGGATTGTAAACAAATCGTTTTCTTCATTTTTGAGATTCGTCTTATATTTTTGTCTAGAGGTGTATAGATTGATAGATCTTTTGCATATACCGTATTATGCTACATGAAAAGTGTTCTCGACGTAGGTGTATACATGTATGCACTTATAGAAACACATGTGCTATTTAGGGTTGGTTCAAGGTCTATCATGCATACGTTAGTATGCATATCTGTTAGTGTGCATTGAAACTTACACTACGACTAAAGTGTGCGAGTGGATGCGCGCGTGCGCGCTAGATAATCCTTCCTATTAAAATTCCTCTGTCGCCCATCCGTAAACAAGAAAGTTTTTAAAAAAATATATCGGATGACTCAAATGAGTCCTCTAATATTTTGTAAAAATACAATAATTACCTCTTTTCTTTCTTTCTTTCTTTCTTTCTTTCTTTCTTTCTTTCTTTTCTGTTTGTCTTTCGTTCTTTTTCATATGTTTGTCTTTCTTTCTAATTTTTATCCTTTTTCATCTTTCTTTTCTTCTTCATCCTGTATTTTTCTTTCTTTCTTTCTTTCTTTCTTTTTTTCTTTCTTTCTTTTTTTCTAATTAGCATCTTTTTCTTTTATCTTTTCATTGAGTCATTTTAAAAATTGTTCCTTTTTGTTCTTATTGTTGTTTATTTACTCTTTTGCTTAAATTTGGGAAGAAGCAAAAGGCCAAAATAATTTTTTTTTACTTATTTTTTCAAAAATTCATTCATCACAATTTTCTCAATATTATAGCACTTATTTCTTCTTCCTTCATGGGTTTCTTCTTTCTTTCCTTCCTTAATATTTCTTCTCTTCATCTCTTTTCTGTTTTTGGAATAAATCATTTTTTCTTTCCATATCTTCGTTTCATATTTTACTTTTTTCTTGCATGTCTCTCTGTCTGTCCTCATTCTGTAGAGAAAAAATACAAATACAAAAAAAAAAATAATAATAATACAACTACAGTAACAAAAACTTATAACTTCCGTTTCCTGCTGCACCTATCTTTATGACTGCATGTCACCATTTTCTGCTTAAAATGCATTCCTACAATGCATATGTTAGTATAAAAGTGTGTGCACACACACACACACACACACACACACACACACACACACATACATATATATATATATATATATATATATATATGCATTCCTACAATGAAATGCATAAGTTAGAATAAAAGTACGTGCATATATATATATATATATATATACAAACACACCCCATATGTCATTGTAAAACATTTTCATTCTTCATCACGTACAGTTGAAATCTTATACTTGTATTGACAACTATTTATCTCTCTGTCTGTCTGACTATCAATGTACAATCATTAATATATATTTCAGTCTGTTATTTGTTTATCTATTATGTCAACTCCAGGAATCAGTGTTCTTCAAAGATGGGCTCTTGTCAGCAGGAAAACTGGAATCATAGATTTTTTCATCTCTACGAATAAAACAAATTTGCATTTATTTTATTTTAAATCTCTAAAATAATAAAGTATCTACAATCTAAAAAAAAAAAAAGAAGAAAATTTATATCAATAATGTATCTTCATATCGACTTTTCAAGCTTTTTCAGTGCATCAGTATGTACCAACCCAACTCGAGCTGAATACGATACAAGATCAATTTTTAAGCAGAATACTGTTGTTTTTTTCTTCTCCTAAACTAGTGACATAAGGTTAAAGAACCAAGTCTGCCCTACTATTTAGTTGGGGGAGGGAGAAAAATTGAATTTATGCCATTCCCAAAGCCATTAGAGGGAAATAAAATTGTCTTGGATAAAGACTCGCATTACCGATTTCATTTGCCTACGAAAACCAATCGTCAAGACCGAACTCAATGAAAGACCTGCATAATGACTTCGAAAAGGAAGGGGAGACTACAAGACTAAATACCTTGAGATTCCATTTCGTTTGACTTCTCCAAGATGTTTACTTTTTACCGTCCATTCACTTAGGATTACAAAAAGAAAGATTTCAAGCATATGTAATATTATCCTCAGTTATTGGCTCGACATTTTTGTTTGATTTAAGAAGTGAAAATGATCTACAAAGCGCTAGAAAGTAACAAGGGTCGATGATTATATTAACAAAGCGTAAACTTTCTTCAGCTTCTTGTATATAAATAAATACATATATACTCGTACATATATATATATATATATATATATATATATATATATATATATATATATATATATATATATATCATCATTTAAACAAAAACATCTCGGGTATTTTTCTTTCTTTCTTTCTTTTTTCGTTCTTTCTTTCTCTCTCTCTCTCTCTCTCTCTCTCTCTCTCTCTCTCTCTATATATATATATATATATATATATATATATATATATATATATATATATATAAAAACTGAAAATGCATCCCATGGTTAAAATTTATGGGATCAGCGTAAGTTTAGTAAAAGAAATACAATCACGATGTCGACGACATTTCACTCCATATCAGAAAAGGCACCTCGAGTGGTGTAATGGTTAGCAAGCTATACTAACAAACCTGCACAAGTAAGTTCGATTCTCCCTTTGTGCCCCATTCATGCAGCCTTGTGCTACATCTAAGTAAAAAAAGCTTTGTAAATTACAACTCCCTATCAGAGAACGAGTTTCAGAAATATCGACAAAGGCTTCTTGTATTATGTGTCAATGTTTTTATTTCGGATATATATATATATATATATATATATATATATATATATATATATATATATATATATATATATATATATATATATATATATATATATATATATATATATAATGTGTGAGTATGTGTTTACCGATCGCAGTGATCGATATTTAATAAGACTATATGCATGATCAGAATTTAAAACTGTTACTGATAATTTCGCAGTCATCAGGCAATTTGAAATTCTGAAGACACTAAAACTACACGTAGAACGAGAAAATGGTTGATAGAAAGAACGGGTTATAAAAAGGAACCGAACTAACATGAGAAAAAAACTGAAAAGAGAGTCTATTAGACAATGGTCAGTGTGAATGAAGCTTCGCAAAAATCCAAATTGGGTTGTGATTGAGGAAAAAAGTTTCTTTTTTAATTCCTTAAATTCTTAGGAGAAATCTCAAATTTTAATTGTTTCCTGATGGTTGTGACGTAAAGAGCGTAATATAAACGAATTTTTATGTAAGTCGGCATTTCGTTTCGCTAAAGTTATTTTCACGTGTTGGCATTTCGTTTCGTTTCATTTGTCAGCGTTACTGAGATTCCTACAGCTAAATTTAAAATTTTGAATAATGAAATTAGAGAATACTATTAATTACACGCGCACACATACTCTCTCTCTCTCGCTCTCTCTGTGTATATATATATATATTTACAAGAACTATACTCTTATATATGTATATATGTATATATATATATATATATATATATATATATATATATATATATATATATATATATATATATATAAAAGCATAGTTCCTGTAAAATATTATTTACACATGTCATATATATCGGTCTTTGTGCGTGGCGTGCTTTAGTTAGTCGGCGACAATTTGCAAATTAATAATTTTAATAGAATTCAATTCCAAACAGCAAATTTTAATTTTATTCTTATTTCTGTGTGTGCAGCTTATATATTGGATTTGTCAATGAATTTAGGTATAGGAAAGTATTTCCTCTTTTATTAATATATTGTATATCTTTATTATTTTCAATGTTCCGATAAAGTTTAAAGAAAGTAGCAAAATCAAAAGCTATTATTTTCTTAACCCAAGAACTTTAGATGTGCCTTTGGGATTTAGTCAGTTTGTTTAGCAGCCAACTGCAGTATGAAGTTTTCAAGCCTTCAATAGAATACTGAAGCTCAAAAGATGGGTTTCTCATGAATATATAGAGAAAGGAATATCTGAAGCGTTAAAATACCTGTCTTTCTTTATAGTTGAATATGAAGAAATCATTCTAAAACATGATCGATGAAAAATTAAGAGAATAAAAAAGAACAAAATCGTAGCTATGTCAAAGAAAGACTTCAACATCTCAACTACTGTGGAAAAAAAAGTTATTTTATGAATTTAATGAGGAATTTATTATTACGAATTACTGGATAACATTTTACTGGAAAATATTACAGTGTAAGAGTTTCTCGGGTAAGTGATTCCCGCCAAAGATTTCGAAGTCTATTCTCAGTATCTGTCAGCTTCACACGAAGCTTTTTAGGAACAGTGGTTCCTACAATTTAAAAATTAAGTAACTTATTCCGAAGACATATTGCCTTACTCTATGATTTGTTTTTATACATGTAACCATATTACCAACCCCTCCGCTCGGGCAGGATATGACACAAGGGCAATTTTTAATCGGAGTTTAACTGGTTTCAATTCAGAGTATTCCTTTTCCTAGACTAGTTGCCTAATCAAGGCTGAAGAACCTAGTCTGTCCAACTATTTACGCATAGCTGGAGGGAGAATAATTGGATTCGTACCTTTCCCAAGGGTATTAGTTCTATGTGAAATGCAATCAGTCTCGTCCAGGATTTGAACTCGTGTCGCAGTGTCCATTGCCTACGACGATAACCATTACACCACGGTTCTTATCCATGTAACTGCCCTGTTTTCATTAGTGGTTCCTACAATTTGTAGATTTAGAACTGTATAATCAAGAAGAACTATGTTTAGACGATAACTTATTTTCCTCTCAATAACAGCTTTTATCTGGCCAGTTGTTGCAATAATCTCTCGATTTCGAGGCATAGTCTCAAGATGTATCAACTAATTACAATAGATTGTATTCTTCTATGGAACAGTCCCTATCTAGTCAGTGGGTCGTCCAATTTGAAGATTTTGAAACATATTCTTAAAACCTACCATCTTCAGACTATATCTTGTTTTTCTTCATGTGAGTGTCCTTGTCTAGTCAGTAGCTCCTTCAGCTAAGATTCAAAAAAGTATTTTGAGTGACTATCACCTTCGAGCATAGTTTTTTTTACTCCATATAAAATTCAATTTTGTGATTCATCGTTCTTAAAACTTGAAGATTTCGAAATGTATTCTAAAGATCCATTGTATTCAGACGATTACATTTGTTCCTCAATGTAACAGATCTTGTCTGGTCATTGTTTCCTTCAATTTGTTGATTTCGAAGCGTATACTCATGGCCTATTACTTCCAAAACCTAACCTGCTTGATTCTATGTAAAAGTTCTAGTATGCTCATTGGTTTTGAGATTCTTGTATATTCTTAGGATGTATCACTTTCAATCTATAACCTGTTTTGTTCTATGTGACTGTGGTTCAAATGATTTAAAGATTTCAAAGAATTCCAAGAAGAATTCATAGAATAAGAATTGGAATCGTTCTTTTATGAATGAATACACAACTTAACTAGAAGTTGATGAAAGATCTCTTAAAACTTGAGCAAAACTTTAACCCCTGATAAAAAATTGTAGATTCATAGGATGAAAGTAATTTAATGAGAATTTGTTTGATTGTAAATTAGTGCTAATTTGAAATAGTTCCTCGGTGCAAATATATAAGAGTTATTAAAAAAAAGCCAAAAGCTGATGGAAGAGTTGAGATGGTTAGAAGTGTTGACTAGTTGACTTGATTAAATTAGTTATGTTTTATCTTAATACTCTGCATGAAAACAGCTATTAACGAAAGTTGTCGTAATCATTAATTCCCCACACAGACAGGAATAGGTGTTCAGTGTTTTCACCCCCCCCCTCAAAGAATCTCTTTGTGGCTCGGAATAGGAGCGAAAAAAATAACCTGTAAGGTTGAAAGAGAGAAAAAAGCAACGAAAGATCTGAGAACTGGTTCCAACGAGAACAAATAAAGTCCCGCAAATTTACCTCCAATATTGTAACCGTCATCCGTTTCCACATATTTTCAATAACAGAACGAAGAGAATTAACGATAGAAGGTCCTATATTTGAAATAAATTGTGTTTTTCTTCACCGACTAGACCATCACTGTATTACCAACATCAACACAGAGGAAAATTTTCAAAGATGTATCCCAAGAAAATTAGAAGGTAAACATTCAGTCTGGTCGAGCTTGTTTGTTTTACGAATTTAAATATGGAACACATTGAGTAAAAGCAGCCCAAGGAATGTGTACAGCTTTTGATAAAAATGACTCTGAAATTGTGAATGTTTTTACGTGAAAATACACCACTTAACCGTACATCTCACAATGGACGACAAGTAAGCATTGATGATGATGATGATGATGATGATGATATATATGAGAGAAATTAAAAGTAAAATTCGACTGTGTAAGAAAATTAAGATTTTACGGAAAATTAAATTGTCATATTTCACTAAAAGTATACTGACTGAGAGGGTCGGAACACCCAGCAAAAAGAGTGTATACTTGCAATGCACACACACACACACACACACACACACACACACACACACACACACACACACACACACACACACACACACACACACACACACGAATATATATATATATAATACGAACATTGTACAATATTATATTGTAATACAATATATCCCTACTTATTCCCATTGTGATTCTGGTCTACCATAATTTAACTGTTTAAATACGCTTACAAATCAAATCTTTATTCATTCCTCTCGACATGCAATGATGATGTTTTGTTCTTTAGCTATAGTCACCTACACATACAGAAATAAGATAATGTAGCAAAAACTTAAGATACACCTACGAATTCATATCCGGTTAAAACAACGCGCTGCGTTTGTACCTTCACTTACACCCATACGTATACACATTAATACGCAACTATAATCCACGCAAGCATACGCACACACCCACACTCTCACACACTTACAATCACACATAAAGATTCCTACAAAATCCCAACGGGTTTTTGACTGTATATTTTTAAATTTTAGATTCCTTTCATCGTCTTAACGGTCTGATGATTGTTGTTTTGCAAAAAACTCCATGAAACCCAGGGGTCGCAGTCTAAATTCCATGAATTATATATATATATATATATATATATACTATAGAGATATATACTCCCCTACCCCCGTGGGGTTGAGTTCTCTGGCGAAGAAGTAATCGTGTTGCTATTAGCGCTCATTGCAAGCCTCTTCGTAGATGAATTGAGGTCTCGGCAGCCGTTTGAACGGATGTATGTAAACAATAGTAATTGTGATTCATAACCGTTTAAAATTTACTTCGCAGCTAATGTCTCCTCGTGGCTGAATGGTTAGAAGCTTTGGCTTGGCGTTTGAGTCAATCGGGTTTCGATCCCAGCTACGGGAAGCTACTGTCTAGCCACACTGATGAGTTCTGATAGAACGAAACAGATCTGTCTGTGGATGACTATATATATATATGTGTGTGTGTGTGTGTGTGTGTGGATGACTATATATATACTTACCTTTCAATCTATCTGGGAGGCCTGGTATGAATCGATTGCATCCCATGCAGAGTTGTAAGTTTTTCCAACAAAAGACCGTGTCCTAGTTACGGTGTCAAACTTTATATGTTGTTTAGGTTCCAGAATTGAAAACCTGTGGAGTCACCCCTTCATTTCAATCACTCCCAGGTCCACTATGATTAAGAATGATCGTAACTGTTTGGGTCAACTATATCTGTTTGAAATAAAGTGTTCCCCAATTTAAAATGATCGAAAAGATATATTTTTGGATAGATTGGAAGTCATTAGTATAAAGTTTAATAAATCCAGGATGTAAGCAATAAGGATATGCCTTAGGGGAGCTATCCTTATTACGATATATTTATTTAATTTTCCGTATTATCTTCTTTTCTCACTTTACACATTCCAATATTTGATTATATCTATTGTAAATAAATCAACTTTTCATCAGACAATTTTAAATCTAAGAAGAACTATGAAAATATTTTTCTGGTTAATATTTATCAGAATTTAATCGAGCATGCTCGACTAAATATAACATTGTTTCAAAATCATTTGAAGTGATGATGAATATGATTATGATTCAAGTCTTAGATCTGTTGTCAATAATTCCCGATTATCTTAAAAGTAAATTATGTGGCATATATCGATTCCAGAAGCCATATAAAATTAAATATTTTTCCATCTGAGTCATATATATATATCTAACAGAAGAAGAAGAAGAAGAAGAAGAAGAAGAAGAAGAAGAAGAAGCCAGAAAATGTAAAGAAGAAAAATGCGAAAAAATAAAGAAAGGAACAAGAGGAGTGAAAATGATGAAGAAGTGAATGTAATAGAAAAGAAAAAAGCAAAAATGAAAGAAGAAGAAGAAGAAGAAGAAGAAGAAGAAGAAGAAGAAGAAGAAGAAGAAGAAGAAGAAGAAGAAGAAGAAGAAAATTTAATAAAGCAGAACAATTAAAAAAAAATAAGGGAAGAAATGCATTCACGAAAAAGCAAAAAATAAGAAAAGTGAGAATATAAAAAAAAGAGAAGAAGAAGAAGAAGAAGAAAAAGAAGAAGAAGAAAAAGAAGAAGACAATGTTTTAAAAAAGGAAAATGATAAAAGGAAAGAGAAGAAGTGAGAAAATGTAAAAAAGAAAAATGTTGAAAATGAAGAAAAGAACAAAAAGTGAAAAAAAAAAGAAGTGATTGTTGTAATGAAGAAAAATGCATGGAAGAAAGAGAAGAAGAAATTTAAAAAGTTAAAGAAGAAGAAGAAGAAGAAGAAGAAGAAGAAGAAGAAGAAGAAGAAGAAGAAGAAGAAGGGTTATGAGACATTTACCTATGTATTTGTCCGTCTTACTAGTAGTATAAGTGAGTGAAATGAAAATTAAATTTCAGTCCAGTCGGCAGAGGCTGTATAATACGCTGACTGCATCTCTGCAAAGGGGTAAGACACCCCCCAAAGAGTGTCCTGGATATGACACTAAACTACATCTGATAGTGAGGCTCCAGTCCTGGAACTTTGGGGAGTGTAGATTAGTAGAGTACTCCACCATTGCCATTATTCCCGGGTTCACTTTGACTCACAATGGTAGTACATTATTGGGCCCCATCTATGGGTCAAACAGAACTGTTTCACTATTAACTGTGTACAAACAAATAACTAATGTCACGTTGAAGTGTTAGTTATATATAGCAATACTCGGAATCTTTTAAGTGTGTATTGACAAATGAATAAAGTTGAATAGAATTATTGGTGCTGAATGACAATACTTAAAACCATTTAACTGTGAGTAAAAATTGAATTATTAGTGTTACATAACAATACTTGGAACAGTTTGACTGTGTGTATAAATTAATGGTGTTGAATAGAATTATTAGTGTTAAATAGCAATACTCGAAACCATTCATTTGAGTGCAATCTATAGTAATACCTACTTAGGTGCAAAATAATTAGCTCTAACCTTTTAAAAATGGAATTACCTACAAACTATTCACTTACAAATCATGTGTATAACCATTTAACTGTGTGAAAACAAATGATTGATGTTGGATTAAATTGTAAGTGTTAAATATCAATACTCGGAACCAATTAAATGATTTAAAGCAAATAAAATTATCCCTGTGAGAAATTCTTGGAACCATTTAGCTGTGAATAAACTGATGATTAATAGTAAATTAAATTATTCTTGTGAGAAATACTTGAAACTATTTTACTGTGTGCAAAGATTTTAAAAATTAGCACAGGCTCCTTTCCAGACGTTTTCTATTTAATGTGTTTGCAAATTATATATATGTTTATTGGCATTGACAGGGTTTGGTATTAAATAACCTATAAGGGTTGACATGCCATAAAACCCAACCAGCCAAACAACCCTCCAAACAAACAAACAAAAAATCGAAAAGAAAATATAAAACAGCAAAAAAATACCCCCCCCCCAAAAAAACAACTACAACAAAAAACAAGACAATAAAATTGCGAATGAAAAAACAAAAAAAAAAAACAAAAACAAAAACAAAACAAAAATAAAACAAAACAAACAAACAAAAAAAATGAAAACGAATAAAAATGAGGAAGGAAGAAAGAAAACAAAGAAAAAAAGGATGAAAACAGAAAACTAAAACTTAAATGAAGAAAGAAAAAAGAGAAGAAAAATAAAAATAAGAAAATAAAAGCCAAAAATATACATTGCTGAAGCAAAAGGATTTGAACGCACTGAATAAAAAAAAAGGAAATATCAAAAAAAAAAAAAAAAAAAAAAAAAAGTGAAAGTGAAAGAATTCCTGAAAAATGAACAAAGAGAAATGAATAAAAATATAAAATTTTAAAAGAGCCTTCCTGATACTAATGTGCCGCTTTCAAAGACTCTTTTTTTTTCTCATTACCCTCTTGGATAATTCTCGTTTCTCTTTCAGAATAACTTTTTAATAGCTGTACGAAGAGTTGCAGAAAAATTCTTGGCTCAACCGGGCGTTGAACCCGTTGTACGTATATTCGATTCCAGATTTTTATTTCGCTGCATAATGACCCTGCTACAAATCCACAATACATTTTAGATATTTCCTACAGTAATAAAACCAACAAAAAGTTACTTAAAAGCTTTTGACCGAACCAAGAAGGGGACCGATTTAGAAATGTATATACTATTCCACGTATTCAACAGGCAGTTCAATACAGCACATTTTTTAAAGTTTGTTTCAACCTTGAAAAAATAAATAATAACTAAAATATGATACTCCTTTTGGTTGGGCGGATGACTTATCCGCATTATTTTTGTAATCACTACTTGTAACCGTTCGGGGTAAAAAAGGAAGTTTCTTGTTTTGTAGTGCCGTGCGAGTTGTCATCATCATCATCATGTCGTGCCGCCAGCACGGATATCCCTGACCTTCTCTCGCTACTTCTCCCAATGATTCATCGCTTCTGGCAGGTGTTCAGGGTTACATCCTGTGTCCTCACATAGCTGCTGTATGTAAGTTCGTGCTGGTCGTCCTGCTTTTGCTTGGCCATATGTGGGGGTCCATAGGAGTACATCACTTATGAGCTCGTCCTTGCTTCTCCAGCTGTGTCCTGCATGTCTGGTTCGTCTAACTTGTATAGTTTTCGTGATGTGAGGCAAGTGGCCGTATAGTTGGTGTCTCGTAGGGTGTTATCGCCAGGACTTGTTCAATATTGCTCTCAACATTCTTGTGTAGTTGCCGTCTAGTTTCTTCTCCAGCCGCTTAGTGAGCGTCCATGTAGTGCATCCATATAGCAGTATCGATAAAACCGCTGCCTGGAAGAAACAGCGTTTCATTTTATCGGTCAGGTCTGATTTCCATATGATCGGGAGCCTATCGATAGCCGTCCATGCTTTCGTCAGTCGTGTGTCGATGTCGTTTTCTGTTGATGAGACGCTACTTCCTAGGTAGGTGAATTTGTCTACTAGTTTCAGAGAGGCTCCGTCTAGTGTGGTAATGTTGCCCGTTTGGTTGTAACACATATATTCAGTTTTGTGTGCATTGATATGGAGGCCAATGCCTGCTGCGACTCGTTCCAAACTATGCAGTAGTGTCTCTGCTTGATTAGGCGTATTCGCCAGTATCGCCAAGTCATCAGCGTAGTCGGCGTCTGTGATTGTTTTTGCGAGGTACCTTTTGCTTCTTTTCTTAGTCAGCTCGAAGCCATTTTCGTGCTAAGACGAACCCATAAAAGAAAGAAGGATTTCTTATCCGCCTCTCCCTTTTCTCTCTCTATTGCGAGTTGTAATGAGTTGTAAATTAAGTGAGCAGAGCTTTGTTAATGTCGAGGGAGTTTACAATGTGCTAACTGTACTCTCTGCAGAGGGGTTAGTCACCCTTAAAAGTCTTGGGTAGGATAATAAGCTGTATCAGATGGTGAGATTGCAGTTCTAGATAGCTGGGGAGTGTTGAGTACACTGTCATTGCAATTAATATTAGGTACACTCTGACCTGGAGCGGTTGGACCTATTAATGTCTCATCTATGTGTCAAATAAAACTGTTTAAAAATTATTCGTACTCACTTGGAATACTTGATGCCATAGAGCAGTAAATTGTTTGTATTAGGAATAGTTAACTGAAGCTATAATCACTTAATAGTAGGGCAAAGAAAGCAGTTGAATCGATGGGCTCCGGTTTCAATTTGTAGACTTTCCTTGCTTATGATAAGCAACACCGGTTAAATGAAGGATCTGTGTTTGCTCGTTATTCAACTCAATTTCTCACGCAGATTTACGAAAAAAAGTAATAAAAAAAAAAATTTGACCGGGCCATTGGTCTAATGAGTAGAGTGTTCGCTAATAGTCCGGGAGACAGGGGTTCAATCCCAGGTCGAGTCATACCAAAGACTCAAAAAATGGTACTAGATGCTACCTTGCTTAACACTCAGCATTATAAGGTAAGGGTAAAGTGGAGCAATCTAGGGAAAAGAGTAGCGCCCTCCCCTACACCAGGGTGTAGTAGCTATTGAAAAGGGGGCCTTCGGGTCACCTTCGACTATGGTCATCAACATTTTTTTTTATAATCATTATTATTATTGGTTACTTGAAACAATATAAAAGTGTGTAAACAAATGACTATTATTAAACAGAAATAATTACTTGAAACTATATAACTATTAATATTAAATAGGAATACCTGAAAATATGTGCAAATTGTTTGTAGTCGATAGAAATACTTAACAGCATAGAAAAAATCTTAAACTACACAGAAAATGTAAATATGAATGGATAAAGAACATAGATCTCGAGCCTCAAATGGTAAAATAACTATAAATGAGTTAACATCAAGCAATCATTGTTTGAGAATTCGATTCTCACTGGGTGCTCCATACCTTTGGTATTATACAAAGCTAACTTTCGTAAACGACTATTTGGGACGCCTTGCAAAATCTAAGATTAACGAGAAAGGCTAGCAGATCATTTTTTGTAAGTTTGATTTTCATCGGGTACCTGATGCCTTGTGCTAAACTAAGAACAGCATCATCAGTGAGTTTTGATCTGTCCCCTTCGTAGACAAGTACTTCAACTCGCCAAGTAAATAAACGAGTGAGTCAAAATGGAAATAAAGAAAAAAAAATTTCGACTTTTCCATTTTAGTTTAAAAAACATCATTCAGTTTTTTTTTTCTTCCTGATTTCTTTTTTATTTTATTTCATTTTCCCCCTTCTCATTTCCCTTTTCCGTCTTTTTTCTTCCACTCAAATTCCGAGTTTTGACATTCTTTTGGGGGGGAGGGGGTCTTTTATTTGTTTTTGTTTTCATCTTCCATATTTTTACCAGCTTTAAAAAAAAAATCATCTGCCCACTTTTATATAGCTTCCCGCATTCCAAGTTTTTTTTAATCGACATTTCATCTCTTTCTTTTTGCTTCTTCTCTTCCTCGTTTTCTTTCTTTCTTTCTTTCTTTCTTGCCACTCTTCTTCTCCGCCTCTTACTTATTTAAGACTCCCCCGTCCCCCCACATTCTTACAATCCTCCCACCCTACTTTCCTCTTTACAGTTTTTCACCCCCTCTCTACCTCCCTCTCTCTTTTCTTCATTTTACCCTCCCTATCCTCCTATCCTTTCTGGAAGTGAAATTGAATCTTGGTGTTGAAGACTGCAGTCACCCGGCCAGCGTTGTTTGCCTTACAATGCTCACCATTCAGAAACAGATGTGCAGTTGTTTGTAAGATTGTTGCGTGCCGATGAGAAGAAGAAGAAGAAGAAGAAGAAGAAGAAGAAGAAGAAGAAGAAGAAGAAGAAGAAGAAGAAGAAGAAGAAGAAGAAGAAGGGTTGAAGTGGCGGAGGAAAAAAGAAAATAAAATAGAGAAAAAGAGGAGGAGTAGACGAAAAGGGTAGATAAAATGGTCAAGGAGACGAGAAGAAAAAAGCAAAGGTGGGAATGGAAAAAAAAACTGGAGGAGGTGGAAGAGGACGAGGAAAAAGAGAAAAGTAGTCGGGGAAAAATGCAAAGAGGGAGGAAAAGAAAGAGAAAGAATAGGAAGAAGAAAGAAGTAGGAGGAGAATGGAAAAAAGGAGGGGGAGGATAGAACGCATCAAATGAGTGGCACTAAAATTAACATGAAGAGAAAATGTAAAGGCAAAATTTGATTAGCAGCAAAAAAATTAGAAAAAGAAAAAGAAAAAGAAAAGGACGAACTTAAGTGCAATAGAAGATATGAAAGAAAATCATTTTAGAAGAAGAAGAAGAAGAAGAAGAAGAAGAAGAAGAAGAAGAAGAAGAAGAAGAAGAAGCCAGAAAATGTAAAGAAGAAAAATGCGAAAAAATAAAGAAAGGAACAAGAAGAGTGATAATGATGAAGAAGTGAATGTAATAGAAAAGAAAAAAGCAAAAATGAAAGAGAAGAAGAAGAAGAAGAAGAAGAAGAAGAAGAAGAAGAAGAAGAAGAAGAAGAAGAAGAAGAAGAAGAAGAAGAAAATTTAATAAAGCAGAACAATTCAAAAAAGAAAGATAAGGGAAGAAAAGCATTCACGAAAAAGCAAAAAATAAGAAAAGGAACAATAAGTGAGAAAATAAAAAAAAAGAGAAGAAGAAGAAGAAGAAGAAGAAGAAGAAGAAGAAGAAGAAGACAATGTTTTAAAGAAGGAAAATGATAAAAGGAAAGAAAAGAAGATATGAGAAAATGTAAAAAAAGAAAAATGTTAAAAATGAAGAAAAGAATAAAAAGTTAAAAATAAATAAGTGATTGTTGTAATGAAGAAAAATGTATGGAAGAAAGAGAAGAAGAAGTTAAAAAAAGGTTAAGAAAATGCAAAATATAAAGAAGAAGAAGAAGAAGAAGAAGAAGAAGAAGAAGAAGAAGAAGAAGAAGAAGAAGAATTAATACAAAGATAAGAGAACATTTACAAAGAAGCTTGGGAAATAAATTAAGAAACATTAAAAGGAACTAAAAATGTTGTAAGAACGGTAAAGAATTTAAATGAAAAACAACCACCAAGAAAAAAAAAAAAAAACAAATTTTTAGTAAACACACACAAAAAAAAAAAAATACAAAAAAAATCACAATCTCAAGCGGGAAAAATGCCAAATGGAAAACAATATTCAAGAATGACATTAGGAGTTTCAAGCATAAAAAAGATTCGCGTATTTGAGGCCTGAGAACGGAACAAAGATAAACAAAACAATATAACAGGCGACAGAAGCTCTCTAAAAAAGCACCCCTGATTCTTAACTGGTCTCTCCTAGCATTTAACAACAGCTTCTCTAATTGATATGGGAACTCGTCATATGGTGAATGGATATAAATATCATCGTCTGGTGAATAGGTTGGCAAAAATATTTTGTTTGAATATAGGCATCTGGCGAATGGCTTGGTAATAATATTATGTTTGCATACAGTCGTCTGATGAATGGGTTGGTAATAGTATTATATTTGGATATAGTCGTTTGGTGAATGGGTTGGTAATAATATTCAGTATGAATATACTCATCTGATTAATATGTTGGTAATAATATTTTATATGAATATAGTCGTCTGGTTGGTAATGATATTTTTTATAGACACATCCTTCTTTTCTCTATTAAAATTATCTACTATGCACTTAGTTTATATATATGATAGCTAAATTCTGTCAGAGACACGAAGCTTAATTTTAGAACACTGATAATCCATCTGATATTTCAGATCCTTGCCAGTGGATGAAGACATGCCAGCAGACAACTGAATGAATGTGAAGGAAGACAAAAAACTGGAAAAATACCTAAACAAACTAATGGAACATGAAGGTGACAGTGATATCTATCGCAGTTTTGGATCTTAAAACAATCTCCAAGTACATATTTAAATTTTTTTTTTTTTAAGTAGAGGATTCAATGAACTAGAAATTAGAAGAAGAACAGAAACCATCCAGACCACAACACATGTAAAATCAGCTAAGATACTAATCAGAGTCCAGGACACCCGACGAGTGTCAATCGGGCTCCAGCAAAAAGCCATCAATTAGAGCTGTACAGAAAAATATCACAATAATAATAAGAATAATAATAAGAAGAATAAAACTGAAAGAATGTGAAAAGAAGGATAAGTACTTCGACCTTGCTAGAGAATTGAAAAAGCTGAGGAACATGAAAGTGACGATTTTACCAATTGTGATTGATGCTTTTGGCACGATAGCTAAAGGATTATTAAAAGCCCAAGAGGACTTGGAAATTGGCAGACGAGAGGAGACCATCCAAACGACAGCATTATCGAGAACAGCTAGAATACTGAGAAGAGTCCTGGAGACTTGAGGAGACTTGCTGTCACTCAAACTCCAGTGAAAAACCATCAGATATTACTGATGTGAAAAACTCTAAAATAATAATAATAAAAAAGTTTAAATCTGACCATACGAACAGATGGTATATGCACCACCCAGAATCCATCCTGGACAATGAGACGCACAAACTTCTCTGGAATTTATAAATACAAACGGATTACCTACTCTCGGCCAGTTGTCCCGGCAGACCACAGAGTAAAATTGAAAGAAAACGAAAAAAGAGATAAGTACGTAGACCTTGCTAGAGAACTAAAAAAAACAAACAAACTATAGAACATGAAGGTGACAGTGATACCAATTACAACTGAGGCGCTCCTTATAGGATTGGTAAAGGGACTGGAAGACTTGGAAATAAGAGGACGACTGAAGACCCTTCCAACTACAACATTAGTAAGATTCGCCAGAATACTGCGAAGAGTCCTGGAGAGTTGAGGAGACTTGCTGTCACTCAGACTCCAATGGAAGACCAAAAAACAAACATTGGTGAAAAATTTCTCAAAGGAGTATAAAAAAGTATCAGAGCACTTAGGGAAAAAGACCCATAGAAGTACTTGGTAATATCGGAAGTGAACACCATTAAAGAGATGAAAGAAAAAATTAGAAAAGAGCTCGTCAGAAGAAAAAGAATTTTTTGAAACTAAACTTTTCAGCAGATATATAATCAAAGGAGCAAACACCTGGACAGTACCTCCTTGTAAATTACTCAGGGCTAATCTTAGAATGGATAAGGGAGGAACTAAGAGGAGTGGAACAAAGGACAAGAAAGTAAAAGTAAACTTGGCGATCTTAGTCGAGGGTGACCCGAAGGATCTTTTTTCAATAGCTACTACACCAACGTGTAGGGGACGGCACTACTCCTTCCTTGGAATGCTCCACTTTACCCTTGATGCTTCCCTTATAATACTGAGTGTTAAGCAAAGCGACATCAAGTACCATTTTTTGAGTCTTTGGTATGACACGACCTAGGATTGAACCCCGGTCTCCCGGACGATTGGTGAGCATTCTACTCATTAAGCAAATGAGGTCAAGGATAAGAAACTTCATGAATATTTACGTCCGAAAGATGACATAGACAATATGTGACAAGAAAAAGAAGGAAGAAGAGAACTTGCAAGCATTGAGGATTGTGTATGTGAAACAATACAAGTACAACTGGACTACAATTAAGAAGAGCAAAGCAAAACTAATTACGGCAGAGCCAGTTACATTTGCCACATAAGAACAGATAAAAGAAAAAACAAAAACTAAGAAACAGAAACGGAAAGTAAAAACAACTGTATGTATATTTCAAGAAAAAAAACTAGTGAGATTGCACTTATGAAAACCTGGACATTGCTATGAAGGAGAAAGCCCAAGAGAGAAACTGAAACTCTTTTATTAGCAGCACAAAACAATGCCATAAGTACCAATTACAATATTGTGAAAATTGATCGTACGCAAGAGAATAGCGAATGTAATTAATGCGGAGAAAGAGATGAAAAGCAAAGAGCAGCTCAAAACAACGCCGTAAGGACCAATTATATAGATTAGGAAATCTGTTTCCTATTTCATGAAATTACAAAAAAAAAAAAAAAGAACACTAAATCTGAGTAACTGAAAAAAAATTAATTAAATAATTTTATTGAACATGAAACAGCTGTCATGATCTATCATTGATTATAATTAATGATTATAACTATTGTTTATATATATATATATATATATATATAAAGAGAGAGAGAGAGAGTGAGACACAGAGAGTGAAAGAAAACATCCAAAGAATTTCGATCTCATCATACCGTTTTCCACAGCAGATAAAATGCACAGCATTAGAGTGAAGGATTGGTTTTAGGACAATATTAGGATCTTCAAATCTTCCTAGGGGTAGGCTGAGGGAGCTTCTAAACAGGCATCCTATTTTTTTTTCAAATATTTCATACTAAATTTCGGATATGCCCTATATTGTTGAGCGTCTTTCCCTGAGAAACTCATAATTGTTTCGCGTCGTACATTCATTTAGTAGCGTTGATGCTCTCTATCGACACCAGGACTTTATTCAACCTCCTGTCCTATATATATATATATATATATATATGTGTGTGTGTGTGTGTGTGTGTGTGTGTGTGTGTGTGGCACAAGTGGTTTAGAATCAAGCTTAGGTGAGGTTTTTAGATCTGGATAATGGCTCTAAAGCCAACGCCTCCCCACGTGGAAGACCACTACGCGGTGATATCCCGTAGCCTGCTCGATCACCAAATCTACCCCGTTATGATTACTTCCACTGAAAATACGGGGACGATCAAGTCTTTAAAAATGGGCCGCAAAAAAGTGGTGCCATTAAATAGCACCAATATCAGAGGCTATGATTGGGTCAGTGCTGCCGAACTTCAGGATTTAGTTTTCATTAGTGTATCATCATCATAATCATCAAGTCGTGCCGCCAGCACGGATATCCTTGACCTTCTCTCGCCACTTTTCCCTATCGTTCATCGCCTCCGGCAGGTCTTCTGGGTTACATCCTGTGTCCTCACATAGCTGCTGAATGTAAGTTCGGGCTGGTCGTCCTGCTTTTGCTTGGCCATATGTGGGGGTCCATAGTAGTACGTCACTTACGAGCTCGTCTTTGCTTCTCCAGCAGTGTCCGGCGTGTGTGGCTCGTCTGACCTGTATAGTTTTCGTGATGGGAGGCAAGTGGCCGTACAGTTAGCGTCTCGTGGGGTGTTGTCGCCAGGACTTGTTCAATATTGCTCTCAACATTCTTGTGTAGTTGCTGTCAAGTTTCTTCTCCAGCCGTTTGGTTAGCGTCCACGTAGTGCATACATATAGCAGTATCGATACAACCGCTGCCTTGAAGAAACTGCGCTTCATTTCATCTGTCAGGTTTGATTTCCATATTATTGAGAGCCTATCTATAGCCGTCCATGCTTTCGTCAGTCGTGTGTCGATGTCGTTTTCTGTTGATGAGACGCTACTTCCTAGGTAGGTGAATTTGTCTACTAGCCTCAGAGAGGCTCCGTCTAGAGTGGTAATGTTGCCCGTTTGGTTGTAACACATATATTCAGTTTTGTGCGCATTGACATGGAGGCCAATGCCTGCTGCAGCTCGTTCCAAACTATGCAGTAGCGTCTCTGCTTGATTTGGCATATTCGCCAGTAACGCTAAGTCATCAGCGTAGTCGGCGTCTGTGATTGTTTTTGCGGGGAACCTTTTGCTTCTTTTCTTAGTCAGCTCGAAGCCATTTTCTCGGATTTTGTCGATCGAAGCTCTAAGCACGTAGTCTAGACAGATGATAAAGAGGTATGGGGCTAGCGTGTCTCCTTGTAGTACTCCTGCAACATTGTCGAAGTATTCCGTGTCTCCATCTGGTGAACGTACTTTCACTTTTGTGTTTTTGTAGAGGATCATTATTGCTGCTACGGTTTCTTTTGGTAGGCCGTATGCTAGTAGGATTAGTTACATTTTCCCTCTGTGGATGGAATCGAAGGCCTTGGTAAAGTCGACAAATAGTAATGTCGCCTGAAGGTTTTTTTGCCCGGACGTCTTCAAGGATTCTACGGATGGTCAATATTTGTGAGGTTGTGGATCTATATCTCCGGAAGCCATTTTGGTTTTTACTAAGGATGTTGTCTATTTTGGGTTCTATGCGGTTTCGTAGAAGGGCATTGTAGATTTCGGCTGCTATGGATGTAAGTGTTATCCCTCGGTAGTTCTTGGCTAATCCGAGGTCGCCTTTTTTAGGGAAAGGAAGGATGCATCCCTTTATCCATCTTTCTATCCTATTTTGACTATAGACAGCGTTGCATTGCCGGAGCAGTATATCGTCGAATTGTCTAGTCTTCCACACTTCTGGGGGGATCTCGTCTGGCGACCATAGTCAAGGGTGACCAGAAGGCCCCCTTTTCGATAGCTACTACACCGAGATGTAGGGGAGAACGAAACTCGTTTTCCTGTATTGCTCCACATTATCATTGATAAGTACTTTATATTGCTGAGTGTTAAGCAAGGGGATATCAAGTATTATTTTTAAAGTCTTTGGTATGACTCGACCTGGGGTTGAACCCAGGTCACCAGGATCATTGGCGAACTAGGCCAATGAACCGGTAGTAAAGTTGGCGACTGCAGTCGAGGGTAACCAGAAGGCTCCCTTTTCAACAGCTACTACACCAGGGTGTAGGAGGGGGCACTACTCCTTTCCCTGGATTGCTCCACTTTACACTTGATACGGACCTTATATTGCTGAGTGTTAAGCAAGGAGGTACCTAGTACTATTTTAAAAATCTTTAATATGATGCGACCTGGGATTGAACCCAGGTCTCCCGGACTACTGGTGAACACTCAAACCACTAGGCCAATTAGCATATAGTAGGAGTGTAAAAGCTTCCGGACGATATAATCTCTAAAACAAAGTGATGACAATAACAAAACAAAATTGCAAATATTGTTCTGATGGGAAAATTAAATCTTGAATAGGATCTATATTGAAATTTACGCGGTGCCTTCAATAAGTTCCCAGACTTTTTATACAGGCATTTAAAATTGTCGTAGACTCTTGAACATTCAGTATGTTATTGCTATAGATCTTATAAAATGACTGACTAATTTTTATGATTTCAGGTTCAAATCAACAACTATAGAAGGAATTGGAATACACCCTACTAAAGCCTGATTTTCACAGCTGGTGAATTTCAAAAATGCAATCTGCACATGAGGACACTTTAGAAGAACGATATGCAATAAAATTCTGTTTTAAACTGGGAAAATGCCACAGAAACGTACGGAATGCTTCAGACTACTTTTGAAGCATCTTGCATGAATCGAGAATCAGTTTTTGAGTGGCATAAGACATTCAAGGAAGGCAGAGAGTGTGTGAGGGATTATGAGAGGTGTGGGAGGAGTAAGGAAGTCAGAACACCAGAGTTAATTGGCCAAATAAAGAATTTCATGGATAAGGAACGTCGTGTGTCTATAGAGACAATAAGTGCACAGTTTGATGTCAGGGTTGGAACTAAACACACCATTATTCACGAGGAACTGAAGAGGCGGAAGATTTGCGCGAAGTTTGTCCCAAGGGTGCTCAGAGAAGATCAGAAAGAAAGACATTGTCATGACAGCAGAGAGATGGTCGAGCTGATCAATTCAGATCCCGCAGATCTTGATGCTCTGGTGACCTGCGATGAAAGCTGGATCTACTGCTCTGACCCAGAGACCGAGAGACAGAGTTCTCGGTGAAAGCAAGCTGGCTCTCCCAGACCCAAGAAGGCCAGGCAGAGCAAATCCACCCACAAACTTTTGATGGTCCCTTTTTTTGACAGCACTGGCATGATCTACATGCACTGGGTTCCCACTGGACAGACAATCAACAAGGAATACTATGTTGAGGCTTTAAAGGAGTTCAGGAAGAGATTCCGTCGGAAGAGGCCAGCACTCTTCAAATCGCGTCAGTAACATTTCCAACAGGACAATGCACCAGTACACAACTCCATCCTTGTCACAGACTATTTGACCAAGATGGGCATCAAGACAGTTCGTCACCCTCTCTATAGTCCAAACATTGCTCCCTGTGACTTTTGCTTATTCCTTAAGCTCAAGGAAAAACTTAGAGGCTGTCGTTATGAGACAATTGAGGAGATGAAAGAGGCTGTGACGAAGGTCATTGATACACAAGAGGACTTCCATGGGAACGGTACAACAAGTGCATTGCAGCTGGAGGAGATTACCTCGATGAGGAATAGAGTTTCATGTGTGTACTATCAATAAAAGTGCCCATACGAAAAAAGTCTGAAAACTTATTGAAGGCACCTCGTATGTACTTTCCAAACCCTAGAGACAATTCTGATTGTGTCATCCCCATGAAAGTTTAAGTAACGGATTTTTAGAGGTCATAATTCGAATATTTTACGTTTTAGACCTTTTTTCTGCCATTTGCAGCATCGAGCACTTTTTATACGCTTTTTTATTTGCATTTATATATATATATATATTTCTTATCTTTAATAACATGATTCAATTTACAGCCTTGTGCCACACTAAGCTTAGTTTAGTGAAGGATAAACGAGGAAGTGCCATGTGCCTTGGTGCATTATTTTGTCGTTAAAAATGAATTCATTCAAAATGAGAAATTAATCTAATAATTATCTTATTACAATTACAATCGTCTTGTAAAGTGTGAAGCCAAAATATGTCACGGATAATTTAACAGCTCTGAATTAATCCTCCCGACCGAAAATTACATTCACTTCTTATCTCTAATATACGAAGAGTTATATTTCCCTTCTGGTAATAATATAAGTGAAAAAATCTTCTCGTCGAGAGATGCTTCATTATAATAATCGGCATGTCGGTCTAGAATGTGTTGACTGTATCCCGGCAGAGGAGTAAGTCTCCCTTAAAAACGTGGGGAGGGGTCCTCTGTGTGTCACTAAACTGCATCAGGTTTTGAAGATCCAGTTTTGGATTTTTGAGAAGTATGCAGTTACTTCTTCATTGTCATTACTACCAGGTCCACTTAGACAAAAAGTTTTAGTACCTATATGGTTACCACTTATGGGTCAAATAGATATATTTGACGATTATTGATACGAGATCGGAATAGTTGAATTCGTTTTACGAGGAAAATCTTTTTGTATCAAGAATAATTACTTGGTGCTTTGATTATTTACACATGATTATTATTACTATTAAATTGAAATCATTTAATTCCTTTCAAATTATTGATGTTTCATAGAAATATATGAAATCATACAACTGTGCATAAATTTTTTAAATCATAGGTAGTTACTGGAAGTTTTAATTGTTTACGAACAATCGTTAACATTCGTTACTTGGGACCATATAATTTCCTAAAATACTTGAAGGCATATAATCGTGTAGAAATAATTTGCATTCGAAGCTTTAATTTCTTATAAGCGATTATTATTATTAGTTATTTGGAACCACACAAATGTTTGAAAAAAAATGACTTCGGCATTAAATAATCAAACAAGGGTTAATATGCTGTTGAACCAACCAACCAACCAACTATATCATTGTGCATAATTTTACAATCAGAGCGTATTATGAAAATTTCAATTCTATCTTTTATAAACTCTTGTTGACTTTCAGTAGCATAGGGTTACCAGGGACCCTGTGAGAAACTATCCGAGAATAAAGCCTAAGATTGATTTCCACGGAAACTAGAATTGATACATAGTCCACGATATCGCTCAGTTATCGTCAGAGTAAATAGAATTGGAGAGCCGAGCTCAAATTCTGGCCAATGCTGATAGCATCTTACTTTCGGCTTATGACCTTGGGAAAGGCAAGAATTCATCTGCTCCTCCAGCAATGAGTAAAATCTTGGCCAGATTAGGCTCTTTAACTTTGGAACAGCAACCAGTTTACGAGAAGGAAAACCCTGAATTCAAACCAGCTGTATTACCCTTAAAATCAATCTTCTTTCGCACCCTTCTCTCGGTGTACAATATGGTGCACAAGAACAGTGTTGAATTATAGGTTAGTAGTAATTTAAGCTATCAGTCAAAGACTCTAACACCATGACTGCCAGCCATTTACTTGGTATAGACTTCCTTAATAATGAACACAATAACAATTATGTCATGTCGTTCTTATGTAAATTAATGAACATAATGCACAAAAGAAAACTCATTTAAATAAGAAAAAATATTTATGCATATATATGCCAATTTTTTTAACATATTCCCGCAACCGTGCTAACGCCACAATATCTTACATTATGTTAAATCGTTAATATATGTGATCAAAGCTTCGTGTCACTGACAGAATTTAGCTATTATATATATAAACTAAGTGCATAGTAGATAATTTTAATAGAGAAAAGAAGGATGTGTCAATAAAAAATATCATTACCAACCAGACGACTATATTTATATATAATATTATTAATATGTTATCAAAGTGCAATATGTATTGCATGTACTAACAAATAGAGTTTACCTAATTTGCATTATGCTTTTAAAAACAGATTCTAATAAATAACTGACTTTTGAGTAACATCGTAGGTCTCTCGAAAAGGTTGAAGAAAAAAAGTTGATGAGCTGAGGTTGTCACTTATGGTTAAAGACATTAGCAAACATGCATTAATAGTTTTTTCCTACTTTTATTAAAAATGTTAATAATTCAGACCAGGCGTCTTATTGAGTTTCCAAACCATCTTTCATCAGGAAAAAGTAAACTTCTGCATCTTCTAAAATTTATATAACAGCCCATAAAGCAGGCTTTTTAACGTTTTAGAAATTAACGAATCGTTTGTAATTTCTTCGACACCAACTTTGCACGTGAATGTCACTGAAATTCTATTCTCATTTAGTATGATCAAGTCAGTTCCTTGAAATCATGGATCATTGAATTTACGTTTCGTTGTTGGAAAGGTCTGAATGCAACAAAAGTTTATCGAAAGAGGCTGGAATCCCTCTGAATCCAATAAAGTCGAGTGATATAATAAGGTAGTATTAGAGCTCTCTTGGTAAATGTAATGCTTTCGGTCCCGAAATCATTCCTGAATTCAAAGTCATTTGATGAAAGCAGAAGTGATCGTGCACACACACACACACACTCAGATTCACAAGCACACTCAAAGAACCACATACACACAAGCACATACATCTGCATACGTACACACATGTACACCCTACCTCATACACGCACAAGCACACACACTTACAAGAACTCACTCCTGAACGCACACACACACACATTCACTCACATGCAAAATCACATATACATAACACACACACACACACACACACACACACACACACACACACACACACACACACACACACACACACACACACATATATATATATGTGTGTGTGTGTGGCGTATCCTGAAAAATAAGCTAGACTAAACATTAATAATATTATCATAACTTACGATTTTATGTTTTTTTTATTCCAATCATGTTTTCCTCATATCCCATATTAGCGAGCAAATTTGCCCGTTTTACAAAGAAAATGGGTTAATTTCTACATTTTATCATCCAGAGTACGAAGGCAGTCTGAAGGTTAATAATATTTATTTTCTATTCCTTACGATATAAGCAATTAAAAAATAATTTATATGATTCAGGAACACAATTTGAGTTACATAGTGTTATCCAAGGCACAAAAGAAATTTGAAGGAAAAAATGGCATTTTTAAAAAATCTCTACTTAAGAAAATAACTCATACTAAAAGTGTCTTATGCTTATCATCCACTTACGTAAACACACACACACACACACACACACATATATATATATAAATATATATGGGGGGCGGTTAAATCAATAATAAAGACAACAATAATGTGCTCCATTGTTATCTTAGGAGTAATCTTGCACAAAGAAAGTATTGAAAAAGAATGATCGAAGTTTTGGTTATCCACAAATTTAATACAGGCTTAAAACTTACTAACAAAGCCAGAATAAATTTAAAGAAAGGTTGGTTTTCTGTCTTTGAGATCGTAGAAATAAGTAGACATGTCAGTTTTAAAGAAAATGACTCCGAATTGAAACTTAAAATACTGAAAACCAAAATACCACACACACAAGCACCACAACATCGATGTTAATGCAAGAAGAAAATCATTACTGAAAAGAATACTACTTTACCATCCTTCAGGAATCAAGACTGGAAAAAAAGTTAAGATAGAAACCAAAAAGGCAAACAAATTATTCACGATTATCCAAAGAGGCAACATCATTGACGTAAATGAGATAATTTATGCAGGAGCAAAACTAGTTTGTGATAAACTTGGTATCCCCAAAGGAGCTCCCAAAAATTCCCAGTCTGGAAGGAAAATGATTCTAGATGGACAAATAAAGAAACTGCGACAGTAAAGAAAAGAGCCAGGGAAAAAAAAACATGGAAGAAATATACTGGGATGAAAAGATTAAAACAAAACAAACAGCCGACAAAATTGGTAATACAACGTTAAGAGATATATGTCAAGATAATGCCAAAAGAATGGAGACTCAAAAGATATCAGGAAATGGTCAAGCATTCTAAACAAAACAGGATCTTCCAAAATAACTAAGTAACCTGATGCAAAAGAAACAGAACAATTTTAGAGTAAAATATGGAAACAGAAATAACATAACAAAAACGATCAAATGGATAAATAACATGAAAAAATAATTACACGGAATCGAAGAAAGACCCGAAACAGCCATAAACCTGAAGTCACAAAGATCGATACTGAAGAATGTATCAAATTTAAAAGCACCAGGGCATGATGGTATATATGGATTCTGGTTTTAAAAGTTTACGTCCATCCATGAGAGATTGGCTCAACAACGGAGTAAAAAGCAAATAATCCTATTTACCAACCCCTCCGCTCGGACAGGATATGACACACGGTCAATTTTTAAGTGGAGTTTAACAGATTTGGATTCAGAGTTTTCCTTCTCCTAGACTAGTTGCCTCACCAAGGCTGAAGAACCCAGTCTGCCCTACTATTTACCCATAGCTGGAGGGAGAATAATTGGATTCTTACCTTTCCCAAGGGTATTAGTGCTATGTGAAATGCAATCAGTCTCGCCCAGGATTTGAACTCGAGTCGCTGTATCCATTTCCTACGACGATAACCATTACACCACCATAATGAATGATAAATGGGGGAATCTACCTTGATCCAGAAAGACTTCCGAAACCATCTCCAGCAGAGATAGACCGATAACATGTCAACCTATGATGTGGAAAATCCTGACCGCATAGATTATAGAAGAGATCTTTTACCCTCTTGTATACCGTGGATTATTTCCGATAGAACACAATTGAGGAACACGAAGAATCGGTAACCGACTAGATCATTACATCCTCAAAAAGATCAAAACGAGGAGGAAAAAGGTTGCCATAGCATGGATTGATTACAGAAAACCGATAATATGGTCTGCACACTTAGATAACGACGTCTTAAACTTCATTACAAACACCTTGAAAAACTGGAAAGTGGAATTAACTGATGGAAAGAAAACTCTAACAGAGGTGAAAATCCAAAATCTTGTGAGCCATTATTATATGTAATAGCAATGATACCACTCAGTTATATAACTAGGAAGTGCACTTGAGACTACAACTTTACAACATCACAAGAAAAGATTAATAATCAAATGTACATGGACGACATCGAACTGTTTGCTCAAAATGTAAAAGCATTAGTGACTTCGATGCAAACAAAAAGAATATACAGTCGGGATATAGGAATGGAATTTGGCTCGAAAAACATGCTAAGCTGATAACGAAAGGAGAAAAAAGATAAAAACGGATCACTAATTAGCGGCCAGAAAACAGGATCTTGTGCTGATTAATAGTTGTTGTATTGTGGGTTTTGCCGTTCCAGTGGACCTCAGAGTAAAAATGAAAGAAAGCGAAAAGATTAACACATTCATGAACCTTGCCAGAGAATTAAAAAGTCTGTGGAACATAGAGAGATGGTGGTACCAATTGTTGTTGGTGCGTTTGGAACGATTCCCAAAAGCTAGGGACAAAGAGTTGAAGAATTGGAAATCAAAATAAGAATAAAGAACATCCGGACCACTGCATTATTAAGATCGGTTAGAGTACTCAGAAAAGTCCTGGAGACCTGAGGAGACTTGCTGTCACTTAGACTTCAGTGAAAATCCACCAGCAAGCGTTGGTGGGAAAATTCCCAAGGAATGAAATAATGATTATAGCAGCAGTATAAAACGACATCATAAGGAACAATTATGTTAAAATAAAAAATAGTTAGACGCAACAGAAGAGCTAGTGTAGATTATGTGGTGATAGAAACGAAACGATTAATCACATAATAAGCGAATGCAACAAATTAGCACAAAAAATTATAAGACTAGACACAACTGGGTTGGGAAAGTGAATAGAATGACAGGTAAAAAAATAAAAAGTATTGAATACTTTATGAGTTTAGCAATATAATAAATAATAAATACGAGTATTTCTCGGACCGGTGCACAGGATAAAGAACAATACCTAACACTTCCTTGTCAATGTGGACGAAAAAAGGCTACATTGTAACTCTGTTCTGTTCGTGGGTAGTTGCTATGGAATGAGTATGGGAATTAATGGGGATTTATTTTGGCTTTCGAGAAAGATGAACAAAATCTGTAAGAAAATGAAGTTGATTAACATTGGCATAATGGTTACAGTGTTCGCCTATGGCCCGGGAGACCTGGGTTCAATCCCATGTCGAGTCATACCAAAGACTCCAAAAAAGGTACTTGATGCTACCTTGCCTAATACTCAGCATTATAAGGAATGGATCAAGGGTAAAGTGGAGCAATCCAGGGAAAGAAGTAGCGCCCTCCCCTACACCTCGGTGTAGTAGCTATCGAAAAAGGAGCCTTCGGGTCACCCTCGACTACGGTCGCCAACTTTACTTACTTACTAAGTAAAATGTCGATACTGAAAACAAAACCAATTTGAGGTGAATTAACCCATTAGATGTTACGTTTAATCTTGAAAATGAGGAATTCCAATTCTACAGAAAACAAAATAATTCTCCCATTTACATCTACACTTCTTCAAATCACCCACTCGTTGGCTCCCCCCCCCAATATATATATATATATATATATAACGTTAAAATATATCAGTATTACATTTAATTTAGTCTGGAACAAGCAATATTCTTTTGTTCTATAAGTCTTTTTGGTTATTTTGCTCGTATGAATGTGAACTCTTGGATTTTACTTAAACTCGATCACAGCATTTTATCCTATTTACCCAACCCCTCCGCTCGGGCAGGATATGACACAAGGTCAATTTTTTAAGCGGAGTTTAACAGGTTTGAATTCAGAGTTTTCCTTCTCCAAGACTAGTTGCCTCACCAAGGCTGAAGAACCTAGTCTGCCCTACTATTTACCCATAGCTAGAGGGAGAATAATTGTTTTTTGTTTTTTGTCTGAATATTTACTTAGGATTAAGTAATCATGTTAAACAATTATTTTACATCTTAAGCTTCAAATGGCACTGATTAATCTAATAAGTAATTCTTAATTAAACCTAAATTAGTTTATTACAACAATTATTTGCTATTTTTTTTTCCTTTGGTGCTTGGAAATTTAACTTTTGTACGGCAAGTTTTGACGGAACATGGGCTTCCACTGATTATTGTTCATTGTTAGAAACTTTTTTTCGATGAGCGTCCCATTTTACCCTGGTTGGGAACATTTTTTTTACGTTAAAACCTTCCCTTGCTTTTAATAATAGATATAAAATCTACGAGTTCTACACGAAACTATTTAACTGTCAAAAGAGTCCAAAGAAACTCTTCTAAAATATTAATACATTCAGTCCTTGTAGCGTATAATAAAATAGTCTAATATTATCAAATTACGAAAGTTTTAATGCAACCCAGGACATCAAGGATTGGATAAAATGCTGTTAAGATCTATCATAACTATTTATTTAGCTTATTTTTTTCTCAAAGAGTTAAGTATATGTAATTATGATATATATATATATATATATATATATATATATATATATATATATATATATATATATATATATATTCCAACTCCAAAGTAAGATAATAATAAACCAGAATAAAAACTCACATTATCGATCGTCAGGTGAGCCCGTATTCAACACTCACCTGAGGATCGAAAACGTGGAACTGTACGCCGTGAGGAGATTTTCACACACACACACACACACACACACACACACACACACACACACACACATACATATATATATATATATATATATATATATATATATATATATATATATATATTACGGAATAGGACAAAAATCATGACGTTTAAATACAACCCAAGAAATCAAAATTTCCAAATCATGGTGTTAAATATATCATTGGTATTTATGAAGCTTATTTTAATCTCGAACAATTGAAAAGTTTATATATATATATATATATATATATATATATATATATATATATATATATATATATATATTAAAATAGATTCCCTCACCATATTTTATATTAATAGACTAATATAGGTCTTTGACATCTCTGTTTTATGTAAGTGACATGTTTTTTCTTGCTTAAACAATAGGGTTGTTTCATTTGTTAAAAATTACTTCTTAATTTGAACTTCGGAATTCATTCTTTAGAGAAGTAGGGTATATGCTATTATATGATGCCATTCTTCATTTACCAACTTCACTTGTTAAACATTTGTGGATTGGGGAAGGGCGTTGGACAAAGACATGTGTAATAACAAAACCGAAAAGCTTTTGTCACTTTAACGGACTGAATGGAGACGAGAGCGGAAAATCAGCCCCGTTGACCAATAAGAACAAAGATGGAGAACGATTTTAGATCGAGGAGAGAGAGAGAGAGAGAGAGAAAAGAGGACAAAAATAAAAAGAGAGAGAAAAACAGATAAGGAAAAAATAAAAATAAAAAGTGATGAGAGAGAGACAGAGAGAGAGAGAGAGAGGGGGAGAGAGAGAGAGAGAAAGATAGAGCGATATATATATATATATAGAGAGAGAGAGAGAGAGAGAGGAAAGAGAGAGAGAGAGAGGGAGTTAGATAAAGAAAGAAAGAGGGCAAATAGCAAAATAAAAAGAGGAGGGGGCCTATTTTAGAGGCATCGTCACTAGAATATATATATATATATATATATATATATATATATATATATATATATATATATATATATATATATGAGTTGGCCATATTTCATAGTCTCCGCTTTCTCCATCACCACACCTATGTCTATATTCGTAACCGCTAAATCAAAAAGTGTATGCATACGTGGGTGTGGGTCGGTATTGGCTAGAGTCTTCTAAAAACTTGAAAGAAAACTTGTGAAATAGGTTTCGAGTACGAGGCCGAAGAACGGTATTAATATACAAAAATAAGACGAATATGCAAAAGTGTGGGTGTGGGATTTTCCCCCTGTTCTACGTGTGTGTATAACAAAAAGACCAGTGTGCGAAGACGGATAAAAGAAAGATTCGAAAAAAGTTTTAAAAAAATAGAAGACGTAATAATTTAAGTAGAAAAAATAGAGAAGCACGGATGGAAAAAGAGATAAAAAGAATAAAAAAGAGAAGAAAATTTTGATTTGCAAAACGAAAATAAAACATTCTAAAACATCCCAGCAGGAACATTATAAAACACTTCAACATACAAATGAAAATATTGTCAAATTTCAGTTTCCTAGTTTTCAACATTTGAATATGACAAGAAAATCAAATGTATCATGCTATGTAACGTATGGGCTTTTTTCTTAAGGTATTATTGACTAGTCTATTTCACACAGAGTTTAGAATATTCTGACTGCATTCGCTGACTTTATCCCAAAAGGATATTTATCCATGCCTACCACCTGGCAGGATTTGACATTAGTGGGGATTTAGGGGAAGGGAGTCACTGATGGACAATGCTGGTCATAAGATTACTGGGTGCAATGTAAACTATGCTGGCCTTTACTAAGTCTCCCAGCATTTATGCCAGATGGCCCTGCAGGGCATAGACTCACTTCGTGCAATGTGAGTCTATGGTAGTCTCCCTGTACGTATCTCAGGTGATCTTGCTGGACATTGATTCCCTTGACTCCGGCAGATCCAGTGCAATGTGAATCTATGCTTGTCATTGATATTCCAGCCAGCATGTATGCCAGCCGGGGTTAGGTACCCTCAGGGCGAGCCCCGGGGCCGGATAAAGAAAGAGGGGTCCTGGATATGGCACTAAACTACATCTGATTTTGAGGTTCCAGTTTTGGAGCTCTGGGTGGGTGGAGTACTCCTTCATTACAATTACTCCTGTATCTACTTCGACCCGAACTGGTAGTACTTATTAGGGTGCCATCGATGGGTTAAATAGGTATGTTTAGAATCTCTTCGAATTCGATGGGAATACTTGATGCCATTGAACTGAAAATTAATTGTAGTTGTTTTTTCAATATATACTTCTTTACCAATGCTCTTAATTCAGCAAGAAATATGAATCACTCAGACTGAATGCAATGAGGATTCCATGTAAAAATCTAACTTATAAGGATATGTTAAGCTTCATATTTATTGGTCTGTCTTGTCTAATAAGCCTCAAACAAAACTTGATAATAAAATTGATATAGAGAGATTGGTTGGTTGGTTGGTTGGGTTTTATGGCGTATCAACCTTTGTAGGTTATTTAACACCAAATTCTGTCTATATGTATATACATTCAACTAAAGATTTCTAAACGAATATTTAGTTGGTAAAATTTTCAATGAGCAAGATTTCATTTGTTTGCACTTGATTGACTAAAGAGAGATAAGAATGTCTCTTTATAAAAATAGTTACTTTTTGTTAAATAATAATGTATATGATATTACTCTTCAGAAAACACACACACACACACACACACACACACACACACACACACATATATATATATATATATACGTGTGTATGTGTGTTTATTATACACAAATTCTTACACACACATATACGAGAGGGTGCTAAGAGATTGTCGTGCTTACCAAGAAGGGAATGAGCTAGAACTATGAAACATGGATGCTATTCAACAAAAACATTATGGTTATCATCGTAGGAAATGAAACCGACGATCTTGGTTCAAATTTTGGACGAATCTGTTCGTTTCATTTCGCTCTAATGTTGTAGAGGAGCGTTTGGGTCTATAGATTTCTCATCCTGAATCTCAAACTCTTTCATTGTGCCCTAATTAACCGTAAAGTAACTCTATATGTCTAATAGATTAAACAGATTTACTCTAGTATATATCCGTATGACGTTTCCACTAGTAGTGACAAAAATATATTTCAATAAGTATTATGTCTTACATAAAGTTCTGTTCAAACGAGCTAGTGTCAATTCACGATATGACTGTTCACAAAAAATTAATAGCATCGATTAGTCATGATTACTACGTCCAAGTTACAAAAACAGAAGCGAACAGTACTAGAAGTTTGGAGCCCTGGAAGGTTGATCAAATTATACAAAAATATTAGTGTAATTCATCCCGATGATTGAATTGATGGGAAAAATATCTACCAATTAATTACTTCGATCAGCTCATTTAAAGACAAGATTGCAAATCTAACGTTGGAAATAAAATTTATACTTGTTGAACACTTTCTGTACAATCCTAAAATTGCAGTTTTATTCAAATGATGACTAATTTTCTCGTACCAATAAACCAGGTTTCTAACAATTATAAAAAGTTTGGAGCATTTAGAGAGAGTCGAACTAACAATTAATAAATGTTGGGGATTATTTTGTTTATGTAGCCTATGTCAAATCAACAGGAATATTGTCTTCTTTTAATAAAAATTTTTCTCGGAAATTTATATATATCTATATATATTTATAAATGCAATGAATCCAAAATCTTGTAGCTTTCGTTTTCACAACACATATTTAGATTATATCAACATCTGTTGAAGATAACCCAATCAGAGAACATAGATTTCTAAGATACTTTTTCTATCACGGCTTTAAAATTCTCGGATATTTCATGAAGAGTTTGACTGTTAATAAAGATGGTGGGTCTGATCGTTTTCGATCTTGTACACTCCCACTCTCACAGAACTCTTCAAACCAATGTAATATTTCAGACTTGTGAAGAAGTGTCGACTGGGGAAATTTTACTTTTCTAAGTTTCACACGCGAAATAATTTTCAAAAATTTCATTCAAGGAGGAATAATATAGCTTACCAAACACAAATACCCTTGGGAAAGGTATGAACCCCCTTATTCTCCCTCCAGCTATGGGTAAATAGTAGGACGGACTAGGTTCTTCAGCATTGGTGAGGCAACTAGTCTAGGAGAAGGAAAACTCTGAATTCAAACCTGTTAAACTCCGCTTAAAAATTGACCTTGTGTCATATCCTGCCCGAGCGGAGGGGTTGGTAAATAGTACCAAACACAAAGGAACAGCTGCTCAAGTGAGGCTAGCACCAGCTACACTCTTTTTAACAGTTGTTGTTTCAATAGAGTGTTACCACATGATTAATGCTGTAACAGAGAATTAGATGCGCATAAATTCTAACTTGATATCCTAAGAATTTCCTTTTTTATTCATCATCAAGTCGTGCTGATAGCACGGACCCCTAACACTCTCCTTCCGCTAGACGGCATCCAGTGTCCACACAGAGCTGATATATGTAAGTATTTGATGGTCGGTCAACCCTGGTGCATCTATGTGTAAAGATTCTATAGGAAAATATTATTTATGAGTTCACCCTTACTACATCAGCAGTGTCCAGTAAGTATTGTTCGTATTCCTTGGATGGTTTATGTGATTGGAGGCAAGTAACCGCACAGCTGCTATTTTGGGGGGTGTTGCTTCCTGGATGGATCAAAAATAGTATGTAGCATTCTTATGTAGTTCCCACGTTGCGTTTTCTCCAATCATTTCGTTAGAATTCCGGTAGTGCAAACGTACAGTAGTTCCGACACGACCACTGCTTAGAAAGAATATTTTAATACACTCGTATGTGCACACACACACACACACACAGACACACACACACACACACACACACACACACACACACACACACACACACACACACACAACAGGATGGAAATAAATTTATAATCCTAAAGTAACCGGTCTTTGATTTCTTCTTAAAGAAAGTATATATATATATATATACTTTCTTAGTATATATATATATATATATATATATATATATATATATATATATATATATATATATATATTGTGAATGTGTGTGAACGAGAGACAGACAAACAGAGACAGAATGAGGAACAAAAATGATAAGAGGAATAGGAATAATCATTTGAAGTTATTTATGTTTTAATTGTTCTCATTTAGTTTTGACCTGAGGTCATTGTGAGGAGAAAAGTCTTTGTAAAAAAATTTTTAGAAAGTTTTTAAAATACTTTTAAAAAGGGTTGAAACGGCACAAAAAGAAGCAACGAAAAATGAATTGGTAACATGGATTGGTTTGGTTTTGTTTTATGGTATATTAACCATTGTTGATTATTCAATCCCAAATCCATTTTTGTACATATAAACAGTTCTATTTCGAACAATTCACTTGAAACAGTTTAGTTCTATTTGAAACCATTGATAGGACCCTCTCAGGTGCTACCATTCCGAACCAGAGTGGACCTGGGAGCGATGGCAATAAAGGGTTATTCTGCATTCCCCAAAGCTCTAGCAATACTGGAGCCTCATCATCAGATTGTTTAGAGTCATATCCTGAACACTTGTTGGGAGAGTCTTACCCCTCTGCAAAGATGCAGACAATGAATTCTGCAATCCCAGCCAACTGGGCCATGAATTGGTAACGTAGCATATCCATTCGTTTAAGGAACATTATTATTTTGGTGAGGGCAACACTTTTCACTTGCATGCATATTTTAGATTATATATATATATATATATATATATATATATATATATATATATATATATATTGTGAAAATGACAAATGTATTTTAAAAATAAAGCAATATAATAAGGCGGATCTTCAAAGGTTGTATTGAATACACGATTAAGACATTTATCTCCTGAACATTATTTAAACAGCATGACTGAAAAATATGAAAGAATTCCTTTTTATTTATTGAATATCAGTTTCAGGTTTTTATAGAAATTTCTGTTCCGTTTTTTATGCAAGCAAAAAAGATTTATCATATTCGTTCCAATTTTTAATAAAAACTGAGTTATATTTTGAAGTTGTTTTTCTTTGATACGCAGGTGGTAAACAAGATGCACAAAAAACAATTATTTGTGGACATATTTTTAAGCATGGTAATTTGATGAACATCTAGCAGTATATCGGTTAGACACACACACACACACACACACACACACACACACACACACACACACACACACATATATATATATATATATATATATATATATATATATTTATGTATCAGATGTCTATTTCTCAAGATGACTGTTTTCTCAATAATATCTGGGTATTGGATGAGTTGTAATAACTGATTATTTTTTTAAAAGAAAGAATGATAAATATCAAAATAGATCGTATTTGTCGTCTGTTACGACAAAAAATAAAATCTATTCTGTTGCCCAGTCGGCTGAGGCTGTAGAATACACTGACTGTCCCTCTGCAGAGGGGTACCCCCCCCAACGAGTGTCCTGGATATGACACTAAACAATCTGATGGTGAGGTTCCAGTAATGCTGGAACTTTGGGGAATGCGGAGTACCCCTTGATTGCCATCGCTCCCCGATCCACTTTGGCCCTGAGTGGTAGCACCTAATACGGTCCTATCCATGTGTCAAAATGAATTAAATCGTGGTTTTAAGAGTTTATTGTTAATGCATTTAAACTTCGTATTTAAACTTAACTGAATTGTTTAAATAAAACTGTTTTGACATTTAAACTGCTTACTTATGTTAAACTGAATTATCTGAAATAAAAGTGTTTTTACATTTAACTCTGTGTATTGCCATCGGTCCCAGTTCCACTCTGGTCCAGAGTGGTAGCACCTGATAGGGCCCTATCTATAGTTAAAATAGAACTAAACTGTTTGATTATACTAAACTGAGTGGTTTGTAATAGAACTGTTTTGACATTTAACTGCATGTGGACAAAAATTATACTTATAATAAAGTAAATTGTTTGAATTAGAACTGTTTGACTAAACCGAATAGCTTGAATTAGAAAAGTTTTTGACTATTAAATTGTGTACTTATGCTAAACTGAATTGTTTGAAATAGAATTGTTCATTTGTATAAAAATGGATTTGGCATTATAAAGGTTGATATAACTTAAAACCCAAATAAACAAACAACTATTCTGATATATAGTCAAATACGCACATAAATTCACTTCTACACATATTTCTACGCACATGTGCATACAGACATGACCTTGTGAGTAGAGTATTCGCCAATGGCTCGGGAGACCGGGGTTCAGTCCCAGGTCGACTCATACCAAAGACTCAAAAAATGGTTCTTGATACCTCCTTGCATAACTCTCAGCATTATAAGGTACGTATCAAGGGTAAGTGGAGAAACCCAAGGAAAGGAGTAGCACCTGTATTAGCTAATGAAAAGGGAGCCTTTAGTTCGCCCTTGACTACGGTCACCAATATTACTTATATGTATATATATGACTGTGTTAAAAAAAGAGCCTTGATCATAAAAGTGGATGACTAAACGTTTGAGTTGTATCTTGAACTGAAAGTTTTACTGTTTGATGAATGTGATCAGTATTTACTGAATTAATTGTTTTATATATTTTTCGAATGAAATAAATGCCAATATTACACACACACACACACACACACATATATACATATAGTCATCCACGGACAGACTGTTTCGTTGTATCACAACTCTTCTGGGTGGCTAGACACGCAGGACGCTTCAATTTGGGATCGAAACCCACAAAGATTTACGCTCGACATAGTTTCTAACCCCTCAGCCATTTCGACGACATACTTCAGCTCAGGAATTATAACGCATATGTATTAGCTTTCGTTTATTTACAATTTGCGTTATCGGATATCAGAGTGCTCAATTCGTTAGAAGAGCTTTGTATTACGCGGGGGGCAGCCGTTTATTCCTTCGCCACAGTGCTCAACCCCCGGTAAGGGAGCGTAATGCCGATTATATATATATATATATATATATATATATATATATATATATATATATATAACGTTTGGATAACGTAGAAATAGAGTCAACTTGGTCTGATAATTTGACAGTCACCAAGCACCGTTGATTCTGTTGGTACACTTTCCTAAGTTAAATTTACATATATTCTGTCAACGATATTGAGCTCTCTTTATTCATGAAAGAACCTATATTATTGACACATATATACGCACACGTACATATGTACGTGTGAGTCTGGATGTATATATAGTGTTTGCTATACTCATAAATAAACTGAGCACAATATCGGTGATAGAGCATATATATCTAAGTTAGGATAACGTAGACATAAGGTAAACTTTGCTTGGTTATGGTCAGTTTTTTGCCAATCAAAGTGTCGGTAAGAAATGACAGACACTTCCCCCATCCATAATAGCTACGATTGTTGGGGACGTTACGTTACAAGGGTAATCCCTTTAAGATGCATCTTTAATACAGTTTCAATCCTGTAGTGTATGGTTTTAAATATTACCTAATGATATCCGTTTTGATTAAATGATTATACAATCCAGGAGAACTGGGTTCAATCCCAAGTCGAGTCATACCAAAGACTCAAAAATGGTACTTGATACCTCCTTGCTTAATACTTACCATTATAAAGGAGGGACCAAGGGTAAAGTAGAGCAATCCAGGGAAAAGAGTAGTGCCCTCCTTTACACCTTGGTGTAGTAGCTATCAAAAAGGGAGCCTTCGGGTCACCCTCGACTACAGACACCAACTTTACTTTTATGGTTTGTTTAGAAGAATATAACTTTTTAAAGAATTATTTGGATTTTACTTATGGGTGATACTGTAACAGCCACAACAATTATCGTATGAATGAACTTTCTGTTTTTTCCCGTAAATATGTAAAGACATTTGACATAAAGTCAATACAAGTTAAAAGATGGGGAAAATCTGTTTTTATTTAACCATTAAGTCACAATGATCTTTTTATACATGAAACAGTTTATATTGTATTGTCGAGCAGAAAGGACGTTTACCGATATAATTCCCCTTCTAGGAATTCCTTCAAAAATATAGAAGTAGGGTAGAGGAATAAAATCTACTAATATTAATGAATAGTTGTTTATATAGCCTGTGATATCACAAGTAGGATATATTAAACAAATATATTAACTTCTATTTGCTCTAAAGATCACATTATTATGTTAATAAACCGGACCGTTAAAATAAGGTAGAGAAAATCACCAGTTCATTATTGTCACTTTAATCTATATAGATACTGCCAATGTTTTGTGTTTTTTTCAGAATCCAAGATTATTTTTAAAATAATGTTTGTATTGGGTTGTTTCAGTCTTTAGTAATTAAATTTCGAACAAAGAAGTTTAACTATTTTTTCACATTTAAATAAAAGGAATCGACAATTTCAAATTCTGGACGAAATGACACAAAAAAGTTCCCAGTCCAACCAAGAATAGAATGAACTTTCACTTGTATTCAAAAAGGTTAAATAATCTCTAAAAGTGATGTGCCAAATGTACTGAATTGAAGTTTCAAATCAAATGGCTTAAGGTAATTCTCTTCTTGGTCGATTCAAGATATTTTCGAACAATATTTCGCCTGAAAATGCGACAATACTAATCGAACAAACGAATATATAGATTATACGTATAATATGTAAATGTTTCGTTTCTAATTAGGATATCTTTATTTCCTTATCATCTTAATTTCAGCATGCCAGATTAAAAAGTGTATGACAAAATTGGAAAAGAGAAAATATATCAAATGTTTCAAGATATATTAAAAGTCTGACAGGAGATTCATCTATATAGATCTAAGATTATTATACAAGGATAGACGATTGACAAAACTTTGCGATATCGTCAAGTATTGCTGAAACGTTTGTGATAATGATTTTTAAACCTGAAAACCATTCCTTATCCCAAGGTTAGTATCTGATAGTGGTTTTGTTGGAGTCACTGTTGCGGTTTTTACAACGGTACTTCTCTGCCTATATATATATTTATATATATCATCATGTCGTACCATCAGCACGGATATCCTTGACCTTCTCTCGCCACCCCTCCCTATCGTCCATTGCTCCCGGCAGGTCTTCAGAGCTATATTCCGTTTCGGCACTGAGCTGCTGTATGTAGGTTCGAGCTGGTCGTCCTGCCTTTGTGGGGGCATGTAAAGGGGTCCACAAGTGTACTTCTTTTATGAGCTCGTCCCTACTTCTCGAGCAGTGTCCTGCATGTCTGGTCTGTCTAATTTTGATGATTTTCGTGAGGGGTGATAGGTGGCCGTATAACTGCTGCTCTGTGGGGTGCTGGCTCCAGGACTTTTTCAAAATTGCTCGCAGCATTCTTGTGTAGTTGCCGTCAAGCTTTTTCTCCATCCGTTCGTTTAGCGTCCATGTAGTGCATCCATACAGCAGTATCGATACGACCACTGCTTGGAAGAAACTGCGTTTCATTTTATCAGTCAGGTCTGACTTCAATATCACCGATAGCCAATTGATAGCTATCCATGCCTTCGCAAGTCACATGTTGATGTCTATCTCGGTTGATGATACACAACTTCCTAGGTACGTGAACTTGTCAACTAGCTTCAGGGAGCAACTGTTTAGTGTAGAGATATCGCCTGTTTGATTAAATCACATATATTCCGTCTTGTGAGCATTGACATGAAGGCCAATGGCTGCAGCTGTTCGTTCCAGACTACGTGGTAGGTTTTCGGCTTGGGCGGGTGCTTTTGCCAGAAGCGATATATCATCGACGTAGTCGGCATCGGAAATTGTTTTTGCAGGGTACCTTCTGTTTCTTTCCTTTACTAACTTGAAACCGTTTTCCGTTTTCTTTGATTTTATAAGCGGATAAACCCTCTGACGGCTCAACGGAATGCCTAACCCGGTCCTGGGCACATGAACCCTACGGCTCAACGGCCAGGATCGATGAGTTCGATCGGGGAATTACTGCTGTTCAGCTATAAGGGTGGCTTCTGTAGATGAGAATAAAAACAGCCATCGAAAGATAACCATGACCCACACTCAAACAAATATATATATATATATATATATATATATATATATGCGTAATTTTATGCAAAGGTTTATATTTTAATTTGTTCATATATAACTAAATATGTACCTGAGATTTAGATAGACGGGCAGAGAAAGAACGAGTACTTGTGCATTTGAGAAAGAGGAATAAAGCTAGCGTGCTAGATCGATAGATACGTAGATAGAGAAAGAGAGAGGCAGACCGAACAAATTTGAGAGAGAGAATATGCGTTGGCATTTGACAGAGTATGTGCATGTCTGCGTTTAGATGAGTGAAAAAGTGGGTGGGCCTGTGTGTGATTGCATGTGTGTATGTGTGTGTGTTATTCGTGCATATGTGCACAATTTTAAATTTGTTAACGTTATTTTAACGAGATAATACGTTCAGCCGCGAGGATTTTGGCTACTTAGTTACCAACCTTTAACTTTTTATACCTCAGTGCCCGACATCCAAATCCCCACAATCCCATGTCTTAGCCACAGATTTCTTCTTCTTCTTCTTCTTCTTCTTCTTCTTCTTCTTCTTCTTCTTCTTCTTCTTCTTCTTCTTCTCTCTTTGATATCCCCTGCTTTCTTCCTGTTCCAATGTTTCTGCTCTTGCCAAATATTTTCGCCTACGGCTTCCAACACCGACATCAGCACCATCTCGACCTAAGTTGACGCCATCTCTTGGATATCAGGACGAGGACTCACTGACTCCAAGTAGGGGATGCTTTGGGGAATTCTCTCACCAGTCATTGTGTTTATCCATCTGCATCCTTTTCTTCATTGTACCCGAATTATTTCTTATATTTATTTCTTCTCTTTCGTCATTTTTCCCTTCTTAATCCTTCATTTTTATGACCTTTCGTTTTACATTCATTGTCCTTTATTAATGAACCTGTATTCCTTCTTTCCTTTCTTCCTTCCTTCTATTTTTTTTTATTTTTCTACTTTGATCAATATATTCCTGCATTTTTAAAGTCACTACAGTTAGTCACATTATATTAATTGTTAAAAATTCTTTCTTTCTTTCTTTCTTTCTTTCTTTGTTTGTTTCTTTCTTTCTTTCAATGCTTTCTATTCATGCTGTCGAAGTCTTTGAGAGAAAATCAAATACATATAAATAAGTAGTTTACGTATATTCACTGCCATGTACATGAATACTTCTGAAAGGACAACAATAAAGTATTTACCAATATAATCAGGAATATATATATATATATATATATATATATATATATATATATAGAGAGAGAGAGAGAGAGAGAGAGAGAAGTCAAATCACGTAATCATATTTACTTTTTGATTAATGCCCTGACAAAGGTATGAACTTTCTTTTCGACTGTTTTTTCTACAAGGATGGCGTTGCATTTAATAATCTATGAAGGCTAATATAGCATAAGAAATAACACACACACACACACACACAGAGAGAGAGAGAGAGAGAGAGAGAGAGAGAGAGAGAGAGAGAGAGAGAGAGTCGGGGCTAAGTGTGTAAAGGATTGAATAAAACACCAATCAACAATGTCCGTCCTCACGATAAAAATGCAACGCTAGTGACATGCAAGAAATTGAAATAGGAATTATCTCTCCATGCAGCATATCCTGCAGACCGTTCACTTTTATAGAATCAAGGTGGAGTATCTGTGACATATTGGTTAATGTGTTGGACATAGTAAGTAAGTTCGAACTCTTGTCGTGCTATTACGTTCATTTTCGGACAATTGCCATTGAGAAAGGTAGGAAATTTCTTATTCTTGTCATTTAGGGATTAAATATTACCACTACTGTTCTTTTACAAGGATGGCTTTAACATTTAATGTCCCATGATAGGTGACATATTTTAACAAATAAACTAAGATTGAAACTTTATTGAGTCTTGTTCAGTTCTTATTAAACTCTTTGTGTAATCATCATTTTGAATAAGTTGATTGTCCTGTCTGTGTGATGTTGACTATCCCTTGCGGAAGAGTGAGAACCTCACCTCAAATAGGTACTATTTACCAACCCCTCCGCTCGGGTAGGATATGACACAAGGTCAATTTTTAAGCGGAGTTTAACAGGTTTGAATTCAGAGTTTTCCTTCTCCTAGACTAGTTGCCTAACCAAGGCTGAAGAACCTAGTCTGTCCTACTATTTACCCATAGCTGGAGGGAGAATAATTGGATTCATACCTTTCCCAAGGGTATTAGTGCTATGTGAAATGCAATCAGTCTCTTCGAGTATTTGAACTCGTGTCGCCGTGTTCATTTCCTACGACGATAACGACTACACCACGGGCACCTCCTATATTTCCTCACCTCAAATAGGTTGATGTCCTAGGTAAGACGGTAAATTGCATCCAGTGGTGACATTCCAGTTCTGAAGCACTGAAAAGTGTCGAGTACCTCTTCATTACCATGACTTCCAGGTCCACTTTCACCCGTCATGGTGGTACTTGTTCGAGTCTAATCTATGGGAAATAGTTCTATTACAAAATTCTCAGTATTAGATCGGAATAATTGAAACTAAATGACTATGTGCAAATTATTTGTGGTAAGAATGAGTACTTAAAGCTGTTATTGTTTACCAAGGATTATCTTTAGTTACTTGAAACCATATAATTGTGTATAAATTATTCGCAAATAGATAGGAATACTTGAAACCATACAACTGTGTATAAATTTTTATTTCATATCATAAAAGTATGCAAATATATAATTAAACAAATAAAAACAATTTTAAAAAATGTAATGGAACATAGAAAATATAGTTTTGATTAGAATCAAACTTTTACAACTGAATCAAGTTTCGATTATTAGGATTTGATATTCCGTTAAAAGATAAACCAAAGGAGATGTAACTACTAAAGTGCGATTATAGGACTTACTAATGATGTGTTTTCGTTTACACGACATTGGTAATAAAGAAGATTTGATGTAGTGCTAATTAACAAGAAGCTGGGCCGTCTGGCATTAGTGCAAGATGGAGTATCGAAATTAATGGCAGATTCGAGCCCGAAAGGCCTCCAGCTTGGCCACCTTAGGGTGAGCGAGCTGCAACATTGACACCTTTGTCCTCCTTGTATAGCACTGGACCTTACTGTCCAGTTTAAGCAATAAGCAGGCATAAGTGCTTGGACCCAGATTTGGGTCCGAGACCAGCTAGGATCATCAGGCCCACATTGCACCACTCTAGCAAAGTTCGAGCCTCGGCTTTTGCCCGACCTTCCCCTCCCCTAAATCCTCACTATAATCATTAACCTTGTTTCAGGCCCTGTCTGGTGGGAGGCAGCGACAAAGAACTAATTAACAAGAGGAAAGATCTTGTCTATTGGTGAATTTTCACTGAGTGAAAATAAAAGAAAATGAAAAAATAAACAAATAACTGGACTTTGCCAGAGAAATGAAAAAATGTGAAAGATGTAGCTAACGATTATATCTATTGCACTTGAGACAGTCCCCAAAACTTTAGGAAAGAGAGTGGGGAAACTAAAGGTTAGAGGAAGAATTGAAATTGTACAGATAACAACATTGTTAAGATTTACGAGAAGACTTAGAAGAGTCGTGGAGACCTAAGAGGATTGTTGCCAGTCAAACTTCAGCGAAAAAGCTCCTGTGTGAAAAACGCGCCGGGAGAAAGAAATAATAATATGCAATTCAAGCACAAATTTCTATAGAATACTCACCATTGTATGTTCATCGTTCAGTTGAAATCTTTGTTTGGCTGTGAATCAATGACGTAGTTTGTTTGGATGACCAATCCGCTTTTTAGGTAAACCTATCTGCAGTGAATTCGTCGTATCAGTTTCAACTGTTCCAATTTTCTCTCCATATTCCACGAGAAACTTGTAACATGATGATCACTCCCATATATATATATATATATATATATATATATATATATATATATATATATATATATATATATATATATATAATTTAAACTGGTTTGGTTGAATACCGCAGATTGTTTCTTTTTAAAATCTTCAAGTGAAAACGTTCTTCTCGCTCGTTTTCTTACTTCTGGTTCAAGTTGGTTAAACAAAGAATCCTATATTAGCCCAATATAATGACAAAGCATAAAAAGACCCAGACAAACTTAAATCCTCAGACATAAGAAAAATCCTAAATCAAAAATACAAAAATCATATATAGAAATAACAATAAAAAACATTTACAAATCCTCGAAGTAACAACTATAAAAAATTAAAAAAAAAAACTACAATAGATAAAATAGCATTCACCACAAGTATAAAAATATTAAATGTATTCAATAACTAACCACCCATCCTAAAAGCATGAACCAACCCAATCTATGATTTATTAAAAAAAAACGATTTAACACCACTACCGAAGATGACCAGTGAAATAGTCAATAGCGCTTGGGCTAATATAGAGTTCTTTGTTTACCAACGTGACCTAGTAGTGAGAAGACTTGAATGTCTTCACTTGAAGATTTTAAAAAAGAAACAATCCTTAGTATTCAACTAAACCTTTTTATATCATGATTGGCTGCCTAAGTATGCAATATATATATATAGCCCATAAATAAGTCCTGGGTAGTCCCAGTGACGTAATAGTAAGCACTATAGTAAACACTATTACGTTCACTTTTGGACTAACATTCTTTGGAAAGGTATGAACCGATTCATCCGCCAGTTAGGGGTTGAACAGTATCACTGCTGTTCTTCTCCAAGGATGGCTTTGACTTTAAATAATCCTTGAAGTTTGATATGCTATTAAACAAAGAAACAAAATCATAAATAAGTAATAGACCCAACATTTTTTGTCTTCTGAACCAAACATCATAGGATATTTTTAGTAGAAACTAATACAATCAAAACGGATATTATTAGCTATTACTTATTACCAAATTTTACTACAATAAAACTTTGTTGCCAAAACTCTGAATATGTTTCTGTACAAAAATGATTGCTCACCAAATATATTTTAAACTGGTTGCCTAATCAAGGCTACCGAACCCAGTTTCCCCTTAATTCATTTTGGTTACAGAGGTGCTGTAATTTCAAAGTAGTTTCAGAGTTTCAATGCTGTAGGATTTTGGATAAAAAGAATACTAGTAAACATTTTGATTGTTTCTCTAGAAATGATAAAATCCAAGAATTTTTGGTTTCACACAAAAAAGTAACTTTTTATCAAAAGATTTGCGAGAAATGTTTATAAGCCATACAGTGTGCGTGCACACACACACACACACACACACACACATCAGCCCAGTCGGCTGGGGTGGTAGAATACCTCGACTGCAGTGGGATAAGACCTCTCTAACGAGTGTCCTAGATTGTGACATTAAGCTATCTTATGGTGAGGCTCCAGCCCTTGAACTTTGGGTAACATGGGTACACCTTCATTGCCATTGCTACCAGGTTCACTTTGACCCGGAGTGTTAGTACACACACACACACACACACACACACACATTTATGTATGTATGTATGTATTGACCCAAATTGTCTGTACGGGCAGGAAGTGAAACAAAGTCAATTTTTTAACGGAGGTTAACAAAGTCTTTTTTTTAATAGAAAATTACTTTCTAAATCTACTTACCCCTAAACCTTTTATACAATTTGCGGAATCTAAAGCGTTCAAAATCCACAAAAAAAAAAAACGATCTCAAGTCTCTATCATTACACCTTCTGATATAATAAGACTTTCGCATAAGCACATTATTTTACTAAATAATTATTCCACTAACTTTATAGAAAATAATTTAAATAACCTTGGTATTTATTAAAACTGTAACTTTATCTTCTAAAACTATTCGTAACTTACTTAACACGAAATCTCATTAACATCTAGCGTCTAAATCTAGCGTCTACTCTATTCCTTGCAATGACTGTAAAATGAAATATATCGGCGAAACTTCCAGAAGCCTTTAAAAAACGCCTATATGAGCGCATGCGTAACATTAGATTAGGCAAGTTTAATTACACACTTTCCCGACATTTATCCGAAATTAACTACAACTCTAATTTTAATGTAGCTACCATATTAGCCCATATCCATAACAAAAGATTGAGACAATTTTTTGAAGCCAGTGCTAGTTTGCTTTTATCCTCCGTTAATACACGTCCCGGGTTTTTCAATCTATTCCCTTTCTTAGGTAAATTATTTCTAAATAACTACAACATATCACATTTTAATTACTTGTCTTTCCTTGAGTCCCACGAATTAAATCTAAATCTATTCCAAATTCTACCTTTTTACATATCTACCCTAAAGTTAAACCCCTCCGCAACGTGGCAGGACGGTGGCAACGGGTAGTGCCAGAGCTATGCCGTCGGCAACTTCGGTTCCTGGTAGGGCCACCCAAGGCGGATTGGTCTGGCACCCAGCGGTATTTGGGCCGCAAAACGGCTAAAGTGACTCTGGTGAGAATCCAGGAGGTATCTGTTCCGGCAACTGACGGCCTCGGATCGCTCTGTCAATGCTTCTGTGGAAAATCTACGGCAAACAGGGCGTTTTTCCGGGTAGGACTTGGGACCTTTCCCTCAATCAAATCCCAAAGTATGTTCTTTAATGAGCAAAATAAACAGCGGTATTACGAATAATTCTAGGGTGTTATGACCTATCAGCACTATCAGGTCCCCAAGTAGTTGGTCTTTGGCGATGGAAACGTAATTGTCTCGCCATTTTGTGTGGTCTAGCTCTGGATCGGCAAACGTGGGCTGCGATGGTTCGAGATGCTGTACTTGCCCGGGAGAAAGCCGGTTCAACCCAACCAGGGTGAAAGCCGATACAAGTACAAGTAATTAAGTTTTTATATATCCTCATGAAGAGTACGTTTATGTTCCTTTTCTCTTTCTTTCCTTCCACTTTTTTCAAATAGATTCTCACAATCAATGTTTTTGCCAATCTTCCATTGTATCTCTTAGAAATCCAACAAATTTCAATCGTCATTCCACGTGACAATTACGTAATTAATTGTTTCAAAATAAAAACGCTGAATGTACAGTTATGAATCTTTCTTTATATTCATTTACTTTTCTCCTGTTATTTTAACAAACATCCATCGCTATATAAACAACATCTTTCATGATATTATGTAAAGTCCTGATGAATGTTATTAAAACCGATGACGTTTACCGTTAACTTCCATCAAAATCAATTCGTCAAATTGGGATTATTTTATTCTTCTACTTCCTTGGTATATATATATATATATATATGTGTGTGTGTGTGGGTGTGTGTGTGTGTGTGTGTATTATTCAGTCCAGTTAAACCGGGGTTGAAAATAATTTAGTTAGGACAAAAAATCATTCAACTATGAACATTTAAATTTTCCTGGTAAAGAGCTCGGAAATAAATTTATAATCCTAATATGACCGGTTTTTGTTTTCCTTAAAGGTATATATATATATATATATATATATATATATATATATAATCTGTTAGAGATGTCATTGGAATTAAGCCGATAGAATTATCAGATGGAATTAAGAATTTATTTTAGGAGTCTACTTTCAAAAGTTGGACTTAAGTCCTATTTATTGGTTTTGTCTTTGGAGTCAATCATCTAAAAAAGGAATTTCATTCACTTAAAGTTCAACAGAATGTTGCAAATTGATAATTGCGAGCGAATGATCAAAGTTTTTAAGTCGGTATTCTTTCAACATAATCATTTCACTCTATTCAGTAGTGAAAGTCAAACACATAGAAAAAGAATAACGGAACAGACTTTGGGTAAAAACTGCAATTAATATATATATATATATATATATATTTGAGAGAGAGAGAGAGAGAGAGAGAGAGAGAGAGAGAGAGAGAGAGAGAGAGAGAGAGAGAGGTTGTTGCAGAAGTAATAATGTGTAATATTATTGACAATGCTATTCTACGAAAGGGCGCCTCTGGTGGTGTAATGGCTAGCAAGCTCGACTAGTAAACCTACACGAGTGAGT
>OY757921.1:97468873-97498873 GCA_963585895.1 Sepioteuthis lessoniana
CTCAGTCGTGTCTAGTTGTCTTATTGTGCTAGTTAGCTGCATTCCATTATAATGTGATTAACTATTTCGTCTCGATCATCACATAACCATCACTAGCTATTTTGTCGCGTCTTATGCCATAAGAACCAATTTTGGTAAAGCAAAAATAATTTCGCTTTAACAAAATTGATTCTTATGGCATCATTTTGTGCTGGTTTTGGAAGAGATTCTCTCGTAAAGTTTCCGTTTCTGAGCCATGTCCATGTCTTCACGTGTGAGATTTCGTAAATTTGTTGCTTGAAATATCCATACAATTGTTGTTTTTTTTTCTTATTATTATTTCTGTTTCCTAGCCATTGTTATTCTATTGATCTTTATATTGTCAGTGCTGTTTCTGGTCTTTCAAATGAGTCTTTCTTTATTCTTTTTAATGTAGTCTTTGAAACTTTTTATTGATGTATCCACTCTAAGTCCTCGTTTGGCTGCATCTATTATTTTACTCCTTCCACAGTTTTTCACACCAACGCTTGCTGATGGTTTTTCAGTAGAATTTGAGTGACAGCAAATCTCCTAAAGTCTCCAGGACTATTCTCAGTATTCTGGCCGATCTTAGTAATGCTGTAGTTTGTATGGCCTCTACTTGTCCTCTGATTTCTAAGTCTTCTAGTTCCTTTACCAATTCTTTGGAGATTGTTCCATGTGCACCAACTACAATTGGTATCATCGTCACCTTCATGTTCTTTATCTTCTTTAGCTCTCTAGTAATGTCCAGATATTTATCCCTCATTTCACCTTCTTTTAATTTTACTCTGTGGTCTATCAGGACAGCAAGATCCACTACTCGGCAGGTTCTCTTTTTTGTCGACTATCACTAGGTCTGGTCGTCTAGCCGGGATTAGATGATTTGTTTATATCTCAGAATTCCAGAGAATTTTCTACGTTTCATTCTCTAGGGCAGATTTCGGGTTGTGCACGCTTGGTAGTATGTTCAAATTCAAATTTCTTGCACAGTTCCCAGTGAATCACCTTCCTCATACTTTTGTATCTCGTCTTATACTCTTTTTGCGCTAATTTGCTGCATTCGCTTATTATATGATTGATCGATTCGTCTCTATCATGACATAACCTACACTGTATATTTTAAATCTATTTTTGCTTTAACATAGTTTGTCCCTATGGCATGGTTTTGTGTTGCTTATTAGAAGAGATTCAGCTTCTCTCTTAATATTTCCCTTTCTTACCAAGTCTTTTTGTGTAAGATTTCTCTTTTTTTCCGCTTGAAATATCCACAGAATTACTTTTCTTCACATTTTTGTTTTCTATCTATGGTAGTTCTATTGATACTTGTGTTGTTTGTATTGTTTCAAGTCGTTGTAATTAGTCTTTCTTTTCTCTTTTCTATGTAATCAACGAGTCGTCTTATCGATGTATCGACGCTATTTTCAATGTTGGCGAGTCCTCTTCCTCCTTCTTTTCTTGACACTTACAGCCTATGTCATCTCTGGGATGTAAGCTCTTATACATTTATCCTATTCCCCGGTCCATTTGTTGAAATTCTTCTCTTATACACTTAAAGAATAGTCCCGAGTCCCTTACAAGGGAAACAGCCCAGGTGTTTATCCCTTTGACTAGGTTTATGTTATATAGCTTGGTTTAACGTAGTTTTCTTGAATCTTTTAAAATTGTTTTCTTTCATCTCCACTTGCTTAGTGGTGTCCGATTTCAGGATACCCAAGTACTCGTAAGTTTCCTTTTCTTCAAGCGTTTTGATTTTTTCCTGATTGGGTAATTCTATTCCTTCCGTCATTTGCCTTTTTCCGTTTCTCATTATTAGCATGGCACATTTTTCTATGCCAAATTCCATCTGTATATCCTAACTCTATATCCTCACAGCTTGTATTAAGGTTTCCAGTTATTATTATTATTATTATTAAATAGAAATTGTAACTTGACGTTGTATAATTGTGTACAGATTATTAGTATTACATATAGATATTTTAAATCATTGCAAGAAAAGAAACTGACTTCAGTTGGATAAAACCCAACAATAAAACAATAACATGCCTTAAAACCAAGCAACCAAGCCACCAACAAGCTTATACTTCTAACCTTAGATAGAGGTCTCTGTAGTTCCTAGTAGCTTTTACAAGTTAAATTATTCATAAATTTTCTCCTTTCCTTTATTTCTTCTTTTCTTTTCTTCTTTCTTTTATTTCTTCTTTTCTTTTCTTCTTTCCTTCATTTCTTCTTTTCTTGTCTTCTTTCCTTCATTTCTTCTTTTCTTTTGTTCTTTCCTTTGTTTCTTCTTTTCTTTTCTTCTTTCCTTTATTTCTTCTTTTCTTTTCTTCTTTCCTTTATTTCTTCTTTTCTTTTCTTCTTTCCTTTGTTTCTTCTTTTCTTTTCTTCTTTCCTTCATTTCTTCTTTTCTTTTCTTCTTTCCTTCATTTCTTCTTTTCTTTTCTTTTCTTTTCTTCTTTCCTTTGTTTCTTCTTTTCTTTTCTTCTTTCCTTCATTTCTTCTTTTCTTTTCTTCTTTCCTTTGTTTCTTCTTTTCTTTTCTTCTTTCCTTTATTTCTTCTTTTCTTTTCTTCTTTCCTTTGTTTCTTCTTTTCTTTTCTTCTTTCCTTCATTTCTTCTTTTCTTTTCTTCTTTCCTTTATTTCTTCTTTTCTTTTCTTCTTTCCTTTATTTCTTCTTTTCTTTTCTTCTTTCCTTCCTTTCTTCTTTTCTTTTCTTCTTTCCTTCATTTCTTCTTTTCTTTTCTTCTTTCCTTCCTTTCTTCTTTTCTTTTCTTCTTTCCTTCATTTCTTCTTTTCTTTTCTTCTTTCCTTCCTTTCTTCTTTTCTTTTCTTCTTTCCTTCATTTCTTCTTTTCTTTTCTTCTTTCCTTTATTTCTTCTTTTCTTTTCTTCTTTCCTTCATTTCTTCTTTTCTTTTCTTCTTTCCTTCCTTTCTTCTTTTCTTTTCTTCTTTCCTTCATTTCTTCTTTTCTTTTCTTCTTTCCTTCATTTCTTCTTTTCTTTTCTTCTTTCCTTTATTTCTTCTTTTCTTTTCTTCTTTCCTTCATTTCTTCTTTTCTTTTCTTCTTTCCTTCCTTTCTTCTTTTCTTTTCTTCTTTCCTTCATTTCTTCTTTTCTTTTCTTCTTTCCTTCCTTTCTTCTTTTCTTTTCTTCTTTCCTTCATTTCTTCTTTTCTTTTCTTCTTTCCTTCCTTTCTTCTTTTCTTTTCTTCTTTCCTTCATTTCTTCTTTTCTTTTCTTCTTTCCTTCCTTTCTTCTTTTCTTTTCTTCTTTCCTTCATTTCTTCTTTTCTTTTCTTCTTTCCTTTATTTCTTCTTTTCTTTTCTTCTTTCCTTCATTTCTTCTTTTCTTTTCTTCTTTCCTTCCTTTCTTCTTTTCTTTTCTTCTTTCCTTCATTTCTTCTTTTCTTTTCTTCTTTCCTTCCTTTCTTCTTTTCTTTTCTTCTTTCCTTCATTTCTTCTTTTCTTTTCTTCTTTCCTTCCTTTCTTCTTTTCTTTTCTTCTTTCCTTCATTTCTTCTTTTCTTTTCTTCTTTCCTTTATTTCTTCTTTTCTTTTCTTCTTTCCTTCATTTCTTCTTTTCTTTTCTTCTTTCCTTCATTTCTTCTTTTCTTTTCTTCTTTCCTTCATTTCTTCTTTGCGCAGTCATTCTTTGATATCATCTACTGTATTTTTTTGTTATAAAGTTTTTTCTCCTATACTTTTTAATTACCAGTTTTATTAAAACCTTTGATCGTGCATTGAGTATATGAGGGTGTACTGAAAAGTTCTTGGATAGAAAATTTCATATGAAGAAGTGAAACCAGCTGTTGATGATTTTTTTACCAGTGGGATCCAAGCAATTCAACACAGATAGGAGAAGTATGTGGAGAAGAAGTGGGGTATGTTAGAAAATTAACCTCATTTGACTACATTCAATGAGAAGTTCTTGGTGAACCAATACACTTTTCTGTCGATGCTTGTATATCAAATGCCATTTCTATAAATTGCTGAACGTTATGGTAAATATTATTAAGAATTATATTTTAGAATTTTTTAAAAATTTAGTTCTTCTGTCTCTTTCTTTCAATTTTTCAGTTTACATAATTTCATTTTACTTTCTTGTTATGATGTTTATTTCCTAATATTATTTGTTTTTTCTTGGCTTTTATGAAGTTCTTTCTGCCTTCTTTTTATACTAATTTCTTTCTTTTTTTCTGAATTTTTAAAATCTTTTCTCTATTCACTGGTGTTTGTGGCCCAGTTGGCCGGGGCTGCAGAATACACTGTCTTCAACTCTGCAGTGGGGCAAGACTCCCTCAACGAGTGTCCTGATTATGACACTTAACAATCTGATGGTGAGGCTTCAGTAATGCTGGAGCTTTGGGGAATGCGGAGTACCCCTTTATTGCCATCGCTTCCAGGTCGACACTGGCCCGGAATGGTAGCACCTGACAGGGTCCTATCTCTGGGTCAAATAGAACTAAACTGTGTGCTTGTGCTAAACTTAATAGTTTGAAATAGAACAGTTTTTACATTTAACTGTGTGTAAACAAATGACTGATTGAATTGTTTGTGATTCATAGCAGTGCTTTGAACTGTTTAACTTTTTTGACTGGCTAAAGTGAATTGTTTGAAATAGAACTGTTTTTACATTTAACTGCGTGTAAGCAATAACTGTATATGTATGCTAAACTGAATTGTTTGAAATTAAGTGAAACAATTTAACTGTGGGCAAAAAATGAGTTCTGGCTTGTATAAAAATGTTATCTATAAAATGTGCTTAAAAATCATATATTCAAAAAGGATTTGTCATTAAATAACCAGCAAGGTTTGGTATGCCATAAATTCAAACCTGTTCCCTTTTTCCTTCCTTGTTTTTGACCAATGAAGATATATCAGTTCGTTCGTATAATAAAGGTGCATTTGATTTACTCAACTTAAAATCGTTCTTTGTCAATGGACTGAATTTATTGGTGAATATTCATCATGGAGGTCGAACATTAAACAAAAAATTTTTTAGATAAAATTCAGTTAATAGTTAGCTGTCAGGTTTGGATCTTATTAATCAACTGTTGAAAATTGAATTCCTTCATTTCTTCTTTTCTTTTCTTCTTTCCTTCATTTATTCTTTTCTTTTCTTCTTTCCTTTATTTCTTCTTTTCTTTTCTTCTTTCCTTTATTTCTTCTTTTCTTGTCTTCTTTCCTTCATTTCTTCTTTTCTTGTCTTCTTTCCTTCATTTCTTTTTTTCTTTTCTTCTTTCCTTTATTTCTTCTTTTCTTTTCTTCTTTCCTTTATTTCTTCTTTTCTTTTCTTCTTTCCTTCATTTCTTCTTTTCTTTCCTTCTTTCCTTTATTTCTTCTTTTCTTTTCTTCTTTCCTTCATTTCTTCTTTTCTTTTCTTCTTTCCTTTGTTTCTTCTTTTCTTTTTCTCCTTTCCTTTATTTCTTCTTTTCTTTTCTTCTTTCCTTCATTTCTTCTTTTCTTCACTTTTTTCCTTTTTTTATTGAGTTTTTTTTTATTCCTTTTCTTTTTCTTACTTTTCTTTCTTGCCTGTTTGATATTTTTTTATTTCTTTTTCTCGTATTATAATCTATTTTTGTTCAATCTAATTTTTCAAATCTTTCACTTGTTCTATCTGACGTCTCTTTATATACTTATCCCTTTTTTTTTTAATGACATATCTCTGTTTTCTTTTGTTACTTTCTTTTTTTTGTTTGTTTGTTTCCATCTTTTTCTTTTCACCCTTTTTCTTTCCTTGCTTCCTTCAGTTTTTTTTTTTTCGTTTTCCTTCTTATTCCTCTTTAAACTATTTCTTTTCTTTTTCTAGTAATTTCGTTCTTTATTCATTTCTATTAAGTTTCTTTTTTTCTCTCTCTTTCAGTCCATCATTCTTTCCTCCTCCTCCTCCTGCTTCTCCTCTCCCTTTTTCTTTTCCCCTCATCTTTTACTCTTCTCTTTTAGTTTGGCTTTTCTTTTTTTCTTTTAGTCTTCTATTCATTTCTCTGTTCCCTACAAAGTCAAATTATTCGTGAAATCTATGTGAAGTCTACCAGTAACTGAAATGTCTCAATTTTCGAGCCTGGAGAAAAGTCTTGCGTCAGTAAAACTTGGACTCCATCTGTCACTGCAGATCTGATTACTCAGGTCGAAAGATAACAACACATGCTGAAGATTAAGGAAAAAGTCACACACACATGCCAGAGAGAGAGAGAGAGAGAGAGAGAGAGAGAGTAGGGGGAATATTACGAAAATACAGTACAATCAAATGATTGGTCCCTATCAACCCTGATGATGGATACAAGGGCATTTTACTATTAATCCAGTCTGACCAAGTGAACTAGTGATGGGAGAATAGTTTGTCCTTACTCACCTATTCAACAATCGAGACATGCAAATGACGTGATATTTTCTTAATATATCAAGTAATAGAAAAAATTCACTGGGATGTGGATTCATGACTTTTCCACAGGTATCAATAATGAGTAAATACAAGCCCCCTTAGTCACATTTTGAACTCGGCCTGCTGTTTCTGTGCTGAGAACGATTACACTAACCGGCAGATCCTAATAAAATAAAATAAACAGATAAACAAGTAAAAGTGAAATGAGATGTAAGAAAATGTATTTTAAGAGGTTCTCTAGACATGATTGGGTGTTTTGAAGATGAGGTGATTGTGTATTTCTTACTGATGTTAATACTGCTATAAACATGGGTTCGATCCCGAGTAAAATTTTACATATTGAATGTTGCTGTTCCTTTTATTCTTGTTACAATTATCATTTTTCTTACTTTTTTCTTGCATTTTTTGTTTACTACAAAGTTTGTCGTTTCTTTCTTTCTTTCTTTCTTTTTTTAATTTGCTTCTTTGTTTCTTACTTATTTTATCTCTTTTTGGATTTATTTTTTTGTTCTTTAGATTGTTTGCTTCTTAGTCGATTTGTCTTTCTTTCTTTCTTTCTTTCTTTCTTTCTTAGTTTATTTGTTTGTCTTTCCTTTCTTTTTTTCATTTTTAATTTCTGTGTCCTTAGTTTGTGTAAAAGTTCCGTCTTTGTTTTCTTTCTTTCTTTCTTTCTTTCTTTCTTTCTTTCTTTCTTTCTTTCTTTCTTGTGAGCTTATTTGTTTGATTTTTTACTTCTTTTTTAATTTGTTTGCGTCTTGATTTGTTTTGTTCGTTTGATTCTTTTCTTTTTAGTTTGTTTGTTTGTTTGTTTGTTTGTTTCTTTCTTTCTTTCTTTCTTTCTTTCCCTTTTAATTTGTGTGCTTGTTTCTTATTTTCTTTCTTTTTTCGTTCATTTGTTTCTTACTTTCTTTCTTTCTAAATTTTTAGTTTTGTCTTTGTTGTTGTTCTCGTTGTTGTTGTTGTTTCTTATTCTGTTTATTTGCTTCTTTCCTTGTTAGTTTCTTTTTTTTTCTTAGTTAATAATAAGAATAAGTAATTATTTCTGTTTTTCTTTCTTGGATTTTTCTTTGGTTGGTTTATTCGTCTTTTCTTTTTCCTTACTTTTAATTCCTTTCTTACTTTTTTCTTTGTATATTTGTTTCATTTTTTTTTTCGTATTAGACTCCATTTTTCCGTAAAGAAAAAGCCACTGATATTTTGAGTTGATTCTTCACAGATTTTGTTGTTTCTCAATAGATACATAGAGGATAAAATTGAGAAATGACCCTCCCATGCAACAAATAAATAAATATAACATTAAAAAAACAATAAATAAAATTAAAAATAAATGGAGCCTTCCAGTTAGATACAGGATTTCCACAAACGTTTGGAAAAAAAAACAAACTCTTTAGACGTTTATGTTAAAATAATCAGGTTTCTCACCGGATTATATATATTATCTTAACAATCTTTCATCTTGAAAAGGATAACATAATAAATGTCACAAGAAAAAGAAATTATTATCTTGTTCATCTCCATAAACCGGAATTCGTATAATGATGAATTTTAGAGTTATCTTATTGGCTAGTAAACAATTTTATAGTTGTTCACACCTTAATTTATCTGGAATAAATATTGCCACAGTTTACATTGTTTTTTTGTTTTTTTAACATCAATGAACTAAAGACCCACCCCCTAACTCGGGGGAATTAGAAAGATGTAATTTGATGGTAGTTTAAAAACTGGGATTTTCAGAACTTCAGCTAATGTTCAAATTATAAGTTGAGGATGTGTCTCATTCCAAAAACGTACAAAACAGAGAAGTTTGCAGTGTTGTCTTTCGGAATTAAGTGTGCTTTTTCCACATTCTAAGACTCGGGCGACTGTAGATGATTTAAAAGTGTTACTAATTAAATTTATCGTTCGTAAGTCAGAAATTTTAATTTTTAACTACTTAATTTTAGCATCAGATGTTAGCGAATTTTAGTCAGGCTGAAGAGAAAGCCTAGTTAATAGTTAAAATATGTTTCATATATATATATATATATATATATATATATATATATACATACACACACACACACACACACACACATATATATATATATATATATACGTGGTGCATTCAATAAGCTTCCATCCTTTTTTTGTACAGGCATTTAAAATTTTCGTAGACACTTGAAAATTTAGTATCCTATTGTCATACATCTTATAAGATGATTGACCAATTTTTATGATTTCAGGTTTAAACCAACAGCTACAGCAGCACTTGGAATACACCCTACTAAAGCCTGATTGTCACAGCTGGTCATTTTCAAAAATGCAATCTGGACGTGAGGACACCTTAGAAGAACGATATGCTATTAAATTCTGTTTTAAACTTGTGAAAAATGCCACAGAAACGTATGAAATGCTACACACTGCTTTTCGACCATCTTGCATCTGTTTTTGAGTGGCATAAGAGAATCAAGGAAGGCAGGGAGTCTGTGAGGGATGATAAGAGGTGTGACAGGAGTAAGAAAGTCAATACACCAGAATTGATTGGTCAAAGGGTTAGGGTTAGGGTTACTATGTTGTAGTTTTAAGGGAGTTCAGGAAGAGATTCCGTCAGAAAAGGCTAGCACTCATCAAATCGGGTCAGTAGGATTTCCTCCGGGACAACACACCAGTCCACAACTCCATCCTTGTCACAGACTATTTGACCAAGATGGGCATCAAGATAGTTTCTCAGCCTCCCTATAGTCCAGACCTTGCTCCCTGTGACTTTTGGCTATTCCCTAAGCTCAGAGGCTGTCGTCATGAGACAATTGAGGAGATGCAAGAGGCTGTGACGAAGGTCATTGACACGCTCACACAAGAGGACTTTCATGGGGCCTTCCAGAAGTTGTTGGAACGGTACCAGAAGTGCATTGTACCCGGAGGAGATTACTTCGAAGTGGACTAGAGTTTCATGTGAGTACTATCAATAAAAGCTCCCATACAAAAAACGTCTGGATACTTATTTGATTATCCTCGTATATATATATATATATATATATATCATCACCATCATCATCATCATGAAGTTATGCCCACTTCGCAGAGTCTCTTGACTTTCTCTCTCTCTCTCTCTCTCTCTCTCTCTCTCTCTCTCTCTCGGTCTCTTTTCATCCGTCTCTACCATCCATCGCTCATTGTAGGTCCTCTAGACTACATCCAGTGTCCACACAGAGCAAGTGCATGTAAGTATTTGCTGGTGTGTCTATGTATAAGAGTGCACAAGGGAACGTCACTTATGAGTTTGTCCTTACTTACCCAGTAGTGTCCAAAATTTCTTGTTCGTTTTACTTGCATTGTTTATGAGATGGGAGGAAGGTTACCGTACAAGTGCATTTTTGTGAGATTTGTTCAAAACAGCACGTAACATTTTTGTGTAGCTATTTTTTAGCTTTCTCTTTAAGTGTTTTGTCAGAGTTCAATTAGTGCAACTATACAGCAGTACCGACACAGCTACAGCTTAGAAAAAAACCGTTTTATTTTATAAAAGAAGACGGGTTTCCATAAGATCAACCAGCTGCCAATAGTAAACAACGTCTTCCCTAAGTGTATGTTAACATAACTTTTCAGTAGATGTGATATTGCCGCCGAGATAAGAGAATTGGTTTATTAATTTCAGAGGTTACCTACTTGAAGTGGAGATGGGTTCATCTTATTTAAAACGCATGAACTCAGATCGATCTGTGTTTAGGTAGAGGCTAATATTCCTTGCTGCTTGCTCAAGGCGATGCAGATGAAATTCAGCTTGAGCAGATGATTTGCAAGAAGCACTCAATTATCTGCGTAGTCTGCGTAGTTTCTTTTGGATATCGTTTCTTTTATTAGATCTATTGATGTTTGTAGTACGTAATCTAGGCAGATTATAAAGAGATATGGTGCAAGATTCTTATGACAATGTCAAAAAAGTCGGTGTCACAATCGGTTAAAGTAACTATTGCTTTTATGCTTTTGTAAAGCATAATTTTAGTGGTAAAAGTTTCTTCGAGATCATGGTATTAGCTCTAACTTTTGTCTGTGTAAGGAATTGAATGCCTTGGAGAAATCTGCGAACAATAGTGTTTGTCTCGAGATACTCAAAGCCTGTAGAATTGTCGATCGATTTCTCCGAAAGCCATTCAGATTTTTCTTTAGAATTTTCTTGATTTCAGATCAAATATGTTAGAAGCAGAGCATTATATATATTTATCCAACCCCTCCGCTCGGGCAGGATATGACACAAGGTCATTTTTTAAGCGGAGTTTAACAGGTTTGAATTCAGAGTTGTCCTTCTCCTAGACTAGTTGCCTCACCAAAGTTGAAGAATCTAGTCTGCCCTACTATTTACCTATAGCTGGAGGGAGAATAATTGGATTCATACCTTTCCCAAGGGTATTAGTGCTATGTGAAATGCAATCAGTCTCGTCCAGGATTTGAACTCGTGTTTGCCGTGTCCAGCTGAGCATTATAAACCTCAACAGCAAAGGTGATAACAATTATGCCTCCGTAGTTCTTTGTGATTTCGAGTTCAACTTTCTTGGGGAGGGGGAGGATGCAATCTTTTGCCCATTTCTCTATGGAGCGTTGTTTATGCATAGCGTTTCATAATCGAAGTAGTCTGTTGTTAAATTTCCTTGTCTTCCATACTTCAGGCGGTATTTCGTCGAGACCTGTAAGATGTTTGGCTTTTGATTTTTTGATATTTTTTTCAGTAGGTTTATCAGTGATTTCAGGAAGGTTTTCTTTCCATTTCTGAAGCCTTTCTTCTTTGCTGTCAGTTTTTAGTTTTGCTCTTGAGATGTTTTACCGGTCCATTGGCCTAGTGGGAAGACTGTTCGTCAATGGACTGAGAGACCGGTGTTCAATCCTTGGTCAAGTCATACCATTGATTCAAAAAATGGTACTTGATACCCTCCTTGCTTAACACTCAGCATTATAAGGTACGTATCAAGAGTAAAGTGAAGCAATCCAGTGAAAGGAGTTGCGCCCGCCCTTACAATTCCGTGTAGTAGCTATTGAAAAGGGAGCCTTAGTTGCCAATTTTAATCATGATTGACTATCTTCGACCAAATTTCAGGTTTTGATTCTTGGATCAATTTAAGTCTTTTTTTGGGGGGTTATTTTTGCAGTAGTTCTCTCAGCGCTTTGGCCTTTATTAGGTTTCTTTTAAGTAAGGATTTTTTTTTCTTCTAGTTGTCTCATTTTTCCCTGGCTACTTTTGAGTCCCTGGAAACTCTACATTTCGCTTTTCGTTTGATTGGTAGGTACTCGGCTCTGCTTCTATTTGGGCGGTTACAAAGTTTTCATAGTCGTCATTTGAACTATGTCCTTCTGATATCTCCTGTAGTGTACCAAACTTGTTTTTAGCTGTTACCGCGTATTCATTTCTTTTATCACGATTCGCAAGTGAGGGTTAGTCATATTATAAAGCTTTCCTTGTCTGTTATGTAGATTCAAGTGAATCTTTGTCAAGACGATTTGGTGATCGGAAGATACTCCTTCAAAAGAGAAGTATGCCTCACAATTCAAAGCACTATCTAATTGTTTAGGAATATGAAAATTAGTTATTTAGTTATTGTTTTCTCTTCCTTTTTTTGTAATTGAGTGTTTAGACGTACGAGCCAATACCATAGAGGTAGCTCTGCTTGATTTTCATCATTCCTGTTTATTGATTTTTGTAAACGGAATCAATCATTCCCGTTTTTGCTTATAAAGGACTTCATGTCTCCAGTGGTATATATATATATATATATAAGGGACAAATTTGGGACAACACATAAACACCTAAGTAAACAAAGGAATAAAGAAATCACGAAGACCATTTTTCAATATTAATCTAAATTCGCCACTAGCATATCATGGAAGTTTTCCAAGAAAAACTGGAGAGGGATTGAGTAATCATTTGGACAGATTGTATTCTTTTGATTGCTGAATGTGACGCCAGTTTAAATAGAAGCAGTCCAAAAATCTTTACTCTCAGTGCCAGTATATATATATATATATTCGAACGGATCCAGAAGAAAATATGTAGACATAAAATGTCTATTATATTTAATGAAATTTGTGTTAACGAAGAAATGCTGCCAAAATATACATATTTTAAACTCCATGATCGTGCAGCTCATAAATATAACAGCACTTTGGAATACAGACATGAACTAGTGAAGGGACAAATTACACTCAGTAAGAATAATATCAACCTCGTAGTAATATGCTAAAACAAAAGTTACATCACTTTTGTAATAGATCCCCCCTGATGATGGGCCAAAGTCGGGCAGAAAGTAATAGGAATACACACATCTATGGACAATACATAAATCAATTCCCCCCGAATACGATGAAAATAATACGGGAATTCGAACGGATTCAGAAGAAAATATGTAGACATAAAATGTCTATTAAGTTTAATGAAATTTGTACACATATATATATATATATATATATATATATATATATATATATATATATATATATATATATATCCAGTCGGTGTCTGAAGACTATGAATATGGATAATTCGTGTATAGAATATATGAAAGATTTCATATAAATCTAAAGAGAGTGCTCGACGTTTAGCCATTGTTATATATTCCTTTTCATGTTTATATAAGAAAACTCACATGCAAAGCGAATACAATGTAACAGGAAGAAAACTCAACCATGGTTAAATTATTGTTACTGAGAGAAAAGATTTTGGTTCTGTTCTATCTAAAAAGGTGTGACATTCATTCAGTCAAAAGACCGCGAACTGTTTTATACCCCCCCATATATATATATATATATATATATATATAGGGATCGTTCAAAATGTTCTTGTGCTCACTCAGAAAGATGGTTATAGCGGAATATTTTTGTTGTGACCACAAACTATCACCTTTTTAAAGCTTGAGAAATTAATTATACGAGGATCATTAAATCAGTTTCCAGACTTTTTTTCGTATGGGCACTTTTATTGATAGTACACACATGAAACTCTAGTCCCCTTCGAAGTAATCTCCTCCGGCTGCAATCCACTTGTACCGTTCCAACAACTTCTGGAAGGCCCCATGGAAGTCCTCTTGTGTGCGCGTGTCAATGACCTTCGTCACAGCCTCTTTCATCTCCTCAATTGTCTCATGACAGCCTGTGAGCTTAGGGAATAAGCAAAAGTCACAGGGAGCAAGGTCTGGACTATGGGGAGGGTGAGGAACTATCTTGATGCCCATCTTGCTCAAATAGTAGGCTTTAGTAGGGTGTATTCCAATTGCTACTGTAGCTGTTCATTTGAAGTTGTAATCATAAAAATCGGTCTGTCATCTCATACGATGTATAGCAATAACATAGTGAATTTTCAAGAGTCTACGCCAATTTTAAATGCCAGTATAAAAAGGTATGGAAATTAAATGTACCACGTATTTTTATGTTTCATTAGAAGAGGTAGTATTTTGCTATAACAAAAACGTTCAGCTAGGCTTCGTTTTCTAAGTGGGCTAAGAACTTTTTGAATGATCCTCTTACGTACATAGCCCAGTTGACTGAGGTTGTAGAGTACACCGACTGTATCTCTGTACAGAGGATACTTTGCCAACGAGTGTCCTGGATATGAGACTAAACCATCCGATATAGAGGTTCCAGTAATTCTAGTGCTTTGAGGAATGCGGGGTAACTTTTCATTGCCATCGCTCCCAGGTTCATTCTGGCCCAGAGTGGTAGCACCTGATAGGGTCTTATCTATGGATCAAGTAGAACTGTTTGACATATACACTTAGTGCAAACAAATGACTTATGCTAAATTGAATAGTCTGAAAAAGTACTGTTTGATCATTTAACTGTGCGTAAATTCATGACTGATGTTAGTGATACATAACAATACTGGGAACCTGTTAATTTTGACTTATACTAAACAGAATTGTTTTAAATAGAACTGCTGGATCACTGAACCCTGTGTAAACAAATGACTGACGCAAGTGATACCTAATAATACTTGGAACCTTTTAACTAAATTGAATTGTATGAAATTGAAATTTTTGTTAATCCAATTGTATGTAAACAAATGTTTGATGCTGAATTGTTAGTGAACTTGAAACTATTTAACTTTGTTGACATATTTTTACAAATCATATATATCTAATTTCTATGAATGAACCTACCACGGTTACCTTGGAAGCAGCGTAGCGTCGAATCAACCGAAAAGGATATCGACACGAGGTTAACGAAGGCATGGACAGCTATCAATAGGCTATCGATTATATGGAAATCAGACCTAACCGATAAAATGAAACGCAGTTTCTTCCAGGCAGCGGTCGCATCGATACTGCTATATGGATGCACTACATGGACTCTAACAAAACGGCTGGAGAAGAAGCTAGACGGCAATTACACAAGAATGCTGCGAGCAATCTTGAACAAGTCCTGGCGGCAACACCCCACAAGACACCAACTGTACGGCCACCTGCCCCTATCACGAAAACTATTCAAGTTAGACGAACCAGACATGCAGGACACTGCTGGAGAAGCAGGGACGAGCTCATAAGTGATGTACTCTTATGGACCCCCACACATGGCCGAGCCAAAGCAGGACGACCAGCACGAACATACATTCAGCAACTATGTCAGGATACGGGATGTAGTTCAGAAGACCTGCCAGAGGCGATGAACGATAGGGAAAGGTGGCGAGAGAGGGCCATGGATATCCGTGCTACCAGCACGACATGATGATGATGATGATATATAGTATTAACTTACGAGGGCATACGATAAGTTTCCAGACTTTATTCGTATGGGTATTTAGAATTATCGTAGACTCTTGAAAATGCAGTATGTTATTGCTATACATCTTATGAGATGACTGAACAATTCAAATGAACAGCTACAGCAGGAATTGGAATACACCCTACTAAAGCCTGATTGTCACAGCTAGTCAATTTCAAAAGTGCAATCTGACACATTAGAAGAACAATATGCAATAAAATTATATTTTAAACTTGGAAAAAATGCTACAGAAACGTATGGAATGTTTCAGACTGCTTTTCGACCATCTTGCATGAAGTGAACATCATTTTTTGAGTGGCATAAAAGATTCACGGAAGGCAGGGAGTCTATGAGGAATGATGAGAGGTATGGGAGGAGTAAGGAGGTCAATAGACCAGAGTTTATTGGCCAAAGGGTTATGGTTAGGGTTACTATGTTGAGGTTTTAAGGGAGTTCAGGAAGAGATTCCATCAGAAAAGGCTAGCACTCATCAAATCGGGTCAGTAGCATTTCCTCCAGGACAACACACCAGTCCACAACTCCATCCTTGTCACAGACTATTTGACCAAGATGGGCATCAAGATAGTTCATCAGCCTCCCTATAGTCCAGACCTTGCTCCCTGTGACTTATGGTTATTCCCTAAGCTCAGATGCTGTCGTTATGAAACAATTGAGGAGATAAAAGACGAAGGTCATTGACACGCTCACACAAGACGACTTGCATGGTGCCTTCTAGAAGTTGTTGGAACGGTACAACACGTGCATTGCAGCCGGGGGAGATTACTTCGAAGGGGACTAGAGTTTCATTTGAGTACTATCCATAAAAGTGCCCATACGAAAAAAGTCTGGAAACTTATTTAATTATCCTCATATATATATATATATATATATATATATATATATATATATATATATATATCATCATCATTATCATCAAGTTATGGCCACACCGCAGAGTCTCTCGACTCTTTCTCGCTCTCTTTCGCTCTCTTTACATACGTCCTTATCATCCATCGCTCATGGTAGGTCATCTAGACTACATCCAGTGTCCACACAGAGCAGATTCGTGTAAGTATTTGCTGGTGCGTGTATGTATAAGAGTACACAAGGGAACGTCACTTATGAGTTTGTCCTTACTTACCCAGTAGTGTCCATACGAAAAATGTCTGGAAACTTATTGTATGCACCTCGTATCAATCACAGCTAACTCCAGATAAACTAAGGAGTGTACAACTACACTATGAAATTATTTACTAGCCAATGAGATAACTCTAAAATTCATCATTACAGGAATTCCGGTTTATGAATATGAACAAGATAATAATCACTTTTTCGTATGACAGTTAACAAATTATAATATCAGGAGGAAATATTTTTAGGGTAATCTTTTTAATGCGTTATGAAACTTTTTTTTTTTTTAGCATAAACATAAAAAGCATAATTTGATGGTATGGTTTCAGCTGTCGTATCAGTGCGTATTAATTTTTTTTCTTTTTTTTTTTAGATTGATGTATTTTCCTTATAGATTCTAACAATGACGTGTAAAACATTTTTACGTATATTCTTATCCTACAAAAAAAAGGTTGTGGGGGGGATCCCCAAACCCTGAAAGAAAGAAAAAAATGTGTTAAAGATACTGTAAATAATCAAACGTATAAAAAGTGGTTCATGATGTTTCTGGAAGATTTACTGATGAACAACACTTCTCAAACAGATATACCATGTTGATAGTAATGAAATAAAAGCTTTACTCTAAAATAATAGAATATACCGACTGCTTTTCTACAGAAGGGTAAGACCCCCCCACAACGAGAGTGTTCTGGATATGACACTAAACAATCTGATGGTGAGGGTCCAGCAATGCTGGAGCTTTGGGGAATGCTGAGTACCTCTTAATTGCCATCGCTCCCAGGTCCACTCTGGCCTTGATTGGTAGCACCTGATAAGGGTCCTATCTATGGGTTAAATAGAACTAACAGCATACTTATGCTAAACTGAATTGTTTGAGTAAACTGAATAGCTTGAAATATAAATGTTTTTCACAATTAAACCGTACTTACATTTAAACTGCGTGCTTATGCTTGACTGAATTATTTGAAATAGAACTGTTTTTCGACATTAAAATTGTATTTATACTTAACTGAATTGTTAAATATAACTGCTTGAATAGTTTGAAATATAATTTTTTTTTTAAACTGTGTACTTATGCTAAACTGAATTGTTTTTAATAGAACAGATTATTTACATAAAAATGGATTTGGCATTAAATAACCTACAAAGGTTGATATGCAATAAAACCCACCAAACCAAACCAAAATAATACATTTGGCAGGAAAGCAGTCAAAATATTCAGAATATTCAAATGAAGTGTTCAAACTCATTTGAACTTTTTCACTTTGAAGTGAAACTTCCACATAAATTGAGCACAGGACACTTATTGGTTTTATACAGGGGTCTTCTTTTCATTGAATTAGCTCTCTGGTTCTTCGTCAACCCAGACGTTGTTAATCATCATCATGATCATCATCATCAACATCATGTCACGCTGCTAGCACGGATATCCCTGACCCTCTCCCGCCACCTGTCTCTATCGTCCATCGCTCTCGGCAGGCCCTCCAGGTACATCGGCACATAGCTGTTGTACATACGTGGTGCATTCAGTAAGTTTCCAGACTTTTTTTGAATAGGCATTTAAAATTGTCGTTGACTCTTGACAATTCAGTATGTTATTGCTATAAATTTTATGAGATGACTAACCAATTTTTATGATTTCAGATTCAAATGAACAGCTACAGTAGGAATTGGAATACGCCCTACTAAAGCTTGATTGTCACAGTTAGTGAATTTCAAAAATGCAATATGGACGTGAGGACACCTTAGAAGAACGATATGCAATAAAATTCTGTTTTATACTTGGAAAAAATTCCAGAGAAACGTATGGAATGCTTCAGACTGCTTTTCGACCATCTTGCACGAAGCGAGCATCGGTTTTTGAGTGGCATAAAAGATTCAAAGAAGGCGGGGAGTCTGTGAGGAATGATGAGAGGTGTGGGAGGAGTAAGAAAGTTGATTGGACAAAGAGTTAGGGTTAGGGTTACTATGTTGAGGTTTTAAGGGAGTTCAGGAAGAGATTCCTAGGGAAGAGGCCAGCACTCTTCAAATCGGGTCAGTGGCATTTCAAGCAGAAAAATACACCAGTCCACAACTCCATCCTTGTCACAGACTATTTGACCAAGATGGACATCAAGACAGTTCGTCACCTTCCCTATAGTCCAGACCTTACTCCCTGTGACTTTTGGTTATTCCCTAAGCTCAGAGGCTGTCTTTATGAGATAATTGAGGAGATAAAAGAGGCTGTGACGAAGGTCATTGACAAACTCACACAAGACGACTTCGATGGGGCCTTCCGGAAGTTGTTGGAACGGTACAACATGTGCATTGCAGCCAGAGCTTACTTCGAAGGGAACTAGAGTTTCATGTGTGTACTATCAATAAAAGTGCCCATACGAAAAAAGTCAGGAAACTTATTTAACGATCCTCGTAGGTTCTTGCTGGTCGTTCAACCTTTGCTTGTCCCTGTTCAGGGTTCCACAGGAGTACATCACTTATGAGTTCATCCTGACTTCTCCAGCAGTATTCCAGATGTCTGGTTTGTCTAATTTCGATAGTTTTCTTGATGAGTGGTAGGTGGTCGTACAGCTGCTGTTTTGTGGGTGTTGTCTCCTGAACTTGTTCAATATGGCTCACAATATTCTTGTGTAATTGCCATCAGGCCTTTTCTCCAAACGCTTAGTTAACGTCCACGTGGTGCATCCATATAGCAGTATCGATACAACCACTGCTTGAAAAAACTGTGCTTTATGTTATCGGTCAGGTCTGACTTCCATATGACCGATAGCCTATCGGTAGCTGTCCTTATCTTTGTTAGTTGCATGTTGATGTCTGTCTCAGTTGATGAGACGCTACTTCCGAGGTAGGTGAACTTGTCTGCTAGCTTCAGAGGACTACCCTTTAGTGAAGAGATGTCGCCTGTTTGATTAAAGCACATGTATTATATTTTGTCTGCGTTCACATGCCGGACGTTCCAGGCTATGTAGCAGCAATTCGGCTTGGTCGTGTGAACTTTTTAGAAGCCCTATGTCATCGACGTAGTCTGTGTCCGTGATAGTTTGTGCAGGGTATCTTCTGCTTCTTTCTTTTGCCAGCTTGAAACCGTTTTCTGATCGTTGCTTATCGCCCCCATCTTGTTCTTTTTAACTGGGCACTGTAATCTCTTCGATGGAATGAATAATGAATGCGAAGGCTTTTTATCGTGTGCACGCATAACTTTATTTATATCACCTGCTTTACCGATTGGTCAAGAGAAGCAGATAACAAGATGGAAAATTGCGTCTTATTACTTCGACTGGTCTTGGCTAATTAATTAAATTGTTCAACAATTATGTTCTCTGATCACGTGACTTCTTATTCCATAATTCATGGATTAAAACGATCCCGTATTCGCTATTCAGAACTCAAACCGAATAACATTCTAACGATATTTTTCCAGTGGTTCTACTAGTTATGACTTAATTTGAATGCCACACCATCAATGATAGATATCACCAATCGATTATGTAACATTAGGTTTTATTTTATTATCTAGGTGTTTGATTTAAATTGTGATAGGTAATATGGAGAGAAAAGTTCGCGACATCTAGGAATTGAGAAGAAGCGGAAAAAGCATTCTTAAGATTATCAAGGACTAACCTTCCTTCAAAGAAAGTGATATTATATATACAGTGGAATTAGAAAGAAATTTATTATTATTATTATTGGCAAAAGCTATGGGCTTAAAACACTTAAAGAATATTCACCTTGATTTTTTATTCTATCCCTATTAAATAGAATCGTAATAGATAGGACACAAAACGTTTTCGATTTAATAGTTGAAAATCCTGGCTTTATAAAGTGTACCTGAACAAACGAGATTAGATTATTTAATCAATGTTATAATTTTTTTCCGAGCTACGCAGAGGAAAATATTATGGAATAACCCAATATTGAGGAAAGAGATAATGGAATTTACGACAAGGAATTAGAATTATAACTGAGTTGCCCCTTAATTGAGTTCTTATAAGAGCCTTAATTCTTTCAGAATAGATTTTACTTATTAAAGCAATATTCGTTATCAAAGTGGTTCTAATTTTCCAGAAAGATGTTCTTTGCTAACAGATTTTCTTTGATAAATGGAACATTCTCAGTAATCATATTTTAAAATTTCCACAATAAATTTTTGACAGGAATTAAATTCCAATAGTTCGCTGTCCATATTGTTTTTATATGCCATTTCTGAGGAAAATCTCAAATCATCTTTCCTCTGTGACACGGTATATTATCGTTCTGGAAAATAACTTTACCAAACCAATTTTCTATCGCTGGAATGAGAAAGTTATCAAGAATGTACAATGATTGCTGAGGTAATGATTGCCATATCCCATGGTTCTTTAGATGGTATTAAATCCCATATCCTAAATTACTTGAGAAATTCCTTCATTTTCTTCAAGCAGTCATATTCATATCTGATTGGAACGTCACCCAACAAAAATTTCAGCATTAGTGCTAGGGTGAGTATAGATTCTTGATTCATTACTGAATATTATATTCATCCAATTGTCCACATACCATGATTGTTTTCTTTAATCCACTTTAACCTCATGTTCTTCAGTTTATATGTTAGTGCTGTTTTTTTTATTAGCTTTTCTTTATGTAAAAATCATTATAGTCAACCGATTTCCTACAGTATCAATTTTATTGCGGACTTGGTACTTTTTTTTCGTTGTTTTTCTCACTACGTTTCGGCAAAGTTTCACATCTGGTCGTCTTCAGGTGATTACCCACGACCTCGGATAGGAATGCTGATTCTTGTAACCGTATCCCCTGTAATAACTGCCATCCATAGTTGTTGCCTATCGCACCACGTTTTGACCAAGTAACCCTCTGGCTGGCTTGGGTAGGAATTGAAACCGCTATCTTGTGACAATGCCTACCTGGAACCATAGAGACTCAACGCCTATCTTCGCTGCGCCACGGTATCCGAAGGGCGATCAAGGATGGATTTTTTAGTCTTATAAATCCAATTATTTGTTCTCCTTATCTGGTCTTCCATAGTCGGGTCAGTACCGAATTTGTAATTGTCTTCATTTAATCACCTGAAGACGGTCAGAGGTGAAACTTGGCCGAAACATAGTGAGAAAAATAACGAAAAAAAAAAAAAAAAAAAAGAAAACTACCAAGATGAGGACAAAAGTCCACAATAAAATTAATACTCTGATTAAAAAGCCTCATCTCAAAAAAGGATTCCCAATAAAGATGATTTCCTACAGTTCTGTCACAAACGTCGACAATTTTTTGGACCGATTTGTTTTATTGTACATCTTCTGTTTTCAAGGAATATAGCTTTAAGTCTTCTATCCTGACGCTTTCATGTCTTTTGTAATCTACCCCAACACACACACACAAACACACATACGCATACACACACACACACACATATATATATATATATATATACATATATATATATTTAGGAGGAACGCTTAGCGTAACGGTTATCGTGGTAGGAAATAGCTATGCAACCACCGTAGTAGAAAGAAAAACTCTGACTTCAAATAAGCCGTAGTCCTATCTACATGAGTAGTGGATAATGTGCTGAACTTGCGACATCGTAGTAAACGATTTTGAACTCCAGTCGTGATATTACTATCATTTTCTGACTAATACACTTGGGAAAGGCATGAAATTTCTTATACCTCGGAAATAGGTTAAATAGTGTCACTAATCTCTTTCTAAAAGAGTAGCTTCGCCATTAGGTAACTCACAAAGGTTGATTGGCTATCAAAACAAAGAAAAGAAAAGAAAGCACTTCATTTAAAAACTGACCTTGTGTTACATCCTGAACGTGGCATAGATTCTGGATAAATACCCCCCCACACATACACATACACACACACACATATATATGTATATATAATCATGATTAATGTTCTACTGCGATTGCATTGTGACTAAAAAGTAACTCAAAGCAAAAAGCAAAAAGGTAATTCTGATCAGTATTGTATAGACACCCGATTGACTTGAAATAGTTTATGAATTGGTTGTATTATGGGTGTGAGATACCCATTTTCGTCACCTCGGTAATAATAGAATTCCGGGTGCGGTCAGTTGGTTGCAATTGGTGTAAGGTACATGGAACGAGATACTAAAGCATCGAAAAAGAAACAATGCAAACGAAGCCGAGTCTCTTGGTTATTAAGTCAAATGCTGATATCAAAAACATCTGGAATGTTGTTTTCCTAACATACATCTTAATCACGCACGCAAACCCAGAACCGTTTAATTTTTCTTGTTGATTTTGTTTCTTTTTAGACGTTGTTCTTTATGTTTCTCTCTTGACATATTTGTTTCATTAACGCTGGTCCTCCTTCCATCAATAGCTATCTATCCCATCTCTCCCCCAATCTCTCTCTCTCTCGATATATATATATATATATGTGTGTGTGTGTGTGTGTGTGCGCGCGCGCATATATATATAAGGAAGGAGTTAGCTAAAATAGCTATAGATATAATAGCCAGAATATATATATATATATATATATATATATATATATATATATATATATAATCTTAATGAGTTGAAATAGATATAATGTAGAAATATACTAGCATAGATATGGATATGATATATATATATAATTTCAGCTCACTTTCTCTTAATGTAATAATCTATCTATCAGTTTATCGAGTTCATATGTATGTATGTATGTATGTATGTATGTATGTAGGCGAGGGTGATTCGAAAAGTTCTGAGCCTCACTCGGATGAAGTCGGAGAAACGAAACAGTTTTTCACTATTTTTCAAAGAGACCCATTACATAATGCACTTGGTCAAGCGAAACCCAAGAATTGCAATTCCATCACGGAAGAAGCTTGTATCCAAGTCCACCCAAACCTCCTTCACAGAACATATGACCACATCATTGTTTCCAAAATGGTGACCACGCTGGCGGGATTTACGATTAGGAAATAGGAAAAAAAGTCTGATGGGGTTAAATCTGGTGAGTAAAGGGGTTGTGATACCAATTTAAGTTTGTTGCTTCAGCGACGGTAACCTGAGAAGTGTGAACTGGCGCGTTATCCTGGAGCAAGAGCACGTCTTTCCTAAGTTTCTCTCTTCGTGTTGTTTAGCCGTGATACAACTATATGTAAAATGTTTATATGCATAGATCCCGAAACATCGACGAGTTTCTTTAGTTCCGGTACGAAACTTTTATTACCTTCTTGATTTTAGGTTTTCGACTCGACGAGAGAGAGACACAATTTTTACTATGCTGACTGTTCCTACATCGCCCTCAGTCAACTCCCCAGCTGAACTGCCCGGCCCAGAGTTAAATCTCAACTAACTCTTTTAAAAAATAACCAAAATTCCCAGTCCATCGCTTCCGGGCATGACGTCATTCACACCCCAGTCTCATTTCCTATCTGGGGCTTCTATTATGACATTTGTGATTGTCACATCCTCCGCACGCGAGCGTGAACACCTGCACTAAGTGCCGAACAATTCAAAGCCTAGCCAAACCAAATGATAAGATATAACCAACGAAAAATGATAATATAAAAAAATCATTCGGCAATTATATAACATTCGTTTCGACTTTATTGCTTTCTTTAGTTGTCTTAATTCTGACATTTAGTACTGTCCATTAATAGTTTTCCTCTTTTCCGGGTAGTCTATCTTGATTATGCCTTCAGAATCCTCTAAAAAATAAAACCTCAGATTGCCTATAGATACTCTCTGTTTGACCTTTGATTCGTTGATTCAGATTCAAAGACATGAACTTAGATTTCCTCTTAAGTCTGAGGTGACAATTCTTAGGGTTATACTAGAAGCGAGTCAGTAGTGATCGGAAAATGTCAACTTTTTCAGCTTGTGCTCTGGAGTCAGCTTTCTTGAGATTCAACAGCTTGCTTTTTTCCCAGATGGTAATTAAAACAGTGAGGACCAAATAAGAACTAATGTAAAAGGACTTAGCTATCAGCTGGAGAGTAAGACATCTCTCATCAAAAACTATATAGTGAACGGTATCAACTTGTAGTTGAAGTTTTTGGACCAAGGGTCATCTTCTGTATTATTCCTATCCCACTTGAATTCCAGTTTCCATTACTTCATAAGAGCAAGTATTTTTAACATGTCCTCATGGATTTCTTTGAGTGTCATAACTTTCTTTTGACAGATACTTAATGACTTCTTAGGCATCTGGTCTGTCCATTTTTAGATTTATCGTACACGTCTCGCCTTTGTATGGACCTCACCAGCACAGAAATTAAAAGAGAAATCTCAATAAGTTTTTATAGTTTCCTCAGAAGGGGTATTATGTTGCCATTGCAAAAATGTTCTCTCTGGGTCAGGCTTAGAACTTTTTAAATTCTTCAAATATATATATATATATATATATATTGTGATTTTAAAAGATATAATATATAGAATATAATCATAAAGATGTAGCTATAATATGTAATATAAATTGATATAAAATACATATTCAATAATATATACTTGGTGCATTCAATAAGGTTGCAGACTTTTTTTGTACAGGCATTTAAAATTGTCGTAGAGTCTTGAAAATTCACCATGTTATTGCTATGCATCTTATGGGATGACCGACCAATTTTCATGATTTCAGGTTTAAACGAACAGCTACAGCAGAAATTGGAATACACCCCACTAATGCCTGATTCACAGCTGGTGAATTTCAAAAATGCAATCTGGACGTGAGGACACTTTAGAAGAACGATATGCCATAAAATTCTGTTTTAAACTTGGAAAAAATGCCACAGAAACGTATGGAATTCTTCAGACTGTTTTGGAGCATCTTGCATGAATCGAGCATCAGTTTTTGAGTGGTAAGAGATTCAAGGAAGGCAGGGAGTCTGTGAGGGATGATGAGAGGTGTGGCAGGAATAAGGTTGTCAATATACCAGAGTTTATTGGCCAAACGGTTAGGATTAGGATTACTATGTTGAGGTTTTGAGGGAGTTCAGGAAGAGATTCTGTCGGAAGAGGCCAGCACTCTTCAAATAGGCTCAGTGGCATTTCCACTAGGACAATGTACCAGTCCACAACTCCACCCTTGTCACAGACTATCTGACCAAGATGGGCATCAAGACAGTTCATCACTCTCCCTATAGTCGAGACCTTGCTCCCTGTGACTTTTGGTTATTCCCTAAGGTCAGATGCTGTCGTTATGAAACAATTGAGGAGATAAAAGAGGCTGTGACGAAGGTCATTGACACGCTCACACAACTGGACTTCCATGGGGCCTTCCAGAAGCTGCTGGAACGGTACAAGTGCATTGCAGCCGGAAGAGCTCACTTCGAAGGGGACTAGAGTTTCATGTGTATACTCTCAATAAAAGTGCCCATACGAAAAGAGTTTGGAAATGATCCTCGTATATATATATATATATAATTTTAACTCATTCCCTTCTCATCAATTACTTGGAGCTGTAGAATATACCGACTGCATCTCTGCTGAGGAGTATGACTCCCCGAACGAGTGTCTTGATATATAATATTAAACAATCTGATGGTGAGGCTCTAGTAGGAGCTTTGGGGTATGCAGAATATGCCTTCATGGCTATCGCTCCCAAGTCAACTCTAGCCTTGAGTAGCATCGCCAAATAGGGTCCTATCTAGTGGTCAAATAGAACTGTTCGACATTTGTATTGTGTATTTATACCAAACTGAATTGTTTGAAATAGAACTCTTTTTACATTTAACTGAGTGTAAACAAAAAACTATACGTATGCTAAAGTAAATGGTTTAAAACCGAACTGTTTGGTTTCTTTAATGGCATATCAACCTTCGTGTGTTATTTAATGCCAAAGCTATCATAGAAGAACAGCAGTGAAGCTATTTAATCCGTAGCTGGGAGTTTGAGGGGGTTCATACCTTTCCCAAGGGTATTTTTCCGAAAGTTGATGGCCGCAACGTTTCATGGCAACCCCAAAGCAACGATCATCTCCTGCTACAGCCCTACCAATGTTAGCGAAGAAACCGAACTAGTCACCTTCTACGAGGAGCTATCCTCCCTAATACGTAGCATTCCGAAACACAACCTGCTAGTCATTGGCGGAGATATGAATGCACAAATTGGGAAAAACAGAAACAACAAATACAGCCTAAATAACACGTCAAACAGGAATGGACAACATCTAATTGATTTCATGATAGAAAATAGATTAACATGCCTCAATACAAACTTTCAAAAAAGGCAGGGAAAATTATGGACCTACACATACGCGAATAATAGTAAAGCACGGATTTATAAACAGGAAATGGAAAAATAGCGCGATGAATTGCGAGGCATACTCCTCTTTCGAGGGTATGTCCTCCGATCATCGAATAGTTACGGCCAAAGTACGACTAAGCCTACGAAAAAACGCCACACGAAAAGCGACAACCAAGCACTATGAGTGGGCCCTACTCAACAACAGAGATATTAGAGATAAATATGCATTAAAATTAAGAAACAGATTCGAATCACTACAAGAGAAGACGGAAAAATTTACCCCAAATGACGAATATGAAAATTTTGTTGAAGCACACCTTGAGGCGGCATCAAAGTGTATCCCAACAAAACTTAGAACTAAATTTAGAGTCCCTTTGGAAACGTCAGCGGTTAGAGAAAAACGTGCACTCGTGAAAACTGCCTCCAAAAGCTATCGGAAGAACCCAACAAATACAAATGTCCGAAAACTAGAAAAGGCACAATATCTATTAGCAGGAATATATCTAAAAGAACAGGCAGAATACATACAAAATCAGATAGATAAGATTAGAGACTCGGTGGAAGATAGACAATCCAGGATAGCCTGGCAAACAATAAATGAAGTAAGTAGAAGGAAGAGCACAGCCAAAGCAAAACTGAAAGCTGTAAGCCAACAAGAAAGAGTAAAACTGGGAACAGCATTTCAAAAATCTACTAGGAAGCCCGCCGAAAATAACGGATGAACCGATCACCAGAATTATCAGAAAGCAATTTGACATTAGACTAGGTCCTTTCACCAAAGAAGAACTCGACTCCGTTTAAAAAAAAATTAAAAATAGGAAAACTGCAGGGCTGGACGAAATCCCCCCAGAAGTGTGGAAGACTAGACAATTCGACGATATACTGCTCCGGCAATGCAACGCAGTCTATAGTCAAAATAGGATAGAAAGATGGATAAAGGGATGCATCCTTCCTTTCCCTAAAAAAGGCAACCTCGGATTAGCCAAGAACTAACGAGGGATAACACTTACATCCATAGCAGCCAAAATCTACAATGCCCTACTACGAAACCGCATAGAACCCAAAATAGACAGCCTTCTTAGGAAAAACCAAAATGACTTCCGGAGAAATAGATCCACAACCTCACAAATATTGACCATCCGTAGAATCCTTGAAGGCGTCCAGGCGACATTACTATTTGTCGACTTTACCAATTCCTTCGATTCCATACACAGAGGGAAGATGGAGTAAATCCTACTAGAATACGGCCTACCAAAAGAAACCGTAGCAGCAATAATGATCCTCTACAAAAACACAAAAGTGAAAGTACGTTCACCAGATGGAGACACGGAATACTTCGACATTGTTGCATGAGTACTACAAGGAGACACGCTAGCCCCATACCTCTTTATCATCAGTCTAGACTACGTGCTTAGAACTTCGATCGACAAAATCCGAGAAAATGGCTTCGAGCTGACTAAGCAAAAGGTATCCCGCAAAAACAATCACAGACGCCGACTACGCTGATGACTTGGCGTTACTGGCGAATACGCCTAACCAAGCAGAGACGCTACTGCATAGTTTGGAACGAGCTGCAGCAGGCATTGGCCTCCATGTCAATGCGCACAAAACTGAATATATGTGTTACAACCAAACGGGCAACATTACCACACTAGACAGAGCCTCTCAGAGGCTAGTGGTAAAATTCACCTACCTAGGAAGTAGCGTATCATCAACCGAAAACGACATCGACACACGACTGACGAAAGCATGGACGGCTATAGATAGGCTCTAAATCATATGGAAATCAGACCTGCCCGATGAAATGAAGCGCAGTTTCTTCCAGGCAGCGGTTGTATCGATACTGCTATATGGATGCACTACATGGACGCTAACTAAACGACTGGAGAAGAAACTTGACGGCAACTACACAAGAATGTTGAGAGCAATATTGAACAAGTCCTGGCGACAACACCCCACGAGACGCCAACTGTACGGCCACCTGCCTCCCATCACGAAAACTATACAGGACACTGCTGGAGAAACAAGGACGAGCTCGTAAGTGACGTACTCCTATGGATCCCCATATATGGCCAAGCAAAAGCAGGACGACCAGCCCGAACTTACATACAGCAGCTATATGAGGACACAGGATGTAACCCTGAAGACCTGCCGGAGGCGATGAATGATAGGGAGAAGTGGCGAGAGATGGTCAGGGATATCCGTGCTGGCGGCACGACATGATGATGATGATGATGAGTTCGAAGTCGCTTACTACAATTCCGCAGTCCAGCTCTTTAACCATTACACCACGGAGACACCCCCCCACACACGAACTATTTGATTATTTAACTGTGTATAAACAAATGACTGATGTTTAACTAAATAGTTAGTGACATATAACAATACCAAAGAACATTTAACTGAGTGAAAATAAATGATGAATCGTAAATAGAATTATTCGTATTACATAGAAATAAGTGAAAGAATTTATGTGTGAAAAAAATGTACTTAGACTAATTTAAAAATATTATCTAAAAATGTGTTTAGAAATCATATATTTAGTATATATAATTAGAAATGATTTGGCATTAAATAACCTACAATGGTTGATATGACATAAGGAGGTGTCCGTGGTGTAATGGTTATCGTCGGAGGAAATGGACGCGGCGACACGAGTTCAAATCCTGGACAAGGCTAATTGCATTTCCCATAACACAAATACCCTTGGGAAAGGTATGAATCCAATTGGTTAAATAGTAGGACAGACTAGGTTCTTCAGCCTTGGCGAGGCAACTAGTCTAGGAGAAGGAAAACTCTGAATTCAAACCTGTTAAACTCCGCTTAAAAAAATTACCTTGTGTCATATCCTGCCCGAGCGGAGGGGTTGGTAAATATGTATATGCCATAAAACCAAACCAAACCAATCAATCAATTTATCCATATATATATATATATATATATATATAGGTTTCTCGGTTGGTGATATAGAATATGAGAGGGATATGACACTAAACTATCTGTTGGTGAGGCTCTAGATACTTCTTCATTGCCATTAATTCCGAGTCCGCTCGCACCTAGAGTGGTAGTACCTGTTAGGGTCCAAACTATGGGTCAAATAGATCTGTTTAAACATTTACGGTGACAGTAATCATTTAAACATTGGGAATAGAAGTTAGTGTGATAGCAAATCTTGAAACCATTTAACTCTGTACAAGCAAATGACCTCTGGCTCGCGGAATTTTTTTTTTTACCTACAAACTATTTGATTACAAATCACGTATATTTAATCTATAAGTATAAACAGGATTTGTCATTAAATAACCGACTTGATATGCAGTAAAATACAACCAACCAACCGGATTGTCTATCTATCTATATAACTACCTATCTATTAATTTGTGTGTGCGGTGTGTGTATGTGCGGTGTGTGTGTGTGTGTGCGTGGTGTGTGTGTGTGTGTGAGCATGTGTGTGTGTTATCCAAACGTATCATTTTCCTATCTATTCATGATAAAAATATCGGTGAAGAATTTAGAATTTTTAAATAGTTCTTTATAAATTAAACATAAATGACTGATGATATCTCGACGACAAG
>OY757921.1:97501373-97598873 GCA_963585895.1 Sepioteuthis lessoniana
TGTGCACCTTGGCCCACTGGAGCCTTTTAACATTGTTTTGCTTCCTCAGCAGTCGATTCTTGACCGTTGTTCTGCCATATAGGCCAGCTTCACAGAGTCTTCTCTTCACAGTGGATGTAAACATTCCTTCATTTGCACAGTCGGCTGGGGCTTTAGAATACACCGACTGCACCTCATCAGGGAGGAAGACCCCGCCAACGAGTATCCTGGATATGAGACTAAACAATCCAGTGATATCCAGTGATGCTAGGGCTTTGGGGAATGCTGAGCACCTCTTAATTCCTATTGCTACCAGGTCTACTCTGGCCCGGAATGGTAGCACTTGATAGGGACCTATCTATGGGTTAAATAGAACTAAACTGCATACTTATGCTAAACTGAATTGTTTGAAATAGAACTGTTTGACTAACCTGAATAGCCTGAAATAGAAATATTTTTGACAATTAAACAGCGCACTTACGTTATACTGAATTGTTTGAAATGGAACTGTTTTTGACATTGAAACTGTACTTATGCTAAATGGAATTGTTTAATGTAGAACTGTTATGACATTTAATTGTCTATAAACAAAATCTATACTTATGCTAAGCTGAATTGGCTGAATTAGAACTGTTTGACTAAACTTAATAGCTTTAAATAGAAATGTTTTGACAATTAAACTGTGTATTCATGCTAAATTGAATTGTTTGAAATAGAACTGCATATTTGCATAAGAATGGATTTAAATAGAACTAAACTGCGTATTTACACTGATTTAATTTCTTTGAATTAGAACTGTTTGACTAAACTGAATAGCTTGAAAGAGAAATATTTTTGACAATTAAACTGCGTACTTATGCTAAACTGAACTGCTTGAAATTGAACTGTTTTTACATCGAAACTGCGTACTTATGTTGAACTGATTTGCTTGAATTAGAACTGTTTGACTAAATAGAATAGCTTGAAATAGAAATGTTTTGACAATTAAACTGTGTACTCATGCAAAACTGAATTGTTTGAAATAGAACTGACTATTTACATAAAAATGGATCTGGCGTTAAATAACCTACAAAGGTTGATATGCCATAAAACCCAACCAACCAGCAAACCAGTCATTTTTTCATTGCTTCAGTTGTGCAGTAATGTTTGGTGCAGCCAGCCTTCTATCATGCAAAATGGTGACTCTGATTAAATGATCAAAATACAAGTAGTATCTAACAAGCAGTAATTCACAAAAATATAGTCTAATGTGCGTTCAAGTGGTGGTATATTGTAACTTTTGGAAAACGTTTTATTTCTCTTCAGTACTAGAGAAGAAAAACGCCTTGAAATCAAATTTTCAAAAGATATCAGGTTATACTAATGTCAACATTACTGAGGAAGACTTCTTCTATTTACTTAAATAAATAAAAATCTTGTCGTGGTTAACTGCTTTCATTAAGAATAGCACGTTTAGGATGAGAAATAAAAGGGTTGGCAAATACTTTAGACTGGTTGTGTATATATATATATATATATATAAGGGTAAATATTTTTTTCTGTTTCTAACGGGCGTCACAGTCATGCACTAAAGGAACGCAATCTGATCAAAGGCTTGCTCAATAACTCCCCGTTTTTCTATGACAACTATTGTGACATGCAAGCGACGAGTTTAGACTAGCTAAATAGACTTTGTGACTAGTCTCTATCCGTCGTGACATCGTAAAAGCCGTATCTATCTATCTATCTATCTATCTGTGCTTGTGAGTGCATGTGCGCCTATTGGACTATAAAATGGCCAGGAAAATAAAACTTAAAACTTGAAATATTATAGTTATTATCGTTGAAAAAGGGAAAAGCAAGATTTCCTTTCAGTTTAGACGGCAGATTTCAGCGTGGAAACTTAATAATAGGAAGTCTCAAAAGACCTTACTGAACTAATCGATGTCGTAAGTGCATATATATATATATATATGAACCACGACTATTACACTATTATATCTATATCTATATCTATCTATCTATGTGTGTGTGTGTGTGTGTGTGTGTTCAATTGTGATTTTAAGACATAAATTGTTGGCAACGAAACAGTATTGATGTATACACGGATAATTACTTCAATTATAAGTCCGAACTTGTTTAAAAAAGCCAGAAACTCACTTGTCTTGACATATGGAAAACAATACCCTCTTGTTAAGAGTAATAATGAATACATGAAATAGATAAAAATTGGCAATGAAAAGCTGACATCATTGGAACAAATTAAAAATCACTGAACTTAAGCAGCTGTGAGCTTCTTCAGTATTTAGATGGGTGATATCTTGGTACAAAGGCTACTCGGCTACAACGAACTTCTCAGGGATGGATGACTTTTAATAAATGTGTGTTTGTCTTTAAGAGAAAAATGGAAATATATCCCTCGGTTTGTAGATATGAAAAACGAAATACTCAGAAGATGTATTTTTTATGCATGAAATGTGTGAACATGTTGGGTTTTTAAAATCAACTTCTGGGTAATGTAATATAGGTTATATAACTCAGCTATGAAATATTTTTTAATGAAAAAAGAATAAACAAACCAGCCTATTGGCCTAGTGGATAAAGTGTTCGCTTATGGCCCGGGAGACAAGGGGTTCAATCCCAAGTCGAATCATGCCAAAAACTCAAAAATGGTATTTGATGCCTCCACTCTGAATTATAAGGTAGGGAGCATTGGTAAAGTGGAGCAATCCAGGGAAAGGAGTTTCGCCCTCCTCTATCCTTCGGTGTAATAGCTAAGGACTGAGGAAAAAGCTGCCAGATTATATATATATATATATATATATATATATATATATATATATATATATATATATCACTATAGGAAAACCTTCTCAAAGTTCATAAGATATAGGAAGTATTAATTCTTGGCGTGTTGGTCGAGAGGCTACTTTGGTTTCGGTGTTATGGCATATCAACCATTGTAGGTTATTTAATGCCAAATCTATGCCAGTTCTATTTTAAACAATTCAGGTTAGCATGAGTACTTAATTTAATTGTAAAAGATATATCTATTTCAAGCTATTTAGTTTAGTCAAACAATTCTAATTCAAACAATTCAGTTTAGTATAAGTATAGTTTTTGTTCAGACACAGTTAAATGTCAAAACAGTTTTATTTCAAACAATTCAGTTTAGCGTAAGTACAGTTTCAATGTCAAAAACAGTTTCATTTCAAACTATTCAGTTTAGCATAAGTACGCATAAGTACTAAATGTTAAAACATTTCTATTTTAAACAATTCAATTTAGCATAAGTACGCGATTCAAATGAAGTACGCAGTTTAAATGTCAAAACAGTTTTGTTTCAAGCAATTCAGTTTAGCATAAGTACACAGTTTAGTTCTATTTAACCCATAGATATGACCCTATCAGGAACTACCACTCCGAGCTAAAGTGGACCTGGGAGCGATGGCAATGATGGGGTGCTCCACATTCCCCAAAGCTCCAGCATTTCTTGAGGCTCACCATTAGATTGTTGAGAGTCATATCCAGGACTCTTTTGAAGGGGGTCTTAACCTTCTGCTCTGTTGGTCGAGAGTTTTCATATGTAGTTAACAGTAGGCTACATCGAATTTCTTAACAGTATATGTATATATATACGGTGCCATCAGATTTTTTCTTTGTAAACCACAGGCCTCAAGCTTTCTTCAAGGTCTATAAGACATAGGGAATAATGCTGGACGATGATGTATTTGTAAAGGGTTAGACTCTATACTATTTTTTCTAGACCGGTTTTTCTATTGTGACAAGACAGCCCAAACTGGCCTATCGTTTCAACCTTTCTTGTCTGAAGAAAAGTTGATTCATGTTTTCCTAAGAGCAAAAACGTTGTAAAAAGTAAATAACCTCTAACTCTGCTTGCTTATTCCATTTTCTAAGCCGATATCCATTACTCAACAAGCATCTCCGCACATAAATGCACACAAACATCTCCCATATATATATATATATACACACATGAATGTGGGAATAATGTATGTGTTAAGATTAATCTAATCGGAAATTGTGTCACATTCATAAACAAACATCACACACAACTGTAATGTTTTTAAAAAAAAACCTTTGATTCAAAGCTTAATTTATCATTATAAGCATATTTTTTCAACATTTTTCATTCCTTTTTTTAAGGTTTCATAACGATCGGTGTTCCAAATTGCATTGCCGTGACAAATTCAGTGTTGCAGCGTTCCCCAACATTGGTCCTAAAGTCTTTTATCATTCTCTGGTAAAACTCTTCTCGAGCAAAACATCTTAACAAATATATGAATACTCCACTAAATTGGTTTCCCGTCTAATTTCCCTTCTATAGACTGTGAGCAAACTCGTCATAATCATAATTTATTTTTGAACAGATAACATATATTTCTAATTGAGAAAATCTTTTTGGATTTTTGTTTACAGCAAACATTCAAACCTATAACTAATTATGCACACAAAAATTGATAGATTTCAAAAAGTCATTTTTTGGGGTCTTCTGTCGGCTACTCTAATCTAATTTCGCTAAGAATGATTTTCCTCTTTCGTTTGAGAATGGTAACTTTCATAGAAACTTTTTGCTCCAACAAAATCTGCTTAGCTTAATGTCTATAGTTGAAGGAAATGGAATCGACGCTCCAAGTTCAAGACTGTGCTTCAGTTTGCCCTAATGCTCTTGGGAAAGGCGTGAATCAGTCTCTCCCTCCCGCCCTTCAGCTATGGGTAAATAGTAGGGCAGACTGGGTTCTTTAGCCCAAATAAGACAATCAGTTTATAAGAAGTAAAACTCTGAATTTAAACCAGCTTTACTCGGATTAAAGATTGACCTATGTTATGGATGTTTTGTTTTACAGTATATTTGTTACAAAAAGAATTGTATGTAAAAAAGTATTCAATATTTTTAATAAGGTACATTAATATTTAATCTCAAAGCATTTGATTGCTGCTGTATCAAGTAAAGGCTATGCGAATTTGATCTCGACCAATAAATGCGGTGGGGGAGTGTTCTAGTGGTGTAATGGTTAAAGCGCTTATCTACGGAACTGTAGCAAGCAAGTTCGAACTCCAGTCAAGCTATTATGTTGACTCAGACAAATACCTTTGGGAAAGGTAAGAACCCCCTTATCCACCCAACTATAAGTGAAATAGTACCACTACTGTTCTTCTAGAAAAATGATGTTCGCACTAAATAACCTACAAAGGTTGATATGCTATTAAAAACAAAGAAACCAAAGAAAGAATAAATGCGAATTTCTGTGAGTGTCTCCGATGCTGTTCTGACATCAAAATGAGCTTCATCAAGTTCAACTGATTATATGCATTCTCAACGTACTATTTATATTATAAGTATTGCAATGAAATGGCTGTCCCATCACAAACTCCCATTTCTTGTGCTGTAAGTTCGAGTGCAGGTGTGGGTGTTTTGATAGACAAGAAGGTGTTAAATAATGACTTTGATATGAGAAAGTGAATTTAATAGTTGCTTTATAGATGGGCGAATGGGTAAGACGTCTGAGATTTGTGTAGAAGCCCCCTTAGGCGAGGTAGTGTGGGACTCTAAATAGACATGTGTAAACTACAAAGGTTTTTCCACTTTCAATGAGAGACTGGTAGATGACTCACAAAAAGCCATCCTGGTTTATTAAAATCCTAAACATGGCAATAAAATTGAAAAATGCGCGTTTATCCGTTTCGTTTACCGCAAGAGATCAAGTGACAACCTCTTCTTTGAGTTTTAAGAACCATCACAGTTTAACATGTGGTGTTTAACACAGTCGTGCGACATTTGATTAACACGATAAAGCAATTTTTTTATAGATAAATTGCTATACTGTGTTATTCCTTTGTAGTTTTATTGTTTTATTTTCATATATATGAACATAATTTTTGTGGATAACATTTATAACATTTATTATTGTAGTTTTATTGTTTAATTTTCATATATATGAACATAATTTTTGTGGATAACATTTATGAGAAAACCATAATGTTATTAAGATTAAGTGAAGGGGAGAATTTTGTAACGTATATTAATCTTCAAGCTTTTTCATTGCCTTTGAAAAATACTACGATAGCACTGACGTTTACGCGATGAATTAGACATGAAACTAGAAACGAAGAACAATTCTTTTTGTAACGAATATACTGTAAAACAAAACATCCATAACATAGGTCAATTTTTAATCCGAGCAAAGCTGGTTTAAATTCAGAGTTTTACTTCTTATAAACTAATTGTCTTATTTGGGCTAAAGAACACAGTCTGCCCTACTATTTACCCATAGCTGAAGGGTGAGAAGGAGAGACTGATTCACGCCTTTCCCAAGAGCATTAGGGCAAACTGAAGCACAGTCTTGAACTTGGAGCGTCGATTCCATTTCCTTCAACTATAGACATTAAGCTAAGCAAATTTTGTTGGAGCAAAAAGTTTCTATGAAAGTTACCATTCTCAAACGAAAGAGGAAAATCATTCTTAGCGAAATTAGATTAGAGCGGTCGACAGAAGACCCAAAAAATGACTTAACAACCTCCCCGGCAAAAAAAATAAATAATAAAAACAAAAAATAAAAATAAAAAATAATACGTAACACACAGACCAACATGTTTTGAACTGGTTCTGAGGATCTCAGCAAAAAGGAACAAGAAATTATATTGATTACTCCTACTAAAAGACCCCCCCCAAAAAAAACCATCAGGAATTTCCGAAAAGTCCATTTCATGAACCTACACAGAAAAATGTAAAGAAAACATTAAATTGAATCTTATCGACCGTTTATTTAAACATACTTTGAATATACATTTTCCTATATCGTCTACAACCCATATGTAACATTTACAAACTAATATATATATATATATATATATATATATATATATATATATATATATATATATATATATATATATATATATATATATATATATTAATTTGAAGAGGTAAATGTTATATATGGAGGAATATATATATATATATATAAATATTCCTCCATAATGAGTATACGAGTCATGAATTAACGAAGCCGTCGAGAATTTGCACGGTTCACAGTATCGTGACTTACGACATATCTCGACCAATAGATAATCGACGAGGTAGCTGGTGTTCTGCGTTATCCAATCAGATACAAATGTTTTTGTTTCTGACTGCGCATAAACTTCTGGGACGCCCATTACGACGTCGACGACGACAACGACGACGATGATGCTGATATATACAAAACACCGTACATAGGCTTTCAAGTGGTTTCCTCCCTCTCTTCCTTCGTTCCTTTCTCCTTTCCTTACTCCTTTCATTTCTTCCTTCCTCATTTTCATTGTTAAACATTTTTTTTTATTTTGTTTGTCATGCCTTATAATATTTATTTTAGTTCTCCTTACATGAATCTATTTATGCATGTATGTATAACGAAAATGACTAAAATTAACGTCATCGTACTTGAGGGCATTTAGCGAGGATCGAACTTGCTTTAATAGTTATATCATATTTATTTATTTACCTATCAATTTATTCATGTGTCAATATCTATGTATTATCGATCTAAAATTGGGATATATATGTACGTATGTATGTATGTACTAGAGCTCGGCATCTCTTTTAGGGATAAGCTGATAATTTTCATCAATCTATCATCTGTCTATCTCCTGTACTGCAACTGCAGCAACAAGATTTTTTGCGTCATAGATCAAAATTTGAATTTTTCTTAAGATCCTTTGTTCAACACACGTACAGGCAATTCATTTGTATATTTATGAAATTTGCAATACCTAAATGATACATCTTCCTAATCTCTCGGACATAATTATTGTTTTCTTCTTTTTTTTAATTGTTTCATGACGTTTCACCAAGCTAAATTCCCGTTCACTAACTTTTCTAATGGAATCGCTCTTCAACAATCAAGCAGATGTTATATTTGATGATGATAAATACTGAAAGAGAATTGTTTGGGGCAATATTGTTTCTTTATGATGTATTATGTGAATATGCTGTTGGGAGATACCTTAAAGAATCTCAACGTCCATGCATTTTTAATTCTTTTTCTCATCTTATCAAATCTTATCATCAGTCCACCACACTACTCTTCATCGTATTAGGAAGTTTAAAGGAAGGAAGAAAGTTGACTGCATTAATTGTTGAGATAATTCTTTTCCTCTCCAATGGTCCCTATAAATGACATTCAAACCATATCATGATTGACTCGAGAAATTCACTTATTTTCTTCAATCAGTCTTTTGTTTATATTTCATTTGAATGGCAAAAAACAAAAGTTCCATCATCATCATCATCATCATCGCCTAAATCTGTGCAGATTTTTTATTCATTATTCAATATCACTTTCATCCAATTGTCCACACTCCTTGATTGTTTCTTAAAGTTTGTTAGTACAGGTTTTCGTTTGTTTTTTTCTCTATGTAAATCTCATTCCATTCTGCAGATTTATTACAGTTCTATCAAACATTATTTATTACAGTTCTATCAAACATTAACTCTTGTTTGGAAATTTTTGTTTTTCACTTGCTTTGTTGTACATTTTTTTTTATTTTCAAGGCTTTGATTTTTCTATCCTGATGTTTTCATGTCTTTTATAATCTATTTGTATTTTCCTTTGTTCAACCACCTCATAGTTTTTACCAAATCTCTAACAGAGCTGGTTAAGAACAACCAAAATCTTTCGCTAAATTTCTCTGTTGATTGCTTTCTTGCATGAATTTTACAATCGTTTCTGTGTTTCAATAGACAGTTCTTTTGTTGGAGCCAGGTTTCCTTTCAATTTGTTGCGCTCTGAAAAATCTTTTAATTGTAGTCGGATTTGCTCATTTAGGATTCTGATGGTTTCCATTTTATATGGTCATTTCCTTATTTTTTTCCTGATCATTGAATTATTCTATAATATTTCCCTCTGTCTGCCTTTATATAGATAGATAGATAGATAGATAGATATTACCATTGCATATATCAAGGAATTAACATATCTAGAGAATGTTCATTCTGTTATCTATCTATCTATCTATCTAGATAGATAGATAGATAGATAGATAGATATCAGTTCAGCTCATAGAATTTAAATTGAACATGTTTTGTAGCTGTATAATTTGCAATGACAGCAACGTCCTGTTACAACCTAATAATCAAAGATCCTTCAACCCGTGAGTCGGCCCAGATGAAATCCATTACGAATTCCTTAAACTGCCAAAAAAGTCTCTGGAATACCTTATGACAACTATCAGTGATAACTAGATAAATGGTAGATTGCAAGAGTCATGAAAATTATCAATTATAATCCCCCAACCCACACCAAGGAATAACAGTTCGAATACAGAAAACTGCCTTCCAACAGCACTAACAGGTTGTCTTGGCAAAACTATGAAGCGCATGGTCAACCAAAGATTAGTTCGGTTTATTGAATCCAACAACCTTATTACCAATTCCCAATACAACATCAGAAGTTAAATATCTAAAATAGATTATATAGTCAGTTTTGAAAGCTCTATAAGAGAATCAAATCTCCTAAAACAACAACTCATAGCAATATCTTTTGACCTGAAGAAGGCGTACAACACCACTTGGAAGTATGATATAATCAAGGACCAACACAACAGGAAATTCCAAATCCGAATCGGGTCAACCCGATCCGACTTTTATAGATAGACAAGTAAGTCTCTCAAAGGAGTATTTGTCAGTGACACCCCTTCAATTCAAAAATCAAATACCTGAATCTTGGAATTGATCACTATACGAGTATGTTGGTGATTTTTGCATCACCTTCAGATCCAAATACCATGTGCACACCAGTGAGTCAACTGAAATAATGAAATTAGCAATGGTAAACAGCTTCAAGTTCTCTAAAACAAAAACTCGACGCGTGCATTTTTCCCAATGAGGGAAAATGCATAACAATCTTACACAAAAGCTAGACGGAAAAGAAATACCGGTCATCAATTAATAAAAATTTCCCGGTTTAACTTTTGACAAAAATAGCTTCCTACCTCACTTAATCAACCTAAAAGAAAACTGCATCTAAGTACTTCAATTCACCTGTTAAATACCCACTCAGAATGAAGCGCAGAACAACAGAACTGTATTAGAACTCTAATCTGCTCAAAAACCGACAGTGACCGTTTCATATATTGATCAGCAAGGAAAAGTATACGAAATCAATGATCACAAATCACTATGAAGGATTGAAATTCATCCTAGATTTTTTCGAATCATCCCCACTCTCCAGCTCAGATTCGAAAAGCTAGGTCTGCAATACATTGAAATAAAATCTCTTCTTACTAGTCCAACTCATGATGATATCTTTAACCCCAAACAACAACCTCAATTTAACCGAAAAGAAAAGGCAATAAAATCTTTTGGTATCTGTATGAAATCAATACTGGAAAATCTCACTTACAAATATCCATGATACCATACAACAAAGCTCTCCTCCTTAACCCACCTTTTTACTAAATGAAACACTGGTAATCTCATCAAAAAGAACATTCATCTCATAATCTATCAAGAGAAACTCTCCAACATTCAAAAAAATACCCAAACTCCTTCCTCACTTGCACCAATTACTGCAAAGACAGCAACATACCTAGATATTGAGCAGTTCTCAACAAGAGAATTACCAAAAAGATTCCTTCGAAAAGAAGCCTCCACATTCACGGCGGAAACTTGCTCACTTGATCTGGCACTCAACATTATCTCGACTAGAAACTCTAAATGATTCATCATCAATCAAAATTCTTTCTCTGTACTACAATAATATACAAATAGAAAAGGAGATAACTCTCTTATCATCCAACTCTTAAACAAATCAAACTTCAAAAACAATACCAAAAAGGTGATATTCTGATAGATTCTTAGTCATATAAAAATCAGGAGAAACCATAAGGCTGATTCAATTGCCAAATCTGCACACGATATGGTATCCAAAAAAAAAAAAAAATCAAAAAGACCATACACTGATCTAAAATTAGCCAAATACTGATAAAGAAATAGTAACAGCTATGGAACAAAAATACCAACAACAGACTTTGTCAAATACAACTCATTTTAAAAGAAAACTAGATCCCAGTGAGACTAGAAGTGAAACTACTCTGAGTAGACTACGCAGGGGCCAGACTAAATTAACTTCTTCATACTAAATGAAAAACCAACACCAAATTGCGTATGTGGAACACCATACACAGCGAAGCACATTTTAATGGAAACTAGAAATCTCGCTTATACTCGAAGAGGTTTCTACAACATAAGAGGCATGAAAGAGCGACTTGGAACCACAGATCCTTATAACTTCATGAACCGCCGGAAAATTCGTCCTCCAATCAAGGATATTGATCCATTGAACAAAACATCACTTTCAAATAGATGTTCACATAAACTCTTTGATAACCAAAGAGTTAGCAAAAATTATGACATCCTCAGATAACTTCTAAATTCTTATAACTGTACCCAATTACCAATTGAAGCAAAACTTAAAATAATATACAAATACATGCACAAATAATAACCATACCGAACAAATTAGGAATAAAATAAAGACACCTTCGATATAAAATAACCCAAGGTTTGCCGTAAAATCCAACCATCCAACCAACCTATCACCCAATCAACCAAAACCATTAATAATAGAAAAATAAAAAGGTAGCCTTTTTGGTGCACACTTCCTTTGATGTGACCAGAATAAAGATAATTTAAGGAAAATGTTTTGAATACCGAAAACTGGTCAAAATGGGACCTCTCCAGTACATTTATAAACTGAATAACATAGGGAACAAATTTTATAAAACATCCTGCATTTATGAAATGAATCAAATTAGGGTCTGGCCTCACTTGCAGGATAATCTTGAATCTCCCCACAAATGTCTGTTCTCGACTTTGCATGTGTTTTGACTTAATCAGCATTGAATTATGTTTCCTGTGGAATGCAGCAAAATTACCGATTAATTTGTGACAATGTTGCCGTTTTGTTTATTTTTCCTATTTTTCCTATTTCGAATTCGTACTTGACTTTTCGAAAGTAAATAGAAGGAAAATGATGTTTGGCTGAGAAACTTTGACTTACAAATCAATTTTCCGGTATTTGGACTTAATGCAATGAACTTGAGTTTGACACAACGTGTGTTTGAGACAATTATAAATAGAGTCGGATAGATAGATAGATAGATAGATAGATATAGAATGGGATAAGAGTTTCTTTAATTTCAAGAAAAAATAGCGAGTAACTTGAAAGGGGAAACACACACACACACACACACAGTGAGAGAGATAGAGATACAGATAGACAGAGACTGTAAGAAAGATATAGGGAGTAAGATTTCAATTAACGAAATCAAATAGCGACTAAATTGGAAAGAGTTCTTAAAAGAAAGTTAAATATGAGGAAGGCAAAAACATGCCTGAGAATCAGAGAAAGTGAGAAAAACAGAAAGGATATAGAGCGTGTGGAAAGGGGAATGCTTGTCAGGAAGAAAAGGAATTTAGAGAATGAGGAAATGCAAAATAGAGTATATATATATATATATATATATATATATATATATATATATATATATATATCTCGTGTCATACCAAAAACTAAAATGATGGTACTTGATGCCACCTTGCTTAACACTCAGCATTATAAGGTAAGGATCAAGGGTAAATGAAGGCAATGAAGTGGTGCCCTCCTCGACACCTATTGAAAAGGAAGCCTTCAGGTCACTCTCGACTAAGGTCGCCAACTTTACTTACTTTATATATATATATATATATATATATATATAGTCATCCACAGACAGACTGTTTCGTTCTATCATAACTCTTCAGTGTGACTAGACACGCAGGACGCTCGAAGCCGGGATCGAAACCCGTCCAACTTTACGTTAGACTGTGATTCCGACCACTCGGCCACCAAGCAGACCACGTTGGCTAAGGGAATTTTAAGGTATTTTTATTTTTAGAAACAGCAGCAGCAGCAGCCTTTGTTTACATTTTTTTATACCCTCTCGGCTACCAGAGTGCTCAATTCTTTCGAAGAGCTTTGCATTACGCTAGCGGCGGCCGGCAATTCCTTCGCCAGAGAGCTCAACCCCCATGGGGGAGCGTATATATTGTCATCCACAAACAGACTGTTTCGTTGAATCATAACTCTTCAGTGTGGCTAGACACGCAGGACGCTCGAAGCCGGGATCGAAACCCGTATATATATATATATATATATATATAAGGGTTCTTTAAAAGTATCATGACCGAGTACATAATTTTCATTGAAATTGATACTAGGTTGTCCCGGCCAAGTCTACGAATTATCAATTTATGAATAAGTTGAATTCTCTTAGACCATTATTTGATAATCAGCTGATTTTATACGATCATTATGATATTATTATAAGTTGATTTTATAAGATTATAATCGGTTTATTATAAGTTGAATGTAAGAATAATTAGATTATTATCAGCTGCTCAAATGTGCATGCCCCCAAAATGACTGTCTTGGGGATGACACTAAACTGCATCAGATTATGAAGTTTCAGTTTTGGGGCTATAGGGAGTGTAAACTAACCCCTTATTGTTATTACTCTCAGGCCCACTCTGACCCTGAGAGGTAGTACTAGTTTGGGTGCCATCTATGGGTCAAATAGATCTGTTTAAAATTTCTTTGTATTCGATTGGTTCGTGTGCCAAAAAATATCATTAAAAAACAATTTCACAAAAAAAATGTTAACATGAATGTACAATACGCTATTTTCTAACCTCTTGGTATAAAATAATCCAAGCTGAGTTAAAATGGCGTTAAAATCAATCAATCAATCAAGAAAACGTCTAAAGATATTGTTTTATACTATCCTCCAAGTATGTTGAGTTTTCTCATGGCAAAATATATTGAATAATGTATCTACATTAAATTGTTGGAGAAAACTGGTTGGTGAACCTTTTAATGTGCTAAAAAAACACATTGACATAATGAATTTAACTGTTCTGGTATCACCACTTCAAGGAATGAAAATCATTGAATTGAATCAGCATTTTAGGAGGCCTCTCGCCAGTAGAAATGCTGAAATAGTTAAGAAGGAGAACAATCTAGTTAAGGCAGATAAAAGATAGATTATCGGAGAGATTTGTGATGTGTTGGGCATTTTAGTTGGCTCTTGTCAAGCCATTCAGACTAAAGAATTGGGAATGAGGCGAGTTGCCACAAACTTTGTTTTACAACTTGTAAGGCCAGAATGAATGAATACATTTTTGCTTTTAAAGGAATGTCAAACAATCTAGGGTTCTTTTATGCATAGAGATTAGGGAATCGCGTTCATTGTATGCTTATATTTACATTTTGTGTAGTTGTTATTTAAGTGTTTTTGCACACAGTTTTATGATATCAAATATTCTTATTAAATAAAAAATAATATGCACGCAGTTACATGGTTTCAGGTAATTACTTCTATCTAATAATTATTTGTTTGCACTGTTATATGGTAGCAAATATTGTTATTCAAAAATAATAATTTTCAAACGGATCTATTTACTTGTACCTGGGACCCAAACAGGTACTACCACTACGAGTCTGAGTGGACCTGGGAGTAATGACAATGAAGAGTCACTCAGAACCCCAGAATTGGAGTCATCAGATGTAGACTAGTGTCATATCCAAGACCACCATTTTAGGGATTCTTATCCCTCGACAAAGGTTACCGTCAGCGTACTCTAAGCCCCACCGTGAAACCAGAACAATACGATGATCGCAGTTGGAGATTTGCTTCAGTGCGAAGAAACCAAAAAAGACTTTTTGAAAACCATCCTCATCGGAGGCAAGTTTTTAGTATAGGGTACCAATCCTGAAAGTAAGGTAAGTTGATCTGTATGGAAGTTTCAGTTATCATCAAGATCAAAGAAGGCTCTCTAAAATCGGAACTAGATTAAAGTGTTTTTCACGATCTTTTTTCGTTGTTTTTTTCTTCTTCTCAATGATTGTATACACCATACACGGTCATGCATGAATCAGTGACAGATGTATCGCAAGGGCTAACCAGCTTAACTTTTCTTGCGGATTTCCTTTGCGAAACACAAGATTGTGCGAGGGAGGTACCATTCATACTTATCTCACCTAGCTTCGTTCGATATTTTATTGTTTCTTAAACTAAAAATGAATCTCAAGGGCATGATTGGAAAACATTAAGAATATTAAGAAATATCTATTTGCGCAGCTTCATACTATATCAAGAAACGAGTTCCAGAGGGTCTTCGACTTATGTCAAACTCACAAGAATAAATCTGCTAAATGCAAAGAAGGCCATTTAGAAAGAACTATTTTACTTGTTTTTCAAATAAAACTTCAGTCACGATACTCTTTAAAATATACCTCCTAGTTTATCAATAAGCTGAGGTCGGGTAAAAGGCCATGTAAATTAGAAAGATTGTGCAGTAACAATTTCAAATCAAGAAGTGTCAACTTGTTTTGAATTTAGGTGGAAGATTTACAGCTTTTAACTGAGCGAAAAAGACAAATCAAAGATGTAAAAAAAAAAAAAAATTAACGAGTAAAATAAGTTAAAAAGATGTATTGATAGTTAAGAGGTTTTTATTTCTGTAGTTAGTAACCAATGTTAGAATCCCAATGAAAGGAAAGATTCTGAATTCTAATTTTTAAGGCAAGGATCTCTATGTGTTGACTGTCATACCACACGGTCTTTCATCTCCCTTTTGCTTTTCGTCTTGTGCTAAACTCACTATGTGCATCATAGTACACTTAGTAAGTAAGACGTATTTGGTGTATGCAAGTCATTCCAGTTTGTACCCCATCAGTATCTTTAAGTATGTCGAGGCATTTATGACATTCTTTGGTATCCGATGATATCTGTGTTGAGTAAACATTTTTTTTGCACCGTGTAACTGTAATTCAAAACGAGTCAATCATTTTTAGATACACATCATAACTTCTGCTCTAATGATAAGAATGTGCACACAAAAACATATATAATCCAATGAACACACACACATACACACACACACACACGAATATATATTATAAACGTATCATTGCTGATAGCTTCGATGTAGCCTACTGCATTAAACTTATTTACTAAGCTTTATATATATATACACACACACACACACACACACACATATATATATATAGTGTGTGTGTGTGTGTGTGTATGAATTATGTATATATATATGTATATATATATATATATATATATATATATATATATAATTCTCTAATTACCCTGTCGGGTGGTAAAAGCTGCTTGGTAGCGCCAGGAGTGGCAGTACCGCCTTGAAATACCGAAACTGTGTTATCACTCCTGGTTGGCGGCTGATGATGACAGGCTATCGCACGTGCTTTCACACGTTGTATGAGGAAAACAAATTGTGTGTGTGTGTGTGTGTGTGTGTGTGTGTGTGTGTGTGTGTGTGTGTGTGTGTGTGAGAGAGTGTGCGTGTGTGTGTGTATTTCTATGCATGCACACCTGCGTTTGGTGGATTTGGTTTCTTTCTTTGATGGAATATAGATTTAGTAGGTTATTTAATGCCAAAGCCGTTCTTGATACAATTTAACTCATAGGTATAGTGGGGGATAACGGGGGTCAGACCTTTCCCAAGGGCTATAGTCTGAAAATAAAAGTAATACCGTAACTGGAGTTCAAGCTCGCAGACAGTAATGTAGCCATTAAGGTACGGAGACCACCCTATATATATTTATATATATATATATATAAAGTTTTAAAAACAGATTTTGTGTAATGAATGACTCCTTATTTTTTAGTTGAGAAAAAGTCGTTCATTACACGTGTATATAAGCATTTACCAGCTGAAGTTTGACTTAAGCTGTTGTGTCTATGATATTCAGTCTGAGAGATTAACATACACGACTGAATTAAGTGCATTGCTAAAAAAAGATGATAATCTAAAATAATTGCGCATATATATATATATATATATATATATGTGTGTGTGTGTGTGTGTGTACGAAAAGCTATCCAAACTTTGATCAACTTAGTTTCTCAATGTGAAGCTTCGAAAAAATGATTGAAAACAGAATTTCTTGATTTAAACAAGTGTGAAATATCTAATAGTCATATTTGTGCTAAAAAGTCATCTGAAATACCAATTTTCTAAGAATATTCTGTTGCTTTACTTGAATATTCTAATTTAAAATTAACCCTTTGCTTTTGACTTTTCGTTACAACTAAGGGAACTTTTTAACAATATAACAGTGAAAATATTGACTTCCTATTGAAAATATTCATTTTCATTGAAATTTCATTAAAATCTGTGTCTATGATAAAACATGGTTAAGTTTTTTCACAGTCTGTTTCTTGTCAAGTTCAGTATTTGGTGTTGTATGATATAATATAATATAATATAATATAATATAATATAATATAAAACCATTTGGTTCTATCTGGTTCATGTGTGATTCACTGTATTAAGGTTTTTAAATAAGCAATCATTACAAATTTCCCATTCTGAACTCTTCTTCGTAGACTTTAACCACGTCACGTTTCTTTTAACTTGCAATTATTCGTTTTCTTTACATTGTTTATTTGCTCTTTAAACTGTTTTCCGGCAAGTTAGAACATTATATGTGTATTGGTCAGATAAAAATCCCGCTATGATCAACTGCTTTATCAAGGTTATGATTTCATATACATAAATACCCACCATACACACACACACACACGCATATATATATATATATAGAGAGAGAGAGAGAGACAGACAGACAGACAGACAGAGTGAATGGAAAGTAACTCCCTATTTTAAAATTCTTATGACTCATTTCTTGCAAAATATTATAATTTAGAAATAAATTATAAGAAATTTAAAATTGAATGTTACTTTCAATGACATTGTATATTATATATCACACAAGTAAAGTATTACTGCCTAATGCCAATAATAACACAATAGATCTATTTGATTCTTAAATATAACCCAAACAGATATCAACCGGGACATAGTGGACTTGGAAGTAGTACCAATGATAGGGAACTTCAAAATCCCCAGAGCACCAGAACTGGAGTCTCACCATCAGATCCAATCTAATGTCAGATCCAGGACAATGCATTTGGAGAGAATCTTATCTTTTTGCAGAGGGGTAAGACTCCCATCCTAACCCTAATCCTACCTACAGAGCTGGGATCAATTGTTCTGTGTTCGATCATCACAGATGGTCCCCTGTTGTGGCAATGTTTTTGGGGTAAGCTGGTATTTGCAAATAATTTCAGAAAATTGCTACACCCAGAATGAATTTTAATCTCTAGTTTATAAGCGTATAAGTAGGCAAAATTTCATCATGAAATGGTTAGCAAGTCTCTTAATTTGGGATTTAGGTCAAAACCTTGTTTATTTTTTCTTTTTCAAAGCAGCTCATCGTAGTGTAAATATCAGTGAGCTTACCTTGCATATCAATAACAACTTAGAAGTAAGTTAAATCCACAGTTGGTACCTAATACGAGCGACCTTGTTCCAAATCGAATAATGTTTAATTTTTGAAAACTTTCAGTGAAGCCACGTTAAAATTAGCCATTCCCAAAGTTTCACAGCGATGGGCGGTTTTGGTTATTTATTTACGCAATTACAAAATGTACAACGTTAATGATTACAGACAAAAAAAAGGATTATATATATCAGTTTAATTTGCGTATCACATTTTAGACATAGGTATCAGCGAAGTTCTTTTCTTGGGGCCAATATGTCAATCAGTAGTCAACAAACATTTAAACAAGAACAATATTCAGTTCTTTCACGGTTTCTTCCAGATTATAGATGTTAAGCAGCGATGAACTTGTTCAGAACTTCAATGGGGGACTACTTAGGTTTGGTTTCTTTGTTTAATGGCCTATCAACCTTTGTTTATTTAATGCCAAAACCATTCTTCTAGAAGAACAGTAGTGGTACTATTTAACCCATAGCTGGGAGGATAAGGGGTTCATACCTTTCCCAAGGGTATTTGCCCGAAAGTGAATGTAATAGGGAGACTGGAGTACGAACTCGCTTACTATGATTCCGCAGTCCATCGCTTTAACCATCACACCACGAGGACACCCCGGGGACTACTTAGTAACATCAGGTGTTAATAGATAACAAGATTATAGATACTTATTTACCAAACCCAACCGTTACGAAGTCAATCTTTAAAGCGGCGTAAAGCTCTTTCGAATGAAGATTTTCCTTCTGTTAGATTGGTTGTCTTACCTAGGCTAAAGAACACAGTCTGCTCTGGGCAGGGAAGAGATGGCTTTATGCCTTTGTCAGAATCATGCGCACAAAGTGAAATGCAAACAGACTCATTCAGAATTTGAACGCTGGTCACCGATTTCATTTCTCTCGACGATAACTGTTACGCTAAGCCCATCTAAAACATTAAACGTAAAGATAATCTGGTTGGATTATCATAAAGGAGCAGATATACAGATCAATACGTGCACAGGTTCCAAATTAAGAGGTCTATACAGAACATATGCACATACTCTGCCCAGTGATTCATCCTTTTGAGTGTGACAATTTTATTTTTGGTCAGAATATATTGGTCACCCAGATTCCTTTGTCAGTCCACTCAATAGAAGAATAAGTTTTTTTGTACATTAATTATATATTAACACCAACGCATATACAGAACATGATTCAAGGTTCTGGATATATCAATAGAAAAATCTTGATTGTCTAACTTTCCACAATGTTCTTGTTCCTATTGAATGGAAAGTAAGAACATATGTGCAATTGAAACTGAAAATGATTGCCAAAGCCCGGGAGAGGTTTTTGGAGAAATTCTTCTCTTTCTCGTTTCCCGTGGCTCACCGATCTGTACCAGTTTGGTAATAGGTTTATAGCCTATTTTCCCGCTGGACACACACACACACACACACACACACACACACATATATATATATATATATATATATATATACTGTCATCGACAGACAGTATCGTTGTATCACATCTCATCAGTGTGGCTAGACTTTACGTCAGCCTTATTATATAACCTGATAACCCACACGCACACACGCACACGCTTACATATCTATCTATTTATCTATCTATCTGAAGTATAAATAAAAGTATAAGATCAATAAGTTTGATCGTTTTTTAATGAAGGGTAAGAGGGTTGAATATCAGAAATGAACGAGTAAAAACCGGCCTGTCAGGGGGTTTAGAATACACTGACTATATTTCGTGTTGAGAACTAAGACTTTATATAATACGAAACTGTATCTAATGGTGAGGGTCCAGTTCTAGAGCTTCCAATTCTGCTCTGATTCGGAGTGGTAGTACCTGTCAGGGTCTTATCTATGGATCAAATCGATCTGTTTGAAAATCATTATTATTTGATCGGAATACTTGATACCATAAACTACGTGAAACTTATTATATTAAGAATAGTAACTTGAAGCTCTAATTGTTAACTACAGATTATTATTAGTTAACTGAAACCATAAAACTACTTGCAAATTCCTCGCATAAGACTGGAATAAGTGATTCGATATGACTCTTAACAGAAAACTATTAAGAAACAACTATGAAAATATAAACGCACAATGAATGCGTTTTCGTAAACTCTAAATATAAATAACCCTAGACGAGTTGACATGCCACTAAAATCAATTAATCAGAGTGTTATATATTGACCTTCGACCCGGCCAAACTTGCTATTCCAAAGTGATGCACCGGGAGGAAGTGACACATTCCGATGGCAGTTATGAAAGGAAATCGCGTAGGCGGATTTGGCTGACGAAATGGGACAAAGTAAAAGCCCATGATACACTCATAGACTGATGCACCGGAAGAGAGTGACCTCTGAACTGCATGACAGTTATTCCCGCTCGATGACGATCAAACATGCCATTCCAAAGATTGAGTGGGCGATTAAGTGGGTGTTGAACTATTATATAACTCAGTCAAGACAGGAAGTCAGACAGTTGGAGGTAAGACGAGTTAGAGACAAGATGTGGTAGAGCAAGCCAGCACTCAGCAGAGAGCTGGGCTCCCGGGCCTCCGGTTGAGCATCGGGAGAACGAGAAAGACACAACGCCGATGGCCATAAAAGTGGGGGTCAATATATGTTGCAGTTATGTTCGGTTTCCAACTCCCTCTCACAGTCAAACCCTGAGTAACCCTTTTCGAACCCTTGTAAATAAATTGAGAGGTGTATTTTGTTAAAGAAGTCTTCGCTCGTCGTTATTCATTGCGTCAGTATGTATCCTACATGAACATGTATATGTGTATATAAGCATATTTATTATGTGAGAATACAAGAGTAGCTAAAACGTTTTTTGATATCACACAAAAATATCATTTTTAGCGGAATACATATATATATATATATATACGTGAGCGTGTGTGTGTGTGCGTAATACGCTGATGATATCTTTTGGCAAACAATTCACAAAACACACACACACACACACACACACACACACACACTAATTTTCAATATTTTTTTCTTAGCGATAATGTAATCAGTCATTTTCCCATTTATCCATCACCTTCAAAATCGATGGATGATCCTTCCCTTTTCCTCTTCCCCTCTCTCTCTCTCTCTCTCGCTCACTCTCTCTCTCTTCTCGCTAATTTAACCAAAATAGACCAACCACCTCAGATTCATACCAGACATTGAGAACAACGCCCGTCTCCGCAAACAGACCGTCATATGCAAAAACCTTCATTTCGAATGCAGCCTCTGCAATTGCCATCCATTTCATTCAAAATAAGAATAAAACAATGAAAAATAAAAATGAAAAAAAAATCTTCTGACTAAACAAAAACTTCGTTTATTCGGCACAGTCAAATCGAGTTTCAACGGGAATCGCCTTAACAGCTTGCAAAAGTCATTAACTTGTCCCGGCTTCAATGTTGAGCTTAGTAAAACTGACGCAACGACAAGGCGACGTCGACTTGATGAAACTTAAATGTTCCAAAGTTAAGTGTTTAAAGAGTTATGATGTTTACTTTTCACATACAATACACGAACAACAGCAAAGGTCAGACATTTTCCAGTTATAAATATAAGTAACTGAACTAGGCCAACTTCCCATCGAGTAGCGGTTAACAAATAAGTTTCAGAGTAAATAATTGCTGTAGAGAATTCGATTTTCATACAAAGACTTCCAATAAACTTGCCTTAATTTTGTCTTAATATAATAATCTGATATACAAAAGAATTTGCTGCTTAAGTCGATTTGTCATTTGCCGAGTGGTCCACATTCGTTGCCTTGTTCGACACTAGACTAAGCTTAATGCATGTCTTTGCGAGAAAGTAATGACAGATCCTTACTGGGGGTCTTCTGTTTACATTCTTGTGTCATACTTGCACTGCACCTGCAAGAGTAGATATGCCAGTCTTGTAAGTCAGCATTCAAAAATGCTGGCCTTTAGAGACCGAGGGGGAAATGGGGAAGAGAGAAAGATGGGGAGGAGGAGGAGGAGGAGGAGGAGAAAGAGTGATTATCCTTCGATTTTGAAGGCGATAGACTGAGAGGGAAAAGACTGACTCAGGAAAACATATTGAAAATCGTTGCTTTTTCTTCTTGTGAATTTGTCAAAAAGCGTTAGTTGCATTTCTTTCCCATAAGTAAAGATAAAAACACTCACAAACACATACACACACCAGAAAAATTGTCATTTTAAGTGTAATAATAAAAAAAAAGCAGATTTTTACCCGCTTTGTTTAATATCGAGCACTATCTGCTTTATTATGATCAAACTCAGGCAAGATAGGACTCAAATTTAATTTTTAAGCAGAGTAAAACTACTTTGAATAAAGAGTTTTTCTTCTGGTCAGCCTAACTGAAAAAAAAGAGCAAAGTCTGTCCCACGTGTTACGTGTGGGTAGCATATAGATTCTTACGTTTCCTAAGACATTAGTGCCAGCTAAAAAGCAAATAACTTCGCCCAGGTATTGGAATTGGCTTGATATGCTATAAAACCCAATCAATCAAGCTTGGTGCCGTTACTTCAGTCACACCTGTGCACTCTGAGGCTGGTGAAAGATAACGTTTATTAAAGAGTTCCAATAGGATATTGGCTGTAGATAGCACAAAATCCCTTATGATATTTTTGTGTAATCAATATGACAACTTACAGCCTAACGTCTATAACGCAGGTAATGCTAATATAACTGCAACTACAACTTTATTTCAGACTCCATGAATAGTATAGGATCGCATCCAGACAACGTCTGTTGAGACTGATGGGTTTCTTGTGTATTGTCACAGGTCGATATTTTGAGCTCAGGAAATAAATATAGAGAATTTTGAATGCTGATTTCGAAGGTTGTCTTTAACTATCAATTTGTAGCACTTAGTAGTGCTATACGATTTTCCTATTCTTCTCGATGTCCTTACATTTGACTTTGTCGTCGATGAAAGTAATCTTAATATATAATTATCTATTTTATGGGTATCAAATCCAAGGCAAGTACATGTTAGAAATATATAGATATATATGCCAACACATTCTCATTAACACACACACACATACACACGCACATACACACACACACGCACACACACACACACACACGTACACACAAATATCATCCATACACTGTATTCTCAGTATATTCTTTATGTATATACCCACACTCATATAAAGCATACGGTTAAGTGAACGCATATGCAGTGTGTGTGTGTGTGTGTGTGTCTCATTAAAAACCAGGCGAGAAGAATTAAAAATATATTTTACCATAAACAGCAAGGATTAAACACACAACAGAGGCTTTTGTCGAGGTGGAAGAAGCCTGTTTTTATACCATTTAAAATGGATGACAACTCTGACAGACAATTTTTATCTGAAAATACAATTATCGATGTCACTCTTACGGAACTGCTTTTTTTTGTCTGGCGTTTGGTTTCATTCAATTGTTAAAGGCATATAAAATCCTTATGGATTATTTAATGCTGAAATTTGATTCATTTGTAAACGTTTAATAAATAACTGTACATTCAGTGTTCCACACCATCATTTTTAATGATGCTTTTTTATTTGTCTATATTCATTTGTTTGCACACAGTTAAATGTTTGCGAGCATTCTAATCGATTAGTAGTACTTTTCAAACAAAGCCCAGTCAGCTGGGGCATTAGAATACCTCAACTGCATCTCTGCAAAAAGGTTAGAAACCCCCACCCCTAACGAGTGTCCTTGATATGACACTTAACAATCGGATGATGAGACTTTAGTCCCGGAGCTTTGAGAAATATGGAGAACTCCTTCATAGCCATCGCTCCCTAGTCCACTCTAACCCGGAGTGGTTGCACCTGATAGGTTCCTATCTATGGGCTAAATAGAACTGTTTGACATTTAACCTCTGTCTATGTAAATGATTTATGCTAAATAAAATTGTTAGAAATAAAATTGATTTTACATTTAACTGTGTGTAAACAAATAACTAATGTTTAACTAAATTATTAGTGATACGAGGATCATTAAATAAGTTTCCAGACTTTTTTCGTATGGGCACATGAAACTCTAGTCCCCTTCGAAGTAACCTCCTCCGGCTGCAATGCACTTCTGATACCGTTCCAACAACTTCTGGAAGGTCCCATGGAAGTCCTCTTGTGTGAGCGTGTCAATGATCTTCGTCACAGCCTCTTTCATCTCCTCAATTGTCTCATAACGACAGCCTCTGGGCTTAGAGAATAACCAAAAGTCACAGTGAGCAAGGTCTGGACTATAGGGAGGCTGAGGAACTGTCTTGATGCCCATCTTAGTCAAATAGTCTGTGACAAGGATAAAGTTGTGGACTGGTGCATTGTCCTGGTGGAAATGCCACTGACCCGATTTCAAGAGTGCTGGCCTCTTCGGACGGAATCTCTCCCTGAACTGCCTTAAAACCTCAACATAGTAACCCTAACCCTAACCGTTTGGCCAATTAACTCTGGTGTATTGACTTCCTTACACCTCCCACACTTCTCATCATCTCTCACAGACTCCCTACCTTCCTTGAGTCTCTTATACCACTCAAAAACTGGTGCTCGATTTATGCAAGATGGTCGAAAAGCAGTGTGAAGCATTCCGTACGTTTCTGTGGCATTTTTTCCTAGTTTAAAACACAATTTTATTGCATATCGTTCTTCTAAAGTGTCCTCACGTCCAGATTGCACTTTTGAAATTCACCAGCTGTGACAATCAGGCTTTAGTAGGGTGTATTCCAATTGCTGCTGTAGCTGTTGATTTGAACCTGAAATCATAAAAATTGGTCAGACATCTTATAAGATGTATAGCAATAACATAGGGAATTTTCAAGAGTCTACAACAATTCTAAATGCCTGTACAAAAAAGGCTGGAAACTTATTGAAGGCATTACGTGCATAGCAATACTTGGAACCACTTCACTGTTTGCAAACAAAGGATTAATAGTAAATAGAATCATTCGTATTTGCACACAGTTAACAGCGTGCAAAAAAACAAAAAAAAACAAAACATGAACTCAAGCTCATTTTAAAATGTTATCGATAAAATGTGTTCACAAATTATATTTAATATATATGTATAAAGAGAATTTGGCATGGAATAACCTACAATGGTTGATATGCCATAATACCATACCAAACCAAATTTTCAAACATATATATTTGACTCACATACGGACCCAAGCAGGTACTAACATTCTAGGTCAGAGTAACGGCAATTAAAGGGTACTCCACATTTCCAAGTGATTCAGAAGAAGAATCTCATTATCAGATGTAGTTTAGTGCAATACTCAAGACGCCTAAGAGAAACTAAATTACTCGTATATTCAAATTGACTGTAGTACACTTTAAAGAAATTTACTTTGTGATGAATCCTGCTTGTGGCGGGAGCTTTGGTTAAATACATACCACTGAATCTGGAAGATTGTTCCTCGGTTTTACTTCTCAACACTGAAAGAAGCGTTGTCTGAGACTTGAGTTGCATTTTATTTTCTTCGCCTTAGATATTTAATCAGGGTCTTTCCAGTAGCGTATAAGTTATTGTTGGAGAAAATCAACTCTACGAAATAAGGTCCAATTCTGATCGAGGTTGTTTTTGTTCCACTATATGCTAATGACTAAGGAAAAGGCTTAAATCCATCTTTTATTTCCTCTCCTGGCTATGAAAAAATAGTAAGAGATAATTGAATCCTTAGCCTCTGTAAGATTAACCGGTCTAGAAGAAAGAAAACCGAATTTAAAAGGCAGCTCGACGTTGTTTTTCAACCCTAGTGGAGATAGCTTGTATAGCACTTTGTCTTTCCCTGGGATAGTATCGGTGTTATGAACATAGAAGACCTACGTGCCATCCAGAAAACCTCGTCTGGTTCTGTGCCGAGATCTCGGCGCAGATCTATTGTCTTGCGAAACTTACGGATGACAGAAAGAAAGAAAAAATGTTTGCCCTTGAGTGAAACTTTTACTTTCCACAAAAAGTGGATTGCCAATGTAGAAATTGTAATCAAATGCTTCCTTCATATCACGTCTGCCTCTTGGATTGTGCATACTTGCTATCTTTAATCGTATTAGCCTCTTTCTTCATAAGCGGAATCAGATATTTCTGCCACAACCATTTTTCGTTTTCTTACGTCATTATTATTTTACCATTTGCGTTTTTTTTACAGTAATAGTAAACTGGAGTGGGACTGAGAGAAATGGTAACGAAGCAGTGACGCAACTCTTTCAAGATTTCCACAACTGAAGCCTCACCACCCAATGCAATTTAGTGTCATACCAAGGGCACGTGTATACGAATAGGAGAAAGGCGAGTACCAAAAAATCCGCGTTGTCAAATATGTCTATATTTAATATACACTGACACATGAGCCAGAAAGACAGGTGTTTTGTATAACCCTACAGAAAAGATTTCAACAAAGAACAAATACAGAAAAGGTTACTTCACTAATGATGGATTTTTTTTCTCTTTTTTAAGAAGATTTGGCGTCAATCGGAAGTTCTTTTTTAAATGTTTCATTCTTGGCTACTTTAATCACTTTCTGTCATGGTTGTCTGTTCTGGACAGAAATGGGACATATTCAGAAGGACATCCAATAAAAAAGGAGAAAAATGACAAAAGGAGACGACAAAGATGAAGCACCATTTTTCATAATATTTTTATTGTTGGTTTTATCTTTTATGTATTTTTTCATATTTAAGAGTTTAAATTTGGTAAGTGCCTTCCATTATTAATTTTTTTCATCTTGATCTCCCATCAGATTTTTTGCAATATGTTTTCCATCTTTTGTTTGTGGTGTCTTGTTTTATGTGGCAAGGTTGTCTTTTCTTTTGACATAATTATGTCACTATTTCTCTTTTTATTTTATATCTTCCTTTTTTATTTTTTAGGTCATAATTCTTACTTTTTGCTTTTCATGTATTTTCATTCCTTTTTTTAAATCTCCTCTCTTTCTTTCTTTCTCTCTCTTTCTCTTTCTCTCTTTCTCTCTCTCTCTCTCTCTCTCTCTCTCTCTCACACACACACACACACACACACATGCACTCACACTTTCCTACTTTTTTCACGTATTTCTTGCATTTGTCCATATATGGTATTGTCCTGATCTATTTAAAGTGTCTGTTTTCATAACTGTTACATTCTGTCTGAAATTTCCGAGTGAAATATTTGAACAGATTTTACGATGGTCTGTGATACAGAAAAATTGTTTATTTTTTCATTCTTTTGGCGTAAATAAAAAGATTTGATAAGAAAGTGAAGTATAAAAAACAAATTTTTATCTGAATGATTTAAATCATGTTGTTGCTATTTACTTAATCTGGCACAAAATAATCGCATCTCCTAAATGGTCACCCATCTAAGAATTGAACAGGCTCATTAATGTTTAACTTCAGTGACCAAGCATTAATGTTTAACTTCAGTGACCAAGCATTAATGTTTAAATTCAGTGACCAAGCATTAATGTTTAACTTCAGTGACCAAGATGAATTCAGTATGACTAGACTTAATCCTAAATACGTATCTTTGTCGCTTAAAAGAAACGGCCATTTGTATTTTTTGTTTCTCCGATTATATATATATACATATATATATATTGTTTGTTTGCCCAACCCATCAGCAACGAACCGGATGCGACAAACGTCAATATTTAAATGGAGTACAGATGGCTTTAATTCAGTTTTCCCATCTCCTATAGCAAATTTAGTGAGCCTAGTCTTACCAACTATTTACCCATAGATTGTGAATAGTTGTATTCATACCTTTCCCAAAGGTATTCGTGCAATGGGAAATGTTAACTGCCAAGTCTCGGATTTGAACTCGGGTTGCTGCGTCAATTTCTTACGACGAGCCCCGAAATATTTTTCCTGATAATTCCTGTTAATTGCTTCGTTGGTTAATCTTGATATCCATTTATTTGAGTCGAATTCTGAAAAGTGAAAACAAATCAAATTAGATTTCTACATCTTAAAAGTCCATGAGGCGAGCTTAGCATAGCATCGTCGTTAGAAATGAAATCGGTGAGACGAGTTCGAATACTGGATGAGGCCATTTTCATTTCACTTAACTTGCATACTCTTGGGAAAGGCATGGATCTTTTTACCATTCGTCTATGGGAAAATAGTTGGTCAGATTAGGATCTTTAACCTTGGTTAGGCAACCAGTCTGAGAGAAGAAAAATTCTGATTTCAAACCAACTTTATTACGCTTACAAATTGACCTGGTATTCCATCATAACCGAAGTGGAATGGGTTGGGCAAATGCATATATCCTATAAATCAAAAATTTTGATTAAAATACGGGAAACTTCCTGTTTATAAAGATTTCCATATATATATATATTGTCATCCACAGACAGACTGTTTTGTTGTATCACAACTCTTCAGTGTGGCTAGACATGTAGGACGCTTGAAGCTGGGATCGAAACCCACCCAACTTTACGTTAGACTTAGTATCATACCGCTCAGCCATCAAGTGAACCACGTCAGCTCCTATTACATGATATTATTGTTCATAAATAACAACACCGCTACCATTTTTAAAATAAAAGTTAATTTTCTTTGATAACCGAAAGAAAAACTGTATAGATATAAGAGGTAAATATATTTTTTTATGTATATATTAATATTTTTAGCAGTCAAATCAACTGGGACTGTAGAATATACTGACTGCATCTCTGCAAAGAGGTCAGACCACCACTAAAGAATGTCCTGATATTACAAAAATATCTGATGGTGAGGCTCCAAGTCCTGGAGGTTTGAGGAATGTGGAATACTCCTTCATTATTATTACTCTTAGGTTCACTTTGACCTGGAGTGCTAGCACCTGTCAAAGTCCGATGTATGGGTCAAATAAAAATATTTAATCATTTTTTCTTTGAAACCATTTATGTTTAATATAAATATGTTCCCTATCAATACTTAAAAAACATTTAATTGTGTACAAACAAAGGAGCACTGGCTCATCTAAAAATATCATCTAGAAACTATTCGTTCACAAATTATATATATATATATATATATATATATATATATATTTTCATTAAGAAAAAACAACGAAACCAATCACAAAGGATTATAAATTTATTTCAATCCTGTTACGCATTTTTGAAATATTCACGAATATTTTCTTGTCCTGATGGAATTACTCCTAACTCCGGTTTAACTGGACTAAGTATTCTATATATATATATATATACGTGATGAATTCAATAAGTTTCCAGACTTTTTTGTTCAGGCATTTAAAATTGGTGTAGACTCTTGAAAATTCAGTATGTTATTGCTATACATCTTATAAGATGACTGACCAATTTTTATGATTCCAGGTTCACATGAACAGCTACAGCAGGAATTGGAATATACCAAGGAAGGCAGGGAGTCTGTGAGGGATGATGAGAGGTGTGGGAGGAGAAATGAAGTCAATACACCAGAGTTGATTGGCCAAAGGGTTAAGGTTAGGGTTACTATGTTGAGGTTTTAAGGGAGTTCAGGAAGAGATTCTGTCGGAAGAGGCCATCACTCTTCAAATCAGCTCAGTGGCATTTCCACCAGGACAATGCACCAGTCCACAACTCCATCCTTGTCACAGACTATTTGACCAAGATGGGCATCAATACAGTTCCTCAGCCTCCCTAAATTCTAGACGGTGGTCCCTGTGACTTTTGCTTATTCCCTAAGCTGACAGGCTGTCGTTATGAGACAATTGTGGAGATGAAAGAGGCTGTAACGAATGTCATTGACACTCTCACACAAGAGGACTTCCTTGGGGCCTTCCGAAAGTTGTTAGAACGGTACCAGAAGTGCATTGCATCCGGAGGAGATTTCTTTCGAAGGAGACTAGAGTTTCATGTGTGTACTATTAATAAAAGTGCCCATACGAAAAAGTCTGGAAACTTATTTAATGATACTCGTATATATGATTTGCTATTAAATAATTAACAAGGGTTGATATACTATAAACCACATCCAACCAACCATACTTTAGGCTACAAAGTTTCCATCCTACAGAGAATATTTTATAAAAAATACATATTGATATCGATTTTGATTGTATTATGTCCCACTGGAAACAATAAAATACGGCTATCTTTTCATTTAAAAAAATGTTAAGAATGTACACATTTATGGTTGATATTGTGAAATCATGCGTCGAGCAGCCACTTTTGTAAATGGAAAGGAATTCCATGGTCCCCTGTTGACAGATGACACCGGGTGTTTATATCTAAAATTTCAAAACTCAGAATTCGAATATGTCAATGAAATATGTGGACGTTTATATAACGATTGCACCAATTCACAATCTTTATAACACTGGTTTCTAAATAATATTTGGGTTTAAATGAAAAAGATGCAGTGGAAGTTGTTAGCAGAATTTGTTTTTAATATCTTTCCCGTGGCTATTAGCGCTATAGGAAATGTAAATCGCTTCGTCAAGGATTTGAACTCGAGTCACCGTCTCTATTTCCTTCGTGACTAACTGTTATACCATGAGCCCCTCCGTGATGTATTTGTGTCCTGAAAGACAGGATCTCATTTTAAATGTATTCTAGAATTCTAGAACATTCCAATAGACCGAAGCAATAAATAAATAGATGAATAAATAAATAAATAAATCTCATTATCATTCAATTCTACTTGTAAGGCGCCTCTGGTGGTGTAATGTTTAGCAAGCTCGACTAGCAAACCTACACGAGTGAGTTCGAGTCTCAGTGGGTGCCCCTTTCATATGGTCTTGTGCCACATCTAAGCAAAAAGCTTAGTAAATTTCCATTCAATTCTACTTGTAATCATATAGTCTTTACATTCTCATAAGCAACGATTAATAGAAGAGAAATAAAGCCAAATTTCAGAATATTTATCTATTATGAGTAATTCTTTCTTAAGAGAGACAATGTAAAATTGATGCTCAGTATACACGTCATATACATTTGATTATCTATTCTTGGAATTGGCAAAGTTTGCAGAGTTAATTTTTGAAAAATAGGCGGTGGGAAATCAAATGGTGTGGGAAGATGACCAGTGGGACGGAAAAATAAACACAATCTTATCACGATAATGAATTTGGGTGGAAAGTTTATTTCATCTGAGCTCTTTGCATATTCTAAATTGACATGACGAATTCAGCTAATAGGTTTTGAGCTCATCCAACACGCTCAACCCGTATATATATATATATATATATATATATATATATATATATATACTCACACATATATGCACACACATACGAATATGCACATATTCATATCATATATATATATATATATATATATATATATATACTCACTCACATAAACATAGATACATATATATGTATATATATATATATATATATATATACTCTTACATATGAACACTCACACATACATATATCATATATAAAGATAAACACACATATATACATATACACACATATCTATACACAAACATTCACGCACAAATATATATATATATATATATATATATATATATATATATATATATATATATAAGTTAAAGATAAGATTTTAAATGAAACAGAGGCAAGTATTCCCCTTCCTTGTCGAGTATAACGTTTATTTTGGCGAAACAAAATCTCACATTTTATTCAGTAGTCTTTATAGCAAAATATGACAATTTATTTTTCTTTTTTCTTACAATTCTAAAAATTCGTTTTTTGTACTTGCTTTTAAATATTGCATACAAAATGTCTGATAAATCGGAGAGCGTTTAAATATTGTTCCACTCTGCGAAAGATTCTTTATAATGAACTGACAAATCCTTCATAGTCGATCTAAAATGTCTTATCTGTTTCTAAATTTTTGTTAAATTTACATAATTCTAAACTAGCTTTTTATGTGTTTAATTCAGGCTCTATCGATAAAAAATAACAAGCAATTGAAACTGCTCATATATATACGTCTTACCTCTAAATCTAATTCACAAACTAAAAAGCACTTTCACTAGAAATCAGACTCGACTTCATTTTTTACGACCGTCGTAACATAACTACAAATAGGAAAATAACTAATATTTATTGTGTAACTCTCATTAATGCAACAATATATCAAATGATTTTACGGATCACGAGTGGCATTATTCGTCTGAAAGAAGACTTTAATCTTCTTGGAATCGAGTATAACAGATGTACAACGATTCCTTCAACTGTATTAGTCAGATAATGACATCTACATATCTACAACCACACACACACACACACACATATATATATATATATTCACATATGAATACGCACACACACGCACGTACACTCACACACACACACACACACACACACACACACACACACACACACACACACACATATATATATATATATATATATATATAAGAAGAATTTAACTAAAATAGCTAAACTGCCAACAATTTATGGAAAATCAACAGCCAACATAAATTTATTATCTAATATAGTATGTACACATTATCAAATAATATAGTATGTACACATTATCAAATAATATAGTATGTACACATTATCAAATAATGTATGTACACATTATCAAATAATATAGTATGTACACATTATCAAATAATGTATGTACACATTATCAAATAATATAGTATGTACACATTATCAAATAATATAGTATGTACACATTATCAAATAATGTATGTACACATTATCAAATAATATAGTATGTACACATTATCAAATAATATAGTATGTATCAAATAATATAGTATGTACACATTATCAAATAATGTATGTACACATTATCAAATAATATAGTATGTACATATTATCAAATAATATAGTATGTACACATTATCAAATAATATAGTATGTACACATTATCAAATAATATAGTATGTACACATTATCAAATAATATAGTATGTACACATTATCAAATAATATAGTATGTACACATTATCAAATAATGTATGAACACATTATCAAATAATATAGTATGTACACATTATCAAATAATGTATGTACACATTATCAAATAATAGAGTATATACACATTATCAAATAATATAGTATGTACACATTATCAAATAATGTATATACACATTATCAAATAATATAGTATGTACACATTATCAAATAATATAGTATGTACACATTATCAAATAATATAGTATGTACACATTATCAAATAATGTATGTACACATTATCAAATAATATAGTATGTACACATTGTCAAATAATATAGCATGTACATATTATCAAATAATATAGTATTTACACATTATCAAATAATGTATGTACACATTATCAAATAATATACTATGTACACATTATCAAATAATATACTATGTACACATTATCAAATAATATAGTATGTACACATTATCAAATAATATAGTATGTACACATCATCAAATAATATAGTATGTACACATTATCAAATAATGTATGTACACATTATCAAATAATATAGTATGTACACATTATCAAATAATGTATGTACACATTATCAAATGATATAGTATGTACACATTATCAAATAATATAGTATGTACACATTATGAAATAATGTATGTACACATTATCAAATAATATAGTATGTACACATTATCAAATAATATAGTATGTACACATTATCAAATAATGTATGTACACATTATCAAATGATATAGTATGTACACATAATCAAATAATGTATGAACACATTATCAAATAATATAGTATGTATACATTATCAAATAATGTATGTACACATTATCAAATAATAGAGTATATACACATTATCAAATAATATAGTATGTACGCTTTATCAAATAATGTATGTACACATTATCAAATAATATAGTATGTACACATCATCAAATAATATAGTATGTACACATTATCAAATAATATAGTATGTATCAAATAATATAGTATGTACACATTATCAAATAATGTATGTACACATTATCAAATAATATAGTATGTACACATTATCAAATAATATAGTATGTACACATCATCAAATAATATAGTATGTACACATTATCAAATAATATAGTATGTATCAAATAATATAGTATGTACACATTATCAAATAATGTATGTACACATTATCAAATAATATAGTATGTACACATTATCAAATAATATAGTATGTACACATTATCAAATAATGTATGTACACATTATCAAATAATATAGTATGTAAACATCAAATAATATAGTATGTATCAAATAATATAGTATGTACACATTATCAAATAATGTATGTACACATTATCAAATAATGTATGTACACATTATCAAATAATATTGTATGTACACATTATCAAATAATGTATGTACACATTATCAAATAATATAGTATGTACATATTATCAAATAATATAGTATGTACACATTATCAAATAATGTATGTACACATTATCAAATAATATAGTATGTACACATTATCAAATAATATAGTATGTACACATTATCAAATAATATAGTATGTACACATCATCAAATAATATAGTATGTACACATTATCAAATAATGTATGTACACATTATCAAATAATATAGTATGTACACATTATCAAATAATGTATGTACACATTATCAAATGATATAGTATGTACACATTATCAAATAATATAGTATGTACACATTATGAAATAATGTATGTACACATTATCAAATAATATAGTATGTACACATTATCAAATAATATAGTATGTACACATTATCAAATAATGTATGTACACATTATCAAATAATATAGTATGTACACATAATCAAATAATGTATGAACACATTATCAAATAATATAGTATGTATACATTATCAAATAATGTATGTACACATTATCAAATAATAGAGTATATACACATTATCAAATAATATAGTATGTACGCATTATCAAATAATGTATGTACACATTATCAAATAATATAGTATGTACACATTATCAAATAATGTATGTACACATTATCAAATAATATAGTATGTACACATTATCAAATAATATAGTATGTACACATTATCAAATAATGTATGTACACATTATCAAATAATATAGTATGTAAACATCAAATAATATAGTATGTATCAAATAATATAGTATGTACACATTATCAAATAATGTATGTACACATTATCAAATAATATTGTATGTACACATTATCAAATAATGTATGTACACATTATCAAATAATATAGTATGTACATATTATCAAATAATATAGTATGTACACATTATCAAATAATGTATGTACACATTATCAAATAATATAGTATGTAAACATTATCAAATAATATAGTATGTATCAAATAATATAGTATGTACATATTATCAAATAATATAGTATGTACACATTATCAAATAATGTATGTACACATTATCAAATAATATAGCATGTACACATTATCAAATAATATAGTATTTACACATTATCAAATAATGTATGTACACATTATCAAATAATATAGTATGTACACATTATCAAATAATATAGTATGTACACATTATCAAATAATATAGTATGTACACATCATCAAATAATATAGTATGTACACATTATCAAATAATATAGTATGTACACATTATCAAATAATATAGTATGTACACATTATCAAATAATGTATGTACACATTATCAAATAATGTATGTACATATTATCAAATAATATAGTATGTACACATTATCAAATAATATAGTATGTACACATTATCAAATAATGTATGTACACATTATCAAATAATGTATGTACATATTATCAAATAATATAGTATGTACACATTATCAAATAATATAGTATGTACACATTATCAAATAATATAGTATTTACATATTATCAAATAATGTATGTACACATTATCAAATAATATAGTATGTACTCATTATCAAATAATATAGTATGTACACATTATCAAATAATATAGTATGTACACATTATCAAATAATATAGTATGTACACATTATCAAATAATGTATGTACACATTATCAAATAATATAGTATGTACACATTATCAAATAATGTATGTACACATTATTAAATAATATAGTATGTACACATTATCAAATAATATAGTATGTACACATTATCAAATAATATAGTATGTACACATTATCAAATAATGTATGTACACATTATCAAATAATATAATATGTACACATTATCAACAAGTATTTGGCGAATACAAATGAGAGAAACGAAACTACCTATCAGTGTCAGTTCGTCAGTATGAGAATAAATAACAGTTTCCTTGAGCAAGTTAGAAGTCGGGATATTTTTGCAACTAATTTACATTTGTTGTGTATGAAGTGTTGGGGATCCAATAACTCAAGTTGTAAGAATAATTAAAAGGTGATTACACCTTTTTCAAATTTCAGCATTTGTTATCTCTTTTTTCATTAAAATGAATAAGAAGAATTTCCCTAAAACATGTAAACTCTTCACAATTTATAGGAAAATAAATGTTAACATGAATTAACGTATCATTATTTACTCTGAAGTCTAAACCGGATACACCGAGATTGTGTGCATAAGTTCTCGGCATAACCAAGAAAGAACTGACCCAGAACTATCAAACATACATGACATTCAACATATTCATCCAGCATTTCAAAATATATTGATTCACCATTTCTTAATTTTCTTTCTCTTTTCGAAAAGGCATAAGGTGATCCGTTCGGATCTCAAAGTCCAAAAATTTTTTTGTGTCTCATTCTCCAGGACTTATTCTGGTATGGTCAAATTTCAATTACTGGCAATATTATTATTTGTTCTCTTTTGAAAGTTTTTCAAAACAGCTTTAGCTGATGGTTTCTCACAAGAGTTTCAGGGACTACAAGTTTCCACAAGTCTCCAGGACTCTTCTCAGTATTCAGACCAATTTCAATACTGCAGTAGTTTGGATGGTCTACACCTGTCTTGTTATTTCCAAGTCCTTGCACCAATTACGATTGGTAGTATTGTCCCTTTCATGTTCTACAGCTTTTTCAATTCCCTTGTAGGGTCTAAGTACTTACCCTTCTTTTCACATTCTTTTAATTTCCAATGGTTCGCCGGGACAGCAAAGTCCACAATTCTGCAAGTTCTCTTTTTTCTGGTTGATTATTGTATGATCTGGTCGTCTGGCCGAGATTTGGTAATCCGTTTGTATCTCGAAATCCCATTTTCTAGAATGGATTCTGGATTGTACGTATACCATTTGTTCGTATGGTCAAAGTTCAACTTCTGGTAGAGTTTCCAGTGGATCACCTTGCCCACTCAGTCGTACCTAGTCTTATATTCTTTCTGTGCTAATTTTCTGCATTCGCTTATTATGTGATTGATCGTTTCCTCTCTATCACCACATAACCTATATTTACTATTCTGTTGCGTCTGATCTATTTTCGCTTATCTACTGCTTTGTCTTCTTTGATCCACTTCAAGAATGGTCCCGAGTATCTTACGAGGGGGACACCCCAGGTATTTATCCCATTGACAAAGTTCCTGCTATAGAGATTTTGTCTTGAGTAATTTTCTGGCTCTTCTGAGATACTCTTATCTAATTTTTCCTTGATTTCCTGTTGTTTGATGTTGTCAGCTTCCAATATCCCCAAGTATTTCTAGGATTCCTTTTCTCTGACCGTTCTGACGACTATTTAATTTGGTATTTCGACTTCTTCCGTTATGTGTCGTTTGCCACTTTTCATTACTAACATGGTTCGTTTTTCTAGGCCAAATTCCATTCCAACATTTTGCCTCTATATTCTCACAGTTTGTATTAGGATTTCCAATTCTTCAAAAAGTTTTATGTCGTTCATGTACATCAAGTGATTGATCTTTTCCTGTGATTTACTGAGTTTGTATTCCGCCGTGCATTTCCTAAAGATGTTGTGGTGTGGCATCATGGCTATCACAAATGGTAATGGTGATTATGCATCACTCGGAATATACCTCTTTGTATCTTTACCTCTGCTAAACTTTGTCGTCTTGCGGTCATTTCCAGGTTTGTATGGCTTTCTCGATAAACTGCACAATTTGGTAGGGTATTTTATATATTTTGAGACAGTGTAGTATCCAGCTTTAGGGAACCATATCGTAAGCTTTTTTGTAGTCTATCCAAGCCATAGCTAGATCTTTCCGTTTCATTTTACTTTCGTTGAGGATGTGTTGATCTATATATAGTTGTTTCTTTGTACTTCTGGTTCTCTTGTGGCATCTTTTCTGTTTGTCGAAGAAGATTCTGTGGTTTATCAATGATTAGTAGATCTTTTTCCCTAATTTGTGCCGTTACTAATTTCCACATCATCGGTAGGCACGCAATGAGTCTATAGTTGGTTGGGGCAGTTTCTTTGAGGGGGGGTTGGGATTACAATGGTCTTCCCTTTGGTCATCCATTCGGGTATCTCAGTTTTCTGCTTGTATTTATTCATTTCAGTAACAAGTGTGTCATGTATGGAGGGGAATTTTAAAAACCAAAATCCGTGTATGCCATCAAGGCCAGGGGTTTTCCTGTTTGCTATCTTTTTTGTGTTGCCTTGAGCCCGTCGGCGTATGTTCACCCGAGGGCCTTCTTCGAGCATTCGCAACTCTGTTTCCAAGTTGTTTATTCATTCGGCTTTTTTTATTATGATCTTTCCGTTCCCATATTTTGCTCCAAAATATTTTTGCTTCTCTCGCATCCGGTTCTTGATATGGCTTCGACCATTCTCCCCCTAATTGTTGGTAGAATTTTTTTTCGTTGTTTTGGAACGTCGTGTTTTGTCTATATTGTTTGGCCTTGTCTCGGTATCATTTTAGTCTTCCTCCTTTCGCTAGTATTTTTTGGTTGGTCTCCTCAAGCTTTTTTTTTTTTTAGATCTACTTGCCGTGATTTTTCAATTTCGTCCGAAAATTTCTTAATGTTCCGTTTTAGAATTCTTGTTTGTGGTCGTAGTCATTTTTATCTGTTATTCAAGTTTGAGTTCCCACCCAGGTTTTGACATTGTACCTGTGGTCTTCAAGGGGACCCCGTATATTAAATCGTTTAACTCCGTAATGTCGTTCGTCGAGATATTTATCAATGTCATTCACTTTCACGGTTTCGGACTTGACTGTCCCCCAGTCTTGGTTCCTGAGAGAAGGCAATGGGGTTTTCTTTTTATATGTGATTCCTCTAATGTTATCCATATTTGCTTTTTTCCTTTTGGTTCAGTGTTTGGGTTTATATGTTTGCGATGCATTAGTCATTGTCATGTAATGTTTGGTTAGGAGTCTTTGGCTTTTCTGTATTGATTGTCTTGGTTACTGTGGGAGGGGGTTGTCGATGTGTTTGTCAATATATTTGCTGGAGGATTTCTAGTATTTCAAGGTTAGAAAACCAACTATTCCTTGTTATTATCCTAAATTGGTAAGCGAGCCTTTGATTTGTTGCCTTAAATCTGCCGAATTCTGTCCAAATTTCTATCATTCTTTTTCTATACCCGCTTTTGGCGGGGTTGCTTCTAAAGTAACAGTATAATGCTAGTTTGTTATCTTCCCTTGTCCATTTTCTACGCTGTGATCTCTGGTGCGAAAGGTCGATTTGTTCATCGCTTGTGTATCTGAAAGAAGAATTATTTGTGTACCTGAAAGACGAATTATTTGCGTACCTGGAAAAAGAACAGCCAAAATTCGCAAGATGCCGAGTAGGTCCCCCATGTTGGCTATCAAGGGAGCACCTGTCATCTGGATAGAGAATTTAGTGCGGAAAATTTAAACAAATCTATTTCGTGATTTTGAAATAGTTTAGCTGAAAATAATTCTGGAAAGTAAAATGTATTCATTAAAATTATTTTTAGTCACCAAGAGATTCACAAGCACCGAAATCACACTTGTTTCTTAAATTAAAGACAAATTTTACTAACCCGACCTTCTCTTCGAAAAACACACAGCTAAGATTCGTTTATCCTTCCAAGCCGGTCAATCCTGATTCCTGCCTTATTTATTATATATATATATATATATATATTGTAAGAAATAGAAGTCACGTGACATTCTTGAATTACTATTAATATTATCATTATTATTATTATTATTAAAGATTTTCTGAAGGGTTAAAGAAAATTGTTGAACAACTACTAAGAAACAAAATTGGAAGAAAAACAACTGTATGGATATTTCAAGTGACAAACTGACAAACTCTCACAAGAGAAGAATTGGACATGGCTAAGAAAGGAAAACTTTTAGAGAGAAACTGAATCTCTTCTAACGGCAGCTCAAAACAACGCCATAAGGACCAGTCATGTTAAAGCGAAAGTAGATAAGACGCAACAGAATAGCAAGAGTACTTTATGTGGTGATAGAGACGAAACGATTAATCACATAATAAGCGAATGCAGCAAATTAGAGCAAAAAGAGTATAAGACTAGACACGACTGATTGGGGAAGGTGATCCACTTGGAATTGTGCAATAAATTAAAATTCGACCATACTATGCAAGATGGTAAATGCACAAAGCAAAATCACTCCTGAAGAATAAGACGCATTCTGACAGATCCCGTTATCCCGCTAAGAAGACCAAACGTCATGACAATAACAAAAAAGAGAGAACCTGCTGAATAGTGAACTTTGCCGTCCTAGTCAACCACAGAGTGAAATTCAAAGAAAACGAAGAAAGAGACCAATATTTATATTTTGCCCGAGAACTGAAAAAGCAATGGAACATGGAAGTGACTGTGATACCACTTGTAACTAGTGCATGCAGAGCGGTCCTCAAAGGCTTTCTAAGTCAGAGGGCAAGGAGAGTTGAAAATCGGAGGACAAGTGGAGACCATCTAAACTATAGCATTGTCGAGGTTAGCAGGGGATACTGAGAAGAATCCAGGAAATCTGAGAAGATTTGCTGTCACTCAGCTAATGCTTGTGTAAAAAACTCGCCTGGAATAATAAAGGAGCAAAAATAAGTGTATAGATAACAAGAGAGAAAAAAACAACTATAAGGATACTTCAAGTGACAAACTTAAGAAATTACTCGAGATGACGTGGACACAGCTGAGAAGAGGAAGCTTCAAGAGAAAATGAATCCCCATTAATAGCAGTCCAAAATAATGCCTCAAGGATTAATTATATCAAAGCTAAAATGTTAATACACAGAATAGAAAGTGTAGGTCATGTGGTGATAGAGATAAAACAATTAATCCCATAATAAACAAATGCAGCAAGCTGGCAAAAATGATAATAAGAGTAGGCATGACTGGGTGGGAAGGGTTATCTATAAAGAATCATGCAAGAGAAAACACTGAGCCATGTTGAGAAATGATATATGCACAAACCAGAGACTAACCTAGAAAAGAGACCCCCCACCAAATCCTCTGGCATATCGAGATACAATCCCGGCCAAAATATCAGACCTAAAGTTAAATAACAATTAGAAAAATTGTAATCGCTTGAATTGTACCATTCCAGTTCAGATTTCAGTTAAAAACTACCACGTATAACGGGTGTGAAAAACTCGAAGAAAAAAATCTTTGTTAGACTAAGAACTTTTCGGCGCCCCTTTTATAGTCTTACTAACAACAATATTGCCAGTTCTGGTACATTAATAAATAGCTCACCAACATTACAGTAATGTAAGTAAATGTAATCGTTTTGCAGATTATGACACAAAACTGTGAGTGTTAACTAATATAATCACACAGGAAGGAGAACTCTAAAGTCCTGCGGATGAGATATTTTGTTGGCCGTTTTCATCAATAATACATTCTCATAACCTCCCGCCCCAAATCTGGCGTTACAAAAATGTGAGTGAGTGAACAATGTACAGTCACATCAGTGTCAGATGTCCTTATATGTACTGGTAGGATGCGGCACGTAGCAGTTGACTTAGGGGCTCGTGTGCCGCGCTTGCATTTAACGTCGTACCACACAATAGAATGGCCTGACGGGAAATCCGTTTGCTCTCTTTCTCTCTCACTCTTTACACACACACACACACACACACACACACACACACATATATATATATATATATATATATATATCGACTCAGTCTTGAAAATTGAAGCCATCTGTTGGGCAACTGACTCCATATGTTGGACTAAACGTTATATCGACTGTGGTTCGGGAGACGGTTCTGCAGTTGGCAGCGCTTCTGTTCCTGAAAGGGCACAACGCAACAGAGAGAGGGAAAGGGAGAGGGGGAGTGTGTGTGAAGGAGAGACAGACGGATAGACAGAGAGACAGAGAGAATGAGTTAGCAAGAGAGAAAGAGAAAGAGAAGAAAAAGAAAAGAGGGAAAGAAAAAGGGAGAGTGGAAAAGGAGAGCCTGACACCAAAGGAAATTTTTAGAAATCATAGAAAAATAAAAGAAAGAGGGAGAATTACTTATTTTCTCAAAGACTTGCAAAGAGCAGGTTTAGAATAAATAAAACCTCATGACAATTTTTCCGCAAGGTAGAGCGAAAACAAAACCACTTTTTTTACGATGCTTTATGATTTGGATGTAACTGTTAAGAAATTCTCAACACACACACCCACAAGCACGCAGATAGACACACACGGACACACAGATACGCTCAGGCACACATACACACACATACACAGATATACATGACACGAATTCGCACGCAGACGCACAAACATACAAAGACACACTCGCCAGTACATACATACTTTGACGCACAAACAGACCGATACACAGAGAAAAGGACGCATACAGACTTAGTGACACAGTCATAAAACTCACACACATCGACACAAAGACACATAGCCTCAATGACAAAGACGCAGACACAAAGCAACATTGACACACACACACACACACACACACAGGCACACATAGGCACACAAAAACATATAAAAAGTTGAATACTCAGACATAGAGACATACAGACATGCACATATACACAGACGCACAGACTTACAAATACGCACAGAGACACACAGATACAAAGACAGAAACACAGATAGAGAAACACACAAATAAAGGGAAACATAGACATGCACAGATTTATACACAGACACACACGGGCAGAGACACACACACTGACATACATAAACAAGAATTTAAACACACAGACACATGCATACATCTACACACATAAATGCACTCATAGGCACACAGGCATGTACACAACACACACTGACACTAAAACTTCCAGACACAGACCCACACTGACTCAGAGACATAGACTTATAGGCACATACTTACATCTATATTCATTTAGGGCAGACTGGGTTTTTTAGGGTTTTTTTTTTTTTGGCAACCAGTCTGAGAGAAAGAAAACTCTAAATTAAAACCTATAAACCTCTGCTTAAAAAGTGAGCTTGTATCACATCCTGCGCGTGCAGAGGGATTGGTAATTACATATATATCTATTGATGCTTCTATATGCTATATGTACATAGACAGTTGTAAGAAGGATAACCGTAGACTAATACCTTATTGTAATGAGTTCGATCTTGACAATGTGACAATTACGTAATGATTATGTCTATTCATGCATATATGAATAAATTTGAATATATGCATTCAAGCACACACACAGATATATATATATATATATTTGAATTCCATCTGACAAGCTTGAATAAATTTATTATGGAAATGGATTACTATTTCTACATTTCTTGTTTTTTTAAACAATCTCTCTCTCTCTCTCTCCCTCTCTCTCTCTCTTTCTCTGTATATATATATATATATATATATATTCATTTTCTTAACTGCCTTATGATTGTTGTTTTGCAAAAAGACTCCATGAAACCCAGGAGTCGCAGCCTAAATTCCATGAATTATATATATATATCTAATATATATCTATTTATTATTATTATTATTATTATTATTATTATTATTACTATTATTATTATATAATAGCTCTATCGTAGATATCGAGCACACTCCATATTTTATTGCACTTAGTTCGATACAAATCTACAAAGTAATTAGTGAAAACCAACACTGTTATAATATAATATAATACTATATAATATAATATATATATATATATGTACATATATATATATAGATAGATAGATAGATAAATAGATAGATAGATGTAATTAAAAGTCTCAAAACTGAAGCTTTATAAGTGTAATTTTTTTATTCAAATTAAGACGTACGTACAGTTGAGCATCTCATAATAAAAGATCTAGATGTCCGGAATGTTTTCTTGATTCTGTCAAGACGAGTCAGAGCTAATTTGAAAAAAATAGGAAGCCAGTCACAATAAATTTTGAACGAAATGTTTTTGAAGAAAAACAGGTTTGTGTGAGTGCAGCACCCTGCATACAAGATCAAGCTATGTTCAACTTTTTTTGTTGTTTTCTGAAATTTGAGAACGTCGAAGATATTGAAAAATTCGACGGTGCAGTTTCACACCATATCAGCAGAAGCGCTTCAACTAACGGAAAACTCATTGGAATAATTGTATTGAATGCCAAAGGAATTGTTCGATTATGTTTTGAGATACTTTTTAACGCCGGCTCATCGGTCTAGTGAGTAGAGTGTTCGCCAATGGTCCGGGAGACCTGGGTTCAATCGTAGATAGCGTCATACCAAAGACTTTAAAAATGGTACTTGATACCTCTTTGCTTAACACTCAGCAATATAAGGTACGTATCAAGGGTAAAGTGGAGCAATCCAGGGAAAGGAGTAGTGTCCTTCCTTACACCTCGGTGTAGTAGCTATTGAAGAGGAGCCTTCTGGTCGCCCTCGACTACGGTCGCCAACTTATTTCACTTTTAAACACGGCACGATATGTGTGCGTAAATATATATATATATATATATATATATCACACACACACATATATATATATATATATATAATTTCAATCAGTCCTTTTAAAATATATTTTACACAAATTGCACTACCCTGTCAAAATATAGATAAGAATTTAAAACTGATAGAGCAAAGATCGTATGTATAATCATAAAAAGAGCGCCAAAATGCCATGTCGGGTCAAAATCGTGTAGAGTGTGTTTCGAAGATAGATTGTGAAAATTAAGATTCCCTGATTAAAATAAATTGCTGAATAAACAATTTGAATTAGTATTTAAACGCAGACTCAAAATTAAATAACACTTTTTTTAACCACCTGATTGATTTAAATCAGGTGATGAATATCTTAAATAGTTGCAATCTATAAAGGAAACAAAATGTGTTAGATCATGTGACATACTTTAACTGGCAGCCATGAAAATATTGGTGTCATGTGACTATTTACCTCACGTAATAAGTAATGTAAATATTTAAACAGGAAAATAACTACTTACATATTTATCCCATTTTTGCAGCCGACCTGAGGGTTGAAATTTACCAAACTCGTGAGGAGGGATAATTTGTTGAGGTTTGACATCCAAAATAGACTGAGAATCGGAGACCCAAGTTCAGATCCTGGATAAGTTAGTTTGCGTTTTATTTCGGGCTAATACCCCCAGCTATGGAGGAATAGTTGAACAAACAAAGTACTTCAGCTTCGGTGGGACAACCAGTCAAGAAGAAGGAAAAATGAATTCAAACCAACGTTACTCCTTTTAAAAACTGACCTTGTGTCACATCCTTACATTTATGGGAGTAACCGTGCTTATACGAGGATCATTAAAGTTTCCAGACTTTTTTCGTATGGGCACTTTTATTGATAGTACACACATGAAACTCTAGTCCCCTTCGAAGGAATCTCCTCCGGCTGCAATGCATTTCTGGTACCATTCCAACAACTTCTGGAAGGCCCCAGGGAAGTCCTCTTGTGTGAGCGTGTCAATGACCTTCGTCACAGCCTCTTTCATCTCCTTGGGAAAGGTATGAATCCAGTTATTCTCCCTCCAGCTATGGGTAAATAGTAGGACAGACTAGGTTCTTCAGCCTTGGTTAGGCAACTAGTCTAGGAGAAGGAAAACTCTGAATTCAAACCTATTAAACTCCGCTTAAAAATTGACCTTGTGTCATATCCTGCCCGAGCGGAGGGGTTGGTAAATAGGACTTTCATCTCCTCAATTGTCTCATAACGACAGCCTCTGAGCTTAGGGAATAAGCAAAAGTCACAGGGAGCAAGGTCTGGACTATAGGGAGGGTTAGCAACAGTCTTGATGCCCATCTTAGTCAAATAGTCAGTGACAAGGATGGAGTTGTAGACTGGTGCATTGTCCTGGTGGAAATGCCACAGCCGATTTGACGAGTGCTGGCCTCTTCCAACGGAATCTCTTGCTGTATTCCCTTAAAACCTCAACATAGTATTCTTTGTTGACTGTCAGTCCAGTGGGAATCCAGTGGATGTAGATCATGCCAGTGCTGTCAAAAAAAAAGGGATCATCAAAAGTTTGTGGGTGGATTTGCTCTGTCTGGCCTTCTTGGGTCTGGGAGAGCCAGCATGTTTCCACTAGGAACTCTGTCTCTTGGTCTCTGGGTCATAGCAGTAGATCCAGCTTTCATCGCATGGCATTTTTTCCAAGTTTAAAAGAGAATTTTATTGCATATACAGGGAAGGAGTAGCGCCCTCCCCTACACCGCGGTGGTGTAGCTATTGAAAAGGGAGCCTTCGGGTTGCCCTCGACTACAGTCGCCAACTGTACTTATTGAATATCGTTCTTTTTGAGACCAGATTGCATTTTTTAAATTCACCAGTTGTGCCAATCAGGCTTTAGTAGGGTGTATTCCAATTGCTGCTGTATCTGTTCACTTGAACCTGAAATCATAAAAATTAGTCGGGTATCTCATAAGATGTATAGCAATAAGATACTGAATTTTCAAGAGTCTACGACAATTTTAAATGCCTGTATTAAAAAAAGGCTGGAAACTTATAGAAGTCACCACGTATATATATATATATATATAGAGAGAGAGAGAGGAGCAGAGAGTTTTAGATTATGGAATTACTTAAAATTCATTTGAAAGTAAATAATGTTAATAAATAATGGAAATGAATCCGACCGTATGAAGAAAATCAAAAAACAAAATACTCCAAAAGTGATGAATTTATTGTAAAGGGAAGAAAGTCAACGTTAAAATGTTTCGGTTTCAATAAACGTTCATTCGGACTTGAAGATGGTGGAACAAGTGTTGATAGAACAACGATAGATGTTTGAATAAAATGCAAAAACAAGGGAAAATAAAAATATAGTGTTGTAATGGAATATTCCACTCTCTTTCTCACTTATGTAGATTGACAATATATACAGTGAGCACGGCATTACACCTGGCTTTGCTTCGGGGATTAGACCGACTGCATTAATTTGCTGTTGGCTTTGACGCTAGCGGGCACTGTCCAACAAAGGCCGACTTGAGGCCGAGAGGCCCCCGACTTCGGCTTGGCCACCTTCGGGTGGACAAGCTGCATCATTGACATCTTTGTCACCCTTGTATAGCACTGGACCTTACAGTCCAGTTTAAGCTATAATCAGGCATCCGTGCCTGGATCCATTTCTAGGTCTATCTCCTACAAGGCTTATCAGGCTCACGTAGTAGTGAGTCGATGACCAGCAAAGTCCAGCAGGGTTCGAGCCGCAGCTCGTGTCCGACCTTCTCCTCCCCTAATCCCCACTTCAATCCGACCTATGGGTCATTGACCTTGTGTCAAGTCCTGCCTGGCTGGAGGCAGAGACAAATAAAACCTTGCTTCGGGGATTAGTAACGTGCCTCACTGTTACTTGTTTGTATTATTGTATCTCTCTTGCAATAAAAGCCTCTTTTTTTCATCGACGAATGTGTTGACTGTTCCTTCCACTCGAGAACAACCTTATCTGATCGTATCCCTTTTAAGGACACAATATATATATATATATATATATATATAAAGAAAGATCGTATAACCGTTCAATCCTTCCATCAGAGTTCTTTTTTGAAAAACTATCACGTGATTGGCACAGCGCAATGACGTTTAAATATATGGAACTTCTGAGAGATTACACTGGATTGAAAGATGTTATTATACGTCTATTAATATTTACTTATTTTAGCTTAGTCCAGTGAAAGACAGCAAGTGTGAAGTACTCAGTGAGAATCGATTTTATTTCACGATTAGTAATCCGCAATGCTGACTTGATAAATGTTGATTAAATTTTCCCTCTTTATCACATCAGTCAAGAACAATAGATTGATACGAATCGGGAATGCAAATTTCAGAAAGAATCTATAGGTTTTCGTAAGTTTCCTAAAGAGCAAGAAATAACGTTATCGTGTATATAAAATAGAATGTTTTTAACGTAATTTCATTCGATATTGAATAGCTTGATTGCTAAAGATAGTTTAAAATTTGAAAATGGTTTTAACCATTTTTGTCGTTAAAAAACAAAACTTAATCTATAAAATTATTGAATAATGAGAAATATATATAGTAAACTTGTGAGAATAAAGATAGCTTAATTTTTTTCAATTACTCAGGTGATGGCTGCTTGAGCAATATAAAAACCAAAAGAAATTAATATCTCGTGTTTTTATCATTTTATCATAGCGACTTCATAAATCTTTTATTGAGTAAAAGACACAATAATAATAAAGTGAAAAGAAGGATAAGTACCTCGACCTTGCTTGAGAATTGAAAAAGCTGTGGAACATGAAAGTAACGATTGTACCAATTGTGATTGGTGCCTTAGGCCCAATAACTAAAGGATTATTAAAAGGCCTGGAGGACTTAGAAGTTGGCGGACGGGTAGAGACTATCCAAACGACAGCATTGCTAAGAACGGCCAGAATCCTGAGACGAGTCCTGGAGACTTGAGGAGACTTGCTGTCACTCAAACTCCAGTGAAAAACCATTAGCTAACACTGATGAGAAAAACTCTAAAGGAGTAAATAATAATAATAATAATAATAATCAGGTGAAACCTTCTGAATACGCCGACTGCATCTCTGCAGAGGGGTTAGACCCCCGACCCCCAATGAGTATCCTAGATATGATTGCGTGGCTCTAGAACAGGTGCTCTGTGGAATGTGGAGTACCCCTTCATTGCTATTACTCCCAAGTCCACCCTGTCCCCGAGTGTTAGGTCCTGATAGAGTCCTATTTATGGGTCGAATAGAACTATTTGACATTTAGACTGTGTGAAAAGAAAAAGCGTACGTTAAATCGAACTGTTAGAAATAGAATTGTTTGACCATTTAACCGACTGTAAACAATTGACTGATGTTTAATTGTGTTCTTACTGATACATAACAATACTTGAAATCATTTGACTTGGTGCAAATGAATGAATAGAGTTTTAGTACTAAATAGCAATACTTGAAACCATTTCACTATCTCTAAAGAATATTATTAATATTGAATAGAATCATTAATTCTTGGCTGCAATAATTGAAAGCATTTAACTGTGTAAAGACAATAGCAATTCTACTTTGCAAAGAAATTAGTTGTAACCCATTTAAAAACGAAATTACCCGCAAACTGTTTACTTATAAATCATATTTACTTATAAGTCTATTTAAATGTGTGCAAACAAATCATTAGTTGTAAATAGAATTATTTGTGTTAATTAGAAATACTTGAAACCATTCAACTGTGTGCACAAAATGAGCACAGGCTTGTTTGAATGTTATAAGCAAAATGTATTTACAAATCAAATATATTCAATATAAGTATAAACAGGATTTGGCGTTAAATAACCTAAAAGGGTTAATACGCCATAAAACCCAACTAAACTTTATGAAACATTAATAGTTTCATCTGATGATACTAATAGTTAGAAGGTAAAATCATAATTACTTAAAGTGTTTATATATACATACATATATATATATATATATATACAGGATGGAACGATAAAATTGTCACCCTAGAAAAGACGACATGATTCCATTTCCGTTTAATGAAAACCAGTTTTCTTTTTTTTTTTTTTTTTTTTTTTGTTGCAGACCATCTACTAGTTGGCCAGTTGTGTACAAATTCCAAAAGCGATAGAAGCCTTCTATCATGTTTGAAAGTGACACAATGTTCAACAAGCGAGATCGGAGATGCGCCGCTATACAACCCATGCTCTCTACCAATCCAAGTTATAACAACAGGACCACTGCCAGCACCCTCAAAATGCAAATCTGGATTGTCACGAATAACAGGGATGTGCCAAGGGTGATGAAAACAAAATTTCCGGCCACGGTTATGGTCTTTGGTGTGGTTTCAAGTGAGGGCCACATCATGCCACCTCACATCTTTGAGGTCAGTTTGGAATTCAACAACAAAGTGTACCTGGATGTGCTGAAGAGTGTGTGATCCCCTGGTGCAATCAGGTGGCCGGTGGCAGACCCTGGGTGTGGCAGCAGGACTCGGCGCCGGCCCACAAGTCCAAAGAGACCCAGGCTTGGCTTCAGAAGGAGTGCTACGACTTTGTACCCTTTTCTCACTGGCCCCCTCCTCCCCCGACCTGAACCCGCTGGACTACTTCGTTTGGTCATACGTCGAGAACATCACCAACATGACCTCCCACAACACCAAAGCCAGCCTGATCACCGCCATCCGCCGAGTATTCGCCGAGCTCCCGCCGGCGCTTGTGAAAAAGGCATGCTCCCAATTCCGTATCCGTATTGAGGCGGTGATTGAGGCTGAAGGCGGCTCCATTGAATAGATGTCAGCTCTACGACAGTTACCTGAATTGATTTTTTCAATAAAAGTTTTAAAATAAAGCTGTAGTGTTGTTTTCTTTAGGACGACAATTTTATCGTTCCACCCTGTATATATATATATGTGTGTGTGTGTGTGTGGTATGTAATGTCTAACCACCACCAACATCCGTCCAAAGGAAGTCCGCAGATTTTTGTTTAAAATTTAGTGTTAGAAATTACTTAGATAGAAATAAGCGATGAGAAAGTTTGTATTTGGGTTGCTAGAATTCTACAAAGCTTACGTCTTTGTTTTTGTTTTTTGTTCTTTTTTTTTGGATGGTAGAATTAACGTTTTAGAAGCTCCTTCTTTAGAGTCTTTGATATTTTTCCTATTTGTAAGGAGTTTCTTCCTATCAATGAAAGACAGATTGGAACCTCAATGAGATGGCTTGCTCGAATCATCGACACATTATTCAACGAAAAAATCAAATTGTAAATGCGTGTTTGGGCATTTCTTCCCTTATATGTCACATGTTTTTGAGAGACCAGCTTTGCGAAGACCCACAGCGTTACTATATATTTATTCTCTTGCCTTTATTTGCACACGAGCTTACAAAGGACACTGCTCATAAAAGTTGCGGCAAATGTTAGTAATGCACTCAGTTTGCTGGTTGTGTTTTAACACAAACATTCAAAAATATATTCACTTTAAGACAAATACCATTGGTAAAGGTATGAAGCCCCTTATCTCTCCAGCTATGAGTTAAATGGTACTGCTACTCTCCATGTACAAACATGGATTTGGCTTTAAATAACCTAAGAATGTTGTTATGCCATTAAACAAAGACACAAAACCTATATATATATATATATATATATATATATATATATATATGTATATTTAGGCAGCATTTCTTCGTTAATGCAAACTTCATTAAACATAATAGACATTTTATGTCTACATATTTTCTTCTAGATCCGTTCGAATTCCCGTACTACTTTTATCGTATTCGGGGGGAATTGATTTATGTATTGTCCATAGTTGTATGTATCCCTAGTACTTTCTGCCCGAATTCTGTACAATTATGGACAATACCTAAATCAATTCCCCCCGAATATGATAAAAGTAATACGGGAATTCGAACGGATCCAAAAGAAAATATGTAGATATAAAATGTCTATTATGTTTAATGAAATTTGCATATATATATATATATAGTTAATTATTAGTATCGTGTATATATATATATATATATATATATATATATATATATATATATATATAATACTAATAGTAAACGAGAATATATAGAATAACTGTAAAGCAATTATGTTTCAGGAAGAACGTTCGACTGTTTTACACAGTTTAAGGCCATAAAAAAAATCTGTTTACTTAAGAGAAATATTCGCACTTCCTTCGTGTGCGTTGTAAAGAATTTAAATTTGTACAACTTAAAATCGGTCTCAAAATGTATCATTGCTAAATCACATGACTATACATGCACAAAAGCCCAAAGAGAGAGAGAGAGAGAGAGAGAGAGAGAGAGAGAGAGAGAGAGAGAGAGAGAGAGAGAGAGTTTCATATATCCGTCAGGAAAAAGGCCCCATTTTCTTGCGGTCAGTCATCATTCATCTTGCACAATTAATTGTGTCTAATTCATTTTGGTGGTGTAACGTAGCCTTAAAACCAAAACCTGACACTTTCAACATATTTCCTTTTTTTTAACACAAAACTTATTGCCGTTGCGCTAAGTCTGAGAAGCGTCATTAACATTCCAAATATTGTTCGGACAATTGAACCCCTTCGTGTACTTGTTAGCATAATGTGTCGGCTGATCCAATTTATATTATAACGTCATGTCTCTGTCTGTCCGCCATGAGGTAAAGTACAGATTAATACAGGACAACAGGGATTGCATGGCCCAAAATATCTTTCTTTCTTTCTTTCTTTCTTTGCGTCTGTTTTGGTGTCTTTCTTTCTGTCTTTTTATTTGTCTCAATCTTTTTGTCTATGTCTGTCTATATCTCTTTCTTTCTTTCTTTCTTTCTTTCTTTCTTTCTTTCTTTCTTTCTTAGTCTGTCTGTCTGTCTGTCTCTCTCTCTCTATATATATATATATATGTGTGTGTGTGTGTGTGTGTGTGTGTGTGCGTGCGTGCGTCTGTGTGTCTATGTATACATACAATTATTGTTGTTATTGTCTCTCTATACAAGTTTTTCATACCAGTTTTAACTGGTGGGCTTTCTGCTAGGGTCTAGACTGAGTGACAGTAAGTATTCTTATGTCTCCAGGACTCTTCTAAGTAGTCTAGCTGAACTTAACAGTTCTATGGTCTCTATTCTTCCTCTGATCTTCTGTTCATCTTGTCTCTAAGCCTTAAGGGATTGTTTCAAACATTCTAACAATAATTGGTATTTCCCTGTCATGTTCCTCAACATTTTCAGCTGTCTGACGACATCCATAATATTTGCAGCGTATTTCTTCTCTTCACTCTTGTTAATCAACACAATGTTTGCTCTTTTGTCCAAGATTGGGTAATTCATTTCTAACTCAGAGAATTTTATGCGTCTCAATTTCTATATTCTATTAGCATGATCAACTTTTAATCTCCCACAATTTGCTGTGGGTCACCTTTCCCACCCAGTCATGCCTAATCTTGTATTTCTTTTAAACGTTTAAAGTAATTGTTTCATGAAAACATGTGAAGTAATTGCTAAAAGTGAACAAGGGATTTTTTTAAGTGTTAGATGCTTATATTAAGCAGAAACGATTGAAAATCTGAGATATTAAAAAAGCTTTAATGTAAAATACTGTTTATGACTCGGAGTTTCACGTTCAGTGCGCTGTACGCTCGTTTTATTGATAACTGTGTGGGATTATTTGCTTTTAGATTATTTTTATCAGAATGTTTTTGTCTAATAAAGGGGGAAAAGCACAGAAAAAAAAGGGAAAACGCGACAATATGTTTTCTCTATCTCTTCATCTTTTGTCTGGTTTGGTTTTATGGCATCTCAACAGTTGTAGGTTATTTAATGCCAAATAGATGTTTATACATATATATTAGATATATAATTTCTAAAAATTTTGTCGATAAATCAATCGTTTGTTTGCACACAGTTAAATGTAAAATCAGTTCTATTTCAAACAGTTCAGTTCAGTATAAATACAGTTTTTGGTTAACACGCAGTTACATATAAAACGGTCCAATTTCAAAATATTCAGTTTAGTATACGTACACAGTTTAAAAGTTAAACAGCTCTATTTAAACCATAGATAGGACCCTATCAGGTGCTACCACTCTGGGTCAGAGTGGACCTGGGATTAATGGCAATAAAACGGTACTCTGCATTCCTCAAAGCTCCGGCATTACTGGAACCTCGGCATTAGATTGTTTTGTGTCTTATATCAGGACACTTTTTGAGGAGTCTTACCCCTCGGCAGATATGCAGTCGATGTTATCTGCAGCCCAAGCCAAGTAGCCCACTGTTTGTGTGTGTGTGTGTGTGTGTGTGTGTGTGTGTGTGTGTGTGTGTTATCTGTCACCCAAAACTAAATATTCGTGTACAATGAATTGCGTTATGTAAATTTGTATCTTCACTCCCACCTTCTGTAATCTAGGATACATATTCTATATTTTAAACACATAAACATACTTTTAGGTATCTATCTAGCTCCCTCGAGGTCAGAATGCGACACAAAGTCTCTTTGAAGTGAGTTTCCTCGTAGTAAGCAAGACTTTCAGGGTGGGGTGTAGTTTTAAAATTTGCTCACATTCTTTCGGGATTACCCTAGAGGGGCACCTCAGGCCATGGGCAATAAACTCAGCCCTTACCCCTTTTAGACGGGGGTGGGCAAGTGCTGCCTGGTGAGAACCCCCCCTGGAAATGAGATGGTAAATTCTTGAACTACCATGCAAGAATTCCAGGTGGTTTGATAGAAGTAAGGCTACTTTTGTACTGTTCACTAACTTTTCAAAGTGTTTTTATTTACTAACAGCGTTTATCTGAGTAATGTAATTTTCCTTGGAATATTTAAAAGCTGGTTTTAATAAATAATAGTTCTATGTTATTCATTTTTATATGATTTTTTTTTTATCTTCATAAATAAGCAATTTTTGTGAATAACTTTTAATAGTCATTGTGGTGTTAATCTAAGAAACTTAGCAACGAGATAAACAACACAATTTCTTTATCTTTATAAGAAGAAAAGGGGAAATTTAATTTTTGGACATTCATTGTATATATTTCACTTATAGATTCATTTTTTTTTTTTTGTTGTTTTCAATATTCTAAATGAATGAAATACACGTGAACTCAGCATAATGAGGAAAATAAATGTAGAAAATAAATGTTTTTGAAGAAAATGTTTTATCAACATAAATCCAATAAAGGTAAGAGGACTTTTATTACAGTTTAATTTTCTTTAGGACGACGATTCGGCTTATAGTTAAGATCAAATTTTAAAATTTAGCTGACTTCCGAAATTTATCCAGTTATTTTCCGTGAAAGGAAACAAAATTTACCATTCTTTTTTAAAATCAAAAACCTGATAGCATAAAATGATTTAATAGGTTACTTTGTAGATCACTTGAAAAGGAACGAAAACAGAAATCGAATGATGAGAAACTGATTTATTGATACTAAAGGCATATCATCCCTTTTAACTTTATTTTATGCCCGGTACGTTTTTTGTGTAGTTTTTTTTTGTCCGCATTCATATGATATCAAGAATTCCTCTTTAATGAAAATAATTTGCACAGAATAGTATGGTTTCAAGTATTCCTATCTAATACTAATAATTATGTGGTTTCAAGTATTTATTTCTGTTTAGTAATAGTAATTGGTTTGCATACATTTATAGGGTTTCAAGTAACTAATAATATTGCCAAGAATTATCATTTCAAGTAATTATTCTTAATAAAAATGATTTACACAATTATACAATATCAAGTATTCCTATCAAATTCAAATAATTTACACATATTTGCATGGTCTCAAGTTTTTCTATCTTATGCTAATAATTTATACAAAGTTTTATGGTTTTAAGTAAGTATTTCTATTTAATAATGATTATTTGTTTGCACACAGTTATATGGTTTCGAGACACAAATAATAAAAATTCTTAGTAAATAATTTAGTTTCGGGTAACTTTTCTTAATACCAATGATTTACAGTTGTATAGTAGCAAGTATTCCTTCTGTATATGGATAATTTCAAAACATAGATAAGACCCTAACAGGTTCTACCACTTCTGATCATAATAAACCGGGGAGTTATAGCAGCGACGGGGTATTCCTTATTCCCTTGATCTCCAGAAGTGGAGCTGCACCATTAGATACAGTTAAGTGTCATATTCAGGACACCTCGTTTACGGTGGTCCTATCCATCTGCAGGAAATACAGTCAGTGTATTATAAGCCTCGCTGACATGGCTGGACGATAAGAGAAAATCGCTAGTCCTTTTGTAGAGAGTCACTTGTCCACTTATATAAGATATAAATGATTTTAATACGTTTTGATGAAATAACAGCATCAGTGATTTATATTGATTGCTATTATTAATGCACTTAATTCTATGGTGAATAAGAATCACAGATCGATTGGAGAAAATTCCAGATGAAAATGCATTCCCATAATAGATAGATAGATAGATAGATAGAGTTATGATATATTAATATTAACTGACTGATATAACGAGATTGATTTAAACAGACTGAGATTTTCTAAGATGATTGGTACGGACATAGTGAGACATATAAACACATAGATAGATAGATAGATAGATATGAGAATGGTTCCAAAATTCCACTGATCTATCTATCTATCTATCTATCTATCTATCTATCTATCGTTGATAAATAGATAGGTAGATTACTTGACTTTAATGGCATGTCAGTCCGTTTAGGGTTATTTTGAGCCAAAATATTTGGAAATCATGTTCATTGTGCTTTCAAATGTATATTTTTGTGTAGTTGCTTTTTAAAATGCATTTTTGTACACGATCCAATTGAATAAAAATAATTTGAAAAAAAAATAGGTCTCTTTAACTCATCGATAAGACCCTAATAGGTACTACTACAAAGAGTGGAATTGGGAGTAATGGCAAAGGGATATATCATATTCTCCAGGTCGGCGAAACTGGAGCCTCGTCCAAATATACTGTTTAGAGTTATATATAGAAAATCGTTTTTTTTAGGATAAGGTCCTACCCCTCTGCAGGGGATACAGTCAGTGGATACTAATCTCCACAAACAAGGTGGATAGATAAAATCGTCCTACCCGACCTCATCCTAAAAAACCATTTTCTCTATATAAGGACCATTAAATTAGTTTCCACACTTTTTTCGTATGGGCACTTTTATTGATAGTACACACATGAAACTTTAGTCCCCTTCGAAGTAATCTCCTCCGGCTGCAATGCACTTGTTGTACCGTTCCAACAACTTCTGGGAGGTCCCATGCAAGTCCTCAAGTGTGACCGTGTCAATGATCTTCGTCGCAGCCTCTTTCATCCCCCTCAATTGTCTCATAACGACAGCCTCTGAGCTTAGGGAATAACCAAAAGTCACAGGGACCAACGTCTTGACTATAGGGAGGCTGAGGAACTGTCTTGAAGCCCATCTTGGTCAAATAGTCTGTGACAAAGATGGAGTTGTGGACTGGTGCATTGTCCTAGTGGAAATGCCACTGACCCGATTCGAAGAGTGCTGACCTCTTCCCTAGGAATCTCTCCCTGAACTCCCTTAAAACCTCAACATAGCAACCCTAACCCTAACCGTTTGGCCAATCAACTCTGGTGTATTGACTTCCTTACTCCTCCCATACCGCTCATCATCCCTCACAGAATCCCTGCCTTCCTTGAATCTCTTATGTCTCTCAAAAACTGATGCTCGATTCATGCAAGATTCTCCAAAAGCAGTCTGAAGCCTTCCATACGTTTCTGAGGCATTTTTTTCAAGTTTAAAACACAATTTTATTGCATATCGTTCTTCTAAAGTGTCCTCACGTCCAGATTACATTTTCTAAATTCACCAACAATGACAATCAGGCTTTAGTAGGGTGTATTCCAATTGCTGCTGTAGCTGTCCATTTAAACCTGAAATCATAAAAATTGGTCAGTCATCTCATATGATATATAGCAATAACATACTGAATACTACGACAATTTTAAATGCCTGTACAAAAAGAAATTTGGAAACTTATTGAAGCTCCACGTATAACTCTAAACAGTATCTGGAGAGAGGCTCCAGTTTCGCTGACCGGGAGAATGTGATATATCCCTGTGCCATTACTCCCAGTTTCATTATTTCTAGTAGTACTTGTTTGGGTCTTATCGATGAGTCTAAGAGACCTATTTTTTTTCAAATTATTTGTATTCAAATGTTTAGAAGGCAAAGTGATTAATCAAAGTGTTATTCAGCATCTTCCTTCTCTCGATGAACATTCTACTCATGTTTAAATCACGATAAAAAGTTTTCATTTATTCGCAAAAGCTATTGGCTTCAGTTATAAACAATTTCCCTTTCGTAATTTTTGTAATTTATTAATGAATACTCTAACAACGTTCTTATTTTGAATCACCTCTTGCCATTTACCAGATACCTTGTTGATTACTCTCGACCAAAATTCATCTGGTTTTGAGCTCAAGAAGTTTTTTACGAATGTTTTCACTTCATCTTCTTTAGGAAATTGTTTGTCATTTAGAGCATTCTGTAGAGAAAGAAAAAAAATGGAAATCATATTTAATATGTGTGATATAATAGAATAGACCAGCCTTAATCCATTATTTTTCTTTCGTGATTCTGGCTGAATGTGGCCTTGTCATGGAAAAGCACAAGGTTTTTCTAATTGACGAGTGCGGGCGTTTTCTTAGAAGGTTTTCATGCACACGTTGCAGCTGTTGAGAGGTCTGCATGGAGTGTTTGATTGCGGTTTAAAAACTCAAAATATAATATACCACGATGATCTCATTATAAAAACATCATATCTTTTTTCCATGAAATTCCGCCTTTGGGGGTAGACTGCTGAGATTCATCCTCGTCAGTTCACTAAATATTGTCATAAAAGATCCATTTTTCGTCACCTGTTTGATATTCTTAAGAAATAGGTCGTTTATCAACTTTGAATGACGACTTGTCGCTTGGGATAAGCAATCTTCTTTATTCTTTTCGCAGAATATGAGGGAGCCAAATGCTCAGCTTGCTTACTTTTCTTTTTCAAGTGGCGGTTGTTTGTGAATTGGTATACATTGAGATCAAGTGATAATTCTGGATTACTTTTGTGCAAATTACATTCCACTAATTATTTTAAAACATATTGATCAAGGTTTGATGAACGTCCTGGTTCGGGTTCATCTCTAAATGACGTATCGCCAGAACGAAACTTTGATAAACAGTTTTATAACACCTTGGCCATAAGCAATACATTTTCTTAGCTGCTTCTATAGTGTTTTTGCGATTCTTAAATTCCTACAACCTTACATGTTAAATATGCATTTTCAGTTCTTCCCTTTTAGAGGAGGCAGATCTTAGATCAAACTAGGATGCACATTCTACCAATGAAGACACTCTTTAATCAGGTAATTTTTTGTTGTGTTTAAAATATTGAAAATTTGAAATAGGTAGCCACAAGTTGCTTTTTAAAATCAAAAATTTCACATTAAGTATATTAGTAACTTAAATAGAAATAAGTAGGCGTATGAAAATGTGTGCACGTAACGGTTTTCGCGGTAAAAATGGAATCGATAATTTGAGTTTAAACCCTAGTCGGAGCTGGGGTTGTAGAATACATCGACTGCACCTCTGCAGAGGGGTAGGACTTCCCCAACAAGTGTCCTGAATATGACACTAAACAATCTGATGGAAAGGCTTCAGCTTTGGGGAACGCTGAGTACCCCTTTATTGCCATTGCTTCCTGGTCGACTCTGGCCCGGAGTGATTGCACCTGATAGGGTCCTATCTATGGGTTGAATAGTACTCTACTGTCCTAATGAGTGTTCGCCAAAGGTCCTGGATACCGGGGTTCAATCCCAGGTCCATCCATACCAAAGATTCAAAAAATGGTTCTTGATGCCACCTTGCTTAACACTCAGCATCATAAGGAATGGACCAAGCGTAAAATGGAGCAATCCAGAGAATGGAGTAGCGCCCTCCCGTACATCTCGATGTAGTAGCTATTGAAAGGAAGCCCTCGGGTCGTCTTTAACTACCGTAACCAACTTTACTTTTACTTATGCTTAACTGAACTGTTCGAAATACAAATGTTCTCATATGTAACTGTGTGTAAACAAAAACTGTCATTACGCTAAACTGAATTGTTTGAAATTAAATGAAACTATTTAACTGTGTGAAAATAAAATGAGCTCAGGTTCGTTTTAAAATCTTATCTACAAAATACGTTTAGAAATCATAAACTCACTATATGTATAAAAAAATGTATTGGCACTAAATGAACTACAATGGTTAAAATGCCATAAAACCAAACCAAATCAATCAAACCGAAACTGTTTGTGTTTTACATGTGGAAAATCATAAATTCATCTGTTTTACCTCAGCTAATAGTTGGGTAGAGTTCTTTTGACTTAATAAGGCTACCAGCATAGGAGAAGGAAATATCTGAATTAAAAACTGCTTTATTCCACTTAAGTCACATTCTGCCAATTGCTTCGACAACTCTGACTTTAAACTCAGAATTTAAATCCTCTGCCAACACATCATGTGACAAGCTAAGAAACTTAACTCTCCATATCTTGGACACTCAAAAGAAGCTCTAATACAAGTAGTGGACTTATGAGGTAACGACGCGATGGTAGGATACAAATTCACGCGGCAGGAGTTGACATAAGTACATACTCTTATTATTTTAGTGAATGCATCAGTCTCATTCCTTATCAAGATGCAGAAATTTATGTAAATAGTATACAGTATGTGAAACAAGTACAATTCGCTTAAAACATTTGCTCATGTGCTTTGAATGCATCTCAGATGATTGGGAGTTGTTACAGAAAAACTAATAAAATGAAATATATGTCATGTCTAAGATGTCATGTAGAAATGTCCTGACCACCCAAAAGTGTTCCGCCCGCCTTGAAGGCTTAAAGGCTTGACATTGTTTGCATTTTGCCTTACAGCAACAGATAAAAACCACAATATACACACTCTCTTCTTACTGCATACGCACTGTGCATACACGCTCACATACATTTACAAATATGTCCATAAAACACACACACACACACACACACATGCATTCACACACACACACACACACTATATATATATATATATATATATTGTCCCACCCACCTGGAAGGCTTTAGGGTACAGCCTTATTCGTAGTTTTAGCTTGCTGTGGATAAAGAAAACACAGCTTCTACATTGCACAGATATATATATATATATATATATATATATAGAGAGAGAGAGAGAGAGAGAGAGAGAGTTTAATAACTATGAACAAATCGATATAAAAACGTTTTTAATAAATCAAGAAAGTGTTCAATACCAGTAGAGGAGGAAACAACTTAAAATAAATGAATGTTTACTGCCTCCTCTATGTTTCATGTACCTAAAAATTAGAAAATATTTGCCAATATATATATATATATATATATATATATATATATATATATATATATATCCGGAAAATAATGTGCCCTATAAAATTAAAAGGCTTATAAGGAGAACAGTAGAAAAATTACCGCATGCACTTGTGTGTCATACGACTTTCTTATGTCTAATTTTTGGTTAATATTTGGGGGTCACACCTTACAAACTCCGCTATATTTGACATCCTGGCGAAAAAAACAGCTGTTAATGTAGGGTTAGCGAAATGATCAAAACTCCCCCAGTCATCTAATTGATTGTGAAAGCAGGTTAAGCGTACTGTCAAGTGAGAAAGAAGCTGCTCTTCTTTGTTCTAATAATGATAATAATAATAATAATAATAAAAGATTTTTGATTTTTCATGTCAATCAATGAGCAAAGACCAAGTTCTTTATCACTCTCGAATTATCGACACTAGAAATGTTTGAAACAATGTTTGGTGATGTATGATAAGGTATTATCTGTGTGTGTGTGTGTGTGTGTGTGTGTGTGTGTGTGTGTGTGTTTGCTTGGAAATTTTTTATTCTTTATTTTTGGATTAATGTTTTTCCTGTAAGTTTTAAATATTTTGCTTGATATTTAAGAAGCTGTTTGCTTTTTCATATTAAAAAAAGATTTTTGTTTTGGTTTTAGTGGGAGAAATCCCAGGTTACTGTTTATTTGGAAAAGTGTGAAAAAACATTTTGCTCTTTGGAACGCTTAGAACACATGCTTCCAATTTGAAGCAAAAATTATTATCCAATTGCTTCTAGGAAGTCCAGTGACGTCAGGCTTTGACAATATTCTAGAACGGATAAAAGTTGCAGCTGAAGGTGTAAAAATAGTTACAAATAAGACACAGACAAATAGGAAACGAAGGTACTGGGCGGGTTTCAAGGAATTATTTTGATGACTACATTACCATTTCTCTTGGAGGGTAAGCAGTAAAAGCAGCTGGTACTGAAAACCAGACTCCCCTGAAGCAAAAAGGTGATGTGAGTCACTGGGTACTTTTCTTTTTATTGTTCTTTCCGAGATATGCGTCTGTTCACTCGCTGTCAGAGAAATAACGACCTGATTGAAAATCAACCAAAACTAAGACGCAAAAAATAATCGCTATCTCTCTCTCTCTCTCTCTCTCTCTATATATATATATATATAGTAAAATAGTAAAGAATTAATTGAGAGTTATGCGGTGCTAGTCACCCTTATAATCCCAATTCTTTACTCCATCTAACTGAACGCTTCTTTTCTAGACTAATTTTAATTTCAGCTAACGTCATTACGTCCGTCGATCTGACACGAGCAACCTCACCTACGTCAATAAAAGGACGTGAAATAGATAATTTTCTTTAAAAAAATATCAAATAATTAAAATACATAAAGACTAACAATAAAAGATAAAAGAACCAAAACATCTTTGAAATACAATAAATCACATTAAAATACAATAAAACATTTAGATCGAAGAATTGTCCACAAGTATATGCCATGTTTTTGGTATATAACATAATTTTGTTAATTTCTTTATTCTTTCATATATTCATAATCGTTTGTGTGTTGTTTACACTAATTGCCAGCTGTTTCTCAACATTCTTAAGGCACTTTTAAAGGAAAATAATATAATCTCATCTATTGTGTCAATTATTCTCAGAAATAAAATGTTTTGAGTATTCTGGAAGGTTTGGTGAGAGTTATGCCTTTTCTCGAATTACCTACATTAGTTTTATAGGGTTTGTTCTCATTTTAAGCCATCTGTAAAGTATAACATCCAGTTTACTTTAAAAAATAAACAGTGTAACGTCACGGCTTTTGGAACCAGTTAATAACGTAGGGTGGGGTATGACTATATACAGATATAGATATAGATATACTGAATCAGAAATTCTCAATTTTACTATTGTTGCTTTTTTTATAACTAAACTCTTTGTCGAAACATTGTCCGACTTCTCATATTTTTCGTTTTCTTTTTCCTTAAGTGCTCTGATATTTTTTTGACGGGCAATTTCTATTCTTCTATTGTTTCTCTTTTCTTTTTTTTTTGTTTTCATTATAAGTATGGCACATTTTTCAATCTAAAATTTATTTCCAACATATTAGGTGCCTTTGGTGGTGTAATGGTAAGCAAGCTTGACTAGCAAACCTACACGAGTGAGTCTCATTTGGCGCCCTATTCATTCGGCCTTTTGCCATATCGAAGTAAAGCGCTTTATAAATAACCATTTCCTACATATGGAGCGACGATTCAAATAGTTTGAATATGGGTTTCAAGTTCTTTTTTTCATTTTTAGCAAATATCTGAATATCCCTATATATATTACTTCGTAATTTTGTTAGAGGTGACAATGAATCTCCTTGAAAGATGTTTCGAAATTTTTACCTCGGCTTGTGTCTGTCCTTCTGCTGCTAGTTCCACTCTTCAGTTTTTCATAGTTCTTCTGAAGAAGTTTATGACTTGTTCTGATATCTCGAACATTTTCAGATATTCTATTATTAGAGTATGTTGGATCAGGTCATAAGCGTTTTTATTGACTGCATTTTCCCACTTTGATTTTAACTTTTTGTTGGGTATCACCCACCTTTTCCCACACAATGAACTAGTCCATCTGCCATACATAGCAGTAGCTACTAATACCAGGGCAGACTAGAAGGTGACGAGCAGGTTCTTATAGGAATAGTATTAGAGCGTTGGAGACTGGAGATCGCACTAGATCGCCTTACTTGCTACCGTAATAACGGAAGTCAATACTATCGTTGGACTATATCTTTATTCTGTATTCACTTATCCTATGTTCTTGTCTACTAATAGTCTCTCTATTGTATATATTTTTTCCTGAGAATATATCTCTATTTCCTCTCGTATCGTGGTTTGTCCTTTATTTAATATTACATACGTTCACTAACCAGAACGCAACACTTTTTTAGAATATGCTTCTCTTTCTATAATAGATCATCTGCTCTTTTTCTTCCCTTGTTCACTTCGTTTCTTCTTCACTCGCTCGTCTTGTCACCTCAGTCGGTCTCTTGTTTGTTTCGTATTGCCATTTTAGGTTTTGTTTGTTGATGAGAAATAACAACACAACCACCATTCCATGTACACATTTTGTTATTTCTTTGCGACTTTTCAATTATTGCTCACTCGGCCGAAATGGGGAATCATTGAAAGCAAGATGGAGCGTTCTAGCACTCGCGTTGCGAATTTCTTTTACAAATTCTAACTTTAGAACCCTTTTAGTCACCTGACTGAAACCATCCAATGAGGACTGGTTGAGCTTGAGTTCAATGGTTGTCTATCAACTTGTTAAATTTATGGTATTTTCCAACCCAGGTCTTAATTTGAATGTACATTATGGTGGTGTAATGGTTATCTTTGTGGGAAATGATCACGGCGACACGAGTTCAAATTCAGGACGTGGCTGATTGCATTTCACATAACGTTTATACTCTTGGGAAAGGTATGACTAATTATTCTCCCTCCAGCTATGGGTAAATAGTAGGACAGATTGCATTCTTTAGCCTTGATTAGGCAACCAATCTATGAGAAAGAAAACTCTGAATTCAAACCTGTTAAACTCCACTAAAATTGACCGTTTGTCACATCCTACCCGTGCAGAGGGGTTTGGTTAATACATTAAATGCCAAAAATGGATATCACAAATTGCGAAGAATCGAAAATAAACGTGTAGAATCTGCTGAGGCTTGATCTCACATCCTATCCATATCGGTTTCAGGGAATTGCACTGGGATAGCAATAGACAATATTTCAATTATGATCATTTAGTGCAGGATTTGAATGTTCAAAGGCACTCACAGCTGAACACGAATCTTAAATTTATTCCAGAGTTTAAGATCAGTCTCTAAGTATCTTTTGTAGCAAATGGACATTTTGAACTTGTGGTTAAATAAGTTAGAAAATTAGAATTTAAGCAAAGGGGAAACTACATACATGGTGGCTTTGGGGTATGAACATTAAGATATTTAGAACTGGATATTGAGGGTTAACCCGAATTTTCAACAACTGCAGTCGGGCACACTATAGACATTATTTGTGTGCAAGAACACAGATATTACCATAGTGAACAAGAATTAAAATACAATGATATCGGAAATGGGTGGATATTTGTCTTGTTATCTGCGTGGAAAAAACCTCATGGAATGCTCATATAGGAAGTGTAGGAATGCTTATCAATTCTCGTGACTAAAAAATCACTGAATAGCATAGATAGAACCCAAACGAGAATTATTTGTCACATTTAATGCAACCCCAGCAGAACGGTCGTCTTTCGCTACAGTCACATCCATGGCAGCGAGGAATCGGATATCCCAAAAACAATGTTCTTGTCATCGGTGGAGACATGAATGCTCAAGTAGACAAAGAAAAAAATAATAAATTTTGTTTTCGCAACTTGCTAAATAGAAATAGCAAATATCTCGTAGGTTTTTCCCTCGAGAAGAGTCTTTCATGTCTAAGCACTAAATTCCGAAAAAGTGAGAGAAAACTATGGACTTACACCAACTCAAACTAAACAGATCTATTCAGGGTGGAACGATAAAATTGTCGCCCTAGAAAAGATGACATGATTCCATTTCGGTTTAATGAAAACTGGTTTTCGATTTTTGGTGCAGACCATCTACTAGTTGGCCAGTTGTGTACAAATCCCAAGAGCGATAGGAGCCTTCTATCATGTCTGAAAGTGACACAATGTTCAACGAGTGAGATCGGAGATGCACCGCTGTACAACTCATGCCCTCTACCGATCCAACTTATTACAACAGGACCACTGCCAGCACCCTCAAAATGCAAATCTGGATTGTCACGAATAACAGGGACGTTCCGAGGGTGATGAAAACAAAGTTTCCGGCTACGGTTATGGTCTTTGGTGTGGTTTCAAGTGAGGGTCACATCATGCTACCTCACAAATTCGAAGTCGGCTTGAAAGTCAACACCAAAGTGTACCTGAATGGGCTGAAGAGTGTGGTGATCCCCTGGTGCAATCAGGTGGCCGGTGGCAGACCGTGGGTGTGGCAGCAGGACTCGGCGCCGGTCCACAAGTCCAAAGAGACCCAGGTTTAGCTCCAGAAGGAGTGCTACGACTTTGTACCCTTCTCTCACTGGCTCCCGTCCTCCCCCGACCTGAACCTGCTGGACTACTTCGTTTGGTCATACGTCGGGAACATCACCAACATGACCTCCCACAACACCAAAGCCAGCCTGATCGTCCCAATCCGCCGAGTATTCGCCGAGCTTCCACCGGTGCGTGTGGAAAAAGCATACTCCCAGTTCCGGATCCGTATCGAGGCGGTGTTTGAGGCTGAAGGCGGTGGCTACATTGAATAGATGTCAGCTCTACGACATAATCAAGTTACCTGAATTGATTTTTTCAATAAAAGTTTGAAAATAAAGCAGTAGTGTTATTTTCTTTTGGGCGACAATTTTATCGTCCCACCCTGTATAATGCTAACGCACAGACAATATATCCGTAAGCAAGAAGTGCATAAATAGCACTCTGAACTGTGAGGCATACTTCTCTTTTGAAGGAGTATCTTCTGATTACAGAGTTATAACGATAAAGAAAAGCCTTAGTTTACGCAGAAATAAGAAGCAAACAGACAAAACCACACGTTACGATTGGTCCTCACTTACCAAAAGAGATATTATCTATGAATAACGGAGGTGCCCGTAGTGTAATGCTTATCATCGTAGGAAATGGACACGGCGACACGAGTTCAAATCCTGGGCGCGACTGATTGCATTTCACATTGCACTAATACCCTTGGGAAAGGTATGAATCCAATTATTCTCCCTCCAGTTATGGGTAAAATAGTAGGGCAGACTAGGTTCTTCAGCCTTAGTGAGGCAACTAGTCTAGGAGAAGGAAAACTCTGAATTCAAACCTGCTAAACTCCGCTTAAAAATTGACCTTGTGTCATATCCTACCCGAGCGGAGGTGTCGGTGAATATGTATTATCTATGAATATATGGTAACCGTATGAAACAAGTTTCAGGAGACATCTGAAAGATATACATCGAATGACGAATAAGAAACTTTGTTACTGCCCATTTGGAAGCAACAGCAGAGTGCATAGCATCCAAACCAAGAGTCAAATATAGAGTTCGATGGGAAGAAACATAAAAAAGTATTTTTAAGAGAAGGGATCCATCAAATGCCAACGCGAGGAAGCATTAGAAAGCCCAGAGAGAACATACCAACACAAGCAATAAAGTACAATTCGAATAAATTTACGGCCATATTGATGGAACTAGAGATTCGATAGAAAATAGGGAATCAGAAATTGCACAGCAGACAGTATATAGAGTAAACGGAAAGAAGAGCACTTTAATAACAAAACTAAAATCAGACAATAAGACGAAAGACTTCAGAAATAGGAAGAACACTTTAAGAATCTACGCGGAGACATTCCTGAAATGACGGACAAATCTTTACAAAAATTTTAATGGTCAACTAGACATTAAACTGAGACAATTTACTGAGGAGAAACTTAACACAGTATTGTAAAAATTAAAAATAAGCTTCAACGAAATACCCCATTAATTTAGGAAGACAAGAAAATTTCACGACATAATTCTCCGATTATGTAATTCTGTCTATAAATAAAACTCAATAGAGAAATGAACGAAAAGTTGCATCTTTCCCTTTCCCAAGAAAGCTGACCTCAAAATGACCCAGAACTATAGAGGCATAATTCTTACTACAATTGCTGCGAAGGTTTATAGTATCTTGCTTCCCAATCGTATCCGACACGAAATCGAGAAAACTTTTGGGAAAAATCAGAACCGCTTTCGAAGAAATCATTCTACAACTTCACGGATTTTGACAATCCGTCGAATCATCAAAGGAGTCCAAGCAAAGAAACTCGGAGCAACATTGATGTTTGTATATGTCTCCAAGACATTGGATTCCATACACAGAGGAATAATTGAGCAAGTACTATAAGCGTGTGGTCTCCCCAAAGAAATTACCACTGCTATCATAATGCTTTACAAAAACACGAAAGGCAATGATTCGCTAATCTGATGGAGACACAGACTTCCACGGAGATACATAAGAGATATTTGTTTATACTCTGTCTAGATTTTGTACTTCGGACATCTATTGATTTCATAAAACAACATGGTTTCATATAAAAAAAAATACAAGAAACAGACGATATCCCTTAGAAACCCTGACAGACCATGAGTACGCAGATGACCAAGCATTTCTCGCAAATACACGAGCCCAAGCAGAAGTCCTACAGCATAGCCTAGAGCAAGCCGTCAGAGACTCTGGCCTCTACGTGAACGCAAATAAAACAAAGTTCATGTGTTTTAAACGAAAAGGAACCATCTCTACTTGGAGTTGTATATCTCTAAAATTGGTTGATCATTCATATACCCCGGTAGCAACGTATCATCTACTGAAATTGATGTCAGCATACATATAACGAAAGCGTAGAATGCTATTGATAGGCTATCGAGCATGTGAAAATCTAATTTATTTGATAAAAATAAAACAGGATTTCTTTCAATCTGTAGCTGTGTTTATACTACTAAATGGATGCACCACATGGACACTAAAAAACGCACAAAAAAGAATGATGGTAACTACACAGCAATGTGCTGTCTTAAAAGAATTCTTGAAGCAACAATCCTCAAGACATCAGCTGTGCGGCCACTTGGTTCCTGTTTCACAAATCACCCAAGTAAGACGAACAATACATGCTAGGCACTGCAGGAAAAGCAAGGACAAATTCATAAACGACATTCTTTTATAGACTCTTGTACATGGACGTACCAATGTTGGCCGACCAATATTAGCTCTGCACGGACTCAGGATGCAACCTAGAAGACCTACCAGGAGTAATGAATGATAAGGATGATGGCGAGAGAGTCAAGGACTCTATGCTCTCAATGTGACTTAATGATGATGATGATGATGAAGATGATGATTTTTGAGTTTTGTCAAATTTGGAAATTAGTGATGCTCATTTTTAAGAGTCAACATAAAGATCTTTCCAATATTTAAAGTGAGCTTTGTGTTATCATATATTATCAGCCTTATCTTTGGAGTCTAGAATTTACTGATCCCATTCTTTCCTGATGGGTAAGCCCCCTAAAAAGGGTTCATTTGGACGGATATTAAACTGCACCCCGTGAACCATCAAATAGGCAGAGATGAAAGAAAAAAGAAAAAAATCTCAGACAAACGAGAAAGCTTTTCAAAACCAAACGCTTGTTGGCTGAGCGGTATGATACTAAATCTAACGTAAAGTTGGGCGCGTTTCAATCCCAGCTTCAAGCGTCCTACGTGTCTAGCCACACTGAAGAGTTGTGATACAACAAAACAGTCTTTCTGTGGATGACAATGTATATATATATATATATATATATATATATATATATATACAACCAACCGATTTATGGTTAAATATTAGGGTTAATTGGATTCTTTAGGCTTGGTAAGGTGACTAGCCTAGAAGTAAAACTCTTTATTCAAACTGTTTGAACATTCTTAAGTAACACAATGCCTGTGGTGGGGGTGGATATGTAACTTCATATATATACTTAGTGTCCAGTGTAAACCCATAATTCTGCTGCATCTGGTGAGAATCGATCGACGTGACTAACTTTCTAATTGATCTAAAGTCATCGAATTCATGCTATCACTGGTCTATATATTTTGGAGGCGTGGTTTGTGTAACGGTTACCATCGTGGGAAATGGAATTTGCATTTCACTTTACGATAATATCTATGAGAAAGCCATGAATTCAAATGTTCTCCATTCAACCGGGGCTGAATAGGACATTCTGGGTTCTTGAGATTTACTTTAGCAACCAATGTCGGAGAAAGAAAACGCTGAATTTAAGCCTTCAGCATTTCGCTTAACAATTGACATTGTGTCACGTTATACTCAAGGCGGTGGGGTTAGGTAAATATTGACAGTCAAACATTTGGAAATGATTCAAATTTCAGTATTAAAAAACTCATAAGACGTTGGTAGAATAACTGGTGCATTTTGGAGATTGTAGTTTTAAAGATCTTTTTAAAAAAAAGTGACATAAAACGAATAAAAGTATGGTTGTGCCAATAAATAGATCGGGATAATTCAAAGATAGAATCGTGAAAACAAGTCTACGCCCTTTATTTTGCGCCAGGTACCATTTATATATACTAAGTAAAGTTGACGATCGTAGTCGAGGGCGACCCGAAGGCTCCCTTTCCAATAGCTACAACACCGATGTGTAGGAGAGGGCTCTACTCCTTTCTCTGGATTGCTCCACTTTACCCTTGATACGTCCCTTATAATGCTGAGTGTTAAGCAAGGAGGTATCAAGTACCATTTTTTAAGTCTTTGGTATGACTCGACCTGGGATTGAACCCTGATCTCCCGGACCATTGGCGAACACTCTACCCACTATATCATTTTCTAGTATTGAATTAATTTAGAAGGCTTTTGCGATGCGAAATACCAATCATTTGAGTCTAATCAATTTCAAAGTAAAACTTCATCATCAGAGACTTTTTTTAAAAAATGAACACTTTATTTCCATTTTATATAAAATGGTGGGCACAAGGCCAAATGGTTTTTAGGGGGAGGGGAAAGGGAGCGGTCATGCCATAACTATATTGTCTAATGGGCCCTAGCTAGCCACATACACCGACCCATTCAACTGAACAATATATAATCAACCATTCTTCACCAAGCGCGCTGCAGCCACCAAAATACCAGACTTGCTCTGTGAAAAAACTCCCCTTTTGGTTGCTCTCACATCTCCCCTTCTACGGTATGGAGGCCGACCGATTTTCGGTGTCCAAGAACACCGAAAACAATCCGGATATACGTTAAATGGGAGAGGGATCTAATCTACTGTGACAAAAAGAAAAAGACAGGGTTGGGTGCGGTGAGGACAGGTAGCATGAATTTATACAAATGAGATTCCAAGATCTTCAGAAAAACCGGGCTGGAATAAGGGTTAGGGTATTAAAAACAATAGGGATGGGGAAGATCTTGGAGATTAACAACTATGAATAAACACGATATTGGAGGTTCAAAATTTTTTGAACGCTGTAAACATAGTGTCATGTGGGGTATTAGAACGCCGTGTTGGGTTTGTAATCATGGGGCCACGTGAGGTGTTTAAACGACATGCAGAATAGACGGGACTTCAGTTGTCCTAATCAATAGCATTTTATTTTATCTTATCTTAATTGTTATTTTATTTTTTTAAATTTAAATATGTATTTAAAATGTGCATGTTAATTAATGATATATTCAATATTTAATTCAAACCTACTGTTAATCTGAGGGTGTGACTTAGTTCTTAATAAAGCTTCCTTAATTCTGATATTACCAACATTACAAAATACTTATATATATATAAATATATATATATATATATATATATATATATATATATATATATATATAAAATTGAATACTGTGCAGTCTTGACACAATTAGAAAGACTGAGTCGACAATTGCCGTAGGCGAAAATTGAGCTAACAGGAGTGTGTTGAAGAGAACATGAAACTGATTTGAACGTACTGAATTATGCTGGTAAAATTCTCTTCTCATTAGAATTTTTCTACGATGGCCTTGAACCAGACTAAGCTAATCTAAATTTAAAAAAGTTAGAAAAGGGTTTTTCAATTCAAATCCCGAGATTTGACGTCATTCACAGAAAAAATCTAATGATTTTATTCACGGTTTCGTCGCTCGATTTCGCGACCCAATAATGTTTTATCATGCCTTTAGTATCGTGGAAGAAAATTTTTAAGACAATGTGATCATTTGACACACCGCTTAGCAGAGACCAAATGTCACCAACCTGGATTCGTTCTATTCCAAAAGGTTCATAACAATGTTTTTGCATTCGTGAATAAGTGGTTCTGATTGGGTTTGTCATTAAAATTTAATAGAGATTTGATCAAAATTACGAGTATTAATGAAAACTTATTAAAATACATAAAAAATTTACGTCATGCCAAAAAATTCATTTTGTGAATAATGTCAAACCATTTCAAATATCGTGATAATTTGATAATTTAACAAAATAACTGCAAAAGTAATTGGGCAACAAAATAATTTGATTGATTTAAGATTTGTTTCTTCATTAGATTCCGAAGAATTCTATAATCCCGGGAAAAATTATGGAATTAGCAAATTTCGGCGTTCATTTTCTTCTTTTATGTAGACGTAAATAAACTCATAACAAAAGAGACGTAAAATATTTTAACTTAATCGCTGAAGATTCTGGATTCATAAAATATTCTTTAAATAAAAATAATAAATCAAATGTTTGCATTTGTCAAAATGGTGAAGCTGGATTTCTCTATCTCATACTTTTCAAATAAAGTGCATAAAGATGCCTGCCTGAAGAAAATAAGTAAATTTCGGAAGTCATTCATGATATAGGATTATATGTCTATTACAGGACTAAGAGAGATGGCAATGATTACTCCAACAATCAATGCACAGGGGTATGTTGAAATATTGGATAATTTTCTGGTTTAATCGATAGAAAATTGGTTTGGTGATCATAAAGTCAGTTTTTGGAATGTTAATAGATTTTGACAATGAATTCCATCATTTTTTTTCCCTTGGTGTTGGGTTATTCCATAATATTTTCCTTTGCATTAATTCTTGACGAAGCAAAAATGTTCAGCTAATAAATAAGAAAAGTTTTAAGTCTTATTAGCGATTGTTTTATTTACTATTAAAAAAAAGGTAAATACTCCCTAATTTTACTGATTCAATAATTTTTGTCAGGAGAAGAACTTTAATATTTTACTCTTTTATTAAATGGTGTTCTTTTTGAACTAAAGTAAACTGAAAAGACGTGGGCGTATACATCATGACTGGAATTAATTTTAAGGTCTCTTTCTAAACATTTCGAAAATGTTTGGGGTTTGTATCGTAAAAAGACGACCGAAGACTACCAGGTTTGTTTAGATTCTTGTTTGAAAATCCCGTTGAAAAACAAGAAACAAAAACAAGTAACAAAAAATTGAGAAAAAAAAGCAAAAAGAATTCTTTCACAGTTCTAAAAAATGTAGACTAAAGAACAGAAAACTTTGGTAGATTTATTTAGAACAGAAACGACTTGGCCTTTTGTTTTTCAAAGAAAGGGATATGATGCAACTTATTTATCTGTGTTTAGAACTTATCAGAAAAACAATCTATTTAGATCGGCATCTGATAGAAGTCATAATGGAATGTGGCGCTTCGATATGCGTGCGCGTGGGATTATATATATATATATATATAACTCTTTGTCCCATTTATCGCAAACACATGTAAACCAGCTTCAATAGGCGGGAATCATATCTGTCTGTCTGTATGTATGTATGTCTGTCTGTCTTGTGTCGCAGACTATATGTCTGTTCGTCCATTTGTCTAACTTTTAAATGACTGTCTGTTGTGTTTCCGGAGTTTTTAAGGAAATAGTTGTTTTGTGTTGAATCATCTAGTGGCGTCAAAGTTTCTACACTATAGCTAAAATACCTGATAAACTAGCAAAAGAGTTAAGCAAAGGCCAGGAATCCCATTTAACGCAGATCATTATTTAGCAAGTTTTTATCACTTACAAGGTAGCTTCGGAAGAGACCCAAACCTGCAACCTTTACAACGAGAGCTTTACTATGTTATGTAGCAACACCTAAATTGCTAGACTATCAAAGTCACAGACAATTTTCAGTAAAATAAAATTGAAAGAACTGGAGTTAAGCTACAATGAGCCTGCTGAGTACTTAAACGAATGATGTCTTGGTAACAGCAGGTATCGAAAGCAACTCATGGTTTTTGTGTCGAAATTGAGCTGGGGTTAATAATTATCAAAGCCACTGACAGCGAGAAAGTTTCTTTTTTACCTTTCATGAATACCTTCGTTTTTACTAAATATATTATAATAGTATAATCTGATATGCATATGCAGCAAAACAAACAAAACAAAGCAAACAAAAAACAAAAAAACAAAAAAAAAACACAATAACAACAAAAATAAATATAACAAAAAATGACAGCTGTGCAGCCAACAAAGCTGTAATCATCTGATTACTGGAATCAAGTATGGTTTTGTAATCAAAGAATCATTATCTCTCACCCGGAGAGCCCTAGTAGTATCTTTCAATACCATCAGACTTTGTTGGTTTCTCGCCAATGTTAGATCAAAATGCAGTTTCTTTGTATGCTTCTTTGAAGTATTCACAACTTTTCAACAACGAAGTGGTAAATTAGTGATGAAAATTTTGATTAACTAACTTGATGACAAGTCATTTCACTAAAGGAGAATTAAATTTCCTTGAAATACTCTTGTGTAGTCAGTGTACAAAATCAATATAATGAATAGTTAATTCCATGATGTTAAATTGAAGTGTTTGGTGGGATGACAACACATAGTTCAAGTTTAGACGACTAACTTTTTCAACTGTTAACCCGTAAAGATGATCAAAGAAATCTGGTGTAATGTGAGGAATTCCTGAATCTGGATCCCTTCAAACGATTTACAATTACAGTATGAGATTTGATTATATTGAAATGTCTCTGTGCTGTTTTCTAACTTGATCATTTTGCATCCACATCGCTAGAGTAGAAGATTTTTTTACTGTATATTTGGTAACAATTGTCGCACGTTCAGAATTTGTGATGAAATTTCATTATTTTCAAATAATCGTTCATTTAAAATTCTTATCTTGTTTCTCTGTATGTGACTGTCATCTAGCAAAAAAAAAAAAGACGACTCATAACGAAATTCTTATTAAAGAAATACTCTTAAAATGCATTATTTTAGAGTATAAAGTAATTTTCGGTCCAAATTGCTCTTAAACGATAATTTTCCGAAGTTTTCATTCACACAGAATATTTTTAAAATAATCCCAATTCTCGATATATCAATAAAATGCTAATAAGAATCCTTCTCGCCTTCTTGAGTAGAAGCATCAATATCATCATTGACTGTTGTTATGACACAGACCAAATTTATTTTTGATCAAATATTTTTATACTATAGACGTGCCTTATAATACACATTTTGACTGCATTAAGTTCGTCCAGAAACAAAAAAAAATCCAAGTATATTTGGTTGATAAGAAAATTAAGTTTTAATTTTCATAAATTTCGTGGTAAAACTATTGGTATGAGGTCCTTGTCACTTTTAATTTGTACTATGCAAATAAATTAATATACTACTCTGACTCGAATAACTAATGAGGAACGAGGGAAACTATATATATATATATATATATGTAAAGTACGTACTTCAAGATCAGTAAATGGTATTTACCTTGCCCTTCAGCAATGAGTAAGAAGTGACACAAGGTCAAATATTTAGGTGGAAGCACATGGGTACATGGTAAAGGGCACGGCTAAAAATTATTTGGTGTCAGCCGACATTCGCAACTATGTGAATAGCCTCGGGGATCAGGCAATGAAGCTGACCCGTGCTCATTCACACGACGGGGTCAAGTGCTTCCTTGTGGGGAGAAGGCACCTTCAAACCACGCTCTTCAGTAGTATCACCCATATCAAAGCTCCAAACGTGATCAGTGGCAAAGGTGACACATAAGTCTTTTATTAAGATTAGCATAGTCTGGTACAAGGCCATCCTAACGAAATTTGAGATAAGAACCGAATTCACCAATGTCAAGTGGCAAAACGTAATCAGGAGGAAATTTGCTTCTGGAGTCTTTTTATAAAGATTAGCATAGACTGGCACAAGGCCGTACTAGTGAAAATTCAAAAGAGAATTAAATTCACGAATGGCAGGGTGCAAAATGTGATCAGTAGGAAACTTGCTTGAGGAGTCTTTTAAAAAGATCAACAAAGTCTGGCACAAGGATATAGTCGTGAAAGTTGCTATAAGATACGTATTCACAACGTTAATGATTTATTCGGCGAGGCGAAATTGTTAGCAATCTTTCTATGCTAAAAATCTCGATTTCACGTAATTGCTACTAAAACATTTTTGTTAATTCTGGAACAAGGTCATAGAACCTGGTGAGAGTCTAATTCACTACGTTAATTATTTTGTGAGAAAATATTAACATGCATGTTACCATAGACGCTCAAATTGATTTAATATATGTCAAGTCATTGTAGGCACTATGCATTTATTATGGGTAATGGAATTTGTAACTAAAAATTCCTATGCATGGTGGAAATGAGAAAACACTTTTTTGCTTTATACAAGTTTTTTTGTAACTTTATCCCACAGACGACCCATTTTTTTTTATTAATATGTTTACTGACGTCCAATTTTTATTAAGTAAAATGAATAAAATTAATGAGAAATTTGACACTGTCTACATGTCAAAGGCTTATCAACAGGAGACACTATAGAAGGGATATTCAGTCATACAGTTTAACAGAAAACTGCGTTGACGCTGACGATCTGTAATAAGATTATCTTATAAGAGACTCTGTCAATACAAATCGCTGTCCAACTCGATGAAGGGATTTTTCTCTTACAGAGCAGAGATTTTTATTGACAACGTCTCATACAAAATTATCAATCCTTGGCTCGCGAGAAGAGAGACACCTCCTCGTGTTGGACAGAGATTTGCATTGATAATGTGTCTTACAGAATTATCAATTCTTGGCCCTCTAAAAGAGAGATTCATTCCTTCTTACTGGACAGAGATTTGCATTGATAATGTGTCTTACAGAATTATCAATTCTTGGCCCTCTAAAAGAGAGATTCATTCCTTCTTACTGGACAGAGATTTGCATTGATAATGTCTCTTACAAAATTATCAATTCTTGGCCCTCTAAAAGAGAGATTCATTCCTTCTTACTGGACAGAGATTTGAATTGATAATGTGTCTTACAAAATTATCAATTCTTGGCCCTCTAAAAGAGAGATTCATTCCTTCTTACTGGACAGAGATTTGCATTGATAATGTGTCTTACAGAATTATCAATTCTTGGCCCTCTAAAAGAGAGATTCATTCCTTCTTACTGGACAGAGATTTGCATTGATAATGTCTCTTACAAAATTATCAATTCTTGGCCCTCTAAAAGAGAGATTCATTCCTTCTTACTGGACAGAGATTTGAATTGATAATGTGTCTTACAAAATTATCAATTCTTGGCCCTCTAAAAGAGAGATTCATTCCTTCTTACTGGACAGAGATTTGCATTGATAATGTGTCTTACAAAATTATCAATTCTTGGCCCTCTAAAAGAGAGATTCATTCCTTCTTACTGGACAGAGATTTGCATTGATAATGTCTCTTACAAAATTATCAATTCTTGGCCCTCTAAAAGAGAGATTCCTTCCTTCTTACTGGACAGAGATTTGAATTGATAATGTGTCTTACAAAATTATCAATTCTTGGCCCTCTAAAAGAGAGATTCATTCCTTCTTACTGGACAGAGATTTGCATTGATAATGTGTCTTACAAAATTATCAATTCTTGGCCCTCTAAAAGAGAGATTCATTCCTTCTTACTGGACAGAGATTTGCATTGATAATGTCTCTTACAAAATTATCAATTCTTGGCCCTCTAAAAGAGAGATTCATTCCTTCTTACTGGACAGAGATTTGCATTGATAATGTCTCTTACAAAATTATCAATTCTTTGCACTCTAAAAGAGAGACTCATGTCTTCGAACTGGACAGAGATTTGTATAGATAATGTGTCTTACAAAGTTATCAATCCTTGGCTTTATAGAAGAGAGACTCATGTCCTCGTCTTGGACAGAGATTTGTACTGACAATATCTCTTACAAAGTTTTCAATCCTTGGCTCTATAGAAAAGAGACTCAAGTCCTCGTGTTGGACAGAGATTTGTACTGATAATGTGTCTTACAAAGTTATCAATCCTTGGCTCTATAGAAGAGAATCTTAATCCCATATTTGGTTAGTTGTTTGGTTGATTTTATGATATGTCAAGTCTTGTTCAGTTACTTTATGCCAAATTTAGTTTAACAATTATGGTATGATATGTATACAAAAGTATATTTTCACCATGCTTTTAAACAGGTAGAAACTAACTTATCCCAAACAGAATTATTTGACTCCTAGATCGCACCCTAACTACAATTCTAGGTCATAGAGAAAATGTGACTTACGGCAATAAAAATGTTACTCCACGCTTACCAAAGCTTCAGAACGGAAGTCTCACCACCAGATACAACTTTATGTTATATACAAAATACCCTGATTTGAGCAAAGGAGGTTTTATCCTTCTTCAAAGAACGTAGTTGGTGTATTCATAAGTCTGCTGTCGGGATGATATTCTCTATTCTAATACAGAAGTAATCCTTTTTGTAAAAAATGCCGCCCGAAAGAAAAATGCTGTCAGAAAAATGCTATTTCACATCACGAGGCTTAATAATTACGAAGATCAATAACAATCACTTCAAATTTAAGTGTATCCTTATTCTGTTCTCAACCGGTCCAGTGTCCTAGTGGTTAGAGTGTTCGCCAATGACCCGGGAGACCGAGGTTCAATCCCTGCTCGAGTCACACCAAAGACTCAAAAAATGGTACTCAATGCCTCCTTGCTTAACACTCAGCATTATTGATCCAGGGTAAAGTGGATCCATCCAGGGAAAGGAATAGTGCCCTTCCCCTACACCTCGGTGTTGTAGCTATTGAAAAGGGTGCCTTCGGGTGGCCAACTTTTCTTACTTTATCTTATTCTGAATAGAGTTTAACAATTTTGGTCTACAATTATACTCGGTAGAAAAATGTATCTTCATAATCATTCAAAAAATTTAAAACTTTATTATCTGAAAAAGATCTATTTGTTCCATAGATGGAGCCCTTAACAGGTACAACCGTTTTGTATCAGAGTGAACCTGAGAGTAATTGCAACGTAAAGATGACTATACTCCTCAGAGCTTTACAACTGGAGCTCCACAACTGGATATAGTTTTAAAGTGTTTCATCCGAGACATCCTCTTCTTACTTAGCGGTAGTACCCATCTCCAGGGGATGATTTTGTTGTATTCCCTCCAGAGTTGAATAGATGTCTATTTTGACACCGAGTGCTTTTTACAAATGTCAATCACGGCCAAATAAAAAAAGAGACTGAGTTTTACTCTAAGAAAAGAAATGTCCTGTTTTTTTCCTTTTTTTTTTTTTTTTTTGAATATGTTATGATCAAGAATCTCGATTTACCTCGATTGAATTATTGGAAAAGAAAATATCAGTTAGTGTTCTTATCGATACTTAGTTATGCATTAAAGACTTTCATGCTGAACTTAGCAAACTCTAATTTTTTATATTAATCTGTGCAATTTTCAAATAATTCTATCAACGAAATCTTAGAGAAAGCAGAAATTGAAAAACAGCCAAACTCTACAGAATGATGCAAAAAGTGCAAATGGACACAACTGAAACTAATCAAAATTCTATTTCTTTATCTTTTGAATAAATCAGGGGGGGGGTTATCGGCAAATTTTTTTTGATGAAACAATTTCTGTTACTTTAGGTGGAAATAAATTTAATCATGAATTATTTTTTTCTTGTGACTCAATTTTGAGTCGCTACCCACAGGTTGAAAAACACTTATTTAATACAAACGAAAATGGCTGTTACGTTTGCAAACTAACCACAACATAATTATTCACTTATACTGATCCACTGATAATATTAAAGTGAAACGAACAAAAAAAAAATAGAACTAAACAAACAAAATAAACTATATGCCCTTTAGGACTAATAAATAACGATAAAGTTTTATATGTTAAAAAAAAATAGGCCAAAAATTTTAGTGTTCAAACTTTTCAAGTTAAAATTTAAAAGTCTGAAAAAATTTGGATTTCAAATTTTAAAAGTTAAAAAAATCAAAATGTCTAAAATTTAGAATATCTCAAATTTAAAAAAAAAAATAATTAAAACTTTAAAAGTTGTAAAAATTAAAATGTTTAAAAATTTAAAAGTTACAATTTTAAAGGTTAACATTCAGAAGTTACAATCAAATTAGAAATATTTAAAATTAAAACAAGTTACAATTTTAAAGATTAAAAGTTAGAAATTACAAGCGAATTAAAAATATTTAAAATTTCAAAAGGTTAAAAAATTTTAAAGCTGAAACGCATAATATTTAATCTCTTACGCTTATTAAACAATCACGGCTCGTTCGTATCTTATAGGAAAATGACAAAGCAGAAAAGGAGAACTTTGAAGAAGTTGTTTTGTCCACTTAGCTTCTTGTAATTCTCAAAGAGGTTAAAACTCATTTAGGACCTAGAAAAATATGCTGCACTTAGGACATTTGAGAGTGGCTCCAAAATAAACCAAACCTTTCAATGGAGAGAGGAGTATGAACAGTGGTGTGGTAGATGGAAGAAGAAATTTGTACAACAGTTAGTATATGATAATGAAGAACTCAGTATCAGAGATTAGAGGTTAGGAAAATTGGCGGTAAAATTGATTACAATGTGCTGCTACCAACTTATGGATATTGTTTGGAGACTTTCCACCAAAACTCTGCTAATTCTCTTTATATTTTGAAGGAATTAACTTTGGTTAACTTTTCTACTGATTTCTATTAGTGCTGAAAGGGTTTCGAACCCACTTGCAATCCAATGTTGAATCATCCGGAAAATAACAAACAAAATGCATAGAAAGTTTATTTTAAAAAAAAAAATATTTTCAACATTAAGCAAAAATTCCTCTCGCAACCCAATTTTGGGTCGCAAACTATGGCGTGAGAAACAGCGTGTTAGTTGTCAAATAATTTATCGGTTATTTTCAACAAACTCGTTGATGTGAACTTGTGTGGAAGTATAAGAAATGAGCAAAAATTTCCAGTACCCATTAAAAAAAGAAAAAATCAACAAATAAAAAAAAACTGAGGCGGTATACTTGCAAAATTGTTAGTTTATAAAGAAGGAAACGTTAAAATGTGTGCACACACCTAGCAGACAGATGTTTTAAAAGTAGAACAAGAATATATCCTTTAAATCGTCAGAAGTTCAAATATAATTTTTTTAAAAAGTCTTTATTTTAGAACATCAGAAACGAGTGAAATAATGAAAAGGCTTTACTTCACATATTTTTAACAAATGAAATTTTTACCATGTTTTTTAATCAATAGGTGCTTCTGTTTTAAAATTATATTTTCAACAAGTAACTAGCTTTATGAGATTCAAAAACGCATCATCAACAACCAGAGCTTGCTGTCATAAATAAACGCTGTTACCATTTTCGTCAAAAATCACGAGAATACTAAACATTCTGTCATAAGAGATTGCCATTATTTTACCCCTATTCGACCTGGAATCCGCATAGTCACAACATTTCAGTTGTTATACACTCCGACCTTTACCAGATTTATATCGTATATTCTTTTAATGGAATTGAATAAAGGGTTCACTTTTCAGAATTTTAAATCGAATCCTCGTTTGAATTCATCGAGATAAACTGTTCTCTCATCCCAATTCATGCAAGAGAATATATGATATTTGAAAAGTCTTCTAAATTGTTCAATATTCTGATTTGCTAATTCCTATCAATTAATATTCTAACCATGGGATGCAACTCATGAAGACCAGGAAAACAGCATACACTTGAGTGACTATTGTAACTTGCCGAACACATAAATAAAACTACTAATACAAGACTTCTCTAAGTGCTCCATATCTATCCCCGGAGATGAATAAGATTTTTGCTAGGTTAATAAAAGCATAGGGGTTTACAGGAAGTAAATTTACTAGTTTGTGTTTATAACAGGAGAACAAAAATCACTGGCTCATGAGTAACATACTAGCTTAGCTGGCAACGATGAACTTAGCAGATTTAATGCGGTAGCAAGATAACATCAACAAAGTGGTCTCACAGGAAAGAGAAAAATAAAAGATGATGGCGAGAATATAATTTATAGCCTATAGATAGAATGACAGATATTTCCGTTCGCAGAAAAGATCAACAAATTACCGGAAAAAAACCGGAAGTATGTAAGTTATTATAACCATCCATAAACAGAAAATGCGTGAGGCGAAGAGGATGTTCATATTTCTGCATGGGACTTGAAAAGACAATATAAGGTCTGTTATTTTGGACTGAAGGCAGAGATCTGCTCGTCACTCAAGCGAAGGGGAGAATCCGCTGGTCTCTCAAGCGAAAAGAGAGACCTGCAGGTCACTCAAGCAAACATGACGTGTGAGTTCTCCATCCGTCGCACTACTTCACAAAAAAAGTCCCTGCCACAGTCGAAAGATATGTGCGAACTCTCTCTGACTGTATTCCTACTACACACAATCGTCACCGTCAAAGAATAAAAATATAAATTATATTTTTATATATCTACGAGTCCTTCGTTGTTTTCCAGTGGTGCAATATACTACAAATGTAGACTAGTCGCCAGATATCGAAAACTATTGCAAAATATCTCAAGCTTTGTGCCACCGTTGAACCTATTTTACTAGTCTTTTCAAGTTCGTAAATGATGAAATCTGAGTTTGGCAAGGTGCATTATTTCCTAAGCAAACTGAAGCTCTTTACGACTCAAACTCAGAAATCTACAACCGAATAGTAATGATCTCCTTAGTGGTAAACTCATCCTTCTTGTTAAAAAAAAAACAATTCAAGAATTAAAGGCACGCTTTGTTTTATAGTCTGTTTATTATGTGAAATTATAGATTGTCTGAATATTTTATTTTGCATGAAGTGCAGATAATTTTGAAAAGATTTAAACGGTTTTAAGCATAAACGTGATTGTTACGTCTAAGCTGAGGTCAACTCAATTTAATGTATTGGTGGTAAAATTTAAGGGCAGTTGAAATGTAAGTCCTTATTGAAGGATTGTAATATCATGTGAATACAATTTTAGAAGTTATAAATGGGATTTTAGCTTTGAATAAAGTAAACTCAGAACTGTTGAAAGGCATAGACAATAAAAAAAGCATGTCGTGTGCAGTAATTTCTATCAATGTTTCAATGAATGCTTCCCGGCTTTTCGCATGAGCCGGTTATGTAATGGAAGAGAGGTCTTAAAATAAATAAAAAAGTGCGCAAAGAAGAAAATGTCTTCCTTACAAGTATCTATTAAGAAGAAGAAGAAGAAGAAGAAGAAGCTAGGGTTGTAAATTATATTAGACATTTATTAATTAGATATGTTTTGTAATTTGATTTTCTTTTAAGTGATTTTTTTATGGTCCACTACACATGGACATTCGCCGACCAGCAAGAACTTATTTACATCAGTTTTGTACGGACACTAGAGGTAGTTTAGAAGACCTGCCGTGACTGATGGATGATAGCGCCGGATGCGGAGAGAGAGAAAGAGAGAGAGAGAGAGAGAGAGAGAGAGAGAGAATCAGGGAAATCCGTGCTTTCATTGCTGCTGATGATGAATTTAATTCGGGGAAATAGAAATTAATTTTTTTTACAAGGTGTGTATCCATTAAAATTTTTGTGAACTGTATTAATTAAACTAGGAGTTATTTACTTACACTGATGACGAATTGAGGAATTGTCGACTTTGTTAATTCAATAGATAGATGAAATTCTAAGAACATAACTGAGTAAGACAGGGTAATAATTTCATTATAATAATCAAGATGAAACATCAGTTCGATTCAATTTGTGTATACCAAGATGAAGGTCTTATTTTGAATCCTAGTATTATTGTCATTATTCCGATATAGTAGTAGTAATAGTAGTAGTAGTAGTAGTAGTAGTAATAATTTTTTTTTATTTTTTAGGTATTTTCTTTTTTAATCTTGAACGCTTTTCTTTTTATTTTTTTAAAACATGGACTCTTTTAATAGCAGCATTTTAATCATGAACTCCTTTTGAAATAATGATTAGAAGAAATAAGAAACAATGAATATTTTTACATTCATATATCTATGGATATCTATGTTGATATTCTTTTGACTTTTTTCTTGTTAATTCATGCTAGGTTTGGTCATCACGCAGAGAATGATTTCTTCTTCTTCTTCTTCTTCTTCTTCTTCTTCTTCTTATTATTATTATTATTATTATTATTATTATTATTATTATTATTATTCCTCGCGAGTTTTTCATAACAGCGTTTGTTGTTGGTTTATCACTAGATTCTGAGTGACAGCAAGACTCCTCGTGTCTCCAGGACTCTTCTGAGTATTATAACATCTTAATACTGTGATCTGAATGATCTCAATTCTTCCTGCGATTTAAAATTCTTCAAACTCTTTTCCCCAAGATTTTTGGAACTGTTCCAAGTGCACCAACCGTTATCCTCATGTTACACAGCTTTTTGGCTCTCTAGCAAGGTCTAAGTATTAGTCTATTTGTTCACTTTTCTTTATTTTCATTCTATGGTCGGCTGAAACGGCAAAATCAATTAGATGGTAAGCTCTGTTTTCTTGTAAATAAATACTTGTTCTGCACTTCTGGACGGGATTAGGTGATGTCTTTGTGGCTTAAAATTCATGGGAATCTTATACGTCTCATTCTCTAGGACGGATTCTAGTTTATCCATATACCGTTTGATAATATAATCAAATTTTAATCTCTTGCAAAATTCCCAGTGGATCACCTTTCCTACCCAGTCATGTCTTGTACTCTTTTGTGCCAGTTTATTGCATTCACAAATTATAGGATTAACTGTCTCATCTCTGTTCTCCACATGACCTACACTTGCTATTCTGTTGCGTATAACCAATTTTCGCTTTTATATAATATATTCTTATGGCATGTTTTGTGATGCTATAAGAAAAGATTCAGTTTCTTAGCCACATCCAATCATATGCAGCCTCCCTAGTTTGTTGCTTGAAGTATCTATAAAATTGTTTTTCTTCACACTTTTCTTTTCTGTTTTTGTTATTTTTCTGTTTGTCATTGTGTTGTTATTATTGTTACTGGCTACTGTAATTAGTCTTCGCACTTCTTTCTCGAGTCCTGGTATTGATGTGTCTACGTAATCCTCATTGTTCTTCCTTTTCTTGACGCATATTGTCTTTATAATCTTTTGACTGTTTCAGTCGAGAGATTACAAAGAGATTACAAGAGATCTTGTGCATAGTCATCAACTTTCTTGTCTTTTGGTCCTTTTTTTAGTTCCTCTTTTATCTGCCTTAAGAATAGTTCAGAGTATTATTATTTTTATCGCTTTTGATTTGGTTAATCAATACTTCTTGTTTTTTTTTAAAGTCGTACATTATATTTTATACCCTAAGAATGTATTTGGTTGTATCCGCTTTAGGCCCAATGAATTATTTGATTCACAAAATTCTTGAACATACTACGAAGTTAAAACTGAAATTTATTAACGTTTTTGCTGTTTCTTGTAAAAAAATCAAAATCAAAACAAAAAGGTTAATTAATATACTTACGAGTTATAAAATGCAACCCTTAAATTTGTTTATTTAATTAATAACAGATTAAAGGAGTACTCTTGAGAAATGGATAATTCTTACAATTGTGTGTTTGATGTATTTTCATATTTAACTCTTCATTGTCAACGATTTATAATATATTCAGAATAAGAAATAAATGCATGTGTTCGAATGTCGTTACTTTAGATGAATATTAGAATATTCCATCTTGATGATGAAGAAAGAAAATAGTGAAAAATGAAACACTGCACGTCAGAGAGATAAAGAAATCAAGTATAAGAAAGAAAGAAAGAAAGAAAGAAAGAAAGAAAGAAGCGATAATCAGACTCATATTGCCTACTCTATATTACAGATAGTTCAACATTTAGTTCAGCATAATACGTGATTTTTCAATTTCTTTCATTGTCAGTCGGTGATCGTCAGAAAAGTAAAATCAATGTTGTGTCAGGCGCTGTTCTTTATTGCCATAGATTAACGGCCTGTGTGAGTTACGGTGAATAAAGTAACTTCAATTAAAAGCAGCCGAAGAAGTCACGAGAAGTGATGTAAATATGGGATTATGAAAATAACTACTGCGTCTAGTGGGAGAAAAATTGGCCGAACAAAGTCAAATACTATTAAAGTTATTCAGAACTGACTGCATGTTAGCTTGCTACGGAGAAGCTGTGCGCCATTTGATTTACGAATAAGATGCGGCAAACAGAAATGGAACAATGCCGACGAGGATTTATCAAAGTTACGTGGTGAAAACTACGGCAAACAAGATAAATGATAAAATTCTCAATAATTATGATTAGATTCGTATAGTTCATTTCTGTTTGGCAGATAATTATCCGCAATCATGTTTCTGGATTCTTAATCGATGATGATATCAGTAAACCACAATGATATTTGTGAGTTTATTCAAACACATTATTGCTAAAACACTACCTTCAGTTTAGGAGAGAGCTTGAGTCCTCAAAGTTTGAGAAACACTCATTTTTTTTTTCTTTATAAAAGATAAGATGGAGTTAAAGAGCGTATTTTTGGGGAGAAGTGTCTTTGACCTAACTTAAATCAAATGGTCATGTGACTAAGAAACGTCTCCATCTCGCAATCAACACTTTATATTATGAATCTCTCTCTCTCTCTCTCTCTCCCCCCCCTCTCTCTCTCTTCATTGTCAGCGAACCGGAGAAGTTAGGTCGGCGACAAGAAGAAGCGGTCTGAATCATTAACATTTTTTTAAACTCTATTTTCAAAATGAAACAAAATGGAATCCGTTTAAAACGGTATTGAAGTGTTTTCCTCTTCAGAGATTTAATTTTTTTCTCCTTTTTTCTCTAATTTACAAAACATAACGAGTTTCCTTTTTTTCTGTGTTTTATTTGAATTCCTTTCTCTCAAGAGGAAGACTGTACAGTCGGGCTTGTTAGGAATGCTTTTTAAGACCTGCCTATTATTTTCAGAACCGAATTTTAACAGATTTTCTTATACTAAAAACAAAGAAATTTCAATCTCGGCAACAATAATAATGTCAGCACTAAAATTTTGACACAGTCGAGACAAGGGATTTGAATTACAAATATAGACATTTGGAAAATTACGGGCACTCAACCTCAAAAGTGAGACACCCATAAAGGATTTAACTTACAAGAGCGCGAGGTCAGTTCGCAAATCAGGGAAATCACACACATACATACGCACATACACACACACACCAACAGACACGTTTGTATTTAACCAATTCTTCTGGCACGAGCACAATGTGTCACATCCTGCTCATGCAAGGTTATTTTTTAAGCAGAGCAAAGCTGGCTTGAATGTAGAGTTTTCCTTCTCCTAGACTGGCTGCCTAATTGAAGCTAAAGAACACATCCTGCCTTACTATTTACCAATAGCTGGGGTTAGAAGGGATCGATTTATGTCTTCCCGAAGGCATTAGCGCGAGATGAAACGCAAACAACTTCGTCCAGGATTTGAACCTGGACTGTCTCCCGATGATAACTGTTACGCTAAGCGCGAGGTGCCCGTAGTGTAATGGTTATTGTCGTAGGAAATGGACACAGCGACACGAGTTCAAATCCTACACGAGACTGATTGCATTTCACATAGCACTAATACCCTTGGGAAAGGTATGAAACCAATTATTCTCCCTCCAGCTATGGGTAAAATAGTAGGGCAGACTAGGTTCTTCAGCCTTGGTGAGGCAACTAGTCTAGGAAAAGGAAAACTCTGATAATCCCCTAGCGATACTAAAACTTTAACAAAACCTACGTGTATCCTAGCACAAATTTAATAATAACAGATGAATTAGTGGTTAATCACTTTGGCTTAAAATCTTCCTAATATCATTAATTCTCTTCCATATTATTCATTATTCTTGTCGAATAGTAATAATTTTTAGATTGATCTACTTCACTGATAGATGGGATCCTAATTGGTACAACAACTCCGGTTCAGAGAGGATTTGAAAGTAATGTCAGGGACGTATTCCTTCTCACTCTTCTGAACTGGAGTCTCACCATCAGATGCAGTTCAGTGACATACCAAGGACGCTCCCTTTTTAAAGGGTCATATCCCACTACAGACAATAGAGTCAGTATAATCAATGCTACGGAGGAATTAGCAATAAACATCAATTTTATTTCTTTTGGAAGATTTTACTGAAGAAGGGTGAGGGTAGATCCTAATTACCCAACCCCTCCGTTCGGGCAGGATATGACGCAAGGTCAATTTTTTAAGCGGAGTTTAACAGGTTTGAATTCAGAGCTTTCCTTCTCCTAGACGAGTTGCCTCGCCAAGGCTGAAGAATCTAGTCTGTTCTACCATTTATCCATAGCTGGAGGGAGAATAATTGGATTCATACCTTTCCCAAGGGTATTAGTGCTATGTGAAATGCAATGAGTCTTGTCCAGGAATTGAACTCGTATCGCCGTGTCCATATCCTGTGACGATAACCACTAAAACACGGGTAAGGGTAGATATGAAAACAAGCGGATCTCTTACAGGTTTATGGAGGAAGGACATAGAATGTATCGGCTGAGAAGTGGATATGAAAACAAAAAAGAGACTAACATTTACCTGTGAGACTATCATTGCATAAATTGAGACATTGTATCAATACAAGCATATTTTTATTATTTTTATTCAAGGAGCATATCTTATTTATGGTATTTATTTGCGAAATTTAAAGCTGAAACTAATGGTAGAAATCAGTTTTACTATAAAGACAAACCTATTGGATGATATCGAGCCCTGTCGCTGTGAAGGAAGTGAACCCACACTTTAATATTAAGCTGTATAACATACACACACAAATACACACATGAGTAGAGTGTTCGCCAATGGTCCGAGAGACTGAAGTTCAATCCTCGGTCGAGTCATATCAAAGACTCAAAAATCGTGCTTGATGCCACCTTGCTTAACACTCAGCATTATAAGGTAAGGATCAAGTAGAGCAATCCAGGGAATGGAGTAGTGCCCTCTCTTGCGGTAGCAATTGAAAAGGGTGCCTTCGGGTCACCCTCGACTCAGGGCACCAACTTTACATATATATATATATATATATATATAGTCATCCACAGACAGACTGTTTCGTTCTAGACTAAGTTTCAGACCTCTCGGCCACCATGCGGACCACGTTAGCTAAGGGAATTTTTAAGGTATTTATTTAGCAACAGCAGCAGCAGCAGCCGTTTGTTTACATTTTTTTAATACCCTATCGGCTACCAGAGTGCTCAATTCTTTCGAATATAATTTTTCATACAGTTTCCAATAAATAGGAAAGTTTCTGTTAATTGCATCAACTAATAAACTTCAATCAGACATCTTAATTCGTAAATAAAATAACGAATGGATAATAGAAATCCGATGAATTGGATATCTTCGCGAAAAATATCGAAATGCAACAGGAGAAGAAAATAAACAAGCAGAAAAATTATATGTAAAATCACTCAGTTTGTTTGAATGATACGTCAATACAACCCTTTTTTTCTTAGACAAGGAGTTCGACTGGTGATTTTGTTATTTGATAAAATCTTTTCTTTTAATGTTGCCGTGTAGTTACGACATAGCATACAAAGATGGGAGAATAGTAATGGGAAGTTCTTCGGTAGGTGATTTATTTCCAAAGTTTCCCGCCATCAACTTATTTTCTCCTTTTCTGGTTAAAAGGTTATAAAAAGATTTCATTGAATAAAAGGCGGAATTGTTTTGTTTTTTTGTTTTTTATAATGGAACATCACAATTCAAGGAAAAGGTTACTTGGTTGGTTTTGCAGCATTTCAATCTATGTTGGATTACTTAATACCGAAGTCAGTCATTTTGCTAGCAACTTAATGCTTTCATGTAACTGATGTTAATTATTTGCAAACAATTATTTCTTGGAATAACTAATATTAATTCTAATAACTGCTTGCAGTAATAAGATTTCAAGTATTCCTATATAATATTGATCTTAAACAGATCCATTTGATCCATAGAGTGGAGCTGGGAGTAATGACAACGAATGGGTGACTCCACACTCCCTAAAGATTTTGAACTGGAGCTTCGTTATCGGATGAAGTTACATTCTACAAACAACAGCTTTTTGGGCCGATATCTTTCCTTCTTGCAAGGATAAAATAGGCGTATTACAAGCCCTGTCGACAAGACTATTTAGTTTAAAGAGTGAGGAAATACTTTAAAATTTGAATGATGATGTTATGAATCTATATAGGAAACATACACACACACACACACACACACACACACACACACACACACACACACACTCGCACATGTTTATATATATATATACTAATGTATAAAAACACTTGCTCATAGTATTTTTTCGTTCATGTTCCTCAAATTAATTTTTTATTTAAAGATATATAAGAGGATAAATTGTGTACAATTTTTGGGGATTCTTGGAATAAATGCGTTTTGTTTAGCTTTTTAAACTAAAAAATGGCGTGTGCTTGTAGATGAAAATCTTACTTTGGTGACTTTAAAATCGAGAAAATTAAATATTTTTCTTCTCAAGGCAATCTTACGCTAATTTGTTTTTTTAATATTTTTATTAGGAATTTAGTTAATAAAAAAGAAAGCATATTCACGTCAATAATTCTAAATTTTTTACCAAATGAAAATTCCTTTTTAAATTTTTTCATTGTATTTAAGAGACCAAGATTTTCGAATTTCAATGTGATAGCGTTGAATAAATAAATAAATAAATAAATAAATAAATATGAGAAAAATAGTGAAAAATATTTGATACAACTGTTTCAAAATATTTTTAAATTTTTTGGTATGAGATTATTTAATGGACAATATTTTTTGGTAAAGAATTCTGTTTGCATAATAAATCCTTTTAAGAGAAGTAAACTTCTTTAACCGACTGACTGATAAGACATGTTTATCATTCTCCGAGTAAATTTATTTGTACATTTCTTCAAGTTTTCTTTTTTTTTTTTTTTGGCAAGAGGTACTTTATTTATTTATTTTTTATTTTGTACAGAATGTCTTCAGTTTAGGAGGCATGATCCTCAAGCACCAAATACCAGAAATACGATTAAACTTGCAATTTTTATACATCTGGAAGATACTCGTGATATAAATTGTATTATTCAATCTATTACCGAAAAATGTTAACAAAACACAGATATTGACCAATTAACAAGCCGAACTGGTGAAAATAGTTTTTTTTTTATCTTCAAATAGAAATGTGGGATTGTTTCTTTCAATCAAGAAAAACAAAAGCTGCTTGTATTTACCGAAATTCCTCTGCTACAGAGAGGATGCGACACAAGGCCAATTTTTCAGCGAAGAACTGATTTTCCGGAATTGGTTGTCGTACCAAAGCCATGGAGGACATTTTTCTCTTCTGTTTACTCATAGCTAAGAGAAGAAGGAAGGATTTCTATCTTTCCTATATGCATTACGCAAAATTAAAAACAAACGGCTTCATCTTGGATTACTTATTGGATTACTTATGTGTATTATTAGCAATGAAATGTTTTTATAAAAAGGTTTAAAGAATTCGAGCTACGATAACCAAAATTCTACTGAATTCGCAGGAACCCACCAAACATCAGTTTTCGGCTGACAATAATCTCCGATAGTGAGATGACTTCCATGACATTTGCTGGTTATGTCAACCATTTAAATGTAAAAATTAGAAGAAATTAAGGTTATCTACGACCACTAAATCATTTTGTTTATCAAAGAATAAGGCACACCCTAAAGTATTAAGGTGAATCAAAAGAAATTTCGTTTTTAGAGACCTTTACTCCAATTATTATTATTATTATCATTATTCACTCATTAGGGTTTTTCACATCAGCGTTAGCCGATTGTTTTTCACTGGAGTCTGAGTGACAGCAAGTCTTCTCAAGTCTCCCAGACTCTTCTCAGTACTCTGGCCGTTCTCAATAATGTTGTGGTTTGGATGGCCTCCACTCGTCCACCAACTTCCAAGTCCTCCAGTCCCATTAGTAATCCTTTAGTTACTGTTCCAAACGCACCAATTACAATTGGTATAATTGTCACCTTCATGTTCCATACTTTTTTCAATTCCCTAGTAAGGTCGAGGTACTTATCCTTCTTTTCACATTCTTTCAGTTATATTCTGTAGTCAGCCGGAACATCAAAGTCGACTATTTTGCAAGTTCTCTTTTTTTGTTGATTTACTTTTTTGAGAGTTTTTCACACCAGCATTAACAGATGGTTTTTCACTGCAGTTTGAGAGAGAGCAAGTCTCCTCAAGTCTCCAGGACTCTTCTCGGTATTCTGGCCGATCTTTAAAATGCTGTAATCTGGATGGTCCCTATTTGTTCTCTTATTTCCAAGTTTTCCTGTCTCTTAAACAAACCTTTGTGGATTTTTGAAATACATCAACCAAAATTGGTATCACCGTCACCTTCATGTTCAATAGTTATTTTGTTTTCTAGCAAGGTCTTAGTACTTATCTCTCTTTTCATTTTCTTTTATTTTCACTCTGAAATCCGCTTGAACGGCTAAATCCACTAGGCAGCAAGTTCTCTTTTTTTTGTTTTTGCTGTTTCTAATTTACAGTGAGTCTTGTCTTCTGGCTGAAATTCCGTGATCTGTTTGTATCTCAATAACCAGAGATTATTATTATTATTATTATTATTATTCATTAGAGTCTTTTACATCAGCGTTAGCTGATGGTCTTTCACTGGAGATTGAGTGACAGCAAGTCTCCGCAAGTCGCGAGGACTCTTCTCAGTATTCTGGCCGTCTTCAATAATGCTGTTGTTTGGATAGTCTCCACTCGGCCGCCAACATCCAAATTTTCCAGGCCCTTTAGTAATCCTTTAGTTACCGTGCCAAATGCACCAATCACAATTAGTATAATTGTCACCTTCATGTTCCATAGTTTTTTCAATTCTCTAGGAAGGTCGAGGAACTTATCTCTCTTTTCACATTCTTTTAGTTTTATTCTGTGGTCTGCCGGGACAAGTCGACAATTTTGCAGATTTTTTTTGTTTGTTAATTATTATAAGGTCTGGTCTTCTGGCCGAAATTAGGTGATCCATTTGTATATCAAAGTCCCAGAGGAGTTTGTGTGTGTCATTTTATAGGACAGATGCTGGGTTGTGCATATACCATTTGTTGGCATGGTTAAATTTAAATTTCTTGCACATTTCCCAGTGTATCACCTTGCCGACCCAGTCGTGACTAGCCTTGTACTCCTTCTGTGCCAATTTGCTGCATTCACTTCCTTGTGAGTTTTTCACATCAGTATTAGCTAATGGTCTTTCACTAGAGTTTGAGCAAGTCGCCTCAAGTCTCCAGGACTCTTCTCAGTATTCTTGACCGATCTCAACAATGCTGTACTTTGGATGGTCTCCACCCGTCCCGTTATTTCCAAGTCCTCCGGTCCTTGTACCAATTCTTTGTTGACTGTACCAAGAGCACCAATTACAATTGGTATAATCGTCACTTTCATGTTCCACACTTTTTTTCAGTTCCCTAGCAAGGTCCAAGTACTTATCCCTCTTTTTGTTTTCTTTCAATTTTACTCCGTGGTCACCCAGGACAGCAAAGTCCGCAATTCTGCAAGGTCTCTCTTTTATTATCATTATCATTATTATTATGATTATTTTACCCCTTGTGAATTTATATACCCGTTTTTTAACTGGTGATTTTTACTGGATAATAAGTCTCTTCAGATCTCCGGCACTCTTCGAAGTATCCTGGTTAATTTTAGTCGTGCTCTGGTTTGAGTGGTTTTAATTTTCTCTCAAATCTTAACATCTATGAGTCTCTAGTCCATGTCTCTTGGTACTCATCCAAAGGCTCTAACAACAATTGGTATCAATGTTACCTTCATGTTCCGTAGCTCTCGAGCAAAATCCAAATATTTGTCAATCTTTTAACTTTCTTCTATTTTAACTTTCTGGTCTGTTGAAACGGGAAAATCCTCTAGCTCAAAATTTCTTTTCTTTTTAACAGATACCAGGTCTGGCTGGAACTGGATCATCCGTTTGTATTTCAAAGTCCCAGGGAATAATATGCGTCACATTTTCTGACGAACCTTGCTAATATATTTTAATAATGGCCATCTTAAAACCCGTATGTACTTTGGGTAAATATTGTTGATAATATTTAATAAAATCGAATCTAGGTCATTTAGTTTTAATAATGATGATCCCACAACCCCTATGTAATAATTGGTAAATACTGCACATTTAAGATGTATAAGCATGGTTCCAACTAAATTCTTTTGCAATCTGGATCTTTTGGATATAAAATGAAACAAAATGTTATGATTGCTACTAGTGAACAACATATGCCACTGTAAAGATATGTGAAGTGCGCTTGTTTTGTTTTTTAATTATAAGTAATAGTTCTTTTCTCCAAGGATTAGATCGGCAATGAAGTCCCTTTGAAATAAATTTGTTTTTCTAAAAAGGTTTTTAAACGCCTGTGCAGACAATTTATCAGCAAGTTTTTTTCTTTGTTTGTTGTCTCCATTTTGATCACTTTTTAATGGTCGTGTTTAAGCATTTGTTTAAGTGTTCATTAGAAGAAAAAGATTCTGATAAAGTTATCGAATATCTCTTTATTTTTCAAAGTTATTTTTTGTTAAAACGAGAACAAAATTACTAGTATTATATTAGCTAATAACTCAAATAATGTACACACACACACACACACACACACACACACACACACACACACACACACACACACACACACACACATATATATATATATATATATATATATATATAATATTAATGTCGTGTAGAATCATAATCAACGAACTTCATCTGATGATCACGTAGGCGAAACACTGACAGATATCAAAGGCTGTTGAGACTCAACTTAATTCTACATTTTCTCTATTACTGTTATTGGACACTCATTATACACAGCAACAGCAAAATGCAATATATATATATATATATATATATATATATATATATATATATATATATACACTACCAGTCAAAAGTACTTCGTCACCTTGAAAAATTTCCATTTCTCATCCAAAAAGCGTTATCTTTAATGAAACCAGTAAAGCGCGACAATCTTTTTATCTGTTATAATAAACACAAGTCTTCCTTAGTAATTTTGACCTTAGTATAATCAGATAACTTTTAAAAAAATGATTTCAGAGCGTTTTTCTTTGTTAATACAGAACATGAATAAGACGTTTTCCAAAAGTAACATAAAAGCACCACTTGAACTCATATTAGATTATATTGTGTTGAATTAATGCTTGTTAGATTACCTCCTGAACCGGAGATCAAAATAAGTTTTGCGATTAAACCAGTTCCAAACAATGTAGAGTTTACAGTTATAGAAAAATTCTCAATAAAATGTTTATTTTGCTAGTTTCAAAAACATTTCCATTATTTATTGTATGACCATTATATATATATATATATATATATATATATATATATATATATATGTATGAATGAAGTGTCCTGCGTGTTGAGCCATACTGAAGACCTGTGATACAACGAAACAGTCTGTCTGTAGATGACAATCTATCTATATATATATATGTATATATATATATAAACGAGGATCATTAAATATGTTTCCAGACTTTTTTCGTATGGGCACTTTATTGATAGTACACATATTAAACTCTAGTCCCCTTCGAAGTAATCTCCTTCGGATGCAATGCACTCGTTGTACCGTTCCAACAACTTCTGGAAGGCCCAATGGAAGTCCTCTTGTATGAGCGTGTCAATGACCTTCGTCACAGCCTTTTTCATCTCTTCAAATGTCTCATAGCGACAGCCTCTGAGCTTAGGGAATAACCAAAAGTCACCGGGACCAACGTCTTGACTATAGGGAGGCTAAGGAACTGTCTTGATGCCCATCTTGGTCAAATAGTCTGTGACAAGGATGGAGTTGTGGACTGGAGCTTTGTCCTGCTGAAAATGCCACTGACCCGATTTGAAGAGTGCTGGCCTCTTCCGACGGAATCTTTTCCTGAACTCCCTTAAAACCTCAACATAGTAACGCTAACCCTAACCCTTTGTCTAATGAACTCTGGTGTATTGACTTCCTTACTCCGCCCACACCTCTCATCATCCCTCACAGACTCCCTGCCTTCCTTGAATCTCTTATGCCACTCAAAAACTGATGCTCGATTCATGCAAGATGGTCGAAAAGCAGTCTGAAGCATTCCCTACGTTTCTATGGCATTTTTTCCATGTTTAAAACACAATTTCCTTGCATATCGTTCTTCTAAAGTGCCGTCATGTCCAGATTGCATTTTTGAAATTCACCAGCTGTGACAATCAGACTTTAGTGTATTCCAATTCCTGCTGTAGCTGTTCATTTGAACCTGAAATGATAAAACTTGATCAGCCATTTCATGAGATGTATAGCAGTAACATATTTAATTTTCAAGAGTCTACGACAATTTTAAATGCCTGTACAAAAAGTCTGGAAATGTTTGAAGGCACCACGTATATATATATATATATATATATATATATATATATATATATATATATATATGTATACATACATATATACATACATATATATATATATGTGCAACCTGTGTCTTGAAGAAAAAATCCACATTTTGCTTTTTCCTGAGCCAAAAAAATTATTAAATAAGAGAAATGAACTAATAGCAAGGTGTAGACATAGGGCTAAATTTAAACTATAAATATTTAACCAAATTTATTCATAAAAACATAGAGTTAATTTGAGAATAAATAAAATAAATTGTTAGATAGAAAATTGTGAAAAAGCATATAATACATACGTACTACGCATAAAAAGTGGAACTGATTAATGCTTTCTAAATATTTTTGAAATGTTAAAATATAGTAAATAAATTAAATATTTGTTTTTGTTTTTAGTTTTAATATATCTATTACTGTATCTTTACGTGAAGTTATTATTTAAAGTTTAAATCTAATTCAATAAAAAAATCTGTAATTTAGGTCTAAATATAATTATAAAATTATTAATTAAAGAAAAGTTTTAAAAAAAAACAATTTTACTACATTGCTAACCGAAATTTAAATTTAAAACGGAAGTGGGCTTAATGAAGAGGTAACTCTTCACCCCTCTTCTATCCCCTCCCACTATCCCCTCCCACTCCTATGTGTCTATTCTAGTTTTTTATCAAAAAAATTTGAAGAAGTCCTGTTACTTTTTTCGTGTTTTTGGAAATTTCAAAAATGCGTAACAGGATTGAAATAAATTTATAATCCTATGTGACCGGTTTCGTTGTTTTTCTTAAAGAAAGTATATATATATATATATATATATATATATATATATATATATATATATATATATATATATATATATATGTATGTATATATCAGATGGATAGGTCCACAGATGATTTAACATTTGGTATATAGTTTTTGATCACTATTCCATATCCTTGAGCTACACGTGTTTTAGATATTTCAGTCTTCATCAGATGGCGTTTGAATTTTGGCTGTGAATTCAGTTTCTTTTATA
>OY757921.1:97603873-97728873 GCA_963585895.1 Sepioteuthis lessoniana
CAGGAAGAAATTCGGTCGGAAGAGGTCAGCACTCTTCAAATCGGCTCAGTGGCATTTCCACCAGGACAATACACCAGTCCACAACTTCATCCTTGTCACAGACTATTTGACAAAGATGGGCATCAACGCAGTTCCTCAGCCTCCCTATAGTCCAGACCTTGCTCTCTGTGACTTTTGGTTATTCCCTAAGCTCAGAGGCTCTCGTTATGAGACAATTGAGGAGATGAAAGAGGCTGTGACGAAGGTCAGTGACACGCTCACACAAGAGGACTTCCATGGGGTCTTTCAGAAGTTGTTGGAACGGTACAACAAGTGCATTGCTGCCGGAGAGGCTTACTTCGAAAGGGACTCGAGTTTCATGTGTGTCCTATCAATAAAATTGCCCATAAGAAAAAAGTCTGGAAACTTATTTAATGATCCTCGTATAAGATTCAGCCTGAATCTAACTTGCTGAATACTGAAAAGAGACCTAGCTTAGTCTGTATTTTTATCATGCCCGACTTTATTGTGAAGGTCTTTTTAAAATTGTCCTCGTGGATTCTTTTATCGTTTGTTTATTACATGATACATCCGCAAAATGAGAATCTAATGTGCCGATGAAGAGTGAAGGAATGTCTCAAAATGACTGATTCATTCCTTCATCCACATATTGTGCTCCTATAATATGTGAATTAGCCCATTGTCAAAATATACCTTTGTATGTGTATATTACCAAAAAATTAGGAAACCTTTTCGCTATTTCCATCTGTTATTTCTTTTCTGCAGTAAATGAATTTTACTTCTGACTTTCGATCGGTTTTTTTTCTTAAAGTTTTATCAAGGATTATGGGAAGTGCAGATACCCTGAATGAGAAGAATTCACGAGTTGCTACTCGAGCTATGACTTAAAAGATGCCGAAGATGTTCACATATGGGAGACATGTTCAGGAGGAGAACAGAATGTAAAAACAATAGGAACAAGAAAACCTTCAAAGCAAACCGAAATCTTCGCCTGACCGGTCAGGGCTGCCCCAGGATTTTACTGAACACATCATAAGAATATGCTGTATGTGAGGAATTGCTATTTAATGAATGTGCAAAGTTAAAAAGGGAACACTATATCAAATAATAATGATGATAATAAAAAGTTTAACCATATATATATATATATATATATATATATATATGCATGTGTGTGTGTGTGTGTGTGTGTGTGTGTGTGTGTGTGTGTGTGTGTGTGTGTGTGTGTGTGTGTGTAAAAATATCTGATAAACTAGAAGCAATGTTTCAAAAAAATTTTTAATTTGTAATTTATTTTACGATAGGAAACAAAATCAACACACGAATTTCTTCACTCCTCGTTTTGCTTGAAAGATTGTTTCATTCACTTCAATTTTGTAATTCCCCACCACCACCACACGCACACACACACACGCACGCACACACGCACGCACACACGCACCCATTCGTCATCTAATTCAAATTACCATCATCGAATTGACAATTAAATATTGAAATCTCATTCACTGACTTCGCATGTGAATTTGACAGAAATTCTTTCTTGTTCATAAGTCAATTAATTCAAACCTTACATCACTGAATAATGCTTCGTTGCTAGAAAGTTTTGAATACAACAAAGGGCTAAACGAAGAGGCCCCATTTTGATCTGACATACCCACTAAGTAACAGAAAAACCAGTAAAGTTTGGAAGTATTGTCAGATACTGATGATGGTAGGGGGGCAGGGACTCTAGATTAGTGATAATTATGATTTGACCCCGAAATGAGGCCTGACTTCTGAGTAATCATCTTATTAAGATTTGTTATTGACAGCTATTTATTTTTGCAGCAGTGATCACACACTCACCCACACACGCATCCATATATATATATATATATATATATATATATATATATATTCTCCATCACAAGAAGAGTTCTCAACATAAAGCTGGGTGTATTGATAATTTCTATATCATTGTATACTACTACAATGACTGCATATAATAATAATGATGATAATAATAATCTCGAAGAGCCTGAAAAATTAACCGAGAGACGTGAAGATCCATGGAATGATCGAGACCGTTCAGACAACAACATAGTTGAGATCGGCTCGTCTTGATTACTGAGAAGAGTCCTGAAAAACTGAGGTGAAACTCTGTCACTTAGCCTCCAGTGAAAGCCAACAGCAAGTAGCCACGAACTTTAATGCAGAGGAGACCATCCAAACTACAACATTGTTGAGATCGGCCAGAATACTAAGAAGAGTCCGGAAGATTTGAGGAGACTTGCTGTCACTCACACTCGAGTGGAAGACCATCAGATGTCGCTGATGTGAAAAACTATCAAATGAGTAAAATAATATGTAAATAGACAGTATAGTAACTGTAGAAAATCATTGGAAGAAAAGTAACATTAGTAATAAAAATGTCATCTCGAACCACAAAATCTTATTAGAATGAAATGGATATGTTGACTTTTATTAAGGTAAAACTTACATATTTCAATATTTGAATAGAAAATCAAATAATGAGGATAATAATTGGCGCGCTCAGTACAGTCACCAAAGAATAGTACTGAGACTGGAGGACTTGGAAATAAGAGGACAAGTGGAGAACATCCAAACTATAGCATTGTTGAGATCAGCCAGAATACTAAGAAGAGTCCCAGAGACTTGAGGAGACTTGCTGTCAGACTTCAGTGGAAAACCATCAACAAACGCCGGTGGGAAAAACTCATGAATAAATAGAGTTAGTGTGAAAAACTCTGTAGGAATAATAATTATGATTATAATAAACTATTGAACATGAACGTGCCGGTGATACCAATTGTAATTGGTACATTTGGAACAATCCCCAAAAGATTAATAAAGAGAATAGAAGACTTAGAACTCATTGGACAAGTAGACAACAGCATTATAAGGATCGGCAAAAATACTGAAAAGAGTCCTGGAGACTTGAGGAAACTTGCTGTCACTAGAAGTCCAGTGAGAAACAATAAACTAATGTTGGTTTAAAAAAGAACTCTCAAAAGAGTAAAATAATAATTGCAAGTATAAGTTACGTTGTGATAGAGCTGAAACACTAAATCATATTAGTGAAAACGGCAAACAAATAGAAAATGAATACAAGAACGATTACGACTGGGAATTATGCAAGAAAGAATTTGTATGTGACCAAACCACAATTTGCCATTGGAGATAAAACGCATATAAGTTTCTGGGGCTTTAAAAATGCAATCAGATTATTCAATCCAGGCTAGAAGACCAGGCTTATTTCTAATTAACAAGAAGAAAATATCTTGACATCAAGTAAATTTTAACCCTTCCAGTACACCATAGAATGAAAATAGAAGGCGAAAACTGAACAAATACCAGGACCTTGCCAGAGAGCAGAAATAGTTGTAGGGGATAGTGATAGGGATACCAATTGAGGTTGGGGCATTTGGAACAGTCACAGAGAACGAGGAAAAGAGATTAAATAAACAGGAGATAGAGTTACATTTGAAATCTTCCAGACCACATCACTCTTTGAAGAGTCTTGGAGACTTGAGAGGTCTTGCTATTAATCAGGCTGCGGTGAAAAATTATCTGTCAGGACAGGTTTGAATAACTCGCCAGGAAAGGTGATCCACTGGGAAATGTGCAGGAAATTTCAATTCGATCATACAAACAAATGGTATATGCACAACCCAGCACCTGTCCTAGAAAATGACTCGCGTAAACTCCTGTGGGACTTTAATATACAAACGGATCACCTAATCCCGGCCAGAAGACCAGACCTCATAATAATCAACCAAAAAAAAAGAGAATCTGCAAAATTGTCGACTTAGCTGTCCCGGCAGACCACAGAATAAATCTGAAGGAAAGTGAAAAGAAGGATAAATACCTCGACCTTGTTAGAGAATTGAAAAAGCTGTGGAACATGAAAGTAACGATTGTGCCAATTGTGATTGGTGCGTTAGGCACAATAACTAAAGGATTATTAAAAGGCCTGGAGGACTTGGGAGTTAGCGGACGGGTAGAGACTATCAAAACGACAGCATTGCTAAGAACGGCCAGAATCCTGAGACGAGTCCCGGAGACTTGAGGAGATTTGCTGTCACTCAAACTCCAGTGAAAAACCATCAGCTTAGACTGATGTAAAAAACTTTAAAGGAGTTAGATAATAATAATAATAATAATAATAATAATAATAATAATAATAATAATAATAATGACAACAACACATACGAATTATCTAATCTTGGTCTGCTAATCAGACTTAGTGATAGTCAACAAAAAAAGAAAAAAATAACCTGCAGAATAGTGGACATTGCCATTTCGGCTGACAACTGTATAAAACTGAAAGAAAGGGAAAAGAAAGATAAATACCAAGACCTTGCCAGAAAATTGAAAAAAAAACTATAGAAGATGAAAGTGACTGTGCTACCAATTGGAAATGGCGCGCTTGGTATAGTCACCAAAGGATAGGTACAAGGATTGAATGACTTAGAAATAAGAGGATGATTGGAGACCATCCAAACTACAACATTGTTGAGAACGGTCAAAATACCGAGAAGAGTCCTGGAGACTTGAGGAGACTTGCTGTCTCTCAGACTCCAGTGGAAAACAATCAGCGAATGCTTGTGTGCAGAACTCTCAAATATGTAAAATAATAATAATAATAATAATAATAATAATAATACTCGTGAAGAGTTTTTGAATGTTTGATATCTGATAAAATGCAAAGAACAATTTGAAACCTTTTCTTTTATAGTTATTTCTATTTGGGGGTTGAAAAGAAACGCCAAAGAAATACTTCTTAAACCATGCGTAGACGAGAGTCTTCAAAAAGGCAAATTCAATTTTTTGGTCTCTTGACGAAATTCACCTTCTGCTTCATCTTATTGCCCACCTCCTTCTCCTTCCTGTCTTTTCCTTTCATCTTCCTCTTGTTTTAATCGCCGTTATTTTGTTAGATTGCTGTTTATTCATTTATTTTCGGCTTTCGGGTTAGGGATGCAGTTTTTTGAATTGTTCCCACGTGAACAAAAGAATAACTTGACCGATTTTGGGCCGAAATATTCAAAGACTTGGCAAGACGATGTTTTATGGCGCGCGATGTCGAGCGAAGCAGACAATTTTTTTCAAAGGTCTTCTACACTCTTTTAGGAGGATTATCATTTTGAATGGAATCAGTTTTAAACGAATTACATGTGTAGGGATTGAAGACAGTCGAAAGAATTAAAAGTGGAGATATAAGTTGAAGAAGAAGAAGAAGAAGAAGAAGAAGAAGAAGAAGAAGAAGAAGAAGAAGAAGAAGAAGAAGAAGAAGAAGTATGGGAAAAGAAAGAAGAGACAAAGACAAAAAAAAGAAAGATAGAGAGGAGAAAGACTTGAAGGAAAAAAGAAATGTGAAATGTTGGGAAAATACTGAGAGGGAAAGAGAGGGAAAAGAAACGAAATGAAGGAAAAAAATTCGAGATAAGGACGGAAATTAAAGAAAAGAAGAGAAGCGAGGAACGAGGAAAAGGAAGTAAAAGAAAGTAAGGAAAATAAAAGAAGAAGAAGAAGAAGAAGAAGAAGAAGAAGAAGAAGAAGAAGAAGAAGAGCGAACAATGGGAAAGAGGAAAAGGAGAAAACACCAAAGAAGGCAAAGGAAAGAAGGATCACTAAGATGGGGGAAGAGAATCAATAATAATAATAATAATAATAAGAAGAAGAAGAAGAAGAAGAAGAAGAAAAGATGATGATGATGATGATGATGATGATGATGGAGTTGAGGGAGACCTAAAAAATCACAGAAAGAAGAAGAAGAAGAAGAAAAAGAATATAATAAGTACGAAAAAAAGTTGGGGTGAAGATGGATCGACGTAAAGGTGGATCAATAATAATAGTAGTAATAACAAAAACAAAAACAACATCAACAAAAAAACAACAACAACAACAATAATAATAATAATAATAATAACAATAATAATAATAATAATAATAATAAGAAGAAGAAGAAGAAGAAGAAGAAGAAGAAGAAAGTGATGATGATGATGATGATGACAATGGAGTTGAAAGAGGCCTAGAAGAAGAAGAAGAAGAAGAAGAAGAAGAAGAAGAAGAAGAAGAAGAAGAAGAATATAATGAGTATGAAAAAAGAGGAGGTACACTAAGATCGTGGTGAAGGTGGATCAATAATAACAGTAGTAATAACAAAAACAACAGCAACAGCATTAATAATAATAATAATAATAATAATAATAATAATAATAAGAAGAAGAAGAAGAAGAAGAAGAAGAAGAAGAAGAAGAAGAAGAAATTCTTGTCAAGCCGAACTTGCTGCACACTCCCACGTTCTAATTTTCCTCAGCAATTGGCCTTGAGTCATGGTCGTTGAATAGTTTGGAACGCATAAGGTTTTTTTTGTTGGTATCATAAACGTAATTGGTTTTACATAAATCGAGGTTCTCGGCTCATCTCCGACGGTAACCCAACACGCGTCGGGGCCTTTCCTCAGGACATGTTGGCTTCCTTTTTCTTTCTTTTTGTTGTTGTTGTTGTTGTTGTTTTTATGGGGAGGGGCTTCGCCTCTCGTTTGGAGTTGGAACTGTTGTCGATTTACGTCATTGTTTAAAGTATTACAATACAATTTTAAAGAAAGTCACACATATTCACACAAAGAAGGGTACAAACACTCCTTAGAATTTAAAGAGGCTGCCCTGACGATTAGGTTTCTTGATGTGTTGTGGGGGCGTTAATGCTTGGGTGTAGTGGAAATACGATACGTACTCGTGTATAAGACGAGTCTTTTAGGGTAAATTTTAATGAAGAATATTAGTATCGAACTATACTATGTCTAGTTTGAAAATCATTAACAAGTAGCGAGGTGAGAGGATGCATTAGGCGTTTTATTATATCTCACTTAAATACAACTTTTATCGATCATCAAGTCCAATGTCGAATCATTGTACTTATCAAATACACTTTTTTTTTTCATCATACAACGCGTGAAAGCACGTGCGATACCCTAGCCTCATCAGCCGCCAACCAGGGTGATAATACAGTTTCGGTGTTATCACCCTGGTTGTCGGCTGATGAGGCTAGGGTATCGCACGTGCTTTCACGCGTTGTATGATGAAAAAAATGTATTTGATAAGTACAGAGGTGCCCGTGGTGTAATGGTTATCGTCACAGGATATGGACACGGTGATCCGAGTTCAATTCCTGGACAAGACTGATTGCATTTCACATAGCACTAATACCCTTGGGAAAGGTATGAATCCAATTATTCTCCCTCCAGCTATGGGTAAATAGTAGGGCAGACTAGGTTCTTCAGCCTTGGTGAGGCAACTAGTCTAGGAGAAGGAAAACTCTGAATTCAAACCTGCTAAACTCCGCTTAAAAAATTGACCTTGTGTCATATCCTGCCCGAGCAGGATTTGATAAGTACAGAGATTCGACATTATCTGTACTTATCAAATACATATTATAATCAATTACAAATGAATAAACCGATAAGAAGAATTCTCTAATTGCAATTTAACACTTACCATCCTTTGCAAATTATAATGATTGAACGATCGTTAATGCAGGCCAGACATTATTATTGTCATATGCTCAGGTGGCTAAGATACACAGAATGTATAAATTAGTTTGGGGATTGTTTTATTTTCTATAACATGACATTCTAATGCTATAGCTGTAACAAAATTCTCGCTACGATGTACCATTTTTGCGCACAGTTAAATGGTTTCAAGTATTGCTATGTAACAGTAACAATTTAACATCAGTCATTTATTTGCACACATTTAAATGGATATACAGATCTGATTTGTAAGTGAAAAGTTTGTTGATAATTTCATTTTTAAATGAGTTAGAACTTTGTTTGCATACTTTATTGCTGTTGTTTCTGCACAGTTAAAGGGTTTCAATTATTGCTATCTAACACAAATAATTCTATTCAATGTTATTCATTTCTTTACAGAAAGTGAAATGGTTACAAGTATTACAATATAACAATAATTATTTTATTCAACATTACCCATTCGTCTGCACACAATTAAATGATTTCAAGTATTGCTATGTATTACTAACAATTCAATTAGACGGTCATTTTTTTACACACAGTTGAATGGTCAAACAGTTCTACTTCTAACTATTCAATTTAATGCGAGTAGCCTGTTTACATACAGTTTAAATGTCAAACAGTACTATTTGACCCATAGATAGGACCCTATTAGGTGTTACCACTCCGGAACAAAGTGGACCAGGGAGTAAAGGCAATGAAGGGGTATTCTACATTCCCCAAAGCCGCGAGACGGGAGCTCCACCATCAGCTTGTTTAATGTCATATCCAGGACACTCGTTGATGTTGTTGGTGGGGTCGTACCCCTCTGCAGAGATGCAGTCGGTGTATTCTACTGTCCCAGCCAATTGAGCAAGCACAATTTTTGTTGGATTTCAAAAAATACATTTTTATAACACAAAATATAGTAATATTACGTTCACTTTTGGACTAATACCCTTGGGGAAGGCATGAACCCCCTTATCCTCCAGCTATTTGTCAAATAGTACCACTATTGGTCTTTTACAAAGATGGCTATGGCATTACATAACTCTCGAAGGTTAATATAACATTAAACATAGATTATATTTTATCATAACTAACTTAAAGACGTACCAAAATGCTGTAGTCTCCACTTATCAATGATGGGAGGGGGATCTCCTGCCCACAGGCTGAAATTATGGAATTAGCACATTCAGACGGTTCTTTTTTTTATTTAACAGTAAAAACTCTAATTACGAATAAGACTTTCTTTAATCACTGAACATTCTAGCTTCATAAAATATACGAGGATCATTAAATAGTTTTCCAGAACTATTGATAGAACACGCATGAAACTCTAGTCACCTTCGAGGTAATCTACTTCGGCTGCAATGTACTTCTGGTACAGTTCCAGCAACTTCTGGAAGGCCCCATAGAGGTCCTCTTGTGTGAGCGTGTCACTGACCTTCGTCACAGCCTCTTTCATCTCCTCAATTGTCTCATAACGAGAGCCTCTGAGCTTAGGGAATAACCAAAAGTCACAGGGAGCAAGGTCTGGACTATAGGGACGGTGAGTAACTGTCTTGATGCCCATCTTGCTCAAATAGTCTGTGATAAGGATGGAGTTGTTGACTGATGCTTTGTCCTGGTGGAAATACCACTGATCCGATTTGAAGAGTGCTGGCCTCTTCCCTAGGAATCTCTTCCTGAACTCCCTTAAAACCTCAACATAAAAACTCTAACCCTAACCCTTTGGGCAATCAACTCTGGTCTTTTGACTTCCTTACTCCTCCCACACCTCTCATCATCCCTCATAGACTCCCTGCCTTCTTCGAATCTCTTATGCCACTCAAAAACTGATGCTCGATTCATGCAACATGCTCCAAAAGCAGTATGAAGCATTCCATAGGTTTCTGTGGCATTTTTTCCAAGTTTAAAACACAATTTTATTGCATATCGTTCTTCTAAAGTGTCGTCACGTCCAGATTGTATTTTTGAAATTCACCAGCAGTGAGAAGCAGGCTTTAGTAGGGTGTATTCCAATTGCTGCTGTAGCTGTTTATTTGAACCTGATCATAAAAATTGGTCAGTCATCTCATAAGATGTTTAGCAATCATCATCATCATCATATCGTGCTGGCAGCACGGATATCCCTGACCCTCTTTCGCCACTCCTCCCTATCGTTCATCGCCCTAGGTAGGTCTTCAGGACAACAACCTGTATCCTCACATAGCTGCTGAATGTACGTTCGTGCTGGTCGTCCTGCTTTTGCGCGGCCGTGTGTGGGGATCCATAAGAGTACATCTCTTATGAGTTCATCTCTGCTTCTCCAGCAATGTCCTGCATGTCTGGTTCGTCTAACTTGAATAGTTTTCGTGATAGGGGGCAGGTGGCCATACAGTTGGTGTCTTGTTGGGTGTTGCCGCCAGGACTTGTTGAGGATTGCACGCAGCATTCTTGTGTAATTGCCATCTAGTTTCTTCTCCAGCCGTTTTGTTAGCGTCCATGTAGTGCATCCATATAGCAGTATCGATGTGACCGCTGCCTGGAAGAAACTGCGTTTCATTTTATCGGTTAGGTCTGATTTCCATATAGTCGATAGCCTATTGATAGCTGTCCATGCTTTCGTTAACCTCGTTTCGATGTCCTTTTCGGTTGATTCGACGCTGCTTCCTAGGTACGTGAATTTGTCTACTAGTTTAAGAGGGGTTCCTTCTAGAGTGGAGATGTCCCCCGTTTGGTTATAGCACATATATTCCGTTTTATGTGCATTAACATGGAGGCCTATGCTTGCTGCTGTTCGTTCCAAACTATGCAGAAGTGTTTCGGCTTGGTCAGGTGTATTTGCCAGTATCGCTATGTCATCGGCGTAGTCGGCGTCGGTAATTGTTGTTGCGGGGTATCTTCTGCTTCTTTTCTTCGTCAGTTCGAAGCCATTCTCTTTGATTTTGTCAATCGATGTTCTAAGTACGTAGTCTAGACAAATGATAAAGAGATACGGAGCCAGCGTGTCTCCTTGTAGTACTCCTGCTACTATGTCGAAGTATTCTGTGTCTCCATCTGGTGATCGTACTTTTACTTTAGTGTTTCTATAGAGAATCGTTATTGCCGCTACGGTTTCTTTAGGTATGCCGTACGCTAGTAGGATTTGTTCCATCTTTCCTCTGTGAATGGAGTCGAAAGCCTTGGTAAAGTCGACAAATATTAATGTCGCTTGTAGGTCCTTTGCCCGTACACCTTCAAGGATTCTGCGGATGGTTAATATTTGTGAGGTCGTAGATCTATTTCTTCGGAAGCCATTTTGGTTTTTTCTAAGTATGTTGTCGATTTTGGGTTCTATTCTGTTTCGTAGTAGGGCATTGTAGATTTTGGCAGCTATGGATGTAAGTGTTATGCCTCGGTAGTTTTTGGCTAATCCGAGGTCCCCCTTTTTAGGGAAGGGGAGTATGCATCCCTTCGTCCATCTATCTATCGGATTTTGATTGTATACTGCGTTGCAGTGTCGGAGCAGTATGTCGTCGAATTGTCTGGTCTTCCATACTTCCGGGGGAATTTCGTCCAGTCCTGCAGCTTTTCTATTTTTAATTTTTCTGAGAACCGAGTCGAGTTCTTCTTGTGTGAACGGTCCAAGTTTAATGTCTAATTGTTTGCTAATTATTCTGGTGATTGGTTCAGGCGTTATTTTTGGTGGGTTTCCAAGTAAGTTTTCGAAGTGCTGTTTCCACAGTTTTATTCTTTCTTGTTGGTTTGCTGCTTTAAGTTTTGCTTTGGCCGTGTTCTTTCTTCTGCTCACTTCGTTTATTGTTTGCCAGGCAATTCTAGATTGTCTATCTTCCACCGAGTCTCTAATCTTATCTATCTGATTTTGAATGTATTCTGTCTGTTCCTTTATATATATGCCTGCTAATTGATATTGTGCCGTTTTTAGTTTTAAGGCATTTGTGTTTGTTGGGTTTTTTCGATAGTTTTTGGAGGCTGTTTTCACTAGTGCACGTTTTTCTCTCACCGCTAAAGTTTCCCATGGGACTCTATATTTAGTTTTAATTTTTGTTGGAATGTATTTTGCTGCTGCCTCAAGGTGTGCATTGACGAAATTTTCGTATTCGTCGTTTGGTGTACTTTTTTCCGTCTTTTCTTGTAGTGTTTCGAATCTGTTTCTTAATTCTAATACGTATTTATCTCTTACATCTTTGTTGTTTAATAGGGCCCAGTCATAGGACAACTCCCAGAGCTAATCGCATCGGCCGAAGAACATAAAATAGACATAATATGCATACAAGAACACAGATACACGCACACAGAAGATATCAAATATCACGAAACTGGCAATGGATGGTTGCTCGCCACTGTATCCGCATGGAAAAACTCTGTCAACGCCGCAGTAGGAGGGGTAGGTTTGCTTATAGGACCTAGAGCACTAAAAACGCTTAATTGCATAGAGAAAATACAACCTAGAATGATGGTAGCTACATTTAACGGAAACCCCAGAGCAACAATCGTCTCATGCTACAGCCCCACCAATGTTAGTGAAGAAAATGAAATAGTCACCTTCTACGATGAGTTATCCTCATTAGTGCGTAGCATCCCGAAACACAACATGTTAGTCATTGGCGGAGACATGAATGCACAAATCGGGAAAAACGGAAACAACAAATACAGCCTCCACAACACGTCAAATAGAAATGGGCAACATCTAACAGATTTCATGATAGAAAATAGATTAGCATGCCTCAATACAAACTACCAAAAAAGAGAGGGCAAACTATGGACATACACGTACGCAAACAATACTAAAGCTCAGATAGACTACGTCCTTATAAACAAGAAATGGAAGAATAGTGCATTGAATTGCGAGGCATACTCCTCTTTTGAGGGTGTGTCCACCGATCACCGAATAGTCACGGCGAAAATACGGTTAAGCCTACGAAAAAACGACAAACGAACAGCGACCACCAAACACTATGTTTAGCAATAACATACTGAATTTTCAAGAGTCTACAACAATTTTAAATGCCTGTACAAAAGAAGTCTGGAAACTTAATGAAGGCACCACGTATACCTTAAATGAACTTAACTAAATTCTTTAAATTAATGGGATGATTTTTCTAAGTCATGCAGGAGAAAATTATGAAATATTCAAATATGGAGGAAAAAATTTGGAATTCATTGACAAAAAAATTAGGATGAACACTTAGTTGACCCTCCTCGAGCTTTTATGACAGCTTTAAATCTTTCAGGTATGACTTTTTCAAATTTAGTGATAATATATAAGTTTGCAAAGAATAGGAGTTTAATCTTTGCAACAAAACATTAAAAATATAGTTTTGGTTGCAATCAAACTTTTCCGAATAAATCAAATTTCAGCATTAAATAACCCATAAAGAGTTGATATGACGTTAAAGAAATAAGCCAAACCAAATCAAATTAAACCAAAGTAGAATTTCAAAAACTCAACTAAAAATATATTTATATCACGTCAATAGCCAAAAATAAAATTGCCATACCTCTGGAATAAAATAGAAAATTGCAACACAATAAAAAAATGGGAACATCACTATAAACAAAATTTTTAAAAGAAATAGCAACATGTCTGCATCTAAAAAGAGAATTACGTGAATGAATATAAGCGTATTTATTTTGAACTGATATGTATTAATATTTTTGATTAGAGAGTTTCCATACTGTAATGTTTGGTATGACTCGACCTGGGATTGAACCCAGGTCTCCCGGGCCACTGGCGAACACTCTAACCGCTGGGCCAATGTCTCGCAGAGTATTTATTTTGAACTGATATGTATCAATATTTTTGATTAGAGAGTTTCCATACTGTAATGTTTGGTATGACTCGACCTGGGATTGAACCCAGGTCTCCCGGGCCACTGGCGAACACTCTAACCGCTGGGCCAATGTCCCGAAGCGTATTTAATGTTTGGTATCAAATAATACTAAATAGCAAGAGTTTTGGTTGTATAATGTTTCACCTAAAATAATAAAATCATCGTATCTTAATTTTAGAAAAAAATTTAACTGGAATTCTAGTGGTGACCTTATTTATGAGCGACTGTAAAACAATTTTTTGGTTTTGTTTGGTTTGGTTTTATTTTATGACATATCAACCATTGTAGGTTATTTAATGCCAAATCCTTTTTATATATATGAACAGTTCTATTCTAAACAATTCAGTTTCGCATAAACACACAGTTTAGATCTATCTGTCCCATAGATAGGACCCTATCAGGTGCTACCACTTCGGGTCAGTGTCGACTTGGAAGTGATGGCAATAAAGAGGTACTCATCAATCTCCAAGGCTCTAGCATCACTGGAGCCTCACCACCAGATTGTTTAGTGTCATATAATCAAAACCAGGACACTTGTTGAGGGTAGCCTTACCTTTCTGCAGAGAGGCAGTTGGTGAATTCTACAGCCAACACTTTTTTGGTGCAACAAGACCAATTTAATTTATTTCGTAACTTTATTATCACTCTAACTAAATCAAATACTCTTTTCGATTGAAATAGCATCAAACAGAACTTTGTTTCAGTTGAATTACTTCCTATTTTGAATTCGAGTTTTGAAGTATATCATAAATCTGGAGATACTTACATACTCTCTGAACAGGAGGTCTTCGCGATCTGCAACGGATGCAAGTGTTTCTACTAAAAGAATTTCAGAAAATCACTGCCATAATAATATCGTATATTGATTTATATTATCCTATCATCAATGTAAACATTCATTATCACTCTGGCCCAGTGGACTGGGGCTATAGAATACACCGTCAGCTTCTCTGCAGAGGGGTAAGACTCCCTCAACGAGTGTCCTGGATATGACACTAAACAATCTGATGCTTAGGCTCCAGTAATGCAGTAAATTTTGGGGAATGTGGAGTACCCATTTATTGCCATCGCTCCCAGGTCCATTCTGGCTCAGAGCGGTTCTACCTATGTGTAAAATAGAACTAAACTGCTCAACTGAATTGTTGAAGAAGTGTCTGGACATTTAACAGTGTGTAAACAAAAAACTTTACTTATACTGAACTGAAATTGTTTGAAATAGAACTGTTTATATGTATAAAAATGGATTTGGCATTAAATAACCAACAAGGGTTGATATGCAAGAAAACCAAACCAAACCGATATCTCCCAGTACATTTTAATGGAAAGTTAAAAAGATACCAGGGTTTCATTATTTCTAGTAGAACATTATATATTTTAAAAAGTAGATTATGGGTTATTATTTATTCTCAAATTCTACTCACCCAGTTGTCTGGGCCTACAGAATACGATGACAGCACCTCTACCGAGGAATTTGAGTTTCCCCTTATGAGTGTCCTGGGAATGGCACTAAACCACCTGATGGTGAAGCTCCAAGCCTAGAGCTTTAGGGAATGTACAGTGCTTCTTCCTTACCATTACTCCCAGGCCCAATCTTACTCAGAATGGTAGGACCTGTTAAGGTGTGATCTATGAGTCAAACAGAACTATTTAATCATTTATTATCCTTGAAAGCATTTAGTTATGTGCAAACAATAGCTTAATATTAACTTGAATTATTAGTCCTTAATAGAAATACTTGAAACCATGTTACTGAGGGCAAACAAATGAGCTCTAATTCGTTTAAGAATAAAGTTACCTAAAAAAGCTATTCGCTCACAAATTATATATATATAAACAGGATTCGGCATTAAAAAAACCATCAAGGGTTGATATGTAATGTTTGCTTTTAGTTGATTTGGTGTATATATAGATATATATTTCTTTTAAATACCCTGTCCGGTGGCAAAAGCCGCTTGGAAGCGCCAGGAGTGGCAGTACCGCCTTGAGCTGCCGAAACTGTGTTATCACCCTGGTTGGTGGCTGATGAGGATAGAGTATCGCACGTGCTTTCACACGTTGTATAATGAAAATTTGCATACCAAGACTCTCTGGAAAGCAAGATGACTCTTTGGGAAGACAAAGTGATTCTTCAGAAAGTTGGAGTGACATCCTGGAAAGACAATGATTTAACAAATATGGATAGTACAATGAAAGAAAAATGCCCTCAGGGTGTCTGTAGCGTGGAGGGAGAATATATCTCCCATCATACTTGCTCATACGGTAACGATCTGGATATGTACCCGGCTACAACGTGTGATTGCGGCAGAAAATTCAACTGCTTGCAAGGATCACGAATCCACAAGGTGCACTGGTGCAAACAACGTAACTCTCCTGCCGGAGAATGTAAATCGAATGATGGGCCTATGAATCAGGTTTACCCCCACAGTATTCACGAGCCCATTGCTGACCATCAGCGTCCTGGAGACATTCCTTGCAAGCCAAGAATTTAGTGGCCCAAGGGTAATCAAATAGCTACCTGGACAAACTTAGACCAGGAGCTTTCTTTTTACTCACCACCCATCTAGAGGGCCCCATTGATCAACAAATAACATCTTTCAGCAGAATAATATATGACGTTTTTCTGGAGTGCTTTTGGGCAGTAACGTATAAAAAAGATAAAACTGAAAGAAAACGAACGGAATAGATGACGGATATAGAAAGGATTTCAACATGAATGATATGCACGCGGAACCAACTTTCTCGTGTGATTACGCAAAATCAAGAAACGGTTGCTCTGACATCATCGGCTGTAAGTAAACGCGTTTTTAAATCACAAACTGCACTAAAATGAAGATGAACAAACGTCCAATGTAATGTCTGCTTTTAGTTGATCTTGTGTATATATAGATATATATTTCTTTTAAATACCCTGTCCGGTGGCAAAAGCTGCTTGGTAGCGCCAGGAGTGGCAGTACTGCCTTGAGCTACCGAAACTGTTATAACCCTGGTTGGCGGCTGATAAGGACAGAGTATCGCACGTGCTTTCACACGTTGTATGATGAAAAAAAATGTATAAACAGGATTTGGCATTAAATAACTATCAATGGTTGATATGATATTGAACCTAACCTGACTTAAATTCTACAGGATTAAAACTCTGTAACCAAAAATAAAATTTCATGAATTTATATTTTGGTGTTAGAATGCCTTTCCTAATTAGTATGAACTGATATTGGCTCGTCACATGAAAAGTAGAGTCTTGTTTGAACAGGCTGAGGAGAAATACAAAGCCACCGGGGAAGAAAGACGTGTGACCAAAATGTAAATCAAAGCGAATTATTTTCTAACGTTCCTTTGTTATCTTATTGGATCTGACAGGAGTTATGTACACATTTTCAATAACAGCATGTTTCTGTCTTTTCAAAATAAAATTCCATTTTTATTTATGCAACTTCTTTCTTGCTGTCTAGGTTTACTTAATTAATAAAAGCTTGGGTTGGTTGGTTGGTTGGTTGGGGTTTTATGGTATATCAACCTTTGTAGGTTATTTAACGCCAAATCCATTTTAATGCAATTAATCAGTTCTATTTCAAACAAGTGACTTTAGCATGAGTACACAGTTTAATTGTCAAATAACATTTATTTTTCAAACTATTCAGTTTATTGAAACAGTTCTAATTCAGCTAATTCGGTTTAGTATAAATTCATATTTTGATTACACTCAGTTAAATGTCAAAAAAGTTCTATATTAAACAATTTAGTTTAGTGTAAGTACAGTTTCAATGTCAAAAATAGTTCCATTGCCAGACCATTCAGTTTAGCATAAGCATGCAGTTTAAATGTAAGGACAGTTTAATTGTCAAAACATTTCTATTTTAAGCTATTCAGTTTAGTCAAAAAATGTTTGGGACAGATATCTCTTTTGATGACCTGATACTCATCAAAGCCACCCAATACAGGGAAACGTGGAAATAAATAATACCTAATAATTTCTATTTTGATTGTATATTTTTCCACAAGTGATAACATCCTGTTATTTTTCATTTAAAATAAAATTAACCTTTCATAAAGAAAATTGTTATCGGTGAATATACAATCACGTTTTGTAGATTAATTGCAAATAAACAGGTATATGAATAACAAATAAATAAACTAAGCGCTCCACCATTAATATTTAATCATCAGCAAATATCTTTTAATATCTAATTGTTTTCTTCGTAGAAAAACTATAATCGAGATGAATCGCATGCTATTAGCATCAAGTTGCCAATTGGACTGGTTATTACTTTATTCACTAAAAACCTGAAAAGGCTATTGCTCTTATAACAATCTTATAGTGATGGTTAGATTTTATGGCATATCAACGTTTGTAGGTTATCTGACGCCAAATCCATTTTTATGTAAATAATCAGTTCTATTTCAAACAATTCAGTCTAGCATAAGCACGCAGTTTAAATGTAAGTACAGTTTAATTGTGAAAGACATTTCTATTTCAAGCTATTCAGTTTAGACAAGCAGTTCTTATTCAGCTAATTCAGTTTAGTATACACCCAGATTTTGTTTACACACAGTTAAATATGAAAACAGTTCTATGTTAAACTAATCAGTTTAGTGTAAATACAGTTTCAATGTCAAAAATCAGTTCCATTTCAAATAATTCAGTTTAGCATAAGCACGCAGTTTAAATGTAAGTACGGTTTAATTGTCAAAAACATATTTATTTCAAGCTATTCGGTTTAGTCAAACAGTTCAGTTTAGCATAAGTATGCCGTTAGTTCTATTTAGCCCATAAATAGGGCCCTTATCAGGTGCTACCCCACCAGGCCAGAGTGGACCAGGAAGCAATGGCAATGAAGGGGTGCTCCGTATTCCCCAAATCTCCAGCATCACTAGAACTTCACGATCAGATTGTTTAGTGTCATATCCAGGACACACATTGGGGTGGGGGGTTCTTACCCCTCTGCAGCGGTGAAGTCGGTGTATTCTACAGCCCCAGCCAACTGGGCAAAAATATTTGATGATGAATGTAACAATTAATTTCAATCACAATAAGAGTTAATGATAAAAACAGGATTAAGAGAAAATATTAAGGTATATTAAATTATACTTTAGCGTATTATTCAAATTTTTAAAAAATAACAGAGTTCATTGGAAACTTAGAGATCAGAATGTTTTTTTAAGCATTTGTAGTTTTCAACAGAAGATACCAATATCTTACTCATCGGGTGCGTGTCCCCGTAGTGTAATGGTTTACACGCTGGACTGTGGAATCGAAGTACACGAGTTCAAACTCCAATCCCTCCTATTTACGTTCACTTTCAGACAAATACTCTTTGGAGAGGTATAAACCTCCTACTATGGATTGAATTGCACTACTGTTGTTCTACCACAAAGATACCTTTCACAATAAATAATCCACGAATGTTGAAATGCCATTAAACAAAGAGATAATTTCCTTTTATTTCACTTGTCAAAATCAGATAGCAGCGTTAGCTTAATATTTAAAAAATTCTAAACTGAATTAGCTGGATTAGAACTGCTTGACTAAACTGAATAGCTCGAAATAGAAATGTTTTTCACAATTAAACTGTACTTACATTTAAACAGTGTGCTTATACTAAATTGAATTATTTGAAATTGAACTGTTTTTGACATTGAAACTGTACTTACACTAAACTGAATTGTTATATATAACTGCTCGAATAGTTTGAAATAGAAATATTTTTGACAATTAAACTGTGTACCCATGCTAGACTGAATTGTTTGAAATAGAACTGATTATTTACATTTAAATGGATTTGGCGTTAAATAACCTACAAAGGTTGATATGCCAGAAAATCCAACAAACCAAAACCAAACAAAAAATTCTTAAATTTTAACACTTGCGAATAAATATCTGATCATGCTTTCTGTTGAATTATCTACTTAGACTTATCATTGCAGAAAATGTAATCGGCAGTCTGAATTTAAATCCTGGGTTAGTTAGTTTGCATTTCTTTTCGCGCTAATGCTCTTAGGGAAGCCTTGAATCCATCTGTTTACGCCTTAGCTATGCGTAAATAGTTGGATGGACTCGGTTCTTTAACCTTGGTATGGCAGCCAGTCAAGGGGAAGGAAAACTTTGAATTCAAACCAGCTTTACACCATTTAAAATTGACCTTGTCTCACATCCTACTTGTAATGGAGAGGTTAACTAAATACCACCACTTGCTAGCTGACATTCTTCACAGTTGCATCATCCGCCTCTGCCAACAACAGAATATTCATTCAACCGAAAACTACGCTGTCTATTACCATAGCAGTCCATGTGGATATAAAGGAGTAGGCACGAAAACATTGCATCCCTTTTTTTCAAGTGAATGCCCAAACAACAAAAACACCCTCTAAGAGACTGACTTGCCAAATCGGCTGAAGCTGTAGAATACACTGACTGCACCGCGGCAAAGGGGTAAGACCCCCACTCACTAGCGAGTGTCCTGGATATGATACTAAACAATCTGATGGTGAGGATCCAGTAATGCTAGAGCTTTGGTGAATGTTGAGTACCCCTTTATTGCCATCGCTCCCAGAGTGGTAGCATCCGATAGCATCCTATCTATGGGTCAAATAGAACTAAACTGCGTACTTGTGCTAAACTGAATTACTTGGAATAGAACTATTTTTGACATTGAAACTGCACTTACGCTAAACTGAATTGTTTGATATAGAACTGTTTTGACATTTAACTGTGTGTATACAAAAACTATAGTCATACTAAACTGAATTGTTTGAAATAGAACTATTTGACTAAATTAAATAGCTTGAAATAGAAATGTTTTGACAAACTGTGTACTTATGTTAAACTTAGTTGTTTGAAATAGAACTGTTCATTTGTATAAAGATGGATTTGGCATTAAATAATCTACAATAGTTGATATGCCATAAACCCTAACAAACAAACAAAAAAACAAACAAACAAATCCAAGTGACTGGCACTACACCAGTGGAAAACTGCTCGAACAGATTATACAGTACAGAAATTTGAAGGCTTTCACATATTCTGGACACACAGAACTAACAAGAAGAAAATTTACTGAAATAGTTAACGAACATACATTTACCACTTTTTGTATTTTCAACATTGTTTCGATTGCCCGCCAATAAAAACTTTGACACAGACATGTCTTTGATTATATTCTTGGGAGGAAACCGCATTTCTTTATTCACATTCTCTGCAATATGAGTCGTCCTACAAAAATGATAATTTCGATGTTTTCTTAGTTTTCTTTATTTTTTCGTTCTCCAAATCTGACAACTTTTTTCTATCTTTCTTCTTTTTTGTTGCGAGTCTTTCTTTCTTTCTTTCTTTCTTTCTTCATTTTTTTGCAACGTCTACCTCTTCCTTTTCTCCTTTTTAAAGCTTCTTTGTTTATTTGTTTCTTTCTTCCTGTGTTTCTTACTTTCGTTCTAGACTTTTTTGTCATAGACTTTTGATCTTTTTGTTTATTCACCTTGTCTTCTTCTTCCTTTACTTCTTTTCAGTGCAACTTCTTTCTTTTATTCTTTCCTATCTATTCTTTCTTTCTTATCCTTTCTTTTCACGTTTTCTCATCACGTCTTTTATTCATTTTTGGTCAGTTTTCCAAAATTGTTATATTCCTCGCAACAATATCATGGCACCTCGGGTGGTGGAATGGTTAGCAAGCTTGAGTAGCAAAACTTTACGAATGAGTTCGAGTCTCATTGGGTGCCTAATTCATACGGCATTGTGACATATCGAAATAAAAAGCTCTGTAAATTACAACTCACAACAATATCGTTATAAAATGGTAACCATGCAAAAACGTGTGATGAAGAAATTCCGCAATAATTAACATTCTGAATGGCCCTCAACATAAATTGCAGTGTTCAACCCCAAATAAAATCCGTTATACTTTATGCATTAGTATTGCTCGTGAAACAAAAAGTAGACTGTTATTGATTATATATATATATATATATATATATATATATATATATATATATATATATATTTTCCTTTTTTCTCATATGTTTTCACTATGTAGAGAGAGAGTTATATAATCGAAAGGAATCCGACGGTATGAAAAAAAATTGAAAAACAAAGTAATTTATTACCATGCAAAGTCGATGTAAAAACATTTCGATTTTAGTAAACCTTCATCAGGACTTTAAGATGGGGAAGCGTCTGTAGATTGAACAACGATGGATGTTTTTATAAAATACAATAACAGGGAAAATAAAAGTATATATTAAGAAAGATCCTGTAACCATTCAATCACTCAATCAGCATTCTTTTTCGAAAAACTATCACGTGATTAGTACAGGCAATGACGTTTAAATATGTGGAACGTCAAAGGGATAAAACAGAAGAAGAAGAAGAAGAAGAAGAAGAAGAAGAAGAAGAAGAAGAAGAAGAAGAAGAAGAAGAAGAAGAAGAAGAAGAAGAAAACGAGAGAAGAGAAAAAAGAGGAGACGAGAGGGAGGAAAAGAAAATAGACAAATATAGGTACGATTCTACCTCTATAACTTCTATACTGAACCAGAAATTTTCCGAGGAACAAACCATTAAAAAAGCTTGGTTACTGAGACTGGAACTTTAACGCGAACATTGCATGTCCTATGCAATACTGCTAAAAGACTTAAATTAGAGGTGTCTACTATTTACCACGACCACATCTACAAAATAAAATCTAGATCTTTGTGTAATAACAGTAGTTGGAAAAATTAGTTGATCTTGTAAACTTTTCTAATACCACATTCGGCACAATGGAGAAGGAGGCCCTTAGTTTCGGGTGAAAATTCACCACCGGAATCAAGAACCATGATATGGGAAAACTGCTTCAAAGAATTACAGACATCATGACTCATCAAAGGCTTGTACAAGGCATAATCGTTGCCAAACTGATGAGCCGACTCTGACAAGATTATTAGTTGCCTTACAGACTCTATCTTCTAACCACAATATTATTATATTGCCCTCTGATAAAGGGTGTTGTGGTGTTGTTATGAGTTCTTCGGTCTATAACCAGAAACTAATGGATTTAGTTGATGAAATTACACTTATGAACAGATCTCCCCACAAACTAATTTAAAAAAATGTGAAGGATTTTTATAAGTCTTTCAAGAAATTAGTCTAGAAAGAGAATAAATCTTGATCTTCGTTAATTAATTACCACCCCACCATCTCTTAAATTTACGGTCTTCCTAAAACCCATAAACCTGATATTCCCTAAAGACCAATCATCTCTGTTATAGAATCTGCAACCCCCTTCATAACATCACAAAACTTTTAGTTAAAACACAATCCTCATTGTTGAATACTATAAGCAATGCACATATCAATAATTCTGGCTCATTTCTTAACGAAATAATAAACACTCATTTAAAAAAAAACAAATCTTAAGCTAATCTTGACATCAAATCCTCATACATTAACATACCGGTTGTATTGAATGTTTAGAAAATCACCTTCGACAAACAAACATTATATTACTTCTACCCATCTCTGAATCAATTAAAATCTTTTGTCACATTGTTATTTCCTACACAACACATTTTATTTAGAGAAATTTCGTTTACCTATGGTTTCCCCTCTTAATGGTGTTCTTGCATGTATTTATCTTGTAATTTCTTGAATCTGGTCCTTTTAAATTTACAATCCCATGTAATTTTAATTACTTCCGATATATAGACGAAATTCTACTTATTCACTCACAAAAACCTGATCTAATAAAGATCACTAACTGATGAAACAATATTGAACTATCCATAAAGTTTACACATTAACTTGAATCCAACTATACTTTACCTTTTTTAGATGTCTTACTCATAAGGAATAAAGACAAATTAGAATTCAAAGTCTACCACAAATCCATCAATAAATATGACTATATATATTTTTGTTCAGACCACAACACAAACGCTAAAAGAGGAATTATTATTTTTTCCCTTATGATCCTCCATATTTGCTCCCCGAAATATCTAGATGAAGAGTTTAATCATATAGAAGATTATTTTCTAAACCTTCTTTATCCCAAACCTTTCATACACTTTGCTAAATCTAAATCCTTTAAAATTTACAATAGAAATCGATCTCAAATTGCCATCAATACACCTTCTAATGAAATAAAAGTTAGTTAGTTAGCGGCCGTAGTCGAGGGCGACCAGAAGGCTCCCTTTTCAATAGCTACTAAACCGAGGTGGAGGGGAGGGTGCTTCTCCTATCCCTTGATTGCTCTACTTTACCCTTGATACGTACCTTATATCGCTGTGTGTTAAGCAAGGAGGTATCAAGTACCATTTATGACGCGACCTGGGATTGAACCCAGGTCTTCCAGACCATTGTCAAACACTCTACCCATTAGAACCAATGAGTAGAAAATAATCTAAATAAACTTTGTATTAAAACTATTACTTTATCATCGAAAACTATTCGTGACTTACTTCACTCGGTGTCTTGTCAGATTATTAGGTCCGAAGCCGGTGTTTATTCTATTCCTTGGAAAGACTAAATTGAAATATATTGGCGAAAGAGCTAGAAGTATTTATAAACGTATACATGAAGATAAAAGGGATATTAGATTAGGCAATCTTAATAATGCACATTCCATTTATCTAAAATTGACCACAACTTTGATTTTAATGCAGCCACAATGTTAGCTCATATCCATAACAAAAGAATGAGTTAATTTTTTGAAGCCGGTGCAATTTCGTTTTACACTCAGTTAATGCACGACCCAGATTTTTCAATCTATATCCTTTCTTAGGTAAACTAGTCTTGAATAGCTTCAACATATTCAAACATTAATTGATTATCTTTTCATACATATTATATACTTCTTTTATTCTCAGGAATTAAACATATTCTAAATTTCATCCACTTGCATATTTTTTAGGGTCACTTTGTTTATATGCATCTAATCTTACGTCCTGTTTTTTTTTTTCCAAACACTTCCCCCACTTTCTTTGGTATATATTTGTCTGTGTTATCTACTCTATTTATTTAAAACCTTCACTAAGCTTTTCTTGGCAACAATATATAATTTACTATATCACTAATAGATATATTAATTTATACAGTCAATTTTTATATGATTTTAGCTATATCTATTTATTTACATATCGAGTGTTTGTCTATTTTCTTTGTTTTCTTTTCTTCTTTCTCCTCTCTTTTCTCTTCTCTCTATTTCTTTTTCTTTCTTTTTATTCTCTCTCTTCCCTTCTTTTTATTTTCTTTCCTAATTTTCTTTTTTCTTCTTCTTCCCTTCTTTTTTCCTTTCTTCTTTTCTTTTTTTCTTCTTCTTTTTAACCCGTTGTATCTCTTTGTGGTTTCATTTGTTTAATACCATTACCTGTGACAGTCACGTGATAATTTTTCGAAAAAGAACGTTGACTGAATGATTGAACGGTTATATGATCTTGCTTTGTATATATATTTTTCCCCTGTTACTGTATTTTATTAAACATTCATCTTTGCTCATTTAACACTTGTTTCACAATCTTAAAGTCCTGAAGAAGGTTCATTAAAACCAAAACGTTATAACGTTGACCTTATTTTATAATAAATGCATCACTTTTGGATTTTTTGTTTTTCAATTTTCTCCTTAGATAGATAGATAGATATATAGATAGATAGATATGAAAAAATGATTAAAAAAAATAATAAATTTCATTCCCTGTGTTCGAAAATTTAGACAAAATAATAACGTATTTCTTTTGTTATGATTTCTAAACAAAAACAAAGACCTTATTCTTTCCAACGGATTTATTTCATTCTTTCTCTAATACATATAAAAGAGTTATGATACGACGAAACTGTGTGTGGATGACAATATATACGCTCCCTCACGGGAGTTGAGCACTCTGGCGAAGGAATTTACGACTGACACTCGCAGAAGGCAAAGCTCTTCGAATAAATTGAGCACTCTGGTATCCGGCATGGTATAAATGTAAACAAACGAAAGCTACTACTTAATGTCTTATAATTCCCAAACTGACGTGGTTTGCTTATTGGCTGTGTGGTATGATACTAAGTCTAACGCCAAGTTGGGCGGGTTTCGATCCCAGCTTCAAGCGTCGTACGTGTCTAGCCACACTGAAGAGTTGTGATACAACGAAACAGTCTGTCTGTGGGTGACAATATATATATATTAAGTAAATAATATATACCGGACATTGGCCTAGCGGTTAGAGTGTTCGCCAATGGCCCGGGAGACCTGGGTTCAATCCCAGGTCGAGTCATACCAAAGACTCAAAAAATGGTACTTGATGCTTCCTTGCTTAACACTCAGCATTATAAGGTACGGATCAAGGGTAAAGTAGAGCAATCCAGGGAAGGAGTAGCGCCCTCCCCTACACCTTGGTGTAGTAGCTATCGAAAAGGGAGCCTTCGGGTTACCCTCGACTATGGTCGCCAACTTTACTTACTAAGTAAATAATGACAGTGAATATCCAAAGAAAGAGTGCTCAATGTACGACTGTTTAATACACAATACACCTGCAGAGCAACATGCATATTTTTGTTTATAAAACAAGAAATTTAGAAATAGTATTCTATTTCCATGATAGATCTATTTCGCTTATTTAAGCTCGTTAGATGGAATTTAAAGCTGACGAGCTTAAATAAGCGTAGTAGATCTATTATGGAAATAGAATACCATTTCTAAATTTCTTGTTTTTTAAACAAATGTATATATACATATACAAAATGGAGGTTATATATATATATATATATATGTTTTTTTTTTAATGTCAATGCACACAAAACTGAATATATGTGTTACAACCAAACGGAGCAACATTGCCACACTAGACAGAGCTTCTCTGAAACTAGTAGACAAATTCACCTACCTAGGAAGTAGCATCTCATCAACCGAAAAAGACATCGACACACGACTGACGAAGGCATGGACGGCTATCGATAGACTCTCGATCATATGGAAATCAGACCTAACCGATAAAATGAAACGCCGTTTCTTCCAGGCAGCGGTTGTGTCGATACTGCTATATGGATGCACTACATGGACGCTAACTAAACGGCTGGAGAAAAAACTAGACGGATATTACACAAGAATGTTGAGAGCAGTATAGAACAAGTCCTGGCGACAACACCCCACGAGACACCAACTATACTGACACTTGCCCCCCATCACGAAAACTATACAAGTTAGACGAACCAGACACGCGGGACACTGCTGGAGAAGCAAGGACGAGCTCATAAGCGATGTACTCCTGTGGACCCCCACATATGGATGTGCAAAAGCAGGACGACCAGCACGAACTTACATACAGCAACTATGTGAGGACACAGGATGTAACTCAGAAGACCTGCCGGAGGCGATGAATGATAGGGAGAACTGGCGGCACGACATGATGATGATGATGATATATATATATATATATGTGTGTGTGTGTGTGTGTGTATATATATATATATTGGAGATTCTTGACGTATGAAAGCTCAGTAGTTCAATTAAAGATGCGAGTTGGGGGCTTGTGTTGAACCGTCCTCTCGTTTTAGCAGAAGAATGTGGAATCCTGTGAATACCTCTATTAAGGTTATGATTTTAATTTTTCTGTTTTCTGCACTGATAACTGTACCAAGGCTAAAGAAAAATGATATCGTCCAATGTGCTTTTAGAATTCTTTTTATGATGATGAAATTTGCATCACTGTTAAAATCATGTCCATTTAAATATTATAATTCAAGTATATGTTTGTAGTAATATATAAATTTGATTCTGTGTTTGTCGACATTTAATCTAAAGTAAAATCTTTCCAGTCTTTTGCTTTTGGCAGCGAATGCATTTCAGTTAATAAATTACATTTTTGTTTCGGCAATTTGATTCGTAGTAATTCTGTTTTTATTATAAAGATTAGTTTTATACTGAGGACACCATTTTTGTAGAAGGAGGAAGGGAGGAGGTATTCCCCTTTTCTCCAATCGTTATCAGCATATTCAAAGCCATCAGGGCAATCTACTGTATTCTAATACTGAGTCAATGCTTTTTTGTAAAAATATGCTCTTTCAAACTAGATGCTTGCATCCAAATCTTCAGTGGTCAGTCTAGTTCCTGTATGGATATCTGAGATACATATTTGACAATTATAAAGGGAGTGTCGTACGCCATTTAGTAAAAGCAGCGACACTGGAATTTTTGTCCAAGGATGGGTCCATGGGCAATGGAGAATTTTTTTTTTTTCAGATTTTTACATACTGCGGTTATTAAAATAACATGAATATCCGTGTTCCAGAAAATTCTTCCATTTTCTTCTACGCCTTGCTCCATCCTTGTGGAAATTTTAAAATTCCATTCATAAAAAAAATTGAATCGGGCGAAATATAGGCTGATATAGTGAAATCAAAACCTTGACTCCTCCAACACCTCCTCCTTCTTCTTCTTCTTCTTCTTCTTCTTCTTCTTCTTCTTCTTCTTCTTCTTCTTCTTCTTCTCTCCACTTCCTTTGCATATATTGCTTGAATCGTTCGTATTTTTACAACTCTTTCTCTTTCTCTTACACCCACACATTGACTTATACGCCAATAAGAACACACACACACAAACACACATAAACACACACATACACACACATATACATCCGGAATTTGTCCTGAGACTGGTGTGTGTATGCATCTCTCTCAAACAGAACGCGATAACAATAAAATAAGGAGGAGGAGCGTGGCGTAGAGGTTATCTTCTTAAAAAATGAAGACGATGACTCGAGTTCAAATCTTGGATGAGGCTGTTTGCGTCTCCTTTCAAGTTAATACTCTTGGGAAAGGCATGAATCCATCACTTTCCCCCTAACTATATGTAAATAATCGGCCAATCAAAGTTTTTTTAGCAATGCTACAGCAATCTGTTTAGGTGATGGAAAACTCTTAATCTAAACTACCTGTACTTCACTTACAAATTGATATTGTACTACATTCTGCCTATGGAGAAGAGGTAATGTGAATACACTCAATAAAATAAGGTAAATTTGTAGACAGGGATACCAATTCTTCAGCATCACTTCTTCCATTTCTCTCCTACTAAATGGGGTTAGAGCCACCCAACGTCTACATGACAGTGATCACGGGTACCAAAAAAATCTTTTGACAAGGCCCATAGGTATGAACATAGGCTCCATTGTTAAACGGACCAAATGCTACATACTACACTTGAAGGGGGGCGGGAATTAAACACACACACACACACACACACATACACATACGTGCGTGCACACACAAAGTAAAGTAAGTAATGTTGCTGACAGTCGTCGAGAGTGATCCGAAGGCTCCCTTTTCAATAGCTACTACACCTAGGTGTAAGGGAGGGCGCTACTCTATTCCCTGGATAGCCCTACTTTACCCTCGATCTTTACCTTATTACACTGTGTGTTAAGCAAGGTGGCATCAAGTACCATTTTTTGAGTCTTTGGTGTGACTTGACCTGGGATTGAACCCCGTTCTCCCAGACCATTCGTGAACACTCTACTCATTCGGCCAATGGCCCGGTGCGCTCACACAAACATATAAAATGAAATGAAATGATAAACACAAGCAAACATTTTTTTTAAATATGACTAGATAAATTTATGGTCAAATAACGCTTAAAACACGGGTTTCCGTCAGATTACAAAAGTTAAACTGCAATAAGTCAGTCCACAACTCAAATGGTTGATCAACTAGTAAGTGCAAATTACAGTAACTAACCTTACACTCACCTTTCTTGACGAAGTTTAAAATACACCAAGATCCACTGTAGAGAGGTAAGATCCCCTCTCTAAAAGAAGTGTCCGGAGTATGATGCTAATCTGCATCCTTCTCCTAGATCGGCTAAGGTTAAAAAGCCAAGTGTGTCTACTATTTACCTATGGCTCGGGTGAGGATAGGTTGATTCATGCCTTAATCAAGAATATTAACGCCGTGTGAAAGGCGTTCAATTAGCCAAGTCCATTTTCTATGACGATAACCATTACACTGTGTGCGCCTCCACAGAAGAGTAAGACTCCTTCAAAGGAGTGACTTGGTTGACACTAATGGTGAGACTCCAGTTCTAAATATCTGGGGGTGTTGGTTACCACATCATTGCCATTACTCCCAGGTCCACTCTGATCCGAAGTAGTAATACCTGTTAGGGTTTGATGTCCGAGTCAAATGATATGTTTGAAATTATTTGCATTAGATCGAAATACGTGAAACATACAGGTAAAAATTATTTGTATTAGAAACAGTTTCTTGCAGTTATAATGATTTACTAAGAGTTATTATTTTTCATCATCATCATCATCATCATGACGTGCGGCTAGCATGGATATCCCTGACCCTCTCTCTCTCCACGTCTCCCTATCATTCATCGCCTTCGGCAGGTCTTCGTGGTTACATCCCGTATCATCACATAGCTGCTGTATGAATGTTCGAGCTGGTCGTCCTGCTTTTGATTGGCCATATGCGGGGGTCCACAGGAACACATCACTTACGATCTCGTCTTTGTTTCTCCAGCAGTGTCCGGCATGTCTAGATCGTCTAGCTTGTATAGTTTTCGTGATAGGTGGTAGGTGGCCGTACAGTTGGCGCCGTGTGGGATGTTGCTGCTAGGACCTGTTCAATATTGCTCGCAACATTCTTGTATAATTGCCGTCGAGCTTCTTCTCCAACCGTTTAGTCAGCGTCCAAGTAGTGCATCCATACAGCAGTATCGACACGACCGCCGCCTGGAAGAGTGACTTAAAACCATAAAATTGTGCACAAACAAATGACAATTATTAAACATGAATAATTATTTGAAACCATATAATCATTAATATTAGATAGGAATTCTTGAAAACATACAAATATGTGCAAATTATATGTATTAGATAGGAATAAATATCAAATAAATTCGAGCAAAAACTCTTAAGAAACAACTATACAAATATGTAAATATTTATATTTATAATGTTTATACTTACAATGAACATGATACCCTAATCTCTTGGTAGAAAATAATCCTAAAATGCTCATGTTGTTACAATCAATACGTCTAACACAGCACACAGACCCTCTCTCTCTCTCTCTCTCTCTCTCTCTCTCTCTCTCTCTCCACAGGACATTGATTCCTTTCGGCGGCAGATAAATGTAAGACCATTTCTATGTTCACTGATAAACATGAGTGAACAGGGTGAGCGCGATATATTCCAGATTGATGAGAAGAATTCTTATAAAATTGAAAACAGCTTGATCCCAAATCGTTTTATCATGAGGATTTTTGTCCGGCATCGAAGTAACCAATATGTCCTACATGTTACGTTCTACCGAGTCTTAGCTTTAATGTGTGGCCAGAGTTGCTTCGCTTTGGTGAACAGTGAAAGATTGTCAGATTGTGAAATTGTTGGCTCACCAGATGATAAAAATTCTTCCATTCGCTGATTAGTAAAAAATAGTCCTTAAAACTCAGAACTTGGTCAGTTGGTTTTTATAATGAATTATACCCTGATAATTAATATGTGCTATAAGTTATATGTCAATGAGGTTAATTTGACATCGGGAAGTGGAATACTTAGTAAGGATTAGGTGTATTATAAGGGGCACCCCGGGTAGTATAATGGTTTTGCAAGCTTGATTAGCAAACCTGCAAGAGTGAGTTCAAGTCTCAGTGGGTGCCCCATTCATTCGGCCTTGTGCCACATCAAAGCAAAGAGCTTCGTAAATTACATTAGGTGTATTATAATATCCTTCGTCAAAGGATTATTTCTCTTCTTTGGCAGACTTTGGAGAGACTTGAAAAGCTCGACAGATTTTGTTGTGATGATAGCATAAATATTTTAAAAGAATGTTCTTTAACATGACCAATGGAAAGATAAGCCCGCTTAATGATTTTATTGTAAACTAATTTCTTCTTTGCTTAATTATCCAATAACTTTTATGGTCGTGCTTAATTTATAGCCTTAGGGTATGAGAGTGCATCTATTGTAACTAGATACGTTCCTCAAAACAGTGGTCAGGGAGATGGTAGAGAAAGATAGTTGTTTCCGGAGTAGTGGAAGAAAGTTCAAAGTACGAAAATGAAAGAAACAGAAATGCAAGCTTTTTAGAAAATTTTAATGAGTTTTATTTGGTGCTATTAATTCATACATATAAAAGATACATCTTTTTTAATCGTAATATTTTGTATCATTCTTTGAAAAAGAACGCCATGTCGGTGAAGCTAAAAATACGCCGACTGTGTCCCTTGCAAAATGTCAAAATCTTTTACCCCTACGAAAACAAGGGTGGATCGGATGTGATATTAAACTGTATCCAATGGTAAAACCCTTGTTTAAAACCTGAACGAGGCTCTTTGAAATTCGTATATCGTTATTACCCTTGCGAAAGGTATGATTCCTTCATCATAAAATAATATCCAAATTCTAAATATTAAAGTGTTCAGAAAGTAAATATATTTTACCAGAAAGAATATAAAATCTAAAATAAAAAATCTATGATAATATAAAATCTAATGAAAGATAAATTTTTCTAAAAAATACTTGAAAAAATGTAAGTAGAGTCGGCGACCTTTGTCGAGGGAAACCCGAAGGCTCCCTTTTCAATAGCTGGTGTAGGGTAGGGTGCTACTCCATTTCCTGGATTGCTCCGCTATACCCTAGATCCTTACCTTATAGTACCGAATGCTAAGCAAGGCGGCATCAAGTACCATTTTTGAGTCTTTGGTATGACCCAACCTGGGATTGAAATGTAACCCTCTTTATTTACAAGGATTGCATCCGAACAAGAAAGAACATTTTTAATTTCACGTTCAAAGAAATCTGGGGTTCCCTGAAAAAACTTAGAAAAATTGTTTTCAACTTCTTAGTTTCTCAATGTTCTATAACTTATGAAAAGATCTATGATCGAAAGAAATTAAAATATCTTGGCGCTAAATCGGGTAAGTATATCAAAGAATCCCCGATTCTAAAGATTTTATCTTTTCTATGGTTTATTGGGCTGCAGTCATTGAAAATGAGTGATCACATTTTTTATGAAAATATAGCAAATTTAACTAAGATTTGTTTTTATATTCTCTCTAGTAAAGCATCATTACTTTCCCAACATCAACTAAATTTAACTTATTTTTCGAAAATCAGAATCTAATTACTTCAAATAGCTTCATCAGGGTTTGTTGATTGAACATGGTAACCAGAATGGTATTACAGAAAGAGTCTTTAATAAATTATTCAGATATATGAACTTGTAGATTTAATGTGGGAGCAATAACAAATTGAAAGAGAAGATATTGCAGACTCTAGACATAAGGCACACAAAAAAGAGCCCCGAGAGATATGGATCTTGGGCAATATTCAAAGGTAAAAAGCAACTAAAGGCCAAAGTACTAAATGTATCATTTTAAAAGTGGCCTCATTGAATCAGTGGGTTATAGCTGACCTGCTTAAACACTACATATCCCAGCTTTTCTATTCATTTACGTTGCTAAAAATGTCCGTAATGGTTCTCCGAAACAAAAGAAATAAACTCTTTCAAAGATTTTTCACTTTTTTTTTTATTGATGAAGCTTTAGAAATAAATTTCTGTACAAGAATGATAGTAGAGTGGTATGGTTTAAGGATCCCAAAACCCTTTTCGCTCAGAGGCGCCTATTGCTGTCTGTCCCTCCCTGTTCTGGTTGCTTAAAATAGACAGTTCGAAGATCGGAAAAATAACGAAACCTTCAACATGAATTAGAACATCACTTTATATCTCTATCATAAGTGATTCGAATTCTAGCTTCCTCGAAAGGAGCTCGTAACGAAAAATAACTTTCATATTCGAGATTTAATCAGTCTGCCCAAAACATGATAGTACTTGGAAATGAATAACGAAGGCTTAAAAATCAAAGGTTGATTTTTTTTTAATTTACTTTTCTACCAAAAAAAAAATCACCTGTTTTTTTCTTCGCAAAAGGATATCAACAATCCCAAACGATGATCAGCGTTCTCTATGTTGCCCATTCAATTCGAATGTTTCACAACTCTGTAATCAGTTATGGCCGACGGAACAAAGAAGAGTTTCCTCTTTTAAAAATGTTCGTATATTTGCTTGCAGCTGTGAGCTTGCAGTGCTTGTTAGTGTAAATTCTTGCCTGATTTTTTCATATTGTGTTTATAGTGTTTTTCTTTAAGAAAACTTGTAATTTGGAGATTAATATGCGGCAGTTTCAAGCTTACTTTCTCAACTTGTCAAGAATTAACGCTAATTATCTTTGCAGTTGAAAGATGATAATAAGGTTTTTTGTCAATAAATTTTGTTGGGGGGGGGTTGATGTTGTGCGGAAATCTGGAGAATAACTGTCAGGGGGTTCAGTTAGTTCTCTTAGTCGTTCCTTTTTCCTTTCTGGACGCTGCAAAAAAAGAGAAGGACCACGTTTGATAATTAATTGAATGATATGTTGAAAAAAACTTCAGTAATGTAGTGGCCTCCTTCCGGCACTTGTGACCCTGGTGCTCAGCCAGTGAGCGACAACAGAAGATCAATCATTAGAACTCTGTATATAGCTGTGAGAGAGGGTCATATGCGAAACTTGGAGATTTTTGAAAAGGCGCAGTCAGTAGTTATTGGGAGAGTGGCAAGTAATGACCTAATTTTGAGTTGAGTGCACAAAGAGAAATGACGAGTGAGCAAAGAGAATACCAAATGTGGATTCCTCAAATGTTAAACATATCCTCAATCACTGCATAGTGTAGATAGGCTTCACCGGAATCTTCTGTTTTATCCATAAGTTCTAAACATCTCAACACAATATTTCAGATTTTGAAAGGAATTGGTGATTGTGTAATATAGTAATGCGTGTGTCTTCTCGAAGTCACTACTTCAACTTGGGTAGTTGACATTTCTTATACAACACATAAACAGCCAAAAGCATATCGCAAAAACACTAATTTTTATCGGCTAACATGGCCACTTTTGTATGAAAGCCTATCACTGGCTAATAACATATTCACACACACTACATACACACGTTCGTGTGCGAGCGCATGTGTATATTTTTACTTTGATGAAGATCTTAGTAAAATCTATATTGAAATAGATTTTCGTTCTCGTTGACGGAATAAATTCCGAAAAGAATTAACAGTTTATGCAATTATTAAAATTCAAACAATAAATAATAATTATATGATAGTTAAGACAAATAAAACATAACCTTAAAAATTATAGGTAATTTTCAAAATCAAATATTTTAAAAAATATCCTCAAATTCTCCGTTAATTAAAAAATATTAAATAGAAGATAAATATGAAAAATGGGGATATTAATAATCGCCACTAATGAATTGTCAATTCTTCTTTTCTTTTTTTTGAAAACTGATGATAATAAACAAAAATACATTATTTAATCCTTTCTATTCTCTTTTGATTGATTTATCATTCATTTTAGCAATGCAACATTAATGTACTACTTACTTGTTTCAGTCTGGATTTAATTTCGAAAGAGTGCAAAACAAGGGAGATAAATGTAGTAATGTCACTATGATCTAAAAATTTACCAAGTTGGTTGAGATACCCAAAAATACCCATAATTTGGCTTCTAGCAACTTAATCAACTCTAAGTCAATGTCATTTTCATCGTTGGCCAAATCTGATTATACTTTATCATAAAAACGTTTATTCTAAATTTCCCCATAATTTCGTTACAGACATAGAGATTTAACATATATATATATATATATATAGAGAGAGAGAGAGAGAGACAGAGAGAAGGGGTTGGGAGGGGGGTTCTTTAAAAAATATTTCTTTAAAAAAGATTAGCGTCAGTTTCACTATTCGTAAAACTTGAAGTGAATTTTTGTAATAAAAAGGATTAGAATAAAATCCTCTTGTAGAAGATGTTTTTTGTGTTAAATGTTCGTTGCGTGAAATTGATAAATGTAATTTCTTGCTTGTTGAGACAGTCCACATGTGTGAAGTAAAAATTCTATGAGTTTGGCTGGGTTTTTTAGTCAGTGGCGTCGGCTGTCGAGTTATTATATCACATAGCAAAAATTCCAACAGTCTACAGTGTTGTTTGCGTGTGAATGACAAAAATTGAATTTTTCTTCTCAGTTTTATACACCATTCTGAAGTCCTGAATCTGTCGACCCCACAAAAAAGTAGTTTAACCGTGATTTTCCGATTTGATTGGTTTAATATGTTTTAGAATACTTTTTTCTCAGTTGACTTGATCATGTCGTCCAGAGCCAGAAATGTCTTCAATATACAAATTGACATATTTATGATATTAAAGATGAGAATCCCATGATCTCAATATATATATTGTATTGCTTTTAAGATTAGGTATTTTTAGCCAATAAGAGGTCTCCTATTTGAGTTGTATATTTGTGGTCTTTTGTGACCTCGAAAAAAATTGGCTGACTCAGAGACGAGAGGAAAAGCAAGAAAATGAAAAGAATATATATATATATATATATATATATATATATATATATATATATATATATACTAGATTTGTGTTATGGGCGTCTCGAAGAAAGTTAGCAGGGATGAAGAGACAAAGATCAGATGAAGAATGACGATGAGTTCATACCAGGAGAGGAAAAAGCCAGACAAGGGGTCAGAGAAAAATCTCACTTACTTTATTAACGATATTTTAACTTCCTCAAAACAAAAGGCGTGTTGTTGTCTTCTCGAGTCGATGAACGAAACATGTATTCTTTGACACTGCGGGGAAGGTCGGTTTTACGTTGCTACTTGTCGTTTTCCCGGTAACCAACGAATTGATCCTTTTCAAAAATAACCAACTCACATTTGTGACCATTTCTCACACCTACTGTGAAAGTTCTTTCAATTGACCTTTTGTTGTCTATCACAGAGATGGGCATAAGAGTCATTTGAGGTGGGAAGCGGCCACTAAATCACAAGCATAAGTAGGCACTTTTTTGACGTCAGTAATACTATTTTGGAGAGTAAATTTGCTTGAAAAATCTTAAAATTAAAAATCAGCAAAGATACTTAAAAGAGGCCTGGATATCTGAGGAGACTTGCTGTCACTCAAAGTTCTGCGAGAAACCCGCTAAAGCTTGTTTAAAGATATATGAGGAGTAAAATAATTATATATTCATAAACACGACTCATAAAAAAAGAAGTAACAAGACTGAAGTTTTAAATTTTATTAATTTAAAAATTCAAAATTTCTATCAAGTCATGTATGCATTTATAGTCTTGGTTACCATAACTGGAAACTTTTTTTTCGTTGGCAATACCTTCAGAGATAAACGGAAAATACACAAATTTCTATAAAGTTGTTTATCATCAGCTGTAATTTATCAACCATGAGTTAACAATGAATCAAACCTGTTTCACAAGATTCAATTTTTGTTTTTCCCGAATATATATATATATATATATATATATATATATATATATATATATATATATATATATATATATATATATATAACGAGTAAAGGGGGGAAAATTACGTGTATGAGTATATACATGGTGCCTTCAATAAGTTTCCAGACTTTTTAGCACAGGTATTTAAAATTGTCTAAGACTCTTGAAAATTCAGTATGTTATTGCTATACATATTATGAGATGACTGACCAATAATTATGATTTCAGGTTTAAATGAACAGCTACAGTAGTAATTTGCATACACCCTACTAAAGCCTGATTGTCACTGTTGGGGAATTTCAAAAATGCAATCTGGACTTTCGAAGAACGATACGCAATAAAATTCTGTGCTAAACTTGGAAAAAATGCCACAAAAACATATGGAAAGCTTCAGACTACTTTTCGACCATCTTGCATAAATCGAGCATCAGTTTTTGACTTGCATAAGAGATTCAAGGAAGGCGGGAGTCTGTGAGGGATGATGAGAGGTGTGGGAGGGGTATGTTGAGGTCTTAAGGGAGTTCAGGAAGAGATTCCGTCGGAAGGGGCCAGCACTTTTCAAATCGGCTCAGTGGCATTTCCACCAGGACAATGCACCAGTCCACAACTCCATCGTTGTCTCAGACTATTTGACCGAGATGGGCATCAAGACAGTTCGTCACCCTCCCTATCATTGAGACCTTGCTCCCTGTGACTTTTGGCCATTCCCTAAGCTCAGAGGGTGTCGTTATGAGACAATTGAGGAGATGAAAGAGGCTGTGACGAAGGTCATTGACACGCTCACACAAGAGGATCTCCATGGGGCCTTCCAGATGTTCTTGGAACGGTACCAGAAGTGCATTGCAGCCGGAGGAGATTACTTCGAAGGGGGCTAGAGTTTTATGTGTGTACTATCAATAAAAGTGCTCATACGGAAAAAAAGTCTGGAAACTTATTTAATGATCCTCGTATATGCACTTAGCAAGGTGTATCTTTCCTATGCAAGCAATGAATCATCATCATCATCATCAAGACTCCCACGTCCATGTGCAGGAGTCCATACGAGAATATTGTTCATGAGTTTGTCCTTCCTTCCCCAGCAATGGCCCACATTCATCTTACTTGCATATTTGCACTTTTTTTTTTTTTTTATATATGTTGTTTAGTTTTTTCATATCTTTTCTTAAGTTTCTGTGCGTTGACATTTGTTGGGTTTCTGTTTGGACTACAGATGCTATTTTCATGTAATCTCATTTTTTCCTAACTCCTAATGCTTCCCATGGAACTCAACATTTGCCTCTTGGTTTGGTTGGTACACATTCTGCTGCTGCTGCTGCTTCAATGTGGGCAATGACAAAGTTTTCTTATTCATCATTCGGAGTATATCTTTCAGATATCTCCTGAAGAGTATGTAATCTTTTTTTACAGTTACCGTATATTTATTGATAATATTTCTATTGTTAAGTGAAGACCAGTTGTAAAGTCTGTTTTTGACTGTTTATTTCTTATTTCTACGTGGACGATCAAAAGAAGAGTATGCCACACAGTTCAAATCGCTATTTATCCACTTCTTGTTTATGAGTACATAATATAGCCGTGCTTTAACCTCATTTGGGCAGGTATAGGTCCATACTTTTACCTTTCTCTTTTGGAATCTAGCGTTTAGGCATGAAAGACTCTTTTCGAGTGAAAAGTATGGTAGATATTTGCCATTTCTATTTGGCAGTTTGTGAAAGTAGAATCTGTTAGTTTCGTTTTTGCTTTAAGGAACATTCATGTCTCCACCGTTGATTAGTACGTTATATTTGGGACTATGTCGAACAAGGAAAGAGAACTCGTCTAAGAAAGTTGTGATATCCGTTTCATCAGTGGCATTGGTGGGACAGTTGCAATAGAAGATCCTTGTAATAGGACTGCCATTAAATGTGGCACACAAAATTCTCCGTTGGGTTTTATCTTTGCTATTTTGTGATTTAAAGGCTCGAGGATTGAAAAGCATTCCTACACATCCAAAGGCAGCATTCATGCAGTTTGTCCATGAAGATGCCGAAATAAATATTCACCCATTACAGCTATCATTGTATTTCAAGTCTAGTTCACTATGATAATATGTATGTTCTTGCAAGCATATTATGTCTGTATTGTGCTCGGTAGCAGATGCAGTAAGATCGGGTAACTGGTTTATTAGACAACTACGAATCTTCTCGGGTTTTCTATGATATAACATCACATATTTAATTCATAATAAAAGGAGCATTTAGATTTTTCATTAAAGAAATCTTCCTATATTTTAAACGTTTTCAAGCAACAGACCCAAGAAACGTCCCACAGAAGAAAACACGATATAGACTCTAAAGAATAAGAATATCTGAACAATATATCATCCCACCTACGTGACACCAATTGAAATTGAAACCCTTGCAGCTGTCCTCATTGACCTGGAAAATGGACTGGATGAACTGGTGAATAGAGTAAGAATCGACACCATCCAGATCAGAGCACAACTAAAATTGCCAAGGATACGTAAAAGACATTTGAGGAGACTTGTTGTCACTCAAGTTTTAATTTTTAAAAAACCCACAGAAATGGTAGGAAAATCTCTCAAGGCGTAAAGTAATATATAAATTTGGAGTAAAAAGAAACGTGACAATATCAAGTCAAATGAAATTACGAAAAAATATAGACGAACTCTAATTTATGCAAAACAAAAACGTTCTTTTGAATTAAAGATAAAAATCCATTTGGACAATTTTGGTGAACATCAAAAGTAAATTAGAATAATACAAAAATTTAAATGTTTTCCAAAAATCTCTAAACATAATTTTTCCACTAATAATCTATTATACAGATATATTATTTTACTCAATATTTCAACCACAAATATCATTGAAAAAAGAATCTTCAAGAACAATCAAGAATATAATGAAAAATTAGAATCATAATAGCCTCATTAAATCTGAAGCTGAAGTTTACAGTATCCAATGTTTGGATAGTAATAGAAAATACGGAAATGAAATATCTCGTACAATCCAAAAACGAATTTATGAATATAAAAGTGACTTGAAAAAGGGGAATAATTACGGAACTAATCCCAAATTCATTTACAAAGATTCCAAAATGTTAGTTAATTTATATAAAGATTGTTGAACCCAATATTATTTTTAACTACAAAGACTCAGATTTTTCAATTTATCTCCTCATTTAGTCAAATTGGATCTAAAAAGTTACAAAATCCCTTATTTGAAATAATTAGTTTTCATCTATTATTTATTTTTTATATAAACTTTTAACGTTTTCTCAACAACACTTTATGATTATTCCAAAAGTACAAAATGGAGAAAATATAAAGGAATTGAAGAAAAAAGAAATACAGAGACACACACACACACACACACACACACACACACATATATATATATATATATATATATATATATATATAATAAAGCTAAACGTATGTGTGTGTGTCTGTGTATATGTTGCGTTCTGGTTAGTGAACGCTTGTAATATTAAATAAAGGACAAACCACGATATGAGAGGAAATATAAATATATTCTCAGGAAAAAGTATATACAATAGAGAGACTATTAGCAGACAAGAACATAGGATGAGTGAATACAGAATAAAGATATAGTCCAACGATAGCAACCGTTATTACGGTAGCAAGTAAGGTGATCTAGTGCGATCTTCAGTCTCCGACGCCCTAATACTATTCCTATAAGAAGCTGCTCTTCACCTTCTAGTCTGCCCTGGTATTAGTAGCTACTGCTATATATGGCAGATGGACTAGTTCGTTGTGTGGAAAAAGGTGGGTGATACCTAACAGTATACATAGAGCAAGCGGGAATCTATAGGACAAAAGGGAATAGAAGATACACAAAAACAAAGTAGTTAATCAGATGTAAAATTTTACAAGAAAGACAATGTGCTATATATTTACATGTGTGTGTATATATATATGTATATGTATAGAGAGAGAGAGAGGGAGAGAGATTGGTCCACAAATGATTTCGAAATTGATATTTAGGTTTTTATTATTTCGTATACTTGTGTTTCAGACTTGACGTCTTCTTCCGGAGATTTCGATTTTTTAAGAATCCAGCGTTGTTTTATAGTAAGGATTGTTTTGATAAAATATGATCTTTTCTAAATTTGTGTCCCTGAATGTTCCATTATTGTTATTTTTCCGGATAAGACCTCTGCTCTCTGCAGGCAATCTTTGTATGGATAAGTATCATATGTAAACATATGGGTATATTCACACACACACACACACACACACACACACACACACACACACACACATATATATATATATATGTGTGTGTGTGTGTGTGTGTGTGGTGCTCGTGGTGTAATGGTTACCGTCGTAGGAAATGGACACGGCGACACGAGTTCAAATCCTGGACGAGACTGATTGCATTTCACATTGCACTAATACCCTTGGGAAAGATATGAATCCAATTATTCTCCCTCCAGCTATGGGTAAATAGTAGGACAAACTGGGTTATTCAGCCTTGGTTAGGCAACTAGTCTAGGAGAAGGAAAACTCTGAATCCAAAAATTGACCTTGTATCATATCATGTCCGAGCGGAGGGATTGGTAAATATTAGATTGGTTTTATTTAGTCTTGTTTAATTGCAGAATAGAGTTAGTTGTCGATGAAGACCTGCTGAATGTAATCTTTTTTTCAATAAATATGAATTAGAGTATACGTATTTCTACTATTTACAAGAAAGACAATTAACTACAGATTTAGATTCCAGTTCGATTAGGGGGTTAAAGGGGGCAAATGCCTCCCTTTAAAATTCAGATACCTCTTATATCGATGAAAATAAAGACATAACTACTAAGCAAAAAGTAAAAATTTCCCAAATTTCCCAATCTTTCTATAATATTTACTCCACCTCCAATGAGGTTTATAACACAGCACAAAGCTCCCTTTAAAAGTGCAAATACATCTAGTCAACATGGAAGATAAATAAAAAGAAAGCATGTATTCTAATATAAAATCTCACCAGAAAGAAAAAGAACTACATAAAATTCATTTTCTAGTGCAATTCGGGGGGGGGGTAAAAGGGCGTAAACCCCACTTCGGTGAAAATTCAAATACCTCGGATTTTGATGAAATTAAAATCGTATTGCTGATGTTTACTGGAAGTCAGGATCTTTATCTTGGAGTGTATATCAATTTGATAATTGGCAATTGGGAAAAATGCTGAATTATTTTAAGTGTTAACTGATTTAATTATTGGAAACTGAAAAAAGTGCTTCCACATGTCGGGAAACAGTTACAGAACGATTTCAAACCGATTAGCTATCAATAGATTTACGGTACAGTTCGTTATAAAGAAGTTTAAACAATAAAGCACAATAGAGAATTTGCTTGAGCGTGGGAAAAAAAATCCAAATTGTCACCGAGAACTGCACCAAAACTGTATCGCGAGGTTAATATAAATCCAACATTTGTTTTGAAAGATATCTTCAAAAGTTTCGATACGAAGGCTATTAGCGAAAGTATTCGCACCATAAAACGTTGTTTCAATGCCTATGGATTGTAGGAAAACCGACAACAATGAAGCCCTCACCAACAAATCACATTGTTACTTCGGTTTAATTAATACCCTTCCGAATGGTATGAATCCAATTATTCTCCCTTTAGCTATGGATAGATAGTAGGACAGACAGGGTTCTTCGACCTTGGTGAGGCAACTAGTCTAGGAGAAGGAAAATTCTGAATTTAAACCTGTTAAACTCTGCTTAAAAAATTGACCTTGTGTCATATCCTGCCTGAGCGGAGGGGTTGGGTAAATAGGGTTACCTCAGTTTAATTTTACCAAAACGTTCTTGGACAAAGAAAATTGTATTTTGGAGCAAGTACTATGAAGTGATGAAAGAACAAGTGAACTTCTTAGATATAATAATGTAGAGAGGATTTGACGCTAGAAAAGTGAGTCTTTCCTCCTTATGTACACAGTGCCAACATTAAAACATGGAGGCGGCTCGATGATGTTTTGGGGTTGTTTTAGCAGAAGGGGTGGGGCTGGACAATTAATTGCAATAAAAGTAATAATAAAATCTGAAGAAGACTATATCAAAATTCTAGATGAAAATCTACAACTATCAGCGCAAAATCTTGATCTAGATCGGCAATTTACTTTCCAGCAAGATAATGATCACAAATGTATGTCTAAATCAGTGATTGAATGGGTTCAGAAAAAGAAGATTACAGTTCTGCCATGGCCTTCAATGAGTCCTGACTTGAATCCTATTGAAAATTTACGGCAAGTTTATCAAAAGTTCGAATAAATCGTCGGTCAACAAAAAACCTTCAGGAATTAGAACGTGTAACCATTGAAAAATGAAAGATAATCCAAGATTAGAGTTATTTAAATCTCATCAAAAGTTTAAGTAAACGATAACAGCAATTTGTAAAGATAAATGGCTTTTATTTTTTATTAATTCCTATTAATATTGTGAAAACTGTTTAATTTTTTTCAATTTTTCTTTTGGTACGAATAATTTTGTCTTTTCCCATTTTGTTTATTTTTCTTCTCATGTAAATGTAACCAATTCTTCTCAAAATAGAGTTTTATATTCTTTTTCTGTACTTAATAACATATAAAAAGTCTGGATTCATACGAATGATAAATTGTAAAAAATGGGTCAAAATATTTAATATTCGTAGGTGTACGAACAATTTCGTCGTTGACTATATATATATATATATAGAAAGAGAGGGAAAAATTTAAAAAACAAAGTAATCCAAAGTGAAGTTTCAATTTTTCTCCATAGCGTCGGATTCTTTGCCATTATTTACTTACATAAATATATTGTATCATCTGTGTTTTTCACACTATCACAAACTTATAGGTTATATATATATATATATATATATATATATTCAGTGATTTTACTTGAAAGCGGATATCCTGGTAGATGTAATCAAAAGACATATTTCATATCTGGTCACATGAATTGATTTAAGAAATATATGCCACGTGACCATCTGAGTATACGTCACAAACTCACATACTTAAGTATGTTCATAACGCTCTGATGGAGAGCTGTAATAGATATCTACGGGCTTAGCTTCATCTTGCACATATAAAAATAAATGAGATATCAGTGGGGATTGCATTTACTACGCTATCAAATTATCTTATCGACCATCATTCTCCGACAAAAAACTTTAGATACAAGTTAAATTTTTGTCTATAATCTTTCTTAGGGTATAAGTCAAAAATGCTTTCCATTTGTTCCTCTCTCTTTCGAAGTTTTTTTTTCTACAATTGTCGTAAGGTCTCCATGTATCAATGGTTATCACTGTCACCTTCATGTTTTAGAACTTTTTAGCTCTCTGGCAAGATCTTGGTATGTATCTAGTTTTTCGCTTTGCTTTACTATTCCTGTCATCTGCAGGAACGGTCCACTAGCCGACATGTTTGTTTACTTTTGCTGATTAACACTGTGTCTGGTTTTTTGGTCGAGATCTGTTCATATGTCAATGATCAGGGAGTTTTTTACGACTCATTTTCTATGGCATATTCTGGTTTATGCTTTTGCCATAACATGGATAAATTTTAATCGTTTCACAATTCTCAGTTGATCTCCTTTTCTACCCAGTCATGCCTTGTCCCTTTGTCCCAGTTTGTGGCATTTACTATGTGATTAACCGTTTCATCTTTGTCACCACAAAACCAACACTTGTTATTCTTCTACGTATTATCAAATTTTGCTTTGATAAAATTGTTTTTATAACATTATTTTTGCTGCTGTTAAAAGAGATTCTGTTTCTCTTTTGATTTTTTTCTTTACTTAACCATGTCCACGTTAACACATGTGAGATTTTCTTAGTTTGTCACGTTAATTATTTATAGCTTTTCCTTAATGTCCTACTTTGTCCACTCTTGTAGCATCTTGTGATATGTGATTCTTCCGTAAGCCAAAGAAGCCATCGAACATAATGTCGTTCTTAGATATTTGTCTATAGTTCTGAGATGTAGTGTGGTTATTATAATTCCCGACACATTGCAGACTGCTATGCTCGTCTTGGTTGCTAAACTCACATTTAAGCCGCTTTACTCTCCAGCCTTCTTCAGGTACCTTTTGTCATTATCGGTAACATTCCGATAATTCGGTTTAAATCATGGAGGTAGACTGTTCAATTTCGCCGATCATGCCTAAGGGGGCATCTGGTCCTGTCAAAAGTCAAAAAGGGGCTGATGTGAGATGCCACCGAGGTATGGACGGCAGAATGAGATCAGTCGAACCCCGTAATTCAAATAAAGGGTGAATTCCAGATAATCAGAAGGTTACCGGGTATGACAAAAGACGCCTGTAGAAAAGCAGCCAAAACATTGGTTTTAGATCTTTTCGCAGTATTCTATTTTGCGTTCCTTCTTTCTGTCTTGCTAGTTGGTTAAATCTGAGAGAGTTGAATTGTTTGCTTACTCGGCTCATACATTTCTCGAACATCTTGATGTTTGCTCTTGTCTTATAGACGTTCGTATTGTCCTTATGGAAGGCCCGAGAATGGGCCGATCTTTTAGCTATTTAAACCACATAAAGAATTAGAAATTTCATTGCCCAATGATGCCTGTGATCGATAAGTTATATGTTGTGGGAGCCTTACCCATCTTACCATAATGGACTCTTCTCACTGTTATTAGTACGGAGAGATTTCACTACCAGAGGCAGATAAATATCGGTGTTATCCGAACAGTACGAGACTTCTTACCTTTTCTATGTAACTCTATCTTTCTTGTGTTATAAAATGAAGAACTCAAAGGGAAGACATATTATTCAGAAAGAAAGAACATAGACAAAAGAATGGATAAGTGAAAAAAAGGGGGGAAAAGAAACTGGCCAAAGAAAAAATAGAAAGAAAACGAAAGAAAGAATTGTGTCGAAAATTGAAAATACTCAAACCTCGGAAAGAAAGAAAGAAAGAATAGTAGCGAAAAAATTAATGAATAAAAAAAAGAAACAGTGAACAAAGAAAGGAGAGATAAAGAAGGAAAGAATAATGTTAAAGAAAGAAAAACATAATAGTCAAAGAAAGAAAGAAAGAAAGAAAGAAAAAGACGAAAAAGAGCAAGAATAAACAGTGAAGAAAGAAAAAATAGTGACGAAAGAAATAACGAAGGAAAAAAGAATAGTGACAAAAGCATTTTGAAATTTCATATTGTGATTTATTGAAAGCGTTTTTGTTTTTGACTTAATCGACAGGAAACCTCTTAAGAACTCTTATAATCTTTTTGATGCTTATTTAATACTCTACAAGTTTTCAAGTGCTAAATGTCAGTTTTACCTCTACCTTGCATTTTAAAACATAATAATCGACAAATGACATCCGCCCATTTCTGGGTTTTATTTCAAAAAACAAATTAATACTGTTAAGACACTGAATCCAGTTTGAGTCAGTATAGATATATATGGCTTCATTTTCTTCCTTTCATTCAGCCAATCACTGAGAAAAGTGAAGTAAAACGAAAAAGTAGATAAACACATGGACATTACTGAAGAGCGAAAATTCTGCTCGAATTCTACAAGCAGCTTTATCAGCTCTGTGACTCAGTTTAGAATAATGAGAAATTTGATTATCTCATAAAGGAAAATAAAAGAAAGCGAATGAAAAAAAACAAACAAAAGAAAGTAAATGAAAAATAGTGTCGAAATATGAGAAAAGAGAGAAGAGGGAAAGAGAATATGGGAGATGAGCGGGAAGATAATGAAGTTGGTCAAGATTTATTTCGGTTTGGTTGGGTTTCTTTGTTTAATGGCATATCAACCTTCATTGAGGATTTCGTTCAAAAGTCCTCTTTATAGAAAAACAGTAGAGGTACAATTTAACCGATGGCCGGCTAAATACGAGGTGCACACGATAAGTTTCCAGACTTTTTTCGTATGGGCACATTTATTGATAGTACTCATATGAAACTCTAGTCCCCTTCGAAGTAATCTCCTCCGGCTGCAATGCACTTGTTTTACCGTTCCAACAACTTCTGGAAGGCCCCATGGAAGTCCTCTTGTGTGAGCGTGTCAATGACCTTCGTCACAGCCACTTTCATCTCCTCAATTGTCTCATAACGACAACCTCTGAGCTTAGGGATTAAGCAAAAGTCACAGGGAGCAAGGTCTGGAATATAGTGAGGGTCAAATCTTGGTCAAATAGTCTGTGACAAGGATGGAGTTGTGGATTGGTGCATTGTCCTGGTGGAAATGCCACTGACCGAATCTCTTGCTGAACTCCCTTAAAACTGCAACATAATAACCCTAACCCTAACCCTTTGGGCAATCAACTGTGGTGTATTGACTTCCATACTCCTCCGACACTTATTATCCCTCACAAACTCCCTGCCTTCCTTGAATCTCTTATGCCAGTCAAAAACTGATCCTCGATTCGTGCAAGATGCCTCAAAAGCAGTGTGAAGCCTTCCATACGTTTCTGTGGCAGCTTTTCTTCCAAGTTTAAAACAGAATTTTATTGGATATCGTTCTTCTAAAGTGTCCTCATGTCCAGATTACATTTTTGAAATTCACCAGCTGTAACAATCAGGGTTTAGTAAGGTCTATTCCAATTCCTGTTGTAGTTGTTCATTCGAATTGGTCAGTCATCTCATAAGATGTATCGCAAAAACAAACTGAATTTTCAAGAGTCTACGACAATTTTAAATGCATGTACAAAAAAAAACTGGAAACTTATTGAATGCACTACGTATAAATGGAAAAACAATGAAAAAATAAGAAAAAGATATTGTATGCAGTCAGGAATTAATACAAACCTTACTGACTATATACGCAGACAGGCAATTCAGAAAAGATCTTGTTAGCAGAGGTCTTTTTTTGGGGGGGGTCTTTATGTTGTTGGGTTTATTTTGTCTGATTTTTTTTTCAGATATCCTATTTTCTTTTTCTTTTTCTTTTTTTTAAAGAAGGGGTGTGGTTTCAAACATGGCACTTGTGTCCTTTACAGATTTTTGTTAAACTGGTTATCAATCAGCTATTTAGAAATATCATTCCTAATCTTTTGCTCTTAAGATTATGGGGATCAAGGGTCATCCCTCTTGGTGAGGCTTGTTTGCCAGGTTACCTTCGAGTTTTAAATGTTTCTAAAACGCGTTTCTGCAACTCTCAATAATACATCAAAGATTTCCGAGAAGCAGATTCATCATATTATCCTATCAATTCTGAGGCTAAACTCGAGTAATGTGATATTATCATATTTTTCCTTTCTTCTTTTTTAGATGGAATGGAGTCCCAATGGTTTAGGGACTGACAGGCCGGACATCTTTGTAAACAAGTTCAAACTTAAGTCTTGGAGTAAAATCATTCGAATGGTATGAACCCATTTCCGAGGGGCACACGATAAGTTTCCAGACTTTTTTCGTATGGGCATTTAAAATGGGCGTAGACTCTTTCAAATTGAGTATGTTATTGCTATACATCTTATGAGATGACTGACCAATTTTTATGATTTCAGCTTCAAATCAACAGCTACAACAGGAATTGGAATACACCCTTCTAAAGCCTTGTTGATCTTGTGTAGAGTACCCTTTTATTGTCATTACTTCCAGGTCAACTATGACGCGGAGAGTGAGTATCGGTTCAGGTCCCATCGATGGATCAAATAGATGTGTTTGAAAATTTTTGGTATTCGATTGGAGCTGTAAATTATTTTTATTCAGAATCGCAATAACTATTTACTAATGATTATTATTAGTCACTTGAAACCATATTGCCCTGTCGGCTGGGGCTGTAGAAAACACCGATTGCACCTCTGTAGAAGGGTAAGACCCCCCGCAACGAATGTCCTTAATATGACACAAAACAATCTGATAGTGAGGTTCCAGTAATGCTGGAGCTTTGGGGAATGAGGAGTACCCCTTAATCACCATCGCTCCCAGGTCCACTCAGACCTGGAGTGGTAGCACCTGATAGGGTTCTATCTAGGGGTCAAATAGAACTAAAATGCGTACTTATGGTAAACTGAATTACTTGAAATAGAACTGTTTTGATATTTAAACTGCGTACTTATGCTAAATTGAACTGTTTGAAACAGATCTGTTTTGACATTTAACTATGAGTGGACAAAAACTAAACTCATACTAAACTGAATTGTTTGAAATAGAACTGTTTGAATAAACTGAATGGCTTGAAATAGAAATATTTTTGACAATTAAACTGTGTACTTATGCTAAACAGAATTGTTTTGAATAGAACCCTTCATTTCTATAAAAATGGATTTGGCATTAAATAACCTAAAAAAGTTGATATGTCATAAAACACAAACAAACAAAAGTTGAAACTATACAATCATTAATATTACGTTGTAATACTTAATATCATATAAATGTGTTCGGAATAAGCTCTAAAGAAACAACTACTACATATTAATTGCAATTAAAATGTAAATGTACCATGAAACCAGATTCTCGAGTCCTTACGCATCAAATAACCCCAAACAAATGGATATGCCGTTAAAATCAATCAATCAAAAAGTAGCAATATAAAGGAATGAATGGTTTCAATTCTTTCTCTAATGTCCACTTCATTCAGTCTCTTTATCAGATTCTTGGGAATTGTTCCAAGAGGTCCAACGACAATTGGTATCACAGTCACTTTCAAGTTATCTCGCCTTTTTCAGCTCACTGGCAAGGTTCAAGTATTTGTAAGTTTTACACGTTTTCCAACTTTCATTCTGCTGTCACGATAAAATTCACTAAATGACAATTTCTGTTCTTCTAGCTGATAAAAATAAGGCCCGGTCTCCTGGTCTAGATTGGGTGATCCGTTCCGAGTTTCGTCTCGCTGATTAAAATAAGGTTCGGTCATCTGGTCTAGATTGGGTGTTCTGTTCCAAGTTTCTTCTCGCTGATTAAAATAAAGCTCGGATTCTGGTTTAGATTGGGTGATCTGTTCCGAATTTCTTCTCGCTGATTAAAATAACGCCCTGTCTTCTGGTGTACATTAGTTGATCTGTTCCAAGTTTCTTCTCGCTGATTAAAATAACGCCCGGTCTTCAGGTGTAGTTTGGGTGATCTGTTCCATGTTTCTTCTCGCTGCTTAAAATAACGCCCGGTCTTCTGGTCTAGATTGGGTGATCTGTTCCGAGTTTCTTCTCGCTGGTTAAAATAAGGCCTGGTCTTCTGGTCTAGATTGGGTGATCTGTTCCGAGTTTCTTCTCGCTGGTTAAAATAAGGCCTGGTCTTCTGGTCTAGATTGGGTGATCTGTTCCGAGTTTCTTCTCGCTGCTTAAAATAACGCCCGGTCTTCTGGTCTAGATTGGGTGATCTGTTCCGAGTTTCTTCTCGCTGGTTAAAATAAGGCCTGGTCTTCTGGTCTAGATTGGGTGATCTGTTCCGAGTTTCTTCTCGCTGGTTAAAATAAGGCCTGGTCTTCTGGTCTAGATTGGGTGATCTGTTCCGAGTTTCTTCTCGCTGGTTAAAATAAGGCCTGGTCTTCTGGTCTAGATTGGGTGATCTGTTCCGAGTTTCTTCTCGCTGGTTAAAATAAGGCCTGGTCTTCTGGTCTAGATTGGGTGATCTGTTCCGAGTTTCTTCTCGCTGGTTAAAATAAGGCCTGGTCTTCTGGTCTAGATTGGGTGACCTGTGTGCATCTCAAAATCCCTGAGAATTTTATGCATCTAATTTACTAGATCAGTCTGTAGCTTTTCCATATAACTTTTATCAGTATGTTAAAATTTCAGTTTCTAGCACTATCCCAAGTGAATCACCTTTCCCACCCAGTAATGTCTGGTAAACCGCTGCATTCACTTATATGAGTAACTGTTTAATCTTTATCATTGCATTTTTTATTCTCCTGAGTATTATCAATTTTTGCTTTGACAGTCCTTATGGCATTGTTTTTTTCCCGCTATTAGAAGTGATTCAGTTTCTCTCTTCAAGTTTTACCTTTGTAATCATGTCCAAGTCAGTTTGTGCAATGTCTCTAAGTTTGTTGCTTAAGGTATCCATATTGGTTTATTCCCATTTTTATTTTCTAGATTTTTTGTTTGTTGTCCCGTTGTTATTGTAATTATTGGCTGCTGTGATCCATTTCTCTTTGTTTTTGTACATATATTCTTCAAGTCTAATTCTCTATGTTTGGGAGTCCTCTTCTTCCTTTCTTTCTTGTCCCATAGAATATGTTAATTTCATCTCTTGAGTGTACTACTTTCAGTATATTCATCAATTTCTTTGTCTATATTTCTGAATTCCCTTCTTTTCCAGTTATAAAAAGTCCAGAGTATCTTACAAGGGAGATTACTAAGATATTTATTCCTTTGAAGAGATATCTGCTGCAGAATTTGATTTCGAGAAGTTTTCTTGTTACTTTTAAATTTTTTTTTCTTTAATGTCTCTTTGGTTGATGGTGTGTGCCTCAAATATTTACTAGCATTTGAAGTTTTATTTGATTTCGAGTAGCTTTCTCGTTCTCCTTTCAATTACTCTGCTTGACTGTGTTTGCTTCCAATATTCCCAACTACGTGTAATTTTCCTTTTTTCTGAGCGTTCTGTTTTTTTCTTGGTTTGGTAGTTCTATTCCTTCCGTGGTTTATCATTTTCAGCTTCTCATTATTAGTATGAAACATATTTCTTTGCCAAATTCCACCCATATATCTTGACTGTATATTTTCACTGCCTGTATTAGAGTTTCCAATTCTTTTTCATTTTTGGTAAACAGTTTGATGTTGACTATGAACATTAGGGGATTGATCTTTTCTTGCAATTCAGTATCCGCCGGTGCATTTCCTAAGTATGTGATTGTGATCGTTATGATGAGAGCGCATCTCCCTGGAATATACCACTCTGGATTTTCAACTCATCTAAACTTATTCCTCCTGCTGTCAACTCCACTCTCCAATTTTTCGTGGTTACCTCAATAAACTTATGACTTTATCGGATATCTAGTTCATTTTGAGACATATTTATTATTATTATTATTATTATTTTCGTTGTGAGCTTTTTACAGTTACTCAAACATGTGTTATTTTTTGCTCAAATTTGAATGAAAACAAGTCTCTTTAGATCTCTACGACTCTTGTAAGTATTCTAGCTGATTTTAACATTGCTGTGGTCTAGAAGGTTTCGATTATTTCTATGATCTCCATTTCTTCTATTTTTTTTTTCATTAGTTAATAAGTTTTTTTCTTCTTGTTTACTAATGCTAGGTCTGATTTTCTGCCTGGAATTTGGTGATTCGTTTGTATCGCAAAGTCCCAGTGAATTTTGGGTCTCATTATGAGGCAGATTATGGTTTGCGTATAGTATTATTTTTCTCTTTTTGGAGTTTTTCTCACTTGCGTTAGCTGTGATGGTTTCTCACTGAAGTTTGAGAGACAGCAAGTCTCCCCAAGTCTCCAGGACTCTTCTCAGTATTCTGGCCGATCTCAATAATGCTGTAGTTTGGATGGTTTCCACTCGTTCTCTCATTGTCATGTCCTCCAGTTCCTTCACCAATCTTTTGGTAACTGTCCCAAGATCATCAATTACAATTGGTATCACTGCCACTTTGATGTTCCACAGTTTTCTCATTTCCCTAGCTAGGTCGAGGTACTTATCCTTCTTCTCGCTTTCTTTCAATTTTCCTCTGTGATCAGTCGGGACAGCAAAGTCCACTATTCGGCAAATTCTGTTTTTCTTGTTGAAGTCTGGTCGTCTAGGCGAGATTAGGTGATCCCTTTGTATCTCAAAGTTCCAGAAGAGGTTGTGTATGACATTTTCCAGGACAGATTCTGGGTTGTGAATATACCCTTAGTTCGTATGGTCACACTTCAATTTCTTGCAGAGTTCCCAGTGGATCATCTTGCCAACCCAATCGTGTCTAGTCTTATACTCTTTTGTGCTAATTTTTTGCATTCCCTATTATTATCATTATTTTTATTACTATTATTCCTTTCGCATGTCTCTTATCAGCGTTAGCAGATAGTCTTTCACTTGAGTCTCCTCAAGTCTTCTGGACACTTGTCAGAATTCTGGTCAATCTTAACAATGCTGTAGTCTGGATGGTCTCGGCTTGTCCTCTGATTTTTAACTCTTCTACCCTCCTTACCAACCTTTTCAGAATCCTTCCAAGTGCTCCAATTACAATTGGTATCTCCGTCCAAGTATTTATCTCCCTTGTCTTTTTCTTTGATTTTCACTTTGTGGTCCGCTGGGACTGCCAAGTCCACCACTCAGCTGGTTCTCTTTTTTTATCAGCTATCACTGTCTAGTGTCCTGGCCAGGATTAGGTAATCTATTTGTATCTTAAACTCGCTGATTATTTTGTAAGTCCCGTTTTTTTTGTGCATATACCATTTTTATAATTATTATTATTTCATTTTCAGTTTTATTTTAGGTATCTTACAGTCATTTACCGAGTCTTTATCCAAGTCCTTAGGAAAAGTAGTGATTACATGTATTCTATGAATTTTTTTGCTGCCAATTTTTGATGATATTTTTAGTCATAGTAATAGTACTCTCCTAAGGAAACGAACAGTTTCTTCTTCTTCTTCTTCTTCTTCTTCTTCTTCTTATTATTATTATTATTATTATTATTATTATTATTATTATTGAGAGTTCTTCACATCAGCCATAACTGGAGGTTTTTCAGTGGAGTCTGAGTGTCATCAAATCTCCTCAGACCTCCGGGACACTTTAAAGTATCGTAGTCGATTTTCGCTGTTCCGTGGTCTGGATGGTCTCGATTCTTCTTCTGATTTCCAGTCACTCAAGTCTCTTTCCCTGGTTCAACTACATTTGATATCATAATCTTCATATTCCACAGCTTATTCAGCTATCTGGTAAAGTTCCGATATTCGTCCAGTTTTTCACTTTCTTTTGGTTTTATTCTATGGTCTATAGAAACGACAAAATCCTCTAGATGTTCAGTAATTCTCTTACTATCATTTAAAACTTGGTCCTGTACTCTTCTTCTTCTTCTTCTTCTTCTTCTTCTTCTTCTTCTTCTTCTTCTTCTTCTTCTTCTTCTAATTATTATTATTTCCTGTGGATCTGAGGTGTCACTAGGTGGCGCTATTGTTGTCATTGTACTTCTACTCCTTCATTTCCTTCTTAGCTATTCCTTCCCTATCTTCCTCGTTATCTTTATCCCGGGATTGAAGAACATTCTCTCCCTAATTTTTTTTTCGCACAATTCCATTTCTTTCTTCATAATTATCATAAACATCATCAATGTATTCTTTTCGATCTGACAGATAAACTTGTCAATTTGTGTTTACTGTATAATGTCAACAGCTCTTCCAGTCGACGGAAACTGAAGCCAAAAATTGACAGATTGGACAAAAACTCAAGGCTTTTGTGCAGAATGAATCCAAGTCTTTGGGGTTTTTTATGATGAAGAATAATTTCTGACATTTCAAGACTCATCATCAAAGTGGTTTCAATTTCCTCTCTTGCTTGGAATTTAGGAAGGAATGAAAAAGGTGATGGACAATGAGAAAAACGAAGAAAAGAATAAAAGAAAAGAAAACAATATGGACACTTAAGAGGATATAAAAACTAAGAAATTAAGAAAAATGTGAAATAATGTCATTACAAAAGGGATATAAAAACAAATTTAATAAATTGTAAGGCAAAGCCAAAATGCTTTCTTTTAAGTAAATAAAAAGTGGACAAAGATTTATACTTTTGCTATTAGAATTAAGACTGATGAAGATGTAAAGGGAAATTATGAAAAGAATTAAGAGAAATAACAATAAAAGGGTTGTGAAAGAAAGAAAGAAAGAAAGAAAGAAAGAAAGAAAGAAAGAAAGAAAGAATCAGTGACTGAAAAGAAAGAAAGAAAGAAAGAAAGAGTGACTGAAGAGAAAGAAAGAAAGAAAGAAAGAAAGAAAGAAAGAAAGAAAGAATCAGTGACTGAAAAGAAAGAAAGAAAGAAAGAAAGAAAGAAAGAAAGAAAGAAAGAGTGACTGAAGAGAAAACAGAAAGAAAGAAAGAAAGAAAGAAAGAAAGAAAGAAAGAATCAGTGACTGAAAAGAAAGAAAGAAAGAAAGAAAGAAAGAAAGAAAGAGTGACTGAAGAGAAAACAGAAAGAAAGAAAGAAAGAATCAGTGGCTGAAAAGAAAGAAAGAAAGAAAGAATCAGTGACTGAAAAGAAAGAAAGAAAGAAAGAAAGAATCAGTGACTGAAAAGAAAGAAAGAAAGAAAGAAAGAAAGAAAGAAAGAAAGAAAGAAAGAAAATCAATGTAAGCAGCAGTGAACAAAGAAAAAGTAGGAAATAAACGGAGAAAGAAAAACAACTACAGTGGTAGCAGTGACTAAAAAAAAAAAAATTGTAAGAAAGAAAAAAGAAAAGGAAAAAGGAAAAAAGAAGGAAGAAAAACAATAATAATAGTAGCAACTGTCACTGATTGATAAATAAATAAGTTGAAGATTGCCGTGGACAGATCCAAATTGACCAAGGTGGCTTTTTCGTTGACCTCCTCAATGATCATACTCACCAAATGAAGATAATTTTGGACAGTCGTTCCCTTTAAAGCACAAGCCAATTCAGGAGTAATCATTAAAAACAAGATAGTTTGCAAATGGTCTGAAAAGATCTTAGACAAAATCTTCAAATCAAATTCAATATCATTTAAGGTCAAAAATGAATAATCTTATCCCAACCATGTTTGTTCCTACGCGGCAAATTCAATAACCCTTCGGCAACACATTGGAAAATAAACCCCTGCTTCATCTAGTGTTTGAAGATTAGTGACAGCAAGGGAACAAACATGTGCAACAACCCAAAGTAAACATCGTATGGAAGACCATCGATACCTTGAGACTTGTCAGTCCCAACTTTCGTCAACGCTTCCCGGATTTCAGCCTCTGTTATGGTTATCTTGTACCCAGCTGTGGTGATGTGACCAATATGCCCACATTGCCAGCACGTCTTTTACGTAAAGTAAAAGAGGCAACCGTAGTCGAGGATGACCAGAAGGCTCCTTTTTCAATAGATACTACACCGATGTGTAAGGGAGGGTGCTACTCCTTTCCCTGGATTGCTCCACTTTACTCTTGATTCTTACCTTATAATGCTGAGTGTTAGACAAGGAGGCATCAAGTACCATTTTTGAGTTTCTGATATGACTCGACCTGGGATTGAACCCAATTCTCCCGGGCCATTGGTGAACAAAGCTAAAAAAAGTTCGTTTCTGAAAAAAATATCGTTTAAAAAATGTCAGTCTTCAATGAAAATAAAAACAAGTCGCACTCATCTGGTTAAACGAAACAATATTTGGTTGCATAGACACAAGCTTCAAATTTGGAATGACCAACCACTCGTTAAGGTTGACAAAAATTGTCTTTTAACTGTAGTCCGATGTTCATATCGATCATTTGGCTTGTATTTGTTCGAGGAACGAAATTTTCAAGATATTAACAAAATTTCCTCCACAACATCAAATTATTCCATAGTTTCCACTGCTTGTCTTGAAAAAATATACTATTAATTTAGATAATTTTATCTAGTTTGTTAACGATATATTTCATGAAGTCAGAATATTCACCTATTGAACAAAGGTGTTTTTCGTCTTATCTGTTATTAGTTAATTTACAAATAAATAAAAACAAGGGTAACATATTCTAAATGAGCAAATTCCAAAATTTTTACGAGGTGGTAGAATAAGAAGTATATACCAGTCAGGATATACTTCAAAATTCGAATTCACAATCGGAAATATAACAACTGACAATGTAGCTCTGTTTGATGCCATTTCGGTAAAAAAGATGTTATATAACATATGCCATGGATTTTCGGTTCGTTCCTAGTGACCCATTGTTCTTTGACAAGCTGTCACGTTGTGATTAGTAAACAGGACAGCACGATCAGGGTAGTTGGGTACAACAGGTGTGTAACCGGAAGAAGACCACATGATGAGAACCACGCGGTCAGATTTAGACAGAGTGCAGAGAATCACAGTCGAGCGTAGGACACGCAGCCGATCAGAGGTGTCTCGGCTTGCAAGGGGGTGCAAGAGTTGGCAACCCAGGCCCCCGGAAGAAGATACGGGAAGAAGAAGTCCTCTCTCTGAGTATATGTCTCTCCACCCATCTCTCACACCCCACAGAAACATCAACCCATTTCGAGAATAAAGTGTGAGAGATATGTTTTTATAAAGAAGTGTGTTCGTTCGTTCATTGAAGTTCGTAAATTATGTTTGATTATGTTTCTGCTTGTATTTGTATGTGGGTATACAACAAAGAGTTTTCGATTATATTTTAGTGATAATAAGGTTATGCAAAAGGGTGAAATAATCTAATAGGATTGGGTGAAAGTAAGTTTGACAAATTATAAGAAAAATAATAATCACTGAAAGAATGATTCATATTACTTTTATTTGTGTACGAAAACGAGACTAATTTGGAAATCTCAATTCTTCATATTTACTAACATTAGAATATCGTGTCTTGTTATTTATAATGATTAACCAAGTACGGGGACATGAATAAATTGGGAATTTCTTGATAGTTACTTAGATTACCCAAGATAGGATGGGAGAAAATGAGAGGCAGGAGTTTTGTTATGCAAATCCTTCTCATGGGAAACCATTTTCGTTTTGGCTATCATTAATCTTGTCATTTTGTTTGAACCCGACAGAGTTCAGTTGTTTCAAATGGTATTTTGCAGCTACCTAAGCCTTGATGTAGGTCACTCAAACATCTTGTCCACAATTAAAGAAAATATTGAGAGTACGAGAGAAGGAATAATAATAATAATAATAATAATAATAATAATAATAATAATAATAATAATAATAATAAGAAGAAGAAGAAGAAGAAGAAGAAGAAGAAGAATTCAACTCCAAACTATTTCACAAACGTAGGAAGAAAAAAAACGCAATTACTTAGTTTAGAATATCACTGCCTTAAATTATACAGGGAAATGAGTGGGGGAAGTTTAAACCGTTTAAATAAATAGAAAGAAAGAACGAAAAAAAGAACGAAAAAAAGAAAGAAAGAAAGAAAGATAGAAAATCAGACAGGAACAATTGCTACCAACGTGACATTTAGTGACGTCATATCCGCTACTATGATTTCTGGGAGTCATATCCGGAATATATTTATTTCGGGGCTTGTTTATTTTTTTGGAATGTGACGTAAGGCAGGTCAGCCACACCCTAATTTGACTTAGATAGCCCTCCTCGTAAAGAGGTCGCCTAGTACAACTACTACCAAACGCACTGGGGAGATACATAGGTGGGGCTGTCAACGGGATGGAACTGAAAAGTAGCAAGCACCCAGTCGCCTCGATCACCAAGTTTTGCTGTTAACCATGGTTGCTAAATCTGCACTCGAGATCGGATGTCATTCGAGGCTTGGAACCAATCAATTAAACAAAATCTACAATTGTTCCTATGGAAAGATCAATTGCATTCATATATTAAGCTGGTTTCAATTTGGCATGTGGCCAAAAGTGTGTGACACACGGAGAAGATCCCTGATTAAACTTTTAGTAACCCGTGAACCTTGGACCAACGAGAAATTGTCCACTTTCCTTTCTACAAGCAACTGCAGAGCCTGAATCAGAAATTAACTTAGTCTGCTTCCAAGGGTTCGTTTACCTACGCTTTACTGCTTTATTGCATTGAAAGGAATTGATTAGGGTTCAGTCTCTGATACTTGATGTACTCCTGAAGAAGCAATGAAGAAATGTGTGTCACAGATTCCATGTAAGCATATGTTCGCTTTCAGTAAATCTAACCTTGTGCTAAATTCAACTCCCGTGGGAGAATAGATAAATACATTCTTAATATCTAGCTAAACGATTGAGGAATCCATTAGTTTCTATTTTAACAGTACTGCACGATGAAATTGATTCTTCTATTTGGGAAGGAGCAAATAATTCTAGTTAAAATTTCTTATTATCTCAGTCTTAAGAAGGTGCCCGTGGTGTAATGGTTATCGTCCTAGAAAATGGACACGGCGACACGAGTTCAAATCCTGGCCGAGACTAATTGCATTTCACATAGCACTAATACGTTTGGGAAAGGTATGAATCCAATTATTCTCCCTTCAGCTATGGGTAAATAGTAGGACAGACTAGGTTCTTCAGCTTTGGTGAGGCAACTAGTCTAGGAGAAGTAAAACTCTGAATTCAAACCTGTTAAACTTCGCTTAAAAATTGACTTTGTGTCACATCCTGTCCGAGCGGAGGGGTTGGTAAATATGATCCCAGTCTTAAGAAAGTAAAATGATTTTCTGTGTAAAATTATCACTTACTTGCAAATGCTAGTCAAAGCAGAGATAGGAGACACACGCTCTTTGAACTTAGTTTTTCCTTCTCCTCGACCCGTTTCCTTACAAAGAGTAAAGTGCCCAGTCTGCCTTTCTATTTACCCATAGCTGGCGAGGTGGGAGGGAGAGAAGGATTCATCAATTCCATTTTCTACGATGATAACTATTGCGCCAAGTGCGCCTCATTGTCTAGTGGCTGAGATAGATGCGTATTAATCAGAGACATCAAAAGTCAGTATTCAAGCAAATTATTCCTAAAGCTGTTTATCAAAGCGGACATGCATGCTTTCTCCACTATTAAGACTGAAGTGAAATATTCTTCCTGTCTAACATCTCTTCACACAATAAGTATTAGACAGATTTCTTTGACGTAAGTTCGATCTTTACAAGATTCCAGTACTTCTGCTTTGTGCCAAACTAAGCAAATGGACAAAGTAAATTCTCCTCGTTTTAGCTGAGTAGAGCTGGTTTGAATTCAGGGATTTCCTTCTCCAAGACTGTTTTCCGTACCAGGACTAAGCATCATAGTGTGCTGTACAAACCTATAACAAAGGGAAGAAGAAATAGTTTCATCCTTTTCTCTCGAACACTAGCGAGAAGTTAAACTCAAACAGCTTTGCTCCATGAATGGACTAAGGTTATCGTGTCCATTTTCTATAATATCAAATGTTGCAGCATGAGAGCCACCAGAGTCTGAAGATCATTTTTAGTGTATTGCTCTCATAAATCTCGCTATGATGTGTCATTTTTGCTGGCTTATAGATTTAAACATAATGAGAATTTTAGCAACATATAGATAGATGAATTTAAATAAGTACAACACGAGATTTCATTTATATCCCAATATTTTTTCGCCTAGTCGGCTGGGGCTGCAGAGGGGTAAGACTCCACCAATAGCATCCTGGTATGACATTAAGCAATTTGATACTGAGCCTCCAGTAATACTGGAGATTTGAGGAACGCGGAGTACCTCTTTCTTGCCATAATTCCCAGGTCCACTCATCTAAAATGATAGCACCTGATAGGGTCATATCGATGGATCAAACAGAACTAAACTGCATACTTATGCTAAACTGAATTGTTTTAAATAGAACTGTTTAAAGGTATATACATGGTTTTAGCATTAAATTAAACTACAGTAGTTGATATGCCATAAAACCAAACCAAACCCAGTATTGTACATAACCCGTAACTCGTAAGCTTAAATTAACGATTTAGACAAAATTGGATGTCAATTTGTGCGGCTTTCAAATAACACACAGAGTAAAGTAATGCACAACATGTCAGTTTACCAACTACCACCATACTACCAGTCACAGCAGGTACCTCCCTCGTTTTGAAATGCTTCAGTCACATAGTATACGCGCCGTAAACAAGCACAGACGCAAATATTGCAAAACTTTTGACTCAACCAAGTAGAATACATTTACCCCTCCCTAAATCGAAGAATCAGTATCCTCATATACAGCTAGAACACGAGAAACCAACTATAATAATAAAATTCTTGTTTTCTTAGATAAATACTTCAAAATTTATTTTGCAATACGATAGTTATATATTTCAATAACAGTAAATCCTTTAAAATAAACGTATAAACACTTTTTTGTTCATATTCCCGACTCAAACGAGGCAATGCGCAATTCGAAAGCAAAAATGAGCTCAGCTCATGAAAGCACTTTAACTTTTGTTTAATGGTATATCAACCTTTGTAGGTTATTTTATGCTAAAGCCATTCTCCTAGAAGAACAGTAGCGGTACTATTTAACCCATAGCCCGAAAGTGAACGTAATAGCGTGACTGGAGTTCGAACTCGTTTACTATGATTCCGCAGCCCATTAGATTAACCATTACACCACGAGGACACTACCTTTGACTTTTGTTTTGTAGAAATTCTATTGCAAAAGTTTGATGAATTTATTCCAACTTGTTTAACTCTTTAGTGACCCAACATTAGAAGTTAAGACCAAGAACGGTTAACATCATAAACACTAACATGTCAAATATTTTTTCATATGTAAATAAAACTGAGAGAATAATTTTCCCCAAACGTCCGTCTGTCCATCTTGCTCAAGTCCTCCTAAAATTGAAATTGTTAAAGACATACTTGGAAAGATTTTGAACAATTAATTGATTGATTTTAGCGGCATGCTAACCATTCTGGGGTTATTTTATACCTAGAGGCGAGGGATTGCGTATATTCTATATTTGTATTTACATTTTAAAGTCGTTTCTAAAGAGATTTCTTCCTGCTGTATATCTGTCTAATAAAATAATTTGCAAACAGATCTATTTGATCTATACATAGGACCTTTAAAGGTACCAAGACTCCAGGTCAGAGTGAACCTAAGAGTAATGGCAATGAAGAAGAACCCCACACTTTCCAGAATTCCAGAACAGGAGCCTCACCATCAGACGCTTTTTTGTATCGTACCAAGGACATTTGTTTTATGGGTAGTGACTAAAGTGCTGAACAGTGACATCATAGTAAGTTTGAACTCACTGCCGACAGGGCTGTTAAACTCGATGAGACTGTTTTTTAGTTCGAGTCTGGCGTCCCCTTCGTTGTAACAAGATGTACATGTCTCAACACTTACCCATTCGCTCGGTAATTGGTAATTGGAGGTAGATAGCTCTCTCTCTCTCTCTCTCTCTCTCTCTCTCTCTCTCCCCCATGCACTTAGACCCACATTGATATGGCCAGGTGTTGCACTAAGAGGGCATCCATTTCAACTCACGGTCTAAAAAAATTAATAACCTTTTTTTTTCTAAAATTAGGTTTATGCCACTATTTCAAATGTAGAAAATTATAAAACTAAGTATTTTTCGTAATATTTATTAATTTTTAGAAGTTTTCCAGGGTATCGGATATTTCTTTAAAAAAAATAAAGGTATCGTCTCTACGTCAGGATTGGCGTAAGCAAAACTTTTAACCTGAAGAAAATGAATTAAACATCATTTAAATACGAATAATAGCCATAAACTTAAAAGAAAAACACTCTACACCTTTTATTTCTTTCAATAAAGACCATCTTGCAATCCGTTTGTAATATTGTTATGTACTGCTAGATAATTGTATTTAAAGAATGAAATCAAATCTAGTTAACCTGTTGGTGGGGCTTAAAATATACTCATTGTATTCCCTGCAGAGGAATAACACCCCCACGAAGATATTCGAGGAGTTTTGGAGAGAGAGTGAGAAGAATCGCTTCATTGCCATTACTCCAAGGTCCCTTCTAATCTGGAGTGGTGGTACATATTAGAGACCCATCTATGAGTCGAATAGGTCGGTTTTAAAACTTTTAGTAATTCTTGATACCATATAAATGGGAATCATTTTTATTAAAAATAGTTATTTAAATCTATGATTACTCACTAAGGATTATTGTTATAAAACCATATGTGCATGAATTATAAGTATTAGAATTTAGGAATAGAATTTAGATTATAGAACTGCGTGAAAATTCTATTAGATAGGAATATTTCATGTCATCCAAATGTGCAACCCCCCCACCATAAATCGCTTTAGCAACTACACAAAGACATAAATATAGAAATACAATAAACGGGATTCCGTAACCTCTTGGAATAAAATTATTCTTGACGTGTTGAACTGTCGTTAAAATCATTCAATCAATAAAATTTTGTACGAAGTCGCATTACTGAAAAATGTTGAAAAAACAATTATCTGTCGTCATTCAGTTTGGAATAGGAAATTCTTAAAATTAACAGACAAAAGGTTTTAAATTAGGAATTTTTTTTAAATTAGAGCTGTCTCTCGCTCTCAAAATCTAAGAATATTCGTCTCAACTCTTAACAACTGTCTTCGTAATCGTTACGAGAGGCAGTGGGTTTTCTCTCAAAATCATTTACCTTACTGTCATCCTCATAGTAAAAGAGTAATTATCACATAGTGCTTACCCACTGTCTTAAAAATTACGACAGGCAGATTATTTCTCGCTTTTGATATGCCTTACTGTCACCTTCACTAAAAGTCAATTGCACTCACAGTGCTTACCCACTCTCTGAATAATCGTTACGAGAGGCAGATGGTCTTCTCTCACCCGCTATTCTTTACTCTAACCTTCTGTTCTTGTCATAGCACTTACCCACTCTCTGGATAATCGTTACGAGAGGCAGATGTTCTTCTCTCACCCGCTATTCTTTACTCTCATCTTCTGTTCTTGTCGTAGCACTTACCCACTCTCTGGATAATCGTTACGAGAGGCAGATGTTCTTCTCTCACCCGCTATTTTTTACTGTTACTTCCTGTTCATGCCGTAGCACTTACCGACTCTCTGAATAATCGTTACGAGAGGAAGATGGTCTTCTCTCACCCGCTATTCTGTACTGTTACCTTCTGTTCGTGTCGTAGCACTTACCCACTCTCTGAATAATCTTTACGAGAGGAAGATGGTCTTCTCTCACCCGCTATTCTTTACTGTTACCTTCTGTGCGTGTCGTAGCACTTACCGACTCTCTGAATAATCGTTACGAGAGGAAGATTGTCTTCTCTCACCCGCTATTCTGTACTGTTACCTTCTGTTCGTGTCGTAGCACTTACCCACTCTCTGAATAATCTTTACGAGAGGAAGATGGTCTTCTCTCACCCGCTATTCTTTACTGTTACCTTCTGTGCGTGTCGTAGCACTTACCCAATCTCTGAATAATCGTTACGAGAGGAAGATGATCTTCTTTCACCCGCTATCCTTTACTGTTACTTCCTGTTCGTGTCGGAGCACATACCCACTCTCTGAATAATCGTTACGAGAGGCAGATGGTCTTCTCTCACCAGTTATTCTTTACTGTTACTTCCTGTTCGTGTCGTAGCACTTACCCACTCTCTGAATAATCGTTACGAGAAGAAGATTGTCTTCTCTCACCAGCTATTCTTTACTGTTACCTTCTGTTTGTGTCATAGCACTTATCCTCTCTCTGGATAATCGTTACGAGAGGCAGATGGTCTTCTCTCACCCGCTATTCTTTACTGTTACCTTCTATTCGTGTCGTGGCACTTCCCCACTCTCTGAAAATTCGTTACGAGAGGAAGATGGTCTTTTCTCACCCGCTATTCTTTATTGTTACCTTCTGTTAGTGTCATAGCACTTACCCACTCTCTGGATAATCATTAAAATAGGCAGATGGACTCCTCTCACCCGCTATTCTTTACTGTTACCTTCTGTTCGTGTCATAGCACTTACCCTCTCTCTGGATAATCGTTACGAGATGCAGATGGTCTTCTCTCACTCGCTATTCTTTACTGTTACGTTCTGTTCGTGTCATAGCACTTACCCTCTCTCTGGATAATCGTTACGAAAGGCAGATGGTCTTCTCTCACCCGATATTCTTTACTCTTATCTTCTGTTCTTGTCGTTGCACTTACCCTTTCTCTGGATAATCGTTAAGAGAGGCAGATGGTCTTCTCTCACCCGCTATTCTTTACTGTTACCTTCTGTTCGTGTTGTATCACTTACCCAATCTCTGAATAATCGTTACGAAAGGTAGATGGTCTTCTCTCACCCGCTATTCTTTACTGTTACCTTCTGTTCGTGTCATAGCACTTACCCACTCTCTGAATAATCGTTAAGAGAGGCAGATGGTCTTCACTCACCCGCTTATCTTTACTGTTACCTTCTGTTCGTGTCATAGCACTTACCCACTCTCTGAATAATCGTTACGAGAGGAAGATTGTCTTCTCTCATCCGCTATTCTTTACTGTTACCTTCTGTGCGTGTCGTAGCACTTATCCTCTCTCTAGATAATCATTAAAATAGGCAGATGGTCTTCTCTCACCCGCTATTCTTTACTGTTACCTTCTGTTCGTGTCGTAGCACTTCCCCACTCTCTGAAAATTCGTTACGAGAGGAAGAGGTCTTCTCTCACCCGCTATTCTTTACTGTTACCTTCTGTTAGTGTCATAGCACTTACCCACTCTCTGGATAATCATTAAAATAGGCAGATGGACTCCTCTCACCCGCTATTCTTTACTGTTACCTTCTGTTCGTGTCATAGCACTTACCCTCTCTCTGGATAATCATTAAAATAGGCAGATGGACTCCTCTCACCCGCTATTCTTTACTGTTACCTTCTGTTCGTGTCATAGCACTTACCCACTCTCTGGATAATCATTAAAATAGGCAGATGGACTCCTCTCACCCGCTATTCTTTACTGTTACCTTCTGTTCGTGTCATAGCACTTACCCTCTCTCTGGATAATCGTTACGAGATGCAGATGGTCTTCTCTCACTCGCTATTCTTTACTGTTACCTTCTGTTCGTGTCATGGCACTTACCCTCTCTCTGGATAATCATAACGAGAGACAGATGGTCTTCTCTCACCAGCTATTCTTTACTCTTATCTTCTGTCCTTGTCGTAGCACTTACCCTTTCTCTGGATAATCGTTAAGAGAGGCAGATGGTCTTCTCTCACCCGCTATTCTTTACTGTTACCTTCCGTTCGTGTCATAGCACTTACCCACTCTATGAATAATCGTTATGAGAGGCAGATGGTCTTCTCTTACCAACTATTCTTTACTGTTACCTTCTGTTCGTGTTGTATCACTTACCCAATCTCTGAATAATCGTTACGACAGGCAGATGGTCTTCTCTCACCCGGTAATCTTTACTGTTACCTTCTGTTCGTTTCATAGCATTTGCCCACTATCTGAATAATCGTTACAAGAGGAAGATGGTCTTCTCTCACCGGCTATTCTTTACCTTTTCCTTCTGTTCGTGTTATAGCACTTACCCACTCTCTGAATAATCGTTACGAGAGGCAGATGGTCTTCTCTCACCTGCTATTCTTTACTGTTACCTTTTGCTTGTGTCGTAGCACTTACCCACTCTCTGAATAATCGTTACGAGAGGCAGATGGTCTTCTCTCACCTGCTATTCTTTACTGTTACCTTCTATTCGCGTCATAGTACTTACCCACTCTCTGGATAATCATTAAAATAGGCAGATAGACTTCTCTCACCCGCTATTCTTTACTGTTACATTCTGTTCGTGTCATAGCACTTACTCTCTCTCTGGATAATCGTTACGAGAGGAAGATGGTCTTCTCTCACCAGCTATTCTTTACTGTTACCTTCTGTTCGTGTCGTAGCATTTACCCACTTTCTGAATAATCTTTACGAGAGGAAGATGGTCTTCTCTCCCCCGCTATTCTTTACTGTTACCTTCTGTTCGTGTCATAGCACTTACCCACTCTCTGAATAATCGTTAAGAGAGGCAGATGGTCTTCACTCACCCGCTTATCTTTACTGTTACCTTCTGTTCGTGTCATAGCACTTACCCACTCTCTGAATAATCGTTACGAGAGGAAGATTGTCTGCTCTCACCCGCTATTCTGTACTGTTACCTTCTGTTCGTGTCGTAGCACTTACCCACTCTCTGAATAATCTTTACGAGAGGAAGATGGTCTTCTCTCACCCGCTATTCTTTACTGTTACCTTCTGTTAGTGTCATAGCACTTACCCACTCTCTGGATAATCATTAAAATAGGCAGATGGACTCCTCTCACCCGCTATTCTTTACTGTTCCCTTCTGTTCGTGTCATAGCACTTACCCACTCTCTGAATAATCGTTACGATAGGCAGAAGGTCTTTTCTCACCCTCTATTCTTTATATTTACCTTCTGTTCGTGTCGTAGCACTTACCCACTCTCTGAATAATCGTTACGTGAGGCAGATGGTCTTCTCTCACCAGCTATTATTTACTGTTACCTTCTGTTCGTGTCATAGCACTTACCCACTCTCTGAATAATCGTTACGAGAGGCAGATGTTCTTCTCTCCCCCGCTATTCTTTTCTGTTACCTTCTGTTCGTGTCGTAGCACTTACCCACTCTTTGAATAATCGTTACGAGAGGCAGATGGTCTTCTCTCACCCGCTATTATTACTGTTACCTTCTGTTCGTGTCATAGCACTTACCCACTCTCTGAATAATCGTTACGATAGGCAGATAGTCTTTTCTCACCCTCTATTCTTTATATTTACCTTCGGTTCGTCACGTAGCACTTACCCACTCTCTGAATAATCGTTACGTTAGGCAGATGGTCTCCTCTCACCAGCTATTATTTACTGTTACCTTCTGTTCGTGTCATAGCACTTACCCACTCTCTGAATAATCGTTACGAGAGGCAGATGGTCTTCTCCCACCCGCTATTCTTTACTGTTACCTTCTGTTCGTGTTGTAGCACTTACCCACTCTCTGAATGATCGTTACGAGAGGCAGATGATCTTTTTTTACCCGCTATTCATTACTGTTACCTTCTGTTTGTGTCATAGCACTTACCCACTCTTTTGGAAATTGTTACTAGAGACATATATAAAAAGATATTTGTCTCAGTGCTTAGACACTGTCTATATCATCATTGCGAGAGAGTTTTCTCTCACATTCTATGCCTTACAGTCCCCGACACTGGGAAGGGTTGTTCGTCTCATAGTGCTTTCATACTCTCTTATTAACACTCTCTTTACTTTACCTTTCTACGTAAACGGTTTTTCGTCTCATAGTATTTGTTCACTGTCTTGGTAAGCGTTATTAGAAGCTGATGGTTTTCTTTTACGCTATAACGTTTACTGTCACCTTTACTGTAAAAGGGTCTTTATCTCATAGCATCTGCTCCTGTCTTTGTAATCACTAAGAGTGGCATGATGTGCCCGTAATGGTTATCGTCACAGGATATGGACACGGCGATACGAGTTCAATTCCTGGACAAGACTGATATCATTTCACATAACACTAATACCCTTGGGAAAGGTATGAATCCAATTATTCTCCCTCCAGCTATGGGTAAATAGTAGGGCAGACTAGGTTCTTCAGCCTTGGTAAGGCATCTAGTCTAGGAGATGGAAAACTCTGAATTCAAACCCGCTAAGCTCCGCTTAAAAATTGACCTTGTGTCATATCCTGCCTGAGCGGAGGGGTTGGGTAAATAGGATGAGTGGCAGTTGATTATCTCTCACACTCAATACTTAACTATCCCTTTCAATGTAAAAATGAGTTCATATCATAGTGTTTACTCACCGTCTTGGTAATCGTTACGAAAAGAAGCTGGTATTCTCTGACATTCTACACCCTTCTTTACTTCTCAGTGTAAAAAGATATTCACCTCATAACACTAACACACCGTCTTGGTAATCGTTACGAAAAGAAGCTGGTATTCTCTGACATTCTACACCTTCCTTTACTTCTCAGTGTAAAAAGATATTCACCTCATAACACTAACACACCGTCTTGGTAGTCGTTACGAGAGATATAACTTTCCCTCTCACTCTAAACCATCTTGTCCTTCTCCCTGTAAAAGGGTTTTTCGTGTCATAGAGTCTACACCCTGTCTTAGTGATCGTTACGAACGGCAGTTGGTTTTCTCTCACCCTCTTTGACTTACTGTACACATCACTGTAAAAGTGTCTCCTAGCACTTATCTACTGACTTTAATAATCACTACGAGAGGAAGATGATTTTCTCTCACCCATTATGCCTAACTGTTCCACTCACTATAAAAAGACATTCGCCTCACAACGTTTATCAACTTTCTTGGTAATTGTTAGGAGAAAGTGATCATTTTCTCTCACCCTTTATATCTTATGGAGGCGCCCTTGGTGTAATGGTTATCGTTGTAGGAAATGGATACGGCCACACGAGTTCAAATCCTGGACGAGACTGATTGCATTTCACATTGCACTAATACCCTTAGGAAAGGTATGAATCCAATTATTCTCCCTCCAACTATGGGTAAATAGTAGAGCAGACTACGTTCTTTAGCCTTGGTGAGACAACTAGTCTAGGAGAAGGAATACTCTGAATTCAAACCTGTTAAACTCCGCTTAAAAATTGACCTTGTGCCATATCCTGCTGGAGCGGAGGGGTTGGTAAATATGATATCTTACTGTCCCCTACACCATAAAAGGATATTCATCTGATAGCGTTTACTCCTATCATTACGAGAGTGGGATCGTTTTCACATTTCCTACTGTACATTACACTGTAAAAATGAGTTCATCACATACACACTGTGGGTCATTTTCACGAGAAGCAGATGATTTTCTTTTATCCAACATGCCTTAGTGTTCCTCTCACGGTAAAAATCATTTTTATAATTGTAACGAGAGGCAGATTGTTTTCTCTCACACTCTATACCATATTGTCTCCATCACTGTAAAAGAGTCATCATCACATAGTGCTTATTTATTTTCTTAGTAATCGCTACGAGAAGGTGATAACTTTCTCTCACCTGCTTTGCCTTACTGTTCCTTTCACTGTAAATAGTGTTCATCCTATACGCTTACCCACTCTCTTGGTAATTGTTACGGGAGTTAAATGGTTTTCTCTGTCACGTTTGATGAGGTCCCGTGAAGAAAGATTTCATTTCATATCAATGATCGACAAATTTCTTCATCATTTAAGTTAATACTAGTTTCCCATATCTAGAAAATAATAAATTAAATATTCGACTGAAATATTTTTTAAAAGTTTTTACCGTTTTTTGAGGGAATCTGATATCTCCGAACAAACCCGCCTTGTCAGATGTAAGCAATTTGTTTAATGGCATATCAACCTTTGCAGGTTATTTAATGCCAAAGCCATTCTCCTTGAAGAACAGTAGTGGTGCTATTTAACCCATAGCTGGGAGGATAAGGGGGTTTAAACCTTTCCCAAACGTATTTGCCCGAAAGTGAACGTAATAGCGCGACTGGAGTACGAACTCGCGTACTACGATTCCGCAGTCCATCGCTTTAACCATAACACCACGAGGACACCACCGCTTAAGTAATTTGTAAATAGTCAATAAAAACAAATAAAACATCAAATAAACACGAATAAATGTTAATAAAAATGACTTTATTTTAAACAATGATAATCCTATAAACAGTATTCAATATGGGTAATCACATCCTTCCCACGATGCTGAGTCTGTGTAAATATTTGATATTTAGAATTGCAAGCTAAATTAATACAACGAAACAATACTCCATCACCCATTCCATTTGAGAGTTGACTCATAACAATGAGTTTGCCAACAATCGCACAGGCCCAAATTTACGCTGAAAATACCGGCTCCCATCAGATCTCCGAAGTTAAGCAAATATTACACTGCTCAGTACTTGGATAGGTGACCACTTGATAGCATCAAGTAGTGTCGTAAGTTTTGCCTTTTTGTCAGATAAAGCAAAGCTAAATATATAGCTCTAGCACAGGTGTCTAGGGGTTATTTCTGAGGGTCAAGAGAAAGCAACTGTTCTCAGATCTGGAACACCTCGAATCTGGAATATTATCTTCCAAGTGCAACACTTTTTATGAGCACTACCCTAACTTTTATACGACGTGTCGATTGGGCTGTCCCCCTCGTCACCTAAAAGAGATGTTCTGAGTATGACTCTCAACTACATTCAGTACTAAGACTCCGGTTCTAGAACTTGGGGAGTGTAAATTTTTCCCTTTTGTTGCCATTACTTCTAAATTCACTCTGAGCAGAAGTAGTTGCACCTGTGAGGCTCAAATTTCTTGACCGAAGAGAAGTTTAAAAACAATCGAAATTGGATTGCAATACTCGATACTATATAACGGTGTGTAAATTATTCGCATTAAGATTGCCTACTTGAAGCTATTATTATTTGCACAATATTATTATCTGTAACTTAAAAACATATTTGCTTGAATAATTTGAAGCTATATAAAAGGGGGCAAAGAAATTATTATTAAATAATAGTTACTTAAAACGATATAATGTACAAACTATTCGTATCGATAATAGTTTCTTGAAGCTATATTTTTGGCAAGTGATTCCTATCATTACTCATTGGAAAACAATATTTCTTGAAAAAGGAGTGAGTTAAATAACCCAACAAGAGCTGACATGCCATAAAGCCAACCAACCAACCTAGCCTTTATGATTCAACATTTTCCCAGTTAGTAGGCGAAGTTCTGGAATCTGTTTATTTTTGCTCTATTCTATATTTATTCAATGATTTTTTGACGTTTCTCAAAAGACTGTGTTGCGCCAATTATCCAAGCGACTATGTCCATCTAGAGCAGGGATTATCAAAGTAGTTCATATAGAATATAATATTTTGATTGGGTGAATAAACTCGGAGAAGTTCCCAAAGGACGAATTTATTTGTTTGCATTTAGAAATCCCGACATAATAGAACAAAAATCACTGGATCATGTAGACTAGTTATCAGATATCGTACACCCATACAAAAAATACCAGTGGTTTAAATGAACGAACTATGTTGAAGTGGAAAATGCAAATTTAGAATTAAGAATTAATTGAAATGAATTTTGATTTTAAAGGGAAATCTATGAATACATTAAAAGGAATTGGGCGAACGAAAAAACTGTTGCAAAATAACCCAGGCTTCGTGCAACTGTTGAGCCCATTTTACTAGCTTTCCCAAATTAGTATATCATAGAATCTCGGTTTATCCATGTACATTATTAATTAAGCAAACAAGGAAAGATTTTGAAGATAGAACGTTATAATTTGCGGCTCAAATATACAAACCTTTTATTCGTGATCGCGTCAATATCTACCCATCTTCCTCATTAAAAAAAATTCAAGAATGCTTTTGCATTTGTAGTCTACTGATACTTTTCTAATTTAAATTGTAAATTAATTAAGTTTTGTAATTCAATTAATTTATTTGGGTATGAATGGAAATTAAATTGAGAAGCCCTTCTCAAGTGAATCTCAACTTCTAAGAGTAACATTTCGTTTTACAATTTCTTTTTATCCTTTTCTATTACTGACTTAGTTTTGTATTCATCCTATTTGCTTACATCATCAAACCAAACTAGTCAGCCCAATTTCCTATACATATGATATTTCCTACTCTATCACGCTTGCTTTTATATTAATTTTGAGACAGCTCTTATTAATTCTATTAGTCCTGTATTTAATGGAAATTAAGTTTGCTATTATCATTTTAGATGCCCCTTAAATTTTTATAAGTATACGTTCAGATACAGTTATTGAATAGCCAAACAACCGTATTGAAAATATACCAAGCTGAGCTATTATCTCCAGTTTCACTTCTTTTCATGACAGGCAGGAAATGCATTTGCTCGTTTAGAAAACATTGTAACAATCTTTGAAAATAAGATTTGTCTCCCCTCTCCCCCTTCCCCCGCCAAAAAAAAAAACCCAGAAAAACATTGTATGAGACGCAGTTAAAGGTGGGACTCTTCTGACTGAATGTTTGCATTGGCCTGATGCAGACATCATTAAAAATATACTGTATCACTAGTCTGCGAAAAATAACACTTGAAAATTCGATAACAAATGAATACTCATCCCTTTCATTGTATCGTTAAGTCGAAAGTCATATATATACACTTATAAATACTGTAAACACTCATAAATAATGTATACACTTATAAATACTGCATATTCTGGCTGAGTGGCATAACGGTTCTCTTGTCAGAAAATGGACACAGCGAGTCAATTTCAAATTTCATTCGAGGCCAATTGCCTTTCACTTCGTGCTAATGCCCTTAATAAAAGTATGAACCCTTCTTCTCTGCGCCATGATATGGATAAATAGTAAAGTATATTGAGCTCTTTACCTTTTGGTAACTCACGTTCGGAAAAGACATAAATATGTTGTTTAAATGTTTTGTGAAAGATAAATAGAGTTGTCGAAAATAGTTTCGGTTACTGGTTACTGGTGACGGTGGCCTTAATTGGGTTGGCTAAGGTTTCGGCTTTGTAAAGCAAATTACGAAAACTAATTGTTCCATTCTTATTTTCCTATTGTATTATGCATCAAGAAGTACAAAATGCCGAACGGTTATCGTCCGCGAAAATGAACTCGGTGACTCGAGTTCAAATACTGGACGCGGCAATTTGTATTTCACCACGTGCTAAAGTCTTTGGAAAACGCATGAATCTATTCTCACTCATGCCCAATAATGTATAAACAATACAGCACTCAGAATTATGATTAAGCAATAGGGCACACTGAATTACATATAAACAATAGGACACACTGAATTACATATAAACAATAGGACACACTGAATTACGTATAAACAATAGGGCAAACTGAATTATGTATAAACAATAGGGCAAACTGAATTATGTATAAACAATAGGGCACACTGAATTACATATAAATAATAGGGCACAATGAATTACGTATAAACAATAGGGCAAACTGAATTATGTATAAACAATAGGGCACACTGAATGTTGTATAAATAAGAGGGCACAATGAATTACGTATAAACAATAGGGCAAATTGAATTATGTATAAACAATAAGGCACACTGAATTACATATAAATAATAGGGCACAAGGAATTACGTATAAATAATAGGGCACAATGAATTACGTATAAACAATAGGGCACAATGAATTACGTATAAATAATAGGGCACAATGAATTACGTATAAACAATAGGGCAAACTGAATAATGTATAAACAATAGGCGAATACTGAATTACATATAAATAATAGGGCACAATGAATTACGTATATACAATAGGGCAAACTGAATTACGAATAAACAATAGGGCAAACTGAATTATGTATAAACAATAGGGCACACTGAATTACATATAAATAATAGGACACAAGGAATTACGTATAAACAAGAGGGCAAACTGAATTATGTATAAATAATAGGGAACAATGGATTACGTATAAACAATAGGAACACTGAATTACGTATAAACAATAGGGAACACTGAATTACGTATAAACAATAGGGCAAACTGAATTACGTATAAACAATAGGGCACAATGAATTACATATAAATAATAGGGCACAATGAATTACGTATAAACAATAGGGACACACTGAATTACGTATAAATAATAGGGCACAATGAATTATGTATAAACAATAGGGAACACTGAATTATGTATCAACAATAGGGCACACTGAATTACATATAAATAATAGGGCACAATGAATTACGTATAAACAACAGGGCAAACTGAATTACGTATAAACAATAGGGCAAACTGAATTATGTATAAACAATAGGGCACATTGAATTACATATAAATAATAGGGCGCAATGAATTACGTATAAACAATAGGGCAAACTGAATTATGTATAAACAATAGGGCACACTAAATTACATATAAATAATAGGGCACAATGAATTACATATAAACAATAGGGAACACTGAATTACGTATAAACAATAGGGGAAACTGAATTATGAATAAACAAAAGGGCACACTAAATTACATATGAATAATAGGGCACAATGAATTACATATAAACAATAGGGAACACTGATTTACGTATAAACAATAGGGAACACTAAATTACGTATAAACAATAGGGCACACTGACTTACATATAAATAATAGGGCACAATGAATTACGTATAAACAATAGGGCAAACTGAATTACGTATAAAAAATAGGGCACACTGAATGACGTATAAATAAGAGGGCACAATGAATTACGTATAAACAATAGGACAAACTGAATTACGTATAAACAATAGGCACACTGAATTACATATAAATAATAGGGCACAATGAATTAAGTATAAACAAAAGGCAAACTGAATTACGTATAAACAATAGGGCACAATGAATTACATATAAATAAGAGGGCACAATGAATTATGTATAAACAATAGGGCAAACTGAATTATGTATAAACAATAGGGCACACTGAATTACGCTTAAATGATAGGGCACAATGAATTACGTATAAACAATAGGGCAAACTGAATAATGTATAAACACTAGGGGAACACTGAATTACATATAAATAATAGGGCACAATAAATTACGTATATACAAGAGGGCAAACTGAATTACGTATAAATAATAGGGCAAACTGAATTATGTATAAACAATAGGGCACACTGAATTACATATAAATAATAGGACACAAGGAATTACTTATAAACAAGAGGGCAAACTGAATTATGTATAAATAATAGGGCACAATGGATTACGTATAAACAATAGGAACACTGAATTACGTATAAATAATAGGGAACACTGAATTACGTAAAAACAATAGGGCAAACTGAATTATGTATAAACAATAAGGCATACTGAATTACTTATAAATAATAGGGCACAATGAATTACGTATAAACAATAGGGCACAATGAACTACGTATAAATAATAGGGCACAATGAATTATGTATAAACAATAGGGAACACTGAATTATGTATCAGCAATAGGGCACACTGAATTACATATAAATAATAGGGCACAATGAATTACGTATAAACAACAGGGCAAACTGAATTACGTATAAACAATAGGGCAAACTGAATTATGTATAAACAATAGGGCACATTGAATTACATATAAATAATAAAGCACAATGAATTACGTATAAAAAATAGGGCAAACTGAATTATGTATAAACAATAAGGCACACTGAATTACATATAAATACTAGGGCACAATGAATTACGTATAAACAACAGGGCAAACTGAATTACGTATAAACAATAGGGCAAACTGAATTATGTATAAACAATAGGGCACATTGAATTACATATAAATAATAGGGCACAAAGAATTACGTTTAAACAATAGGGCAAACTGAATAATGTATAAACACTAGGGGAACACTGAATTACATATAAATAATAGGGCACAATGAATTACGTATAAACAATAGGGAACACTGAATTACGTATAAACAATAGGGCAAACTGAATTACGTATAAACAATAGGGCAATCTGAATTACGTATAAACAATAGGGAACACTGAATTACGTATAAATAATAGGGCACAATGAATTACGTATAAACAATAGGGAACAATGAATTATGTATAAACAATAGGGCACACTGAATTACATATAAATAATAGGGCACAATGAATTACGTATAAATAATAGGGCACAATGAATTATGTATAAACAATAGGGCACACTGAATTATGTATAAGCAATAGGGCACACTGAATTACGTATAAACAATAGGGCAAACTGAATTATGTATAAACAATAGGGCACACTGAATTACATATAAATAATAGGGCACAATGAATTACGTATAAATAATAGGGCACAATGAATTATGTATAAACAATAGGGAACACTGAATTATGTATAAACAATAGGGCACACTGAATTACATATAAATAATAGGGCACAATGAATTACGTATAAACAATAGGGCACAATGAATTAAGTATAAATAATAGGGCACAATGAATTATGAATAAACTATAGGGAACTCTGAATTATGTATAAACAATAGGGGACACTGAATAACATATAAATATTAGGGCACAATTAATTACGTATAAACAATAGGGCAAACTAAATTATGTATAAACAATAGGGCACACTGAATTACATATAAATAATAGGGCACAATGAATTACGTATAAACAATAGGGCACAGTGAATTATGTATAAACACTAAGGCAAACTGAATTATGTATAAACAATAGGGCACACTGAATTACATATAAATAATAGGGCACAATGAATTACCTATAAATAATAGGGCACAATGAATTATGTATAAACAATAGGGAACACTGAATTATGTATAAACAATAGGGCACACTGAATTACATATAAATAATAGGACACAATGAATTACGTATACACAATAGGGCACAATGAATTACGTATAAATAATAGGGCACAATGAATTATGAATAAACTATAGGGAACACTGAATTATGTATAAACAATAGGGCACACTGAAGTACGTATAATCAATAGGGAACACTGAAGTACGTATAAACACTAGGGCACACTGTATTATTTAGCCTTACACTAAGTAGAAAGAAAAGTCTTGATTTGAAAAGTTGTACTCTACTGAAAGATTGATTTTATGTCGTATCCTTTAAAAGAGGGACTGGGAAATCGTTCCCTTGGTTAAAATTATGGAATTATCACATGTACATTGGTGTTTTTATTTAATAGCTCGATAATATATTCCTCAAACAAACAAGATTAGATTATCTTAATTCATGGCATCATTTTTTTCCAAGCTGTGCATAGAAAATTATTATGAAACAACCCAATGGCGAGGAAAGATATGGAATTCATTGACAAAAAAATTAGAATTAAGTCTTAGATGCCCCCTCTAAATTCTTTCAGATTTCACTAATTTAAAACAAGTAATAGTTAACAGATGTTCTTTGGTGAATGGAGTTTTTTTCATGGAGAATTTTTTCAAAGTATTTTCAATTGGATTTAGATCTTATTTGTTATTAGTTTATTTCTTGCTAAATAAAAAGAAAGATAAATGTACTTTAAATGGGCTAATATCATAATTTTTGCTAGCGGTAGTACATACTGATTAATTTTATTTTTAACATCTTTTTAATCTCTCTATATATTTCTTTATTTCTTTCATTTTTCCAGCATTATTGAGTCTCATTGAAGCACTTAATGTTTGAAGCAGTTCTTTATTGTTAATACTCTGATTACATTATTGTTAAACAGTTCACTTGGGTCTATCTTTGTGCATCACTGGTACTCGGTATTATTGATGTTGTTTTTGTTGTTGTTGTCTTCTGTCTGAAAAAAAAAAAAAAAAAGCTTAGAGCATTTTAGTCTCAGATAAAAAAAACATAAAAGAAACAATACTACAACAATGGAATCTAAAAAGTAAGAGATTTTTATCAAAATAAAAATCTAAATGGACTTTTTCTTCTAAATCGTGGGAGGGATTTGAAATGGCCAAATGAAAACATTTCGTGATTTTTTTCGCTATTTTTATTTTTTGAAAGTGCCAAGATATGGACGTCGCTTGCAAAACAGATTTATCTTGTGGAATAAACAAGTGCGGGAAAAATGGAAGACTTGAAAGTGTGTTTGGGCCAAGATAACACACGTAATAAACAAAAATGGAGAATGTTTTATAAACAATACTTTTTTCTTTTTTCTTTTTTTCTTTTTTACATATCCGGTCGTTCTGCATTCTTTTTCTGCATGTAGGCATTTTGAAGACGCTTCTCTTTCTCCCTCTTCGCACACTCTTGGATTTTGTAAAAACGATTTGTTTCTGAAAAGCAACCGATAACACATGATTATTTATAACTGAAAGTATGAGACACACTGACAATAGGTAAGAAGTTAGAAAGACTTACTCTCTTGAATATCGTGGACTATTTCCAGAAGTGTAAAAAGGATGCTTAAAAAAAACAACAGGAACAAATGACCAAATATATATAGACCAGCTCTTCCTCAAAGAAGAAAAAAAGTGTTGGCAAAGATTGATATTAAAAAAACCCAAAAAAACTATGATATGGTTCAGCAAACTTGTACAATAGAATGTCGGAAAATGTATAAAATATCCCAAAAGATCATAAACTTTATCACGAAAGCCATGGAAGACAGGAGGTAGAATTGACAGCAGGGGGACAAGCCCTAGCAAGGTAGTAGTTTACAAAGCTCTTTGCTTCGATGTGGCACAAGGATGAATGATTGGAACACCCAATGTGACTTGAACTCATTTATGTAGATTTGCTAGTCTAGCTTGCTAACCAATACATCACCAGAGGTACCCTTAACAAGGTAAAAATCCAAAGAGGTATCTTCTCGCCACTGTTATTGATCATAGCAATGATGCCACTCAACTAAGTATTTAGAAAGTGCACAGAGTTCTACAAATTTACAAAATTGTAACATATATGATATAAAGGCATTTACAAAAAATGAAAAAGAACGGGAGATCGTGATAGAAACAAAAAAATGCATCGCCAAGATACATCAATGAAATTTGTCATTGAAAAATGCGCAATGTTGATTATAAAAAGTGGAGAAAGAGAGACAACGGAGAGAAAGAAAATTACAAGTACTTGATGATATCGGAGGCAGAAACCAGTAAACAAGGACATATGAAAGAATAAATAAGATATCTTCTCGAAACCAGGCTCTGCAGCAGAAATCTCAACAAATGAATACACACCTGGGCTTTCTCTTTTGTAAGCAATAACCCGATACCATTATTAAAATCGACAAGGGGGTAAATGAGACAGATACACCAAACAAGTTAATGACGATGCACAAGCCCTCATATCTGAGAGATGACATAGACAAAAAGAAGGAGCTAGAGAACTTACCAGCATTGAGGATTGCGTCAATGCAACAATACAAAAACTTGAGGATTACATTAAAAAGAACAAATAAAGACTTCAGCCAATAACAGTACTGGCAACAGAAGTACAGACAGAAATATGACAAAAACTAAGAATCCAAAATGGGAAGAAAAACAACTGTATTGATATTTCAAGCGACAAACTGGGCATGACTACGAAAGGCAAATCTCAAGAGAGAAACTGAATCTCTTTTAATCGCAGCACAAAACAATAAATAAGACGCAGTATAATTGCAAGTGTTGGTTATGCGGAGAAAGAGATGAAACAATTAATCATATATTAAGAGAATGCAGCAAATTAACACCAAATGTTCAAATCTAGGCAAGACTTAGAAGGAAAGATGATACACTGAGAATTGAACGAAAGATGGAAACCAAAATCCATAACACAGAACAAGACGTCTAAGATTCTCTGGGATTCTCACAGACAGACGGATCACCTAATTCCTATCAGAAGACCAGACCTAGTGTTAATCAACAAAATAAAATGAAGACTTGCAATTTAGTGGATTTTGTCGTTCCAGCAAAACACAAAGTGAAAATAGAAGAAAGCGAAAAGGAAGACAAATATCTGGACATTACCAGGGAACTAAAACAGATGTGCAAGATAAGAGTGTCAGTGAAACCAATACAAAAAAAAGTTGTCAGTTAAAAGTTTGCGATCAGAGAGTTTGGTCGGGCTGAGGGGTGTCTCTTTGGGTCTGTTCAGGAAATTAGAGGAAAAATCGAGATCATCAAAATTACAGCCTTTTTGAGATCAGCCAGAATACTGAGAAGTGTCCAGAAGACCAGAGGAGACTTGCAGTCACTCCAGTGGAAGACAACCAGCTGGAGTGAAAAACTTGCAAGAAATAAAATAATAATAACAATAATAAAGACGCGTAAAAATTTTCCTTAACTTTAAGATACAAACGGGTCATATAATCACAAAAAGAAAATCAGAACTGCTAACAAGGAAAAAGAATTGAACATCTTATGCCCATTTAAACCTAACGTTCGAGCGGTGATATCCCTCGTGGTTGAAACCCGTGGAATAGTTTCCTAGAGCATGAAAAAGAGGCTAAGACACTTAAGATCAGCTAGAAAACTTCTGGAAACCTGAAGAGAGAAACTGAATCTCTCTGACAATAGCTGCACAAAATAATGCCATAATGTTGGATAATACTCATAGACCCAACCAAGAACATAATCACAGATAATGAACGAACTTCAATGAACGAACGAAACACACTTCTTTATAAAAATATCTCTCATTTTATTCTCGAAAGGGGCCCACAGTTTGTTGTTAGTTTGAGAGATAGATGGAGAGATATATACACTGAGAGGGGACTTCTTCTTACCCCATATCTTCTTCCTGAATCCAGGGGGTGCCAACGCTTTCGCTCCCTTGCAAGCCATATTATCAGAGACGACCTAACACCTCTGATCGGCTGCGTATCCCTGGCTCGACTCTCGATTCTGACTGGACTGATTGTCTCAAAATCTCACCGCGTGGTTCTTATATTACGTGATTTCCTTCCGATTACACACCTGCTCGATCGACCTACCCCAACGCACTGCCATCGCCCTGTTTACTAATCACAATGGGACAGCTTGTCAAAGCACATGGGAACTAACCCAAAAGCCATGTCAATCAACAGTCATTATATAACAATAAAACTAATTATGACATAAGAAAAATTGATAATATATTGAAGAATATATGTTGGTTATGTGGTGATAGAGAAAAGACAATTACTCAAATAAGTGAATATAGCAAACTAGCATAAAGAGAATATAAGGACAGGCTCGACTTGGTAGTCAATGTGATCCACAAGGAATCAAACGAGACAGTTTGAATACTCGGAACAATCCCAAAGAATAGGGAAACTAGAAATGCGGACCTCTGTACTGTTGTGCAAATTATTTTTATTAGATAAGAATATTTGTAACTATATACTTGTGTGTAGATTATTTTATTAAAAATAATTACAGGGTGGAACGATAAAATTTTCACCCTAGAAAAGATGACATGATTCCATTTCCGTTTAATGAAAACCGGTTTTCTTTTTGTTGTTGCAGACCATCTACTAGTTGGCCAGTTGTGTACAAATCCCAAGAGCGATAGGAGCTCTCTATCATGTCTGAAAGTGACACAATGTTTAACGAGTAAGATCGGAGATGCGCCGCTGTACAACTCATGCTCTCTACCGATCCAAGTTATGACAACAGGACCATTGCCAGCACCCTCAGAATTCAAATCCGGACGGTTCAGCGCTTGAGGGCACAGCTCAATGCATCGGGCGACGTTTTGGAGGTGGTGGAGCAGAAGGAGACCGCCAGGAAGACCCGGACCAAGGAGTTCATCGAAAAAGTCCAGGCAATCATTGATGAAACTCCCCAGCGGCCTATTCGGCAGATTACCAGAGATTTAGGCGTCTCACACACAACTGTGAATTCATCTGTGAAGGAGGACTTGAAGTGTAGGTCCTACAGGCGCCAGACAAGCCAGATCTTGACTGAGAAGACAAAGAACATCAAGCTAATGAAGTCCGTCAGGCCCCCTCCTCCCCCGACCTGAACCCACTGGACTACTTCGTTTGGTCATCCGTCGAGAATATCTCCAACATGACCTCTCACAACACCAAAGCCAGCCTGATCGTCGCCATCCGCCGAGTATTCGCCGAGCTCCCGCCGGTGCTTGTGGAAAAAGCATGCTCCCAGTTCCGGATCTGCATCGAGGCGGTGATTGAGGCTGAAGGCGGCTACATTGAATAGATGTCAGCTCTACTACATAATCAAGTTACCTGAATTGATTTTTTCGATAAAAGTTTTAAAATAATGTTGTTTTCTTTCGGACGACAATTTTATCGCTTCACCCTGTATATATAATTTGCTTGTAAGAAAAATTAACTTTAACATTGGTTTCGTTTGGTTTATTTGTTTTATTTTCATCAAATCTTTATGAGTTATTTATATTCACCCAACCCCTCCGCTCAAGCAGGATATGACTCAAGGTCAATTTTTATGCGGAGTTTAACAATTTTGAATTCAGAGTATTCCTTCTCCTAGACTAGTCGCCTCACCAAGGCTGATGAACCTAGTCTGCCCTACTATTTTCCCATAGCCGGAGGGAGAATAATTGAATTCATACCTTTCACAAGGATATTAGTGCTATGTGAAATGCAATCAGTCTCGTCTAGGATTTGAACTCGTGTCACCGTGTCCATTTCCGACGACGATAACCATTACACCACAGGCACCTCCTTATTTAATGCTAAAATTTGACTCATTGGTAAATCCTTGATAATAATTATAATTCTATTTTCAACGTTTCGTAACAATCCTTTTTAAATCGTACTTTTTTATTCCGTTAAAATAATCATTTGTTTGCACTGAGATATATGTTTTAAAGATTTTCCGTCTAATACTTACAATTTATACCCAATGACATAAATTTAAATAATTATTCCTATTCGATGTACAGGGACGACATCAAATTATTTGCCAAAAACGAAAAAATGGAAACCCTAATACAGACTGTTAGAAAATACAGTCAAGATATAGGGATAGAATTTGGCATAGACAAACGCGCCATATTAGTAATGAAAAGCGGGAAATGACACATTTGAAGGAATCGAACTACCAAATCAAGAGAAAATCAGAACGTTCCGAGAAAAAGCAACCTTGGGAATTTTGGAAGCGGACAAAACCAAACAAGTGAAAATAAAAGAAGAAATTAAAAAAAGATTATCTCAAGAGAACCAGAAAGCTACTCGTAACAAAACTATATTGCAGGAATCTTATCAAAGGGATACCGTGGTGTAATTGTTATCGTCGTAGGAAATGAACACGGCGACACGAGTTCTAATCCTGGACGAGACTGATTGCATTTCACATAGCACTAATACCCTTGGGAAAGGTATGAATCCAATTATTCTCCCTCCAGCTATGGGTAAATAGTAGGACAGACTAGGTTCTACAGCCTTGGTTAGGCAACTAGTCTAGGAGAAGGAAAACTCTGAATTCAAACCTGTTAAACTCCGCTTAAAAATTGACCTTGTGTCATATCCTACCCGAGCGGAGGGGTTGGTAAATAGGATAAATACCTGGGCAGTCCCTCCTCGTAAGATCCTCGAGACCATTCTTGAAGTGGATCATAGAAGAACTTGAACAAATAGACCAGAGAACAAGAAAACTAATGAACATGCGTAAGGCCTTGCACAAAAATAGAACAAGACTAGACACGACTGGGTGGGAAAGGTGATCCACTGGAAACTGTGCAAGAAATCTAGATTTGACCATACGAACAAATGGTATATGCACAACCCAGAATCTGTCCAGGAGAATGAGACGAAAAAACTTCTCTGGGATTTTGAGATATAATCGGATCCCCTAATCTCGATCAGACGACCGGACCTTAATATAATCAATAAAAAAAGAACTTTCTCAATAGTGGATTTTGCTGTCCCGGCTCACAAAGTAAAATTAAAAGAAAGCAAAAAGAAGGATAAGTACTTGGACCTCGTTAGGGAATTGAAAAAACTGTGGAACATGAAAGTAGATGTTATAACAATTGTCGTTGGTGCTCTTAGAACAGTCACCAAAGATTTGGTAAAAGGACGAGAGGATTTGGAAATAAGAGGACGAGTGGTTAAAATCAAAACTACAGCATTGTTGATATCGGCCAGAATACTAAGAAGAGTCCTGGAGACTTGAAGAGGCTTGTTGTTGCTCAAACTCCAGTGAAAGACCATCGGCTAATGCTGATGTGACGAACTCTCAAAAAGTAAAATAATAATAATAATGATAATTTGTTTGCACATAGTTGTTTAGTTTCAGGTCTTCCTATAAAATATCAATGATTTTCAAACAGATCTATTTGAGTCATAGATTACAATTAGTCCATGTCAAAGGCAATCTGGGAGTAATGACAACAAAATGGTACTTCACTCACTCCAGACTTTTTCGAATTCAGCCTCAGAATCAGACGCAGTTTAGTGTCATATCCAGAAAACCCCATTTTTGGAAGAGCTGCGTCTTATTCCTCATCAGTCGATACAGTTGATATATAATAAGCCCAGTTGACAAAACAAAGTTTGGAACTAAATGACTCAACAAGGGTTTACAACCATAATATACAGATCTATTAGATTATTGTCATTTCTTTATCTATATTAATAGCATAATTACTTAATCAATTAAATAATTAAAAAAAAGTTTTCCATAATCTTGCACTAACTCTCAGCTACAGTGTGCATTCTATATTAAAAGAAAAATTCCAGTTTTGTTTCAATGGATTCCTCGAGGAAACTATTTACTTCTGTGTTTGCGATACCTGGTCTTTTGGTGTGTCAACCCTTGTTGAATTAATTAATGCCAAAGACAGTTTTTAGCAATTTTATGATTTCAAGTAACTATTCTTATTTACTAAGTAAAACTATCTTCGGCATTAAATCTCCCAAGGAATGGCATGCCATAAAACTAAACAACACAACACACGCAAAAATTTCCACATCAAATGACAGCGGCTATGATGCTCTGAAGTATACAGACAAACCCATGATGCACAACAGCAACTTATTTATAATAAGTGCAATTATGTGTGAAATAAAATTAACCCTTTGTGATGGTAGTAAAGGGATAATCTAATAATTCTTTGTTTGAATGTGGTATTCTATTTTTTCTCTGAAAAATTTATAAGTCGATGACATAGTTTATAAAGAGTTTGGCTAGACACCCGGCAGTATGAAAAATAAGACATGTCAAAGGGTGGATGAGCATTGTTTTAGACTCAAATTCGTCTGGCACACTCATGCTTAGATGGATTCCGAGATATTGATAAATCATCGGTCAACGAAAAAGAAATTCTGATATAAACCTGGGAGTGATGGAGTCTTAGTTTTTATTCATAAATCCCCATTGGAGAAGGATATTTTTACATAAAATCTGCAGCTTAGATAACATCTAATGATGAAGAGATACATTCTTCTTTTTGGATTGATGTTACCGAATATCAGAATTGGTTCAATTCTCTCCTTTTCTTCCTTCAGGAGCCATTGTCACTTGATATCATGCGATTTTTATAAAATGATGTCATGCAATGTCCAAACTCGAATTTGCATCCACCATATAAGGACGAATATATCAAGAAGGCAGATTAATAATATTCGCCCATACTTATCGATGACCCCAATTATTTAAGCCAAAGCTTAACAAATAGATAACACAGGTTATTTATTTATGTTGGTGGGGGCTTTAATACAATCAGATACAGTTTTTGGATGATCCCCTCGGAGAAGAATGACGCAAAAGTGTACCACAGGTTTTCGGAAACAGCAATCCTCAAATTAAGAATTCAGTTTTCACTTCTCATAAAATGGTTGCCTTTTCTATGCTGAAAAACGCAGCCTGTCCTACTACTTACTTATAGTTTAATGAGAGGAAACTAATTCACGCCTTTTTTTTCAAGGGTATTAACGTAAAATGAAACGTAAAAAGTCCTGATAAGAATTTGAACTCAGCTCGTCGAGTCTATTTCCAACGACAGTAACCGTTATGCCACACGCGCCTCCGAATCTAATAAAGCAGAGACACCTATAATAGAAATTTATGCAAACACAAAAAGAAGAACATGTATATGCGTGAGAAGACGCCCATATCGGGTACATAGATGCAAAAAATACCACGTGCATGACTCTATATAGATAATGTGTGTGCAGATATGCACATTATATATCAACATAAAATTGCAGAGGGAAGAAGAAAAACAGTTTGTGTAATTACTGGCGTAAACTGCACATTTATTTTTATACAACTGATGTGGTTGAAAGGACGTGGAAAGCTGGCGTGGGAAAATAGATAAAAAATAAAACCATATTCTTTCCAGCTTAAAGTGATATCGATGATGATGATGATGATAATGATGATGTTCAGCCTTCATAGTTGAAAATTAACATAGCTTCAGTTCTAAGTGGGACAGCAGTTACTATGAGTCTGCTGGAGGCTGAACCATAATTCACTGATTTATATACAGTAATAAAAAAAAATATACCTCCGTTCCTAACTATGACCAATTTCACAAAATAAAAACATTTTCTGGTTTAGCTTTTCACTTCACTGGACTTCTATTTCATCATCATCATCATATCGCGCTGGTAGCACGGATATCCCTGACCCTCTCTCGCCACTCCTCCCTATCGTTAATCGCCCTAGGTAGGTCTTCAGGACAACATCCCGTATCCTCACATAGCTGCTGAATGTATGTTCGTGCTGGTCGTCCTGCTTTTGCACGGCCATGTGTGGGGGTCCATAAGAGTACATCTCTTATGAGTTCGTCCCTGCTTCTGCAGCAGTGTCCTGCATGTCTGGTTCGTCTAACTTGAATAGTTTTCGTGATTGGAGGCAGGTGGCCGTACAGTTGGTGTCTTGTGGGGTGTTACCACCAGGACTTGTTTAAGATTGCACGTAGCATTCTTGTGTAATTTCCGTCTAGCTTCTTCTCCAGCCGTTTTGTTAGCGTCCATTAAGTGCAGCCATATAGCAGTATCGATGTAACCGCTGCCTGGAAGAAACTGCGTTTCATTTTATCGGTTAGGTCTGATTTCCATATAATCGATAGCCTATTGATAGCTGTCCATGCTTTTGTTAACCTCGTTTCGATGTCCTTTTCGGTTGATTCGACGCTGCTTACTTTTATTTAATGAACTTACCTTTGTCCTGTAAACGGCAACTGAAGTGTGTCGGCAGGAGGAAGTATAACGGTAAAGAAATATTGTATTGTGTCAATCTTTCGAAATCATGATTTTCTTGCATTGAAAATTAGCAATCCAAAGCCTTGATTTTATATAGACTCAAACACTGATTACAGGAACCAAAAGAAAAGATGTCACATTCTATCATTTATAAATATCAGTTTTTTGCTTATCATTGATTGATAATATCTGTTGTTTTTATTTTGGCTGCAGAAACCGATTTTTGAAACTTTCGAAACTTCTGGGGATTGTCAAAATAGATCTTTAAATTAGGAAAAGCAGAAAAGGGATTCTTTATATGCAGTTGTTAATCAATAATATAGAAAAAATAAAATCAAATTTTTCCTCGTTTGAATTGATGATGGTGGTGGTCATAATGAAAATGTTAATTCGTAGGTGAAGAATATCTTGTCTTCAGTTCCAATAACTACTGCAGTTGTGATGGGGCCAGAAGTGGCTGAATAACACTAAAAGTTATTTTGCTAATTTATATATGCTTGAAAAAAAAAAAAGCTTCTTTCCAAACTATACAAATTTTCCAATGAAATAACATTTTTATATGGGGCTCTTAAAAGGTATTCTGAATGTTGTTTAAGTGATTACTGATCTTAACGTCATGTCAACCTGTATAGGGTTATTGAATGCCCAGAGGTTATGGAATTATGTACATTGTATGTTTATATCTATATTTTTGTGTTGTTTCTTAAGAATTTTTGGCATAGCCATATGATATCAATATATTTATTCAATAGAAACAATTTACTCACAGTTGAATGGCTTTAAGTATTCCTATCTGATCAGGGGGTCTCGGTGGTGTAGTGGATAACATAGTGGACATCAAAATCGTCGTTAGCGAGTTCAAACTCTAATCGTGTAGTTGGTCTCTCTCTCTCTCTCTCTCTCTCTCTCTCTCTGGCTAATACCCATGGGAAAGGTATGAACCTCTTATGCTTCTACTTTCTAGAACCATCACTGTTCTTCTACAAGGATAGCTTTGGCATTAAATAACCCACGAAAGTTGATATGTCATCAAACAAAAAAAATCAAATCCTATCTAAGAGTAATTTATACACAATTATATAGTTTCAATTTATTATTTTTATTTAAAATTGGCCAGTCGGCTGGGGCTGTAGAATACACCGACTGCACCTCTGCAGAGGAGAAAGGCGCCCGTCTCAACGAGTGTCCTGGATATGACACTAAACAAACTGATGGTGAGGTTCCAGTAATGCTGAGGCTTTGAGGAATATGAAGGTCCCCTTCATTGCCATTGCTCCGAGGTCCACTCTGGCCCAGAATAGTAGCACCTGATAGGGTCCTATGTATGGGTTAAATAGAACTAACGGCATACTTATAGTAAACTATTTTTGACAATAAAACCGTACTTACATTTAAACTGTGAGCTTATGCTAAACTGAATTATTTGAAATAGAACTGTTTTTGACATTGAAACTGTATTTACACTAAACTGAATTGTTTAATATAGAACAATTTTGATATTTAACTGTGTGTAAACAAAATCTGCTCTTATACTAAACTGAATTAGCTGAATTAGAGCTGCCTGACTAAACTGAATAGCTTGAAAAAGAAATGTTTTTTACTATTAAACTGTGTACTCATGCTAAACTGAATTGTTTGAAATATAACTGATTATTTACATAAAAATGGATTTGGCGTTAAATAACCTAAAAAGGTTGATATGCCATAAAACCCAACCAACCAACCCAACCAACATCTATTCAAAAATAAATATTTATTTGCAAAGCGTATATATAACTAACATAATAATCCCTAGTAAACAATTAGAACTTCAAGTAACTGTCCCTAATACAAATAATTTACCATTATATGGTATCAATTATTCCAATCAATGTTTCAACACTTCTATTTGACAAATAGATGGAATTCCAATAGGTAGTATTACTCCTGGTCAGAGTGGTCCTGGGAGTAATGGCAAGGAAGAGGTACTTCACATTCCACACTGATTCAGAACTGGAGCTTCACCACCCTGATTCAATTTATTATTTTACTCAGGACACTCCTTTTTTTGTGGGTCAGGGTTTTGTAAGTCCCATCAACAGAGCTTGAATACTGAGGTGTCTGTTGAGTAGGAATATCTTTCAAGAATCTTGTGTCCATACAATGTATCTATAAAACTGGTAATTTGATAAATTTTTTACTCGAAATTTCAAGATGAAACTCAAAATTTACATAAACATGTTGATTTCTAGTGACTGAGTTTTAGAAGACAATTGCATTATGGGAAGGATACAGTATGTAAATTTGACTTCTACACGGAAAGCACTCAAATAATCGTTCCTTCTCTTTCTATTGTTTGTTTTTATATGTTTAGTGTTGAGAACATTGTCTTATGTGGTGATGAGAAAAGAGTACTTTTCAAGTATTTTAATAACACTGAAATTCTCAGAAATCCAATTCTACCCTTTCAGAAGTCGAAATGGTTATTTACGATTTCTTGTCAAGTTTACGTCATTTATTCTTTGGTTGGTTGGTTGGTTTCTTTGTTTAATGGCATATCAACTCTTTTTAGGTTATTTAATGCCAAAGCAATTCTCCTAGAAGAACGGTAGTGGTACTATCTAACCCATAGCTAGGAGGATAAGGGGGTTCATACCTTTCCTAAGGGTATTTGCCCGAAAGTGAACGTAATAGCGGAGTACGAACTCGCGTACTACGATTCCGCAGTCCATTGCTTTAACCATTACACCAAGAGGACACCCCCCAATTATTCTTTCTAAGTTTAATGTGTATTGGGTATGGTGACGGAAGCTCTCTGAAACTGGTAGACAAGTTCACCCACCTAGGAAGCAGTGTCTTATCAACCGAAAAAAACATCGACACGCGGCTAACGAAGGCATGGACAGCTATCGATAAGCTATCGATCATATGGAAGTCAGACCTGACCGATAAAATGAAACGCAGTTTCTTCCAGGCAGCGGTCGTGTCGATACTGCTGTATGGAAGCACTACTTGGACGCTAACAAAACGGCTGGAGAAGAAGCTAGACGGCAATTACACAAGAATGTTGCGAGCAATATTGAACAAGTCCTGGAGACAACACTCCACAAAGCACGAACTATTCGGCCACCTACCTCCAATCACGTCCCTGCTGGAGAAGCAGGGACGAGCTCCTTGGTGATGTACTCCTATGGACCCCCACTTATGGCCAAGCAAAAGCAGGACGGCCAACTCGAACATACATACAGCAGCTCTGTGAGGATACGAGATGTAGCCCTGAAGACCTGCCAGAAGCGATGAACGATAAAGAGAAGTGGCGAGAGAGGGCCAAGGATATCCATGCTGGCGGCACGACATGATGATGATGATGATGATGATTTAAAAAAAGATTTCTTGACACATCTCCAAGAAACATTTTCAAGCAGTGTTATTCAAGATTCTTACAGTTAATATGTACAAAAACCTCTCACTCTTGTGGAGAATTTGAAACGTTTACTTTTTAAATTACTTTGAAAGTGAGTTTACTCGCAAAATTTTTCATCAAATCAAAAAGTTATTTTGACAAAACGCTCAATTTTTTCGTTGTAACTGAGGAAAGTTAATATTAAAACTGAAAGTTTTTTGAAATCTATTGACATGCTGTCAATGAATTTCATCGTCAGAATAAAATAAATCCTGTCAAAGGGCGGATAAGCCCTCTTTTAGGATCAACATTCATCTGGCACATTTATGCTAAAGATGGATTTCAAGACTTTAAGAAATCATCCATCTACTAGAAAAGATTTTGATTATCTAGAAATATTTTTATAGAAACTTTAGATTTTATAAGCTGTTCATAGATTTCTTCAAACTACAATAAGATTGTTTCAACTCTCATAGCAGATTGGAAAAGCGATTGACAAAGCATATAAAGGACCCCTACTTTTTATTTGTCCCGGATGTGACCCCTCCACAGATGTTACCTTTGGCATTAATCAAGACTACATCCTTAAAATGGTGCTTCTTGACATCGTCGTCGCTGTGACTCTTTTCCAGAAAGGCGTTTGCTTCATAATGTAATGATATCGCTAAAAACTAAATCCCTTTCTAGATGGTTTTCATATACTTAACTATCTGTTTTTCAACATCCAATGGCCCTCAGCCCTCTTGAAAGCTTAACCAGCTGTTCTTCAAGAAAACCAATTTGCTTATGACGTTACTGATGTAGCTCTATTTTTCAAAGCACCCAAACCTTGAAGACCATTAAGTCCTTAAAAATAATTTATTCAAGAATGAAGTTGGATATCAGCATCGAGAAGACACCGACCATGCAGACAATGTTCTTTTATAATTACCATTGGAGACGAGACACTGGAGAATATATACCTCTTTGCGGTGGCTGGGGCACCGAGTGCATCTCTGCAGAGGAGTAACACCCCCTCAGCGAGTGTCCCGGATATTATATTTAACCATCATATGGCGAGGCTCCAGCCTTGGAGATTTGAAGAATGTTGAATGCGCCTTCACGGCTTCTGCTCGGAGGTTTGTTCTGATCCGAAATGGTAGCACCTAATAGGGTCCTATCTATAGGTCAAAATAAAACTGTTTGACGTTTAAACAATGTGCAAACAAAAGACTTATGCTAAATTGAATTGTTAGAAATTGAATTATTTGATCATTTGATTATGTGTAAACAAATGACTTACGTTTAATTGAAACGTTAATGATACATAGCAATAGTTGGAATCGTTTAACTGCGAGGAAAAGAACGAGTAATGTCGATTAGAGTTAAATAGCAATACTTGAAGTTCTTTAACTGTTCTTAAACTGAATCATTGGTATTACATATCAATACTTGGAATTATTAACTGTGTATAAATGAATGAATCATGTTGAAATGAAATTAGCGTTAAATAGAAAAACTTATAACAATTTCATTGTCAGCAAACCAGATTAAAATTGAAAATAATTATTTGTGTTAGATCGCAATAATTGAAACTATTTAACTGTGTAGAAACAATAGCAATACTAGTGTGGAGACAAATTAGTTCTATTATATTTTAAAAGAAATTACCAACGAACTATGTGTGCATACAAATGACTGATGTTAAATTGTGACTATTATATTGTAATACTTAAAACCATTTAAATGTACTCAAAAAAAAAAGAGTCCAGGCTTATTTAAAAATCTTACCAACAAGATTTGCTGACAGATCATGTATATCTAATCGATGTTTAAACAGTATTTTGCATTAATTAATCTATAATGATTAATATGCCATAAATCCAAACCTTTTTGTGTTCCTTGGTAGAATCTTCTTTGATGATGCTTCCGTGATTTGATGACACTATACATGATAAATAAGGCAGTCTTCTTCGGCATGGACCATGAAATATTTCTGGGTATATCTTTAGTATTTCATTGAAATTTTGCCCAGTCGGCTGGGGCTGTAGAGTACACCGACTGCATCTCTGCAAAAGGGTAAGACCTTCCCTCCGACCAGTGTCCTAGATATGACACTAAACAATCTGATGATGAGGTTCCAGTAATGCTGGAGTTTTGAGGAATGTAGAGTACCCCTTAATTGCCAACGCTCCCAGGTCCACTCTGGCTTGGAGTGGTAGCACCTGATAGGGTCCTATCTAGTGGTCAAATAGAACTAAACTGGGTACTTATGCTAAACTGAATTACTTGAAATAGAACTGTTTTGATATTTAAACTGCGTACTTATGCTTAACTGAATTGCTTGAATTAGAACTGCTTTTGATATTGAAACTCTACTGATGCTAAACTGAATTGTTTGAATTAGAACCTTTTGACTAAGCTGAATAGCTTGAAATAGAAATGATTTTAACAATTAAACTGAATTGTTTGAAATAGAACTGATTATTTGTATAAAATGGATTTGGCATTAAATAAGCTACAAAGGTTGATATGCCGTAAAGCAAAAACAACCAACCGACCATTCATTGAAATTTGAGACGTGAATATAGGCATGTTTTTGTTTTTTAGCTTTCCGTAATTAACAATATGATGTGAAGTACTAAAACTTTTAACTATTAAATGGGAAGGTTCAACGAAGAATCTAAATAAATTTTCTGATGGAGAGTGTTTCCCCTTTAACCGTTGGGATATATCAATATTCTTTGTGGGTTTCTATCCAATGGTGAGGCTCTAGTCATTTATGATCTTAATATAATTGGATTTTCAACAGATTTTCCGTATCAGAATGATTTTTTTTTGTTATAGAAAAAAAGACAGATACAGAAGATAAAAAAACGAGTCCGGCAAAAAGTTAACATACAACCCCATTATCATATTTACCAACCCCTCCGCTCGGGCAGGATATGACACAAGGTCAATTTTTAAGCGGAGTTTAGCAGGTTTGAATTCAGAGTTTTCCTTCTCCTAGACTAGTTGCCTTACCAAAGCTGAAGTACCTCGTCTACCCTACTATTTACCCGTAGCTTGAAGGAGAATAATTGGATTCCTACCTTTCCCAAGGGTATTAGTGCTATGTGAAATGCAATCAGTCTCGTCCAGGATTTTAACTCGTGTCGCCGTGTCCATTTCCAACGACGATAACCATTACACCACCATTACAACCCCATTATAGAACATATCATCTGCTTTTGATCCCCCTCAATAAAGCGCATCTTAGGCAACCACAATATATGTATTAACCGAACTACCCTTCTACAAGCAGGATATGACACAAGATAAATCCTTAGGCGTAGTAAAGTTAGTTCGAATTAAGAATTTTCCTTCACCTAGATAGGTTGCCGAACTATTGATAAAGATAGTCTACCCTTCTATTTTCAAATAGGTGTGCGAATAATTGATGAATTCAGTCTTTTCACCAGAGCATAAGCATGAAATGAGATTCGTCAAGGATTTGCATTCGGGTCACCGATTTCATTTTATACAATGATAATCGTTCTACTAACCATGTCTCCAATCAACTACTATGTACTTATTTAACTGGAATGGTTATTCTTGCCTCGTAGACAACCTCGCAACAGAATTAAAAATCCTGAGCAACAATATATTTTTCATACTTATAAATTAAACTTTTAAAACTTTCTGTCAGATTTAACGAGGTTTTTATAACATTATCTCAAAGGAAGATATGTTTTCAAAGCCAACTGCAAGTCATAGATTTAAAAAAACAATGATATGTCACTTTTGACACGCGTATCAGAAGTTTTCCTTCATTTTAATAGACGGCTGTTATTTACTAAGCTTTACTTAATCTAACACACAGTCCTTAGGTTGCTTACAGTACCTGTTGTAATCAAGTGGTCACCTATCTAAATATAAAACAAGAGCATAGCTATTTAACTTCGGTGATTGTGCAGTAACCCCTACTTTTAGAGTGACTTGAATGTAAATCATCGCAGCACCAGACTATTGGTGTTTACTCGACTTTACTTTATATTGACAAAAAGAAAATCTGTTGATATGTGAGGTAGATGTTGAATAGAACTGGAAAAATTGTAATTGAGACATGTGTGACACAACGAAGATTTCCACCGGCATTCAAAATTTATAAACGAGAAAATAGGAAGTTTTTTTTAATTAATCAAAAGAAGTAGTTTTGCCAAAATGAAAAACATTACACCCAAGATCTTAGATAAATGTAACATATTCTTATGCATAGAAATCCCGAAATACGCGAAACACTGACGACTTTCTTTAGTTCAGGTATGAAACGTTTATTGAATTCTTGAGTTTAGTCTTTAAACATGAGGATAGAGAGACACAATTTTTACTATGCTGACCGTTCCATCTAACCCAACAAACGTGCGGCGCATCCCGTAGGCCACAAACTGGACTCGAATCGTCCAGCTTCAAATCTCAACTGGCCTCGCCCAGCTTCGGATCTCAACTCACTGGTTTTTTTCAAAATCACCAAGAATTCCAGCCCATCGCTTCCGGCATGATGTCATTCGCGCCCCTGTCCCATTTCCCATTTGGGTTTTTTTATTATGACATCTGTGATTGTCACATCCTCCGCGCACAAGCGTAAACACCTGCGCTCAATGTGTGTACCTGCACGTGCATTAAGCCGAATAGTTCTAAGTCTAACTAAACCGAATGATAAGATATAGCCAACGAAAAATGATAATATAAAAAGAAATCATTCCGCAATTATATAACATAAAGGTTAATTATTCTGACAGGGTTTCTCAAATTCAATTAAAGGTCGCTGGAGATACAAAGTTGGTGAGTTTATCAAAGTTGTCAAAAATTGCAGGTACAAACAAATTGCACTGCATGAACTCCTCTGGTGTGGTTGTAACGAAGAAATTCAGTGCATTTAGAAAATCTTTCTTCTGAAGTTGAAAAGGGTCTGACGCTGAACTGATCGACAAGTATTCAAGGTATTTTTTGCTCCTCTTCCTTAGTCTAGGTGATAGGAAAATGCACAGTCAATTAAAAAATGGTCAAGAGTTGTTTTGTTTATTTTTTATTTTTTCCTCTCGATCTCTGTGAATGGAAGCTTCGTCTTCATTGGCTGACCAATGAAAGTGCAATATAACATTCTCCTTAAGAGGTGCTTAGGTCTGTAACTTCCATCAATAAAATATAGGCTCTGAGACTATTTACCCAGAGAAAATAGACCTAAGGAGAAGACAACACTCTAAAACTACCACCAGAAGTTCTGCTTCTAGATCTTGCTTCAAGATCAGGCTGCTTGATGAAGACTTTGCTACTCGATGAACTTCAAACAAAAACAAAGTTCCAGGCCTCCAAAGTTCTTTGGACAACACTGAAACCACATTTTCCACTGAAGCACTCCATACTTATTAGCATAAAGCAAAAACGCCAACGAAATTCCTTATCGATCTTTTCTCTCCAACCTCGTATGCAGATTTTTTTTCTTTTACAATTGTATGTGATTACGTAATCCTTTTACAATAGAAAATTATATTGTTATTCATACAGGAGAGTTGTCTCGTTCTTGGAGTTGCAAACATCTTCGGTAACTGATTCCTACAAGGCTCTCGACCCGACTAATTTACGTCAGTCCCCATTCTTGGGTTCTTTAAAAACACAGCGAGGGCAAAGAAAGCATTGATAAATCACCCAAACAGAAGACACATGAAATCATCCCAGTGATAAGACAAACCGCACGTAGTTTAACGGTTATCGTCATAGGAAAAGAATTCAGTGAACAGAGTTCAAATCCTAGGCGAGACTGTTTACCTTTCACTTTTCGCTTTGGAAAATCCGGAACACATCTGTTCTCTCTCTCCCCAGCTCTGAGTAAATTGTAAGGCAGACTGAACTCTTTAACTTTGAAGATGCAAACGGTCTAAAAGAACAGACAACCCTGAATTTAAAACCTGGGGAGTGCCGTTCGGAATGTGTGGCCCAATGTTGTACCAATTTTCCGTTATCTGATCATCCGAGAAGTATCAATGATTTTCCTCCTATTAAAAGTAAATAGTAGGGCAGACTGGGTTCTTCAGACTTGATAAAGCAACCAATTTTGGAGAAGAAAAACTCAAACATGCTGTACTCAGCTTAAAAATTGGCTTCATGCCATATTTTAATTTTTTTCATCTTCATTTGTCAGATATTGGCAAATTGTTCATCTCTTGTACAATTCCAAGTGGATCCCTTTTTTCCACTAAGTCCTTCCTAATCTTGAATTTCTTTTATGTCAGTTGACTGCATTCTCGGATTATGTGATCCATCGTTTCATCTTTGTCACTTTACTATTCATCGGAATTTCTGCTTTGGGATTAATTTTTATTTTATTATTTTGTGCTGCTATTAAAAAAGATACACTTCCTCTCTACAGGTTTTCCTTCTTAGCCATGTCCAGGTCATTTTATAGGAAATTTTCTTTGTTACTTGAAGTATTTATTCTCATCTTCATTTTCTACATATCTATTGATGTTTTTCTATTTGTAGTGGTTGTTGCTGTTACTGGCTGTTGTAATCAGTATTTTTTTCTTGATTGCATATTCTTTTAGTTCCTGAATTGTTGCCTTAACGCAGTCTTCAATGATGGCATATTCTCTCCTTCTTTTCCTGATATATAGAGTCTGTGTCATCTTTCGAGTCAAAGACTGTGCTTCGTCACCAATTTCCTTGTTCTAAAGTCCATTTTTCTGAATTCTTCCCTTGTCCATTTTTCTAAGTTCTTCCCTTGTCCATATTTAAGAATATTCCATTGTATCTTATTAAGGGGACTGCTCAGATATCTATTCTGCGAATGAAATTTCTGCTGCTGAGCTCGGTTTCGAGAAGTTTTCTTATTCTTCTGAGATATGAGGCGCATATAATAAGTTTCCAGACTTTTATTGATAGTACGCACAGGAAACTCTCGTCCTCTTCAAAGTAATCTTCCCCAGCAGCAATGCACTTGTTGTACCGTTCCAACAACTTCTTAAAGGCCCCATAGAAGCCCTCTTGTGTGAGCGTGTCAATGATCTTCGTCACAGCCTCTTTCATCTCTTCAATTGTCTCATAACGACAGCCTCTGAGCCGAGGGAATAACCAAAAGTCACAGGGACCAACGTCTGGGCTATAGCGAGGGTGAGGAATTGTCTTGATGCCCATCTTGGTCAAATAGTCAGTGACAAGGATGGAATTGTGAGCTGGTACATTATCCTGGTGGAAATGCCACTGACCCGATTTGAAGAGTGATGGCCTCTTCCCTAGGAATCTCTTCCTGAACTCCCTTAAAACCTCAACATAGTAACCCTTACCCTTAACCTTTGGCCAATTAACTTTGGTGTATTAACTTTCTTACTCCTCCCACACCTCTCATCATTCCTCACAGACTTTGTGCCTTCCTTGAATCTCTTATGCCACTCAAAAACTGATGCTCGATTCATGCAAGATGGTCGAAAAGCAGTCTGAAGCATTCCATACGTTTCTGTGGCATTTTTTTCCAAGTTTAAAACACAATTTTATTGTATATCATTCTTCCTCAGGTCCAGATTGCATTTTTGAAATTCACCAGCAGTGACAATCAGGTTTTAGTAGGGTGTATTCCAATTGCTGCTGTAGCTGTTCATTTGAACCTAAAATCATAAAATTGGTCAGTCATCTCATAAGATGTATAGCAATAACACACTGGATTGTCAAGAATCTACGACAATTTTAAATGCCTGTACAAAAGAAAGTCTAGAAATTTATGGTATGCACCCCGTCTTCCATTCTTGCTTTTGCTTTTATCTCTATTTGCTTGATGATATCCCTTTCCTAATATTTCCAGTTATCGTACAATTTCTTTTCTGAGTGTTCAGGTTATTTTCTTATTGGACAATTCTGTTCCATTATAAGCGAGGTGCATTTTAATAAATTCCATTCCCGAATCTTGGCTGTAGATTCTAATAGTTTGTATAATGGTTTGTAGTCCTTTTTAATTTTTTGCTAATATCTTAATATCCTCCATATCTATGAGATGGTTTATCTTTGGGAAGATGTAGCCTCTTTTATTTAAATGGCATCATTTGCCATAACAAATAGTAGTGGCGAGACTGAGTCTTCCAATAAGATGCTTTTTAGGTTTCTTAATTTTTAAAGGATTTTTTCTCCTGATGTTACTTTCAGTCTCCTGTTTTCCTCGGCTCTCGGGATGAAGTGTACGATTTGTTTTGAGATCTAGAACCTTTTCAGATAATGTACAATTCGTGTTTGCAGAATCATACTGTACACTTTTTGTCGTCTATCTATATCATAGCTACTTTTTTTCTTCCTTGCCTTTAGTTTTTAAGACGGTGTTGGTCTGTATATAATTGGCCATTTGTTCTTCAAGTTTCTTTGCGACATCCTTTCTGTTCTTGAAATCGCTCGCTTCTTTCAAGGGATAAAATTTTACCCGTTCTTTTTCATTCAATTTACCAAAATTTATGGAGAGAATCAAAATTATCCGTTTGGATGTATAAAAGAAGCCAAAAATTGCAAAGAGAAAAATGGAATACGATATCCATTTAACGACTTGATGCCAACCGATTTTCTACTTTGTTTTGTATGTTAGCCGTTGTTAATTTAATCATGGAATATATTCGCAACATAAATTAACAGTCTACAGAAGTAAATAAAGAAATAAAAGAAAAAGAAAATCGACAAAATAACTCAGCAAATAAAGGCAAGAATATCCTCTGGTCAAATTTGTATCACCCTCCTTATAACTTCAATTCATTTAAGTAACATGAAAATAATCTCAAAACAAAATAAAATATAATTAACTTCGTATCTTTCCATACGACGCCGTGTTCAAATGCTGACTACAAATTTAGCGCTACTATCTCCGGGTGGTGGGGGGCATGTTTTAGTGATTAGTCAATAGAAATAGTCAAGACGTTGGTAGTGATAGTGGTGATGGCCGAGAAGGAAAGATAGTAATGTTGTAACTGAAATCTATTTATAACGAATGTAACTATATAACATGTTAACTACACAGTTGCACCCAAAAAGAAATTAACAATGAAAAATGAATCAGTATCAACATCAACTGAAAATATTGCTGGAATATAATTTTTTGCTTATTATCAATGCATTTCTATAATAAAATCCTTAGTAATACATTTCTATTGTAAATAAATAGAAATATATTTATGTTACACATGAAATAGTTTGATTTTATCGGTAATGTCTGCTTTAATTCCAAATCGTTAACGACATGTTTCTTCCTGATTTTCAATATTTTTTCTTTTTATAAAATCGTATGCAATTCATTGGCATTATATATATATATATATATATATATATATATATATATATATATATATATATATATATATATATAATATTCATATTCTCAGTTATAAATGCATTATTTCATGACCACTGACAAAATACGAGGATCATTAAATAAGTTTCAAGACTTTTTTCGTCTGGGCACTTTTATTGATACTAAACGCATGAAACTCTAGTCTCCTCCGAAGTAATCTCCTCCGGCTGCAATACACTTGTTGTACCGTTCCAACAACTTCTGGAAGATCCCATGGAAATCTTCTGGTGTGAGCGTCTCAATGACCTTCACCACAGCCTTTTTCATCTCCTCAATTGTCTCATAACGACAGCCTCTGAGCTTAGGGAATAACCAAAGTCACAGGCAGCAATGTCTGGACTATAGGGATGGTGAGGAAGTGTCTTGATACCCATCTTGGTCAAAAAATCTGTGGCAAGGATAACGTTGTGGACTGGTGCATTGTCCTGCTGGAAATGCCACAGACTTATTTCCGAGGGAATCTCTTCCTGAATTCCCTTAAAACCTCAACATAGTAACCCTAACCCTAACCCTTTGGCCAATCAACTTTGGTGTATTGACTTCCTTACTCCTCCCACACTTCTCATCATCCCTCAAAGACTCCCTGCCTTCCTTGAATATCTTATGCCACTCAAAAACTGATGCTCGGCAGTGTCAGATTGCACTTTTGAAATTCACCAGCTGTGACTATCAGGCTTTAATAGGGTGTATTCCTATTCCTGGTGTAGCTGTTCATTTGAACGTGAAATCATAAAAATTGGTCAGTCATCTCATAAGCGGTATATCAATAATAACATTCTGAATTTTCAAGAGTCTACGACAATCTTAAATACCTGTACAAAAAAAGCCTGGAAACTTATTGGATTCACCACGTATTTCTTGCTGATTTTTATTGTATTTCTATCATAAATTCATGAGCAAAGTATTTTTATAATAAAGTCATTAGCAATGCGTTTTTCTATTATAGTAATGTAACGTTAAGTACTGACTACCTGGGAAGAACAACGTAAGGATTAAAACAGTCCCGATTACAAGTCCCGATTCTCAAGAAAGTTATTCCGATGGAAAGATCCATCTTCATACCAGAAGACCGTGCAATAGGTCTAGCACTCGACATCGTATCGAAGAGTAAATACAATAAATTTATCATATTCTCAGACACTCTCCGTCTTCCTATCATTATGAAATAAAAAAAAAACTCGAGAACCCCTAAATCATTAAACTGTTAAAATGTCACATTGTAAAGAAATACTTATATGCTGAATCCTCAGCCCCATTGGAATGAGAAGAAATGACTCCCGACAAATTCAGGATTCTTTATACTGACTTGAAACCGAAAATCAATAAATTCCTTCAGGTGCCCGTGGTGTAATGGTTATCGTCGTAGGTAATGGACACGGCAACAAGATTTCAAATCCTGGACGAGTCTGGTTGCATTTCACAAAGCACTAATACCCTTGGAAAAGGTATGAATCTAATTATTCTCCCTCCAGCTATGGGTTAATAGTAGGGCAGACTGGTTTTCTTCAGCCTTGGTGAGGCAACTAGAGAAGGACAACTCTGAATTCAAACCTGTTAAACTCCGCTTAAAAATTGACCTTGTGTCATATCCTGCCCGAGCGGAGGGGTTGGGTAAATATGATAAATTCCTTCACGCAAAATGGTAACTACGCTGGAATAATAACTCCCACTACAAATTTTTCCAGATCAAGCCTACTTTGGAAGAATGGAGAGCAAAATTTAGAAAATCAAGTTGAGAGCAAATCATAATATCCTGATTGAATTTTAGTCGTACAAAACTTACACTCATTTATACTCAAACAGAAACAACAACCACGGTGTTTGACATATCAAACGCCTTTCACCGTTAAACACGTTCTCATAGAATGTTGTGATTTCACTCTCATCAGAAAGCAATTCTTCTAGGAAAACAGTTTGGGCGACTTGTTCGAAAACGTCAACCTGGATAACGTCCCGTCCTTTCGAAGAGAAACAGGATTGTTCCAAAAATATGATGAATTGTAATCAAATAATCGTGTGCAAGAAAATGAGATCTTACTTGTCTAAAATATTTTCTGCAAAGTAGTCGTTAAGAATTCTTGCTTTTAATATATGTAAAAACATCATTTGGCATTAAATAGCCAACAAAGATTGACATGCCATAAAGCTGAACCGACCAACCAACCAGCCAACGAGTGAATTCTACCTTTCCGGTGGACCAATGAAAATAAAAGAAAGCGAAAAATTAAACAAATACTTGGAACTTGCGGGAGAACTAAAAAAAATCGGGGAACATGAGGGTGACGGTGATACCAATTGTAGTTAGTGCACTTGAAACGATCCCTAAAGGTTTGGAAATCAGCCGAAGGTTCAAAACTGTCAAAGACCATAACATTGATGAGATTGGCCAGAATTCTCAGAAGAGTCCCGAAAACCTGAGGAGACTTTCTGTCACCAAGACTCCAGTGAATGACTACCAGCTAACACTGGTGTGAAAATCTCACAGAGTGAAATAATATGACCTATAAATACATAGGAACCTTGGAGGCTGACACCATCAAACAAGTCGAAATGAAAAGCAAAGTTCAAAAAGAATATCTCAGGAGAATTAGAAAACTACTCGTGACAAAACTATCAAGCAGAAACCTTATCCATATTTACCAACCCCTCCGCTCGGGCAGGATATGACACAAGGTCAATTCTTAAGTGAAGTTTAGCAGGCTTGAATTCAGAGTTTTCCTTCTCCTAGACTAGTTGCCTTACCAAGGCTGATGAACCTAGTCTGTCCTACTATTTACCCATAGCTGGAGGGAGAATAATTGGATTCATACCTTTCCCAAGGGTATTAGTGCTATGTGAAATGCAATCAGTCTCGTCCAGGATTTGAACTCGTGTCGCCGTGTCCATTTCCTACGACGATAGCCATTACACCACGGGTACCTTATCAAAGGAATAAATGCCTGGGCTGCATCCCTTACTAGATAGTCGGGATCCTTTCTCAAGTGGACCAGAGCTGAACTTAGACAAATGGACCAAAAAACCAAAAAACTAATGACCATGCACAAGGCGTTACATCCCAGAGACGACGTGGACAGACTATACGTATCAAGAAAAAAGGGAGGAAGAGGACTTACCAGCATCGAAGACAGCGTTGACGCATCCATACAACGACTCGAAGACTACATAGAAAAACACGAAGGAGGGCTGATAACGGCCATCAGAAAAAATACTGACAACTCGATAGATAACAGAATGACAATAAATAGGAAACAAAAATGGGAAGAAAACAACTCCATGGGCGCTTTAAACCACTAATAAACAACATCTCGCACGACAAAACCTGGACATGGCTAAGAAAAGGAAACTTTAAGAGAGAAACAGAATCTCTCCTAATGTCAGCACAAAATAGCGCCATAAAGAACAAATCATATCAAAGCGAGGATAGATAAGACACAACAAAATAGCAAGTGAAGACTATGTGGTGACAGAGATGAAACCATCAATCACATAATAAGCGAATGCAGCAGATTGGCACAGAAGGAGTACAAGGCTAGACATGACTGGGTGGGCATTGTGATCCACTGGGAAATGAGCAAGAAATTTAAATTTGACCATGCCAACAAATGGTATATGCTCAACCCAAAATCTGTCCTAGAAAATCATACACACAAACTCCTATGGGACTTTGATATACAAACGGATCACCTAATCTCGGCCTGAAGACCAGATCATATAATAATCACCAAAAAAAAAAAAAGAGAATCTGCAAATTTGTCGACTTTGCTGTCCCGGCTGACCACAGAATAAAACTAAAAGAATGTGAAAAGAAGTCCTATGGGACTTTAACATACAAACGGATCACCGTATCTCGGCTAGAAGACCAGACTTCATAATAATTAACAAAAAAAAAAAAAGAAAATCTGCAAATTTGTCGACTTTGCTGTCCCGGCTGATCACAGAATAAAACTGAAAGAATGCGAAAAGAGATATAAGTACCTTGACCTTGCTAGAGAATTGAAAAAACTATGGAACATGAAGGTAACAATTATATCAATTGTGATTGGTGCTTTTGGCACGGTAAATAAAGGATTATTAAAGGGCCTGGAGGATTTAGAAGTTGGCCGCCGAGTGAAGACCATCCAAACAACAGCATTATTGAAAACGGCTAGAATACTGAGAATAGTCCTGGAGACTTGAGGAGACTTGCTGTCACTCAATCTCCAGTAAAAAACTATCAGCTAACGCTGATGCGAAAAACTCAAATGAGTAAATAATAATTGAGATGTGCAAGAAATTTAAATTTGACCATACAAACAAATGGTATATACACAATCTAGCACCTGTCCAAGAAAATAACACGCATAAACTCCTATGGGACTTTAACATACACACAGATCACTTTATCTCGGCCAGAAGACCAGACCTAATAATAATCAATAAAAAAAGAGAAATTGCAAAATTGTCGACTTTACTGACCCGGCTGCCCACAGAATAAAACTGAAAGAAAGCGAAAAGAAGGATAAGTACCTCGACTTTGCTAGGAAATTGAAAAAACTGTGGAACATGAAGGTGACAATTATACCAATTGTAATTGGTGCGTTTGGAACAGTAACTAAAGGATTACTAAAGGGACTAGAGGACTTGGAATTTGGCGGACGAGTGCAGACCATTCAAACTACTACATTATTAAGAACGGGCAGAATACTGAGAAGAATCCTGGAGACTTGGGGAGACTTGTTGTCACTCAAACTCCAGTAAAAGTCCATCAGCTATCACTGATGTGAAAAACTCTAATGAGTAAATAATAATAATAATAATAATAATAATAATAATAATGATTATAAACTCTTTGAAACTAAATGCCACGAACTAACTCAAGGAATATTAAAACAAATACGACAGATTTGGAACAATGATACAATGATAGGCCTAACTATATTTCGAATATACTAATGTCAACACACATCACACATACACACACACATACACACATACATACACATATATATAAATTGTTTTTACACACACACATGCACACACATTTCATTATATATATATATATATATATATATATATATGGCTTTTGCATAATCTCTTACAGATCATTAGAGTCCTTCATCAACTCACACAATCCCGATCATCCCTTCTCCTCTGCTCATGTTTTTCCAAGTGACTCATCAATCCTGCGGCAGATTCACAAAGTCTAAAGCGAATGTGACATACGAACGACGCCCTACGCACTAGATCCAATGTTTCACCTAGTGTATGGGGTTACATGGCACCAGTAACGCTTTAAGCGAGCTTTTCATCTAATAAACCTTCCCATATATATATGAAGAAACATACATGGACACAGACAGTTGGAGAATCAGAACAATTTAGGGCGTAAGGAGTGTGGTTGCATTTCGTTGGTGGGCAGCGATGGGGATAGTTGGATAATAAAGATGGGTCTTTAATAGAATGTGTAATAACGTGACTCTGGCCAATATCACGATATCTTCAAGGACTCATGGGAAAAGAAAACAATGAAATCTTTGATGAAAAAGAGAGATTCATTGCATTGCTTTTCTGACTTTCCTTCCACATCGTCAATCACACCACAACAGAAGAAAAAAACGACCTTAAGGAAATTGATAATTGTCAAATGTTTTTCTTCTCGAAATCTCATCCCTTATAAAAAAGGCTTTCTCTGAAATGCAACTGCTTTTTCTGCGTTACATAAGGATAATTTACGGCTAGTGATGATGAATGGGGCTAATTATGATGATTGATATCGTCTTAGTGAATGGGTAAAGCGAACATAAAACAGCTCGGATCATAATTCTAAATTATCTCCTTTGTCTCTCAGTTTCTTCTGGTCACGTCACTTTCGGCTCAGTTCCTGGTCTTACCTCTGACTAAATTTCCAAGCTTCTGTATGGAACAGAAATACATATCGTCGGGCCAAGTTTTGTTCGCAATATATTATATATATATATATATATATATATATATATATATATATATATATATATATATATATATATATATATATATATATATATATATATATATATATATATATATATATATATATATATATATATATATATATAAGACGGTGGGTGCTAATTGAGGGCGAATCGCATAAGAGGAAGTTATAAATTTATTGTAAGAACAGATGAACAGACAGAGAGAGAGAAAGACGCAGGTAGACAGATTGAGATACTGAATCAGTCTTAGCCTCGACACAATAAGTGATCAGTCGATCACTCTGCCGTTATTAAGTGTCAAGATTTTAGTCAGTGGACTTTTCTTCCTTTTTAGTAGCGGCCTGAAAAAAACATTACTTTTAATAAGAATCTTTACCATCAGGATTAGCCTGAAGAATGTATAAAATCTATATAAATAAAAATGTAAATGTTTGTTACAAACCGATAATCTCCAGTTTTATACCATTAATTGGTTTAATATTTTCTGAAAGTATTTTATTCGAATCCAGGCGTGTTTTTATATACTTATCCAAAAATATTACAATAATTAAAAAAAATATTTTTAATTAGTCGTTTTTTCTTCGAGAAAAGCCGAACGCGAATAATGATGGTAAACATTACTTCCGTTTTCCAAGAATTTTACACGTGATTTTATTCTGCTTTATCACTTTTCTTTCTTTTTTGGTTAACTTAAACAGAGACACTAAACTTTAAACCATATTTTGTTGGTTCAGTAGTAAGTAAATTTATTTTATCATAACGAATTGTTTACAAATTTTTTTTTCTTTTTTCAACATTCCTTTTTTTTTGTTTAACTTCAACGAAAGACATCCATTAAAAAGTTTTCTTTCTTAAACCGTTTTCCAAGAATTTTACACGAGAATTTTTTTCTACTTTTATCTCTTTTTTTTCTTTTAATTGGTTTAAAATTTTGTGAGAGTATTTTATTCGAATACGGATGTGTTTTTATATACTTATTATCCAAAAATATTACAATAATTAAAAAAATATTTTAATAAATCGTTTTTTACCCGAGAAAAGCCGAACGCAAATTATGAAAGTAAACATTACTTTCGTTTTCCAAGAATTTTACACGTGAATCTTTTTTCTGCTTTTATCACTTTTCTTTCTTTTTTGATTAACAACCGGGACATTGGCCCAGCGGTTAGAGTGTTCGCCAATGGCCCGGGAGACCTGGGTTCAATCCCAGGTCGAGTCATACCAAAGACTTTAAAAATGGAACTTGACACCACCTTGCTTAACACTCAGCATTATAAGGTACGGTTCAAGGGTAAAGTGGAGCAATCCAGGGAATGGAGTAGCGCCCTCCCCTACACCTTGGTGTAGTAGCTATCGAAAAGGGAGCCTTCGGGTCACCCTCGACTATGGTCGCTAACTTTAACTTAAACAGAGACACTAAACTTTAAACCATATTTCGTTTAAATTTCTTTTTATTCTAACGAATTGTTTCCTAAATATTTTCTTTTCTTTTTTCAACATTCCTTTTTTTTTGTTTAACTTCAACGAAAGACATCCATTAAAAAGTTTTCTTTCTTAGACCATATTTCGTTGGTTGATTAGTAACGAATTGTTTACTAAATATTTGATTTTCTTTTTTCAATATTTCTTTTTTTGTTTAACTTCAACAAAAGACATTCCATAAAAAGTTTTCTTTCTTTAATAAACTTTAAAGCATATTTCGTTGGTTCAGTTGTAAGTAAATTACTTTTTATTCTAAAAACTTATTTTTAAAATTTTTTCTTCATTATTAATATCCCATTTATTTTGTTGTTTAATATATATTTTATGGTGTGCCAATTATCATGTTGCGAAATATCAACCAGCCCAAGCTTTGTAATGGCACACGTCTTTCGGTAAAAAAATTAATGACCAACATCATAGAAGCAAAAATTTTGACAGGGCCTTTCAAAGGTGAAGATGTCCTCAACCGCGAATTCCTATAATTCCAACAGATATGTCATTTCAATTTAAGAGATTGCAATTCCCTATTCGATTGGCATTTACAATTACGATCAACAAAGCACAGGGACAATCTTTAGAATTGTGTGGCTTATATTCACACACTGATTGCTTCTCACATGGACAATTATATGTTGTCTGTTCCAGAGTTGGCAATCCAGACAATCTCTTTATCTACACGGAAACTGGAACTACCAAGAATATTGTGTATTCACAAGTATTGGAAAATTAAATATATTAGAAACATGCATTTTCTTCTTTTTTTCTCATTTAAACAAACTGAGCCACATCAACGCGTGGCCGGGTACAGCTAGAAGTGCAATAATTATCTAAAGGTGTTTGGTTATACGAAGTAAATGGTGTCAGCGCGATGATTCCCATTGTTATGTTCAAGCATGGGAACAAGGGACTGCAAATAACAATCTCCTATTTGGTCAACACACACACACACACACACACATATATATATATATATATATATGTATAGAAAAAAATTGATAACAAGGTAATGCATGTGGAAGGAGAGATTGATTGAGAAGTCGACACTATAGCGTTTAGGTTCTACTGAGCCATTTTTAAACATCTATCGTTGACTTAGCATCGCTGATATCACCCCTCATGGTTCTGATGATGGTTCAGTAGAATCGAAACGCTATTGGGTCGACTTCTCAACAAATTTCTCCTTCCACTTGAATTACCTTGTTATCAATTTTTCTCTACATATTGTCGGATTACAATCCATTATTTACTTCCATATATATATATATATATATATTGTTAAAGGAAACAAGTGTGTAGCATCTAGTAAGTAAAAGTAAAGTTGATGACCGTAGTCGAGGGCGACCAGAAGGCTCCCTTTTCAGTAGCTACTACACTGAGGTGTAGGAAAGGGCGCTACTCCTTTCCCTGGATTGCTCCACTTTACCCTTGATACGTACCTTATATTGCTGAGTGTTAAGCATGGAGGAAGCAAGTACAATTTTTAAAGTCTTCGGTATGACGTGACCTGCGATTGAACCCAGGTCTCCCGGACCATTGGCGAACACTCTACCAACTAGGCCAATGAGCCGGTAGCATTTAGCAAAGTTTTAATTTTGCTTACATTAAAAATTTGCTAGATGCCACAAACATGATTCTTTTTACAAAAATTTATATATATATATATATATATATATATATATGTGTGTGTGTGTGTGTGTGTGTGTGTGTGTGTAGAGGGAGGGGATGTAGACAGATAGGAAATGCATTGTCTTTTAAAAAGTGACTCGACAAGCCAAATTTATATCCTGAACGAAACTTTGAAGTTCAATTCGCTATGATGCTCTTGAAATAATGAATTCTTCTTTTCTTCCCCCAACGATGAGAAATTTGTTGGGCAGACTTGACGCTTAAGCAACTGAATCTGAATTCATAACCTGAGGAGCATGTATGGTCAGCTACACAAACCTTCAACGCAATAAACAAATCACCTGCGTAGGTGTTTCAATGGTTCACATGTTGAACTAAACTATTGCGCTCTCATTCGTCATACGGGAGAGTCTGATACAAACACACACACACACACACACACACACATATATATATATATATATATATATATATCTTGTAAAGCACCATAGTCTTAAAATAGGAAAGATGATTTTGATAAAGATCAAAATCGATTAAAACAAGTATAAAACTTTATAGGTAGAATCATTACAGGTGATGAGAGATGAATGTTTGAGTACGACCTGGAAGCTTAGCGATAGAATAGTCAGTGGAAGTCTTCGAGGTTGCCGAAGAAAGCAAAACTGTCCATAGCATATTGATCACGTTCTTCGAAGATGAGCATCGTCCACAACGACTTCTGATCATTGAGCAAAACGATCAATCAGCAAGTCTTAAAAGGAGATCATTCAGCGTATGTTTCACTAGGGGCGCAAGAAAAGACCGAAGATGTTGCAAAACAAATCGTAGCAGCACGAAAATGTCCCTGGTCACGATGCTCTCGGCATCCGACAGTTATATATATATATATAGAAAGAGACACAGAGAGAGAGATAGATTTCTTATACCACACCATGGTAAAATGAGTTATAAAATAGGGAAAGATGATTTTAATAACGATTAGAATTGATTAAAAAATATAAAACTTGTGTACCTTTTGACCGACGCTTTTTCAAAGTCAATCGTCTGTAAAATGAAGGGAAGGTTTTAAAGGGAAAAGGATCTTAAAATTGATTGGATAAAGGCAAAATAAATTCATTGTACTCCAGATCAAGTAAATGACTCCCTGAATATTTCTAATTTATCTCTGAGCTCTCTCTGTCTACACAGAATTGGATGACGTGTATTAATCACAGCATTTTGGAAGCTGTTGTGATGCCGCTTAATCAGAGTTTTGTGCTGAAAAGTGCAGAATACTTCTGAATAGTTAATCCGCATGCTTTTATATTCAACAAGTGCTCATCAATGGTGGACTCATGCGTCTGAAAATGTCTGAATGGTGATATTGGAACATGTCTCCGTATAGGACCCGAGACATTTGACACAATCCTCAACTAATGACTAAGCTTTGTTGAAGAGTAGGTAAAATATCCTTACGGGTGAATGGGAACGTACTTCTAGTCGTAAACATGGAACGTACAACAGCAGAATTTTTAAAAGTGCATTACAGAAAAAGAAATCTTATCCGCAAAGAACTGACAATCAGATCCGATCCCTGCTATTTTGACGTAAACTGGACTCTAAGGTCACCCAAATGTTTTGCTTTTATAAAATTTAGAAATTGTGAATTGAATATTACTTACACTAACACTTTCTAGGAAGCTATTTGCAAGGAAAATGATGGTGAAAATATAAAGCATAAAAGCAACATTAAATTACCAGAAAATAGAAAACTTTACGTATCAAAACACATTTTTGTATGAAACAAGGGAGACTTTATAATAATGCCAATAAACTAGACCATTGACTACTCATTACAACTTCCCCCAAAAGTCATAGATTTAAACAAACATTAAACAGAGCCTGACTATATGCACGTACGCACGCAAGAACATACACACGTACAGGCACACGCTAACATAGACATACACTGCCTAGCTTAAAAACACATATATAGATAGGGTTAAATGCATTCTCACACATAAAATTCATTTAGTTCCTTTGAATATATATATATATATATATGTCTGTTAGAGTTGATATACTTAAGTGTACATATATATATGTATGCTCAAACACGCACAGAGAAACAGATGTATAAAAATAAAAAAACAAAAAAATATAGACTACAAGTAAAAAGAAAAGAAAGAGCAAAAACTGAAAAATCCACCCAATACCCTTGAAAATATATCTGTTTATGAGTACATGTATACATGTGTGTACACGCATACATAAATAATACAATCTTATATAAACACACAAAATTTAAAGGTCTAGAGGTCTTCTCAGACAACAAACACCAATGGTAAATTCACATGCACAAAAATGGAATTTAACAAAATCAAAACAACCTATCAAAACTATTACTATAAAAGAAAACCGCTGGAACTTACAAGGAAATTAACAGTCAAATCGCCTTAAGTGGACATAAAAGTTCGAAACACGTGTAGCGCATGATTACCACTTGCAGACCTATTCATTTTAAAGTAAATCATTTTCTCTCTTTGGACCAACGACAATCTTTATATATATATATATATATATATAATCTGTGAAGGTAGATAATCCATAAAACAAAGATATATATATATATATATATATATATATATATATATAACGGCAGGACTATGTAGAATTTGCTCTTTGAAATTTATAATACTGGATACTGATATTAACTCTCCTAATATGGCCACCTAGGGGTTGTTAATCTCAATATACAGTATTATCAATTTGATAAAGCAGATTCTATATAATGCTGCCTTATATATATATATATATATATATATATGTTTAATGGCATATTAACCTCCGTGGGTAATTTAAGTGTATATATATATATATGTAAGTGTGTGTGTGTGTGTGTGTGTGTGTGTGTGTGTGTGTGTGTGTGTGTGTGTGTGTGTGTGTGTGTGTGTGTGTGTGTGAATCTTCAAAATCTGGTTATGTGAAATCTATAATGGCCTAATCTTTATGTTGTGAAAGCTTAGATTTTTTTTGTAAATTAATGTCCCATCAATTTATACTTCCGGTGACTTAAAATTTCTCCATTGATGGATGCTTGTCGATTGACAATATTCGTCTGGCATTCATTGAATCATTGTTGTATTTTGGGCCCTCATCCGCCTTTAATCCCATATTCTCGCTCTTCAATTTTTCTTCATTCGATTTGCCAAGACGCCTTTCCATTCTTCCGTGTTACGAGATATTCACAGAGTTTTATCAAAAACGCGTGGAAGTTTTTTTGAAGATACTTTAGATTTTCTTAACTCCCTATTTTCTAACAAAAAGTATTCGCAGTCTTAACTTTATCAAAACATTTCTATGTGTGACAGTTCTTTCCTGTGATTCATTATGAAGAAGTCAGAATGATCTACAGTGTCATCATAGAGTTTATTTACCAGTTGAATATCCATGCATATTTCTTGTATGCTTTTCATGTCCTAGTCAATAATTAGGCCAGAAAAGTGGGACACCCAGTTAGAGGTTAAATCACTAATAATGGTCTGCTTGAGTATCTCGTTACTCATCCCATCCTCTGAAATCATCCGATTAATTTTTAAATTTTCTAAATAATTTTGGTCTGATTAGGTGATTTATTTTGAAAGTATATTATTCTCTTAGCATAAAAATCTATTGATTAGTATACTTTGTTTTTTCAATCTGTTTTGACAGTAAGCTTCCTGTAAGAATGTCTATCAAAATTATAAATCCCATTAAACATTTTGAATGTTTCAATTAGAAAAATTCTCATTCTTCTTTCGAGTAAATATTTCAGCCTAATTTCTCTAATCTCTCACCGTAACTGTAATCTTTTGCTCGTGGAGTTGCGGGAAGTATATCATTCGGGGACATATGGCGAAATGACACCGCCGGCTAATGGACCTACATATTTGCATAACACACGCACGTGCCTATGCATATATGAATACACAGAGTAAATACAGAATATATAAAAGCAGCGTTCATCAATCTCATAATTACCACCCGGACTAATTTTCTTATTCTGGTTGGTGTATCCATACCGTTTCGGCAATTGTACTTTTTAGCTTTCTGTGGTTGACTTTTGTAGAATTCCGAATTGAAGCGTTTTTAATACATCGCAGGAAAATTTTTCTTGTTACGCTGTCCAACCTATTAGGTCTTGAAACATTTTAAAAGATTTTAACCAAATTTTCACCCCTGACAAGATTTTGAATTGCATTTGGCTAAGATTATTTAATACTAATCATTGAAAAATAAAACGTTTAGTAATCCGAATCCATTATTTTCAATTCGAGGTCTGACATTCAAAAAGGACTGAAGTTTTGTTTAAAGCCCTAAACGATGACAACAAATGTCACATAACTTGTAAAAAATAATTAAAATTGAATAAAATAAAATAGAGTTATGCAATATTTTCATGGAGGAACCCAGTCGGTTGATTGTATTCCCTGCAGAGGATTAAGACCTCACCCAAATAGATGTCCTAAATATGACACTAAACTACATTTGATGGTAAGGCTATAATTCTGGAGATCTTAGAAGTGTCGAGTCCCTCTTTATTGGCATTACTCCCAGGTTCTTTCTCAACGAGACTGGTAATACTGTTAGGGTTCCAATAACTGGTTAAATAAATCTGTTATTCTTATTCCATAGAACAGTAGGCAAAAAAAACTCTTAAACAACTACAAAATAAAAGTAAATATGAAATGAAAATAAACATGATTCATTTTAGCATAAAATAATCATAGACCGTTTGACATGCCATTAAAATCAATCAATCAATTAATCTTGAATGTAGGGTTTTATAAGACAACGAAAATGAAAACGCAATTCATCATTTTTGTTATTTTTAAGCTTACGTAAAGAAAAATTATCCTTTCTGTACTTGCGTAAGAATCTAAATGAATTAGGTGGTGTGCAGTTTAACAGTGAAATAAAGAGTTTATAAATCTACGTTGTAAGTTTTTTTTTGTTTTGTTTTTCATAGAAAAAATAGACACTTTAGTATCTCTATAAAGACTAACAAGAACTAAAACAAGCAATGTTGTTTATTCAGAGGGGTTTTCATAATGAAACTACCGATGATATTAAGTTTTAAAAGTCAAATTTGTACAAGGCATAAGTAAATGGTTTTAAAACAAAGCACTTTATATCAGTGACCAAGTTAAAACGCGTATGTAATACGGGTAAGTAATGCTGGTTTATGTTAATTCCTTCAGAAATTCTAAAAACAACAAAAAAAGAAAAAGAAAAGATGAACAGCAATTAGAATTATGAAGACAAAAACATCGTATATATTTAACTGGGAGTAAAACTGCTGAAAAAAGATGGTAAAGGCCTACATTTCTTGAAAGAGATATAAAACCACATCCTGTCACTTTTAGTCGTAAACTCTTAGTTTTCAACTTAACTATTTTATAATGGAACTAATACTTGTATTGTAATTCTACGATTTAACATTTAAAGATATTTATATTTCATTTTTACCATCTTATATCCGTCCACTCTTTACAATACACTGACTGTATCTCCTGCAAAATGGGAAGACACCTTCCAAAAAGAGTATCCTGGGTATGGCACTAAACAGCATCTGAGGGTGAGGCTTCATTTCTAGAGACCTGAGTGTAGAGTACCCCTTCATTGCCTTTACTCCGAGATCCACGCTTACCCAAAGTGGTAGTACCTCTTAGGATTTCATCTACGGGTCAAATAGATCCGGTTGAATATTTGATAGAAATACTTGATACCATATAACTGTAAATTGTCAGTCTCAAGAAAACTTACTTGAAGTTATGATTGTTTACTAAGGATTAATATTAGTGTAATATAATGGCCGAGGGATTTCGTTTTATGCTTTTGGGTTTTAGTTAGGCTGAGAACCTTTCGGCTCAGTGCATGGGTTACTTAGGTACAACATTAACGCAGGTGTTCACGCGCAGGGAGCGGACGTGTCACTCAGAGATGTCACAATAGCCCAGATGGGAAACTGGGCTACAGAGTGCGGGTGACGTCATGCACCGGAAGCGCGCGGAGGATTTGGGGGATTTTGAAAAAGAAAGTTAGTTGAGTTGAAAACGAGACACCAAACGAGAAGGGTCGACTTTCGGTGCTCGCAGAGGCCAAACGAATCTGCACGCTACGGGCGCCGCACGAGATGGGGATGGCAGATGAATGTGTATCTCTCTCCTTATGTCGAAGAACCTTTAAACTCAAAGGTACTATTTACCCAACCCCTCCGCTCGGGCAGGATATGACACAAGGTCAATTTTTAAGCGGAGTTTAACAGTTTTGAATTCAGAGTTTTCCTTCTCCTAGACTAGTTGCCTAACCAAGGCTGAAGAACCTAGTCTGTCCTACTATTTACCCATAGCTGGAGGGAGAATAATTGGATTCATACCTTTCCCAAGGGTATTAGTGCTATGTGAAATGTAATCAGTCTAGTCCAGGATTTGAACTCGTGTCGCCGTGTCCATTTCCTACGACGATAACGACTACACCACGGACACCTCTTAAACTCAAAGGTAATAAAAAGTTTCGTACCTGAACTAAGAAGTCGTAAGTGTTTTTCGTGTTTCGAGATTCCTATGTTTTATGTTATATATATATATATATAAACATGAACATGCTATATCCATTTCACGCATATCTGGAGAACTGGCTTTGGTACATTAGTTACTTAAAACCATACCAGATTGGGCATACAAATTACCATTATAAATATAAATAATTACTTGAAACCCCATAATTGTTAGTTATAGATAGGAATGTTTGTAACAACTGCGTATAACTGGTTGCAAATTATTTATATTAGATGGGAATACATGATATCATATAACTGGGTTAAAAAAAACCCTATTAAACTACAACCACACAAGAAATATAAATATGAATGTGCACTTCCCTTATCTCTAAGTATAAATTAACCCAAGAGGGTTAAAATCAGTTGGTCAGTCAATCTGTCATCTCATATCTCGAAAGTATTTCATCTTTGATGTTGGTGAAAATTACCACAACCCCTTGGAATAAAAAGTAGACAAGGCTCAAAGCTTATCATATGTAGCATAAACCTAACGAATGCTGAAGAATGTAACAGCCGAAATATCATAATTCGAACACTATATATGTCACCAGGACTAAAAGGTTTCTAAATTAGTGTTATAATAACACCAATATCAAAGTTAGCGGAGAAAAGCAGTAAATTACCGACGTTGACTGTCACAGAGAAGACGCTCAGTTACATGGAGTTAATGAAATAAGAACAGGGATATTAAATAGTGAAACCTGGAAGATATCAGTTGATTTGGCTCGGACTGGTGCGTGGACAAGATATAGAAAGTAAGATATAAAATGTATATAGCGAATAGAATTCTCAAACTATGACTCCCTTGAAATATGGTATTTTTACGCAGAAAGAAATTATTGCAAAATATATATATATATATATAATTCACTATATTTGCTTGCATGTTCGTTACCAATAGATTACATGGTTAATTGGCCTATCAAAATGAATCTTAGAATGTCAAATTCCTTGACCTCAAGCAGTGTTTTTAAGACTTGGAGTGGCTTTGGAGCCCATCCTGCTGACTTCAGAAAGTGTCCGGAATTGTTTAGTTTAAAATGATTCGGAATGTCTTATTCGTCCAGAAAGCAATTAAAACTGAAATCTGAAGAAACGCAAAGTGCTATTGGGATTTGATGGAAGAAAACTTATGACAAAATACAAAATAAATAAATTTACTCTTTGTTTAACAAATTTACTTTAATGTATTATTTTAAACCCGGGCAACGTCGGATTCTTCTGCTAGTTTATATTAAAGTGTAACGATTTCTTTATTTAAAATGTAATGGCATTTTGTTTGTTATTTTAAAATTAAAATATGAAGGGGGAGTTGGCAAAACAGAAAAATTTTCCTACTCGACATTTTATAAAGTGTCAGGTTATTTAATTAGTTTAATTATTTTCAAACTCTCAATGTTGTTATTTCAAGTCAACATGGCACGACTAAACCCATTACAAGCAGACTGTTTATTAAATTATCGTTTAATATTTACGTTTCTTCAAAAAAAAATATATTTTAAATCTTTTTAAACTTGAAATCACAAAAAAAATTTACAAGTAGTGAGAATAAAAATTGATAGAGGAAGAATGACAGTAAAGAAAGCGATATAGAGAAGGATTGCGAGAAAAGAGAGACAGAGATAGGAAAAAAGAAGAAAATATAAAAGTAAAAGGTAGAAAAGTCTTTTAAAAAATAGAAATGATTCTTAGATAATAAGTAGGAATGAAAAAAAAAGAAAGGGTAGAAAAAGAAGGGAAAATTACCCATGGAGAAAGAAAGAAAGAAAGAAAGAAAGAAAGAAAGAATATAAACAATAAGAGTAAGAAAGTAAAAGCTAAAATAGAAATAATAATCTAAAAAACAAAGAAAAAAGAAAGAAAGAAATTATTTAGGAAAATTGAAAGATTAGTTAGACAAATAAGTGAAAGAAAGAAAGCAAGCAAGGAAGGAAGGAAGGAAGGAAGGAAGAACGAACGGAAAAAAATGCAAAAACAGAAACAAATAATTTGGTTAATATATAAGACAAATACAAGAAAGAAAGAAAGAAAGAAAGAAAAGGAAGCTGAAATAGAGATAAAAACATCTAAAATAGAAATAAATAAAATAAAAAAAGTTCTGTAAAAGAAGTCGGAATATCCTGCCAAGAAAAGAAATAATGAAAAACAAGGAGATGAGAGAAATACAAAGTGAGAGAAAAGTAGAAGGACTCAGAGGTAGAAATAAAGAAATGAAGAATTATATAAGAAAACAGTGTTTGTGCGTTTGTGTGTGTGTGAGACAGAGACAGAGACAGAGAGACAGAGAGAGTAAATACACAATAAGTGATAGCAAAAAGAAAAAAAAAGCAAGTGAAATTTAACAAAAAAAAAAAAGAAAAAAGAAAAATGGTTCAGCAACTACAAGGGCCAGAGATCTGGGGGTATAAATGTTCTGTTTGCTTAGCAGCAATTCGATAAAAAAACGTGTTAAAATCTGAGCCAAGAGTTAACAGATAACTCTCTTACAAAGATAAACAATTTTGCTGTTTAAATCACTTTCAACTGAATATTTTAAGTGTCCTTGAGTCGATATTGGATTTGTGGTGACGGGTAAGTGATATATTTTGGATTTAGGTCAGCTGAGCGAAGGCAAAGTTCATAACTGGAAGGCTATCGGCACGGCCAAGATGGCGGCGTCCAGACGGAATTCATCTCCCCAGTTATTCACAGTCGTACAGTTTATTTACACAACTTGACCTAGACTTTCTCACTCTGATAGAGGGTCTAATACACAAGTTAGAGATTGATTATTCTACATATTCTTCCGAATGTTAATTTCATCTCCCTAAAAAGGGTCAAAAAAGTCAAATCCTTGATGAAAATAGATGGCAGTCTTCAAATCTCGTCTCTAATCACGTTATTATTAACACGATACCTTAGAATCTACATTCGTAACATGAATAGACTGGTATTCAATTTGGAGGAATGATAAAATTAAAATGATAAGAAGACAGGAAAGAAAAAAGTGCTAAGAAACTTCGGAAGACCAAAAAAAAAACGGATAAACTATCCTCAAGGAAGATGAAAAATGTATTAGCCATAATATTTGTTTGAAAATTTTTTTTTAAGTGAGGATCATAGTCAGGTATATATATGGAATAACGAAAATATTTAGCCTCGGAATTTCGGGATACAATAAATTTTGTACATCTCATTTTCAATGAAAGATTTTGTTTTGTGCATATGCCATTTATGAGTATGTACAATGCCCAGTGAATCACCTTTCCTTTCCACCTTTCCTGCCTAGTCTTGTATTCTTTTTATATCACTTTGCTGCATTTTTTTATTATGTAGTTCACTGGAACAGAAAACTCAACTATCCCAAAATTTACCCATCTTTTTTTTTTCTTTTTGCTAAACATCACAAAGTCTGGTCGTCTGGCTGGGGTTAGGTGATACGTTTGTATCTCAAAATCGAGAGGATTTTATGAGTCTAAATCTCTTGGACAGAGTCTGGTTTGTCTTTAATTGGAATCATTTTGAGATGAGGCTTCTTAATCTGAGAATTAATTTTTATTTATTGCGGACTTTTTGTCCTCATCTTGGTAGTTTTTGTGTTGTTTCTTCTTTCACCACGTTTCGGCCAAATATCACCTCTGGCCTTCTTCAGGTGATTTACCGCGACCTCGGATAGGAATGCTGAGTCTTGTAACCGTATCCCCAGTAATTACTGCCTTCCATAGTTGTTGTCTATCGCACGACGTTTTTGACCAAGTAAACCTCTGGCCGGCTTGGGTAGGATTTGAAACCGCTATCTTCTGACAACGCTGAAGAAGGCCAGAGGTGAAATTTGGCCGAAACGTAGTGAAAGAAGAAACAACACAAAAACTACCAAGATGAGGACAAAAAGTCCGCAATAAAAAAATTAATTCTCAGATTCTGGTTTGTGCATATACCATTTAGCTGAATGGTCAATTTTCAGTTTCTGGCACAATTTCAAGCGGATCACCTTTCCCATCCAGTCGTGTCTGATCTTACACTTTTTTTTTCTATAGGGATTGCTACATTCGCTCTCTGTGTGATTATTCATTTCATCTTTATTACAGCATTATCTATACTTACTATTCTGTTACCTATCGTCGATTTTCACTTTAATATCATCACGTTGCATTGCTAGCAGGGATCTCCCTGACCCTCTCTCACCACCCGTCTCAATCGTCCATTGTTTCTGGGGGGGTCTTCCAGAGTACATCCTTTATAGGTACAGAACTGTTGAATATAGGTTCTACCTGGTCATACAACTTTTGCTCGTTCATGTGAAGGGATCCAATAGAGTACATCGCTCCAACAGTGTCCCGCATTTGTGCTACTAGTAGAAAAAAAATCAGTTTCTCTCTTATAGATTCTCTTTCGAAGCCATGTTCAAACCTTTTTGTTTGCAATCTCGCCAGTTTGTCGCCTGAAATATCCGTACAACTGGAGTCTAAGTGATACCGTCTCCACATGTCTTCAGGATTTTTCTGAGTATTCTTGTCGATCTTAACAATATTATGATTTGAATGGTCAAGATTCTTCCTCTAATTTCCAATTCCTTCAGTTTTTCTTTCAGGACTTTAGACACTATTTCAAACGCACTAACTACAATTGGTATCATTGTCCTTCTCATGTTTCACAGATTTTTTTAGTTCTTTGGTAAGATTCAAGTATTTGTTTATCTTCTTGCTTTCTTTTATCAACACTAAAAAGGCAAAATCCACTTTTTTTTCTTTTTGTTTATCAGCATTAGATCTGGTCTTCTGGCCGGGATAGAGTGATCCGTTGGTATCTCAAAATCGTACAGAATTTTGTGTGTCCTATTCTCTAGAACTGATTCTGGTTTTTCATATACCGTTTGCCAGAATTGTCAAATTTTACTTTCTTACACAATTCCTCGTGAATCACCATTACCCCTTAGTCGTATTTATTATTATTGTTACTTACTTACTACTTTGAGAGTTTTTCACACCAGAGTTTGCTGATGGTTTCTCGCTGGAGGTTGAGTGACAGCAAGTCTCCAGGACTCTTCTCAGTATTCAGGCCAATCTTAATAATGCTGTAGTCATGATGGTCTCTATTCGGCCTCTTGTTTCCAAGACCTTTAACCCCTTTACCTATCCTTTGGGGATTATCCCAAGAGCTCCAATTACAATTGGTATCACCGTCACCTTCATGTTCTTTAGTTGTTGTTTTTTTTTAATTCTCTGGCAAGATATAGGAATTTATCTCTCTTTTTGCTTTTTTGTATTTTTACTCTATGGTTTGCCGAGACGGTCAAGTCCACTATTCGGCAAATTCTTGTGGGGGTTGACTATCACTAGGTTTGGCCGAGATAAGATGATTCGTTTGAATCTCAAAATCACAGAGAAGTTTGTGCGTTTGATTCTCCAGGGCGGACTCTGGGTTTTGCATGTACCAATTATTCATATTGTTAAATTTAAATTTTTTACCCAACTTCCAATAGATCTCTTTCCCCACCCAGTCGTGTCTAGTCTTATATTCTGTTTGCTCTAATTTACTGCATTCCCTTATTGCATGACTGATTGTTTCGTATCTATCAATACCAAACCTATATTTGCTATTTTGTTCCATCTTAGCTATTTTTCCTTTAACCTATCTTGTCCTTATGGCGTTGTTTTGTGCTGCTATTAGAAGAGATTTAGTTTTTCTCTTAAGGTTTCCCTTTTCTAAGCTATGTCCAAGTCTTCTCGTAAGAGATTTCGCTTGTTTGTCGCTTAAATGTCCATACAGTTGTTATTTTTCCCAATTTTGTTTTCTAGTTATCGTTGTTCTGTTAATCCTTGCGTTGTTTTTGTTATTTGTGGTCGCTGGAATTAGTCTTTCTTTGCAATTTTTCATGTCGTCTTAAATTCGTCTTATCGATGTATCGTCGCTATCTTAAATGCTAACGAGTTCTTTTCTTTTTTCTTTTCTTGACACATGTAGTTTGTCTGTATCGACTCTGTGATGTAAGGCCTTATGCATCGTTACGAGTTGTTGGTTTTTTTTTTTGGTTCATTTGTTGAAGTTTTTCCCTCGTCCACTTTAAGAATGATGCCGAGTATCTTCCGAGAGTGACAGCCAAGTGGTTTATCCCTTTGATGCGATTTCTGCTATATAGTTTGGTTTCGAGTAGTTTTCTCGTTCTCCTGAGATATTTTTTAAATATTTTTTTCTTTTTTATCTGTTCGTGTCCGCTTCCAGAATTCCCATGTACTTGTAAGTTTCCTTTTCTCCGAGCGTTCTGCTTTTATCTCGATTTGGTAGTTCTATTCCTTCAGTCACTTACCGTTTTCCGCTTTTCATTATTAGCATGAAAAAATTTTTATACCAATTTCCATCCCTATATCGTCATTGTATATTGTCACTAACTTTATTCGGTTTCCAATTCTTTTTCATTTTTCGCAAAGTTTGATGTCATCCATGTACATAAGATGGTCGATGTTTTTTTTTGTGATTTATGAAGCTTGCATCCACCTGTGCATCTCCTAAATGTGTGGTTCAGTGGATTATTATTATTATTATTATTCAGGTTTTTCGCACTTGTATTAACTTGGTTTTTTCATTGAAATCTGGGTGACATAAAGTCTCCTCATGTTTCTTATTATGTTATCATCAAATAAAAATAGTTCCTTCAAACCATATATTTGCAAAAAATTATTTGTATTAAAAATAGTTACTTGAGGGTATAATTGTTCCCAAATATGATAAAATTTCTAAATCTAAATCCTACAAGCAATCATATAGTTTTTTAAAAATCAATAATTTCAAATATACTTACAAATATACTAATTATATTTCTATTTTAAAATATCATATAAAAACTTGAATCAAATTTTAAACATAAAGGGTTTAAATGCCACCAAATTAATCAAACGCAACCAAATCTTTTTTTTTTTACGACTTCGTTCAATTTTATACGAAGTTTAAATTCGTTTGCGGTCGTTGTGTCTCTATTGAAAAACTGTTGTGTAATTTTTTATTTTTTTTTGCCTGAATTTTCGCCGTGAAATAGCTGCTATCTAAATAATCATAAATGTCAGATCCGCCCAAAAAGCTTCTTTCACATTTACACAGGCTCCTCCTAGCACATGTTATCAGTCCCTGATAGGATTCAGACTCCAATATGAGGTCTGGTCAACGAATTCTTTTTATCTATTGAAACACTCTACCATCAGCGTCATGTTCCACGTCTGTCAATTTTCAATCGCGACTTTTAACTATTAGTGACGCCAGTCCGGGAGTTTTCAGTCGAAAATCAGTTTACCAACTCTTTTTCATAATTTTATCCTTCCGTCTGGTGTTGACTATGCTAACTGCATCCTCTGCAGAAATGTAAGACCCTCCCAAAAAAATCGTCCTGGGTATGATACTGAACTCTATCTGGTGGAGAGAGATTCTAGTTCTGGAGCTTTGATGAGTGTGGAGTACCCCTTCATTGCCATTTTCCAAGGTCCACTCTGACCCATAGCAATAGTACCTGTAAATAGATCAGTTTGAAAATTATTTGTAGAGACTGTTTTAAGAGCAACAATTATAGTTGGTATCACTGACACCCTCGTCTTCCATATCTTTTTAAAAATTCTCTGGTAAAGCCCCTATATTTGTCTCTCTTTTCGCTTTCTTTTATTTTCACTCTGTGGTCCACGGAGACGGCAAAGTCCAGAATATAAGTTCTCTAATTATTTTTTGTTAATATTTCGCTATCTCTGTTATTATTATTATTATTATTATTATTATTATTATTATTATTTACTCATGAGAGTTTTTCGCATCAGCATTAGCTGATGGTCTTTCACTGGAGTTTGAGTGACAGCAAGTCTCCTCAAGTCTCCAGGACTCTTCTCAGTATTCTAGCCGTTTTCAATAATGCTGTTGTTTGGATGGTCTCCACTCGGCGGCCAACTTCTAAATCCTCCAGGCCCTTTGATAATCCTTTATTTACCGTGCTAAAAGCACCAATCACAATTGATATAATTTTCATCTTCATGTTCCATAGTTTTTTCATTTCTCTAGCAAGGTCGAGGTACTTATCTCTCTTTTCACATTCTTTTAGTTTTATCCTGTGGTCAGCCGGGACAGCAAAGTCGACAATTTTGCAGATTTTCTTTTCTTTTTTTTTTTGTTAATTATTATAAGGTCTGGTCTTCTGATCGAGATTAGGTGATCCGTTTGTATGTCAAAGTCCCATAGGACTTTGTGTCTGTCATTTTCTTGGACATTTGCTAGGTTGTGCATATATCATTTGTTGGCATGGTCAAATTTAAATTTCTTGCACATTTCCCAGTGGATCACCTTGTCCACCCAGTCATGTCTAGGCTTGTACTCCTTCTGTGCCAATTTGCTGATTCCGCTTATTATGTGATTGATGGTTTCATCTCTGTCACTGCATAGCCTACATTTGCTGTTTTGTTGCGTCTTACCTATCCTCGCTCTGATATGATTGGTTCTTATGGCACTGTTTTGAGCTGCCATCAGGAGAGATTCTGTTTCTCTCTTAGCCATGTCCAGGTTTTGTCGTGTGAGATGTTGTTTATTAGTCGTTTAAAACGCCCATAGATTTGTTTTCCTTCCCATTTTTGTTTCCTTGTTATTGTCATTCTGTTATCTATCGTGTAGTTAGCATTGTTTCTGATGGCCGTAATCAGTCCTCGTTCGTGTTTTTTTATGTAGTCTTCGAGTCGTTGTATGGATGTGTCAACGCTGTCTTTAATGCTGGCAAGTTCTCTTCCTCCCTCTTTTCTTGGTACATATAGTCTGTTTATTATTATTATTATTATTAAATGGGAAAAGTTACTTGAAGCAATATAATTGTGTATAAATCATTGCGATTAGAGGTGTATAAACGAAAGCATATGATTGTGTTAGAAATATTTTATATTATATGATTGTGTGCAAAGAAATAATTATTTTCAATGAATAAAAATGAGATTTAAAAAATGGGTGCAATGAAACTTTGAATATTTAAATAGTTATGATTAGAATCAAAATTTTGAATCAAATTTAGACATTAAGTTACCAAAAAATGAATATAAAACGATTTTGCTTGATTATCAATTTTGATATAGATCGTTAGATCTTTGTGCTAACAAGAGTGACGAAAATACCACCATTTCAAGGAGGAAAAGGCAGTTTAATAAACAAGTTTTTCCACAAACACAGCCTATAGATATTCTCCCATTCACAAGCACTGGACCTTGGTTCTTATCTCATGTATAGTTACATGTATCACGAAAGTGCAGACTTTGCTCTTTAACCTTGGTATGGCAACCATTCAATGAGAAGGAAAACTCTTAATTCATACCTGTTAAAACTCTGCATTAAAAATTGACTTTGATTGACATCCTGCTCGTATGGACTAGTTGGTAAATAGATTCATTACAAAACAAGTATTTTCCCAGTCAGTGATAAACCCACTTCAAATAAGGATTGTCATTGGAATAGCACTAAACTGCGTCTTCGGGCAAGGCTCCAAATCTGGAGACCTATGGTGTATGAAGTATCATTTCATTGCCTTTAATCCCAGTTCCAATCTGAGCAGGAGTAATAGTTCCGGTAAGAGTCCGATCTATTTGTCAAATAGATCATTTTAGATATTCTTTATATGTGATATTTCGGCTCATTGGCCCTGTGGGTAGAGTGTTCACCAATGGTCCGGAAAACCTGGGTTCAATCCCAGGTCGCGTCATACCAAAGACTTTAAAAATGGTACTTGATACCTCCCTGCTTAACACTCAGCAATATAAGGTACGTATCAAGGTAAAGTGGAGCAATCTAGAGAAAGAATAGCGCCCTCCCCTACACCTCAGTGTAGTAGCTATTGCAAAGGGAGCCTTCTGGTCGCCTTCGACTACGGTCGTCGACTTTGTATCCGATAGAAATACTTGATGTCATGTAACGGTAACTTATTTGTATCAAGAAAAGTTACTTGAAACTATAAATGTTTACTAAGAATCATCAGTATATACTTGAAACCATATAACTATGTGCAAACAAATAACTA
>OY757921.1:97733873-97765216 GCA_963585895.1 Sepioteuthis lessoniana
TTCTTTCATCTCTTCAATTCTCTCATAACGACTGCCTCTGAGCTTAGGGAATAAGCAAAAGTCACAGGGAGCAGGTTTGGACTATAGGAAGGCTGAGGAACTGTCTTGATGCCCATCTTGGTCTAATAGTCTGTGGCAAGGATGGAGTTATGGACTGGTGTACTGTCCTGGTGGAAATGCCACTGACCCGATTTCAAGAGTGCTGGCCTCTTCCGATCGAATCTCTTGCTGAATTCCTTAAAACCTCAACATAGCAACCATAACCCTAACCCTTTGGCAAATCAACTCGGGTGTATTGACTTCCTTTCTCCTCCCACACCTCTCATAATCCCTCATAGACTCCCTGCCGTCCTTGAAACTCTTATGCCACTCAGAAACTGATGCTCTATTCATGCAAGACGGCCAAAAAGCAGTCTGAAGCATTCTATACGTTTCTGTGGCAGAATTTTTTTCAAGTTTAAAACAAAAGTTTAAAATTTTATTGCATATACCTTGAATACACGCGCTTAAAACCAGTGCCAGTAGGTGTCGTCAGTGATGTTTTAATCTTCTGGTCATTGGGGAGTTTCGGGTCTTTCAACATCAAACTCCCCTCACCAGAACGACCCCTTCAGAGATGATCAATTTCTGAGTCATCTACCGTATACAACGCTAGACAAACTTATGGCTTGGACGGCTCGAAATAAATAATTCCTCAGACCAGGCTGAGCATTCGATTGGCTGTTGAAACCAGCCAATCGTACGCTCGGTCTATTCTATTTAAAGGTGAGCTTGCGACTTTTCCCTTTTTAACAAAATATTTTCACAAGAGGATTATGATGTTTGGCGTGGAAGGTACGTTAATTCTTTTTTCCTTCCATTTAACGTTGTTTTAATTTCCATTTTATCTCTCTCATCCATATTCCCCACTTCTTTTTATTTTCCATATATTTCTCCTTTTCCCCCTCTTCCTTTTTTTTATTGCATATCGTTCTTCTAAAGTGTCAGATTGCATTTTGAAATTCATCAGCTGTGACAATCAGGCTTTAGTAAGGTGTATTCCAATTCCTGCTGTAGCTGTTCATTTGAAGCTGAAGTCATAAAAATAGGCCAGTCATCTTCTAAGATATTTAGCAATAACATACAAAATTTTCAAGAGTCTACGCCAATTTTAAATGCCCATCCGAAAAAAGTATGGAAACTTATCGTATGCACCTCGTATGAATCCCCATGTCTGTATTAATTCATTTATTGTATGTTTCATCCCTTAGAATTTCCTAGATTATATATATATATATATATATATATATATAGGGTGTGGAAGCAACTTATGGAATAATTTTTAAAATATTTCTTTTGGTGGGGTCTGATTTGTTCAATTTTTGATAAATCAAAATTTCCATTATTAGCTCTGTTATTCGAGCCTTTTTTAAAATTAAAATTCAGCCTAATATAGAAGAGCAAGAAAAGAAAATGGCAAAGAATGTATGATCTGCTTAACGCTGATATGAAACTAAAATATCCGAAATAATAGGAGTTTCTTCAAGGTCTCCACCAAGTGCAGACCTTAAACCCTTTGATTACTCTTGATGGGGCATTTCAGAAAACAAAACAAAGTGAAATATTGGTTCGCTTAAGACGGCTATTGAGGACGAATGAAGTAAAATGTCTGAGAATTTATTTTGAGGGCATGCAAATCGTTTCGAGGGCGCATTGATACAATAATTGAAAAAAAATGGCGGTCATATTGAGTCAATTTACTGTCTTATGTCTATCTTCTTATTTTGTTGTTTATTTTTTAAAATTAAAATTGATCTTGTCTGATCATCATTCATCATCATCATGTCGTGCCTCTTGCACGGATATTCCTGACCCTCTCTCGCCACTTTTCCCTGTCGTTCATCGCTTCTGGCAGGTCTTCAGGGCTACATTCCGTATCCTCACATAGCTGCTGAATGTATGTTGGTGCTGGTCGTCCTGCTTTTGCCCGGCCATATGCGGGGGTCCATAGGAGTACATCACTTATGAGCTCGTCCCTGCTTCTCCAGCAATGTCCTGCATGTCTGGTTCGTCTAACTTGGATAGTTTTCGTTATAGGAGGCAGGTGGCCGTATAGTTGGTGTCTTGTGGGGTGTTGCCGCCAGGACTTGTTCAATATTGCTCTTCTATACCCTGTAAAATGAATTAATACTCATAGAATGCGATTTACTGAAAGATACAAACAACAAAACATATTATTGACCGAAATCTGTCTTTCCCTTGCAATTCAGTTAAATTTTCAAATTAAACATTCAGTCCTTTCGTTTATGTCTCTTTAATAGAGATTCGTTTGTAGTAATAAATCATTTGGATTCTAATGACATCTAACCTTTAAGGAAACATGTAAATATGCTTTTCGAAATTGTCCTCTTTATAAATATATATTGATAAAAAAAAACACTCTGCTCGAATTAATAATAATGAAAACAACTGTTGACACGTGGCAAAATGTTTGTGCACGTGACATCACAAGAAAAAATCCAGAGCCATCCATATACAGGAAAATAAATTATGTAATTAGTCAGGTGGTAAATGACACATGAGACGTTTGTAAATATGTCTACACTTTGACATCAATTCGCTTTTATTATTCAGCAATTTATTTCCGACATATTACAGGATACATAATTTTTCTTCCAGACATAATCTGCTGCTGTCATAAACCCCTTTATACGCTTGGGCTTTTTTCCCAATATTTCATTTTATTATGGAATATTTCCCTGTTTTATCTCTTCTCTACTATATATGATTACATGATTAGGGAATATGGTTATGCGAACACACACACACACACACACACACACACAAATACATATATATATATATATATATATATAAGAAATGGAAGAAGGATGGTGGAAGTTAATTCAAATGATTTGTTATTTATCCTTTATATATAAGCTTACGCGTTTCGACTTCGTATGTTTGAGAGCACAAATTTTGTTAGGAAGTCATCATCAGAACTTGTTTATATGGTTTTAATGTTGAAAAGGAAAATACAGCGTGTTGTTTTTGGAATTGTTACGCAGTATTTTCAGTTTCAACATTCAAACCATATAAACAAAAGCTCTGATGATGACTTCTTAACAAAATTTGTGCTCTCAAACATACAAAGTCGAAACGCATGAGCTTATATATAAAGGATAAATAAACATATCATCTAAATTTACCAACACCATCCTTCTTCCGTTTCTTATTTTTATTTACATTTCAGTCGGATTAACTCCACTCTCTCTCTCTCTCTCACGTGATCACACACATACACACACACGCGCGTGCGCACACACACGTATATATATAAAGAGAAAGATAGACAGAGACAAAGAAGAAAAGAGAGAGGAGATGGGGCTAAAAAAGCTACTTCTTAAATATGATATCTTTAAAGACATACGTACGCAATGCAAGATCTAAAACTTGCAATTTGGGTTTGAAAGCAAACAGGGACAATTGACGTTTCACTACCAAGAAAAATCATTGAGCACCTCAGGTTAGCAAGCAGGATTTACGAACCATTGTAAGTGAGTTCGATTCTCACTGGGTGGCTCATACTTGCAGCCTTGTGCTACACCATAACTAAACTTTGTTGAATAAAAGGTCTGGAGTGGTTGCAAAATGCAGACATGAGAATCAATACTTTTTTATGTTATCTACCTCATAATTAACAAACGTTTCCCTATATCTAAAGACCAAATCCAGACATCTGTCATGAGATAAAATGACTGCGTCTTGCGTCAAAATTTCGTGATGGTTATGTTAGGCATCAATGTTTGATTGTGTTCTGCGTGAAGTTATACTTGTAAACAGCTTTTGTTTTATGTGCAATATTTGAAAAACAGATTTTAGCCTTTCTCCCCTCCTTCCATCTCTCTGTCTCTTTCTCCTCCCGCTCTCTCTTTCTCTCTCTCTCTCTCTCTCTCTCTCTATACATATATATATATATATATATATATATGTGTGTGTGTGTGTGTGTGTGTGTGTATGTGTCGGATTTAAGCTGACCCGAGAATCAACGTTAAACTCAGAATCTTGAATTTTTATCCTGTTTTATCTATTTTAAACTTAATTAACATTGATATTGCCCCGCATTTTTATGAACAGACTAATATCAAAACTTACTGATTAAATGCTTTTAGCATTAAATTTCTATTATATATATATATATATATATATATATATATATATATATATATATATATAATTGACTCTTCCGTTGTTCTCTATTTTTGAGGATAGATCAGTTCAATTAAAGATATGGACCATTGGACTGCTTTTATAAATGATTTGCTTCTTGTGAAAAGCTGTCAGACCAGTTACTTTTTGTGGATGAACTGGTAGCAGAAGAATAGTGTTCTAGCATTCCATTGATTCTCACAAAGAACATTCCTCAGGTTTTGAATTTAGAGTCTTTTCTTCTCTTATGTTGGTTAAATCTAAAGAACAGTGTCTACCATATTATTTACCCATACCTAGAAGTGGTTTCGTGAAGTTTGGTTTCTTTGTTTAATGGTATATCAAACTTGTTAGGTAATTCAATGCCAATGTTATCCGTGAGGATATTAGTCGTGGTGGGATGATAAGGACGTTCATACCTTCCCCAAAAGTATTAGTCCGAAAGCAAACGTAACAAATGTCTCAGTTGAACACGTTAGCAACTTCGCAACAGGGATTCCCACAACTGCTTCTTTTGGTTTAGTTTGGTTTAGTTTGATGATATTGTAGGTTATATAACGCCAAATCCGTTTTTAAGACTTATAAATAGTTCTATTTCAAACAATTTGTTGTGCATAAGTACGCAGTTTAGTTGTATTGGACCGATAGATATAGGACCCTATCAGGTGTTACCACTCCGGGCCAGAGTGGACCTGGGAGCGATGGCAATCAAGGGTATTCCGCATTCTCGATAGTTCCAGCATTACTGGAACCTCACCATCAGATTGTTTAATGTCATAAACAGGACACTCGTTTGGGGAATCTCCCTCCTCTGCAGAGATGCAGTCGGTGTATTCTACAGCCCCAGCAGACGAGACCCTTGTGGAAAACAGACGGATTCATGACTTTCCAAAGGGCATTAGCACAAAGTGAATATATTAAATCTACTTTCATCTTTTTATTTTTTTCCTCAAACAAAACTTTTCAGTTTCTTTAAGTGAATTTTTTCACACACACACACACACACACACACACACACACACACACACACACACACACACACACACACACATATATATATATATATACGAGGATAATTAGATAGGTTTCCAGACTTTTTTCGTAAGGGCATTTTCATTGATAGTATACACATGAAACTCTAGTCCCCTTCGAAGTAAGCTCCTCCGGTGGCAATACACTTGATATAATGTTCCAACAACTTCTGGAAGGCTCCATGGAAGTCTTCTTGTGTGAGCATGTCAATGACCCGTGTCACAGCCTCTTTCATCTTGTCAATTCTCTCATAACGACAGCCTCTGAGCTTAGGGAATAACCAAAAGTCACAGGGAGCAACGTCTGGACTATAGGAAGGGTGAGGCACTGTATTGATGCCCATCTTGGTCTAATAGTCTGTGACAAGGATGGAGTTGTAGAATGGTGCATTGTCCTGCTGGAAATGCCACTGACCCAATTTGAAGAGTGCTGGCCTCTTCCGACAGAATCCCTTCCTGAACTCCCTTAAAACCTCAACATAGTAACACTAACCCTAACCCTTTGGCCAATCAACTCTACTCTTCCCACACCTCTTTGGCCAATCAACTCTTACTCTTCCCACACCTCTCATCATCCCTCACAGACTCCCAGGCTTCCTTGAATCTCTTATGCAACTCAAAAACTGATGCTCGATTCAAGCAAAATGGTCGAAAAGCAGTCTGAAGCATTCCATACGTTTCTGTGGCAGCATTTTTTCCAAGTTTAAAACAGAATTTTATTGCATATCGTTCTTCTAAATTGTCCTCACATCCAGATTGCATTTTTGGAATTGACCAGCTGTGACAATCAGGCTTTAGGTTTGGTTTCTTTGTTTAATGGCTTGTCAACCTTTGTAGGTTATTTAATGCCAATGCTATTCTCCTAGAAGAACAGTAGTGGTACTATTTAACCCATAGCTGAGAGGATAAGGGGATTCATACCTTTCCCAAGGGCATTTGCCCGAAAGTGAACGTAATAGCGCGACTGGAGTACGAACTCGCTTACTACGATTCTGCAGTCCATCTCTTTAACCATTACACCACGAGGACACCCCCCTAATCAGGGTGTATTCCAATTGCTGCTGTAACTGTTCATTTGAAGCTGAAATCATGAAAATTGTTCAGTCTTCTCATAAGAGGTATAGCAATAACATAGTCAATTTTCAAGAGTCTACGACAATTTTAAATACCTGTACAAAAAAGTCTGGAAACTTACTGAATTCACCATGTATATATATATATATATATATATATGGATAGAGACGGGGGAGTGATGCAGAGACATACTGAGAGAGAAGATTGAGCACAATAATCTCAACATGAATATGTATTCACATGCATTCTCTTTTCTTTCTTTCTTTTTTTTTCCTTTTACGTTTTGAGTTAACCTCTTTGCATTTTACCCAATATCAAGTGCACTCTTTTTTTGCCCCTGCCAGCGTGTCCGTAATCGTCAGGAATCTCTCTTACGCTTTATTCATTTTTGAATTTCTCTTCACCGCCCAAGACCTGCGAGTGCGTCGAACTGTTGGTCCAATTTTCAAGTCTACGCAACACAGAGAGGAGTTACCGCTTATTATAATATTTATCTTCCGACTGTGAGAATGTTGTCAAGCGAAACTCCAAGAGAATTATAACGCAAATCAAAAGATTGGGAGGAAAGAAACCGTAAAGGATTATGTTCACAGCTGTTAGGCTTGGAGAAGAGAGTGTATTTTTGCCCAAAAACTGAAAAGAAGTGAAGTTGATATATTGTCATAAAATCCTTTTCGTTGGCTTTGGGATACTAAATCCTAAAAGAATGTCAAAAAACGTTTGTTAGTTGGAGATTTTAGGAGTTAATTGCTGAAAAGTAATCCATATTAAAGAAAGAGCGAGAGAGGATTTAATATAATATTTATTATTTTTTTGGTTTGGTCTGGTTTCTTTGTTTAATGGCATATCAACCTTCGTGAGTTATTTAATGCCAAATCCACCCTTTTAGAACAGTAGTGGTACTATCTAACCCATAGCTGGGAGGATAAGTGGGTTCATACCTTTCTCACCGGTATTTGTCCGAAAATGAACGTAATAGCGCGACTGGAGTTTGAACTCGTTTATTACGATTCTGCAATTCAACACTTTAACTATTTAACCAGGAGGACACGCCTTTCTTTCCTTCCTTCTTTCCTCCCTTCTTTCCTTACTTATTTTATTTTATTTTATTTTCTGTGGTATGTTTGCGTTAGAAATCGCGGAAATATTACGTAAAATACTCGGAAAAAAGATAAGATTAATACTTGAATTTTTTTTTTCTGAGTTTTCTTTTTCTTCTTTTTCTTCTTTTTCTTCTGTATTTTTCTTCATTACCTGGCTCTTTTTCGTTTACGTTTTGCTTGTTTCATTCTTCCTTTTTTATGAGATTATTTTTGTTTATATTCTTTTATCTTTGTTTTTTTTTTCTTTTCTAACAGTCTTTCATGGATTATTCTTATTTTCCAAACATCCTTTGTACTTCTTCATATATAAATTACTCTATTTCACTTATTTAAAATTAGTTTTATATTTTATTTATTCTTTCATTTATCTTTCTTTTCCTTTACATTCTCTTCCTTCCTTTGATTATTTTATATTCTGTTTTCCTGAACATTTCACTCCGTTTCTTTCTTTCTTTCTTTCTTTCTTTCTTTCTTTCTTTTACTGTTATACCCAGTTTCTTTCTTTCTTTCTTTCTTTCTTTTTCTTGTTATTATAGCTAGTTCTTTCTTTCTTTTACTGTTATACCCAGTTTATTTCTTTCTTTCTTTCTTTCTTTCTTTTTTTTCTTGTTGTTATAGCTAGTTCTTTCTTTCTTTTACTGTTATACCCAGTTTATTTCTTTCTTTCTTTCTTTCTTTCTTTTTTTTTCTTATTGTTATAGCTAGTTCTTTCTTTCTTTTACTGTTATACTCAGTTTCTTTCTTTCTTTCTTTCTTTCTTTCTTTCTTTCTTTCAACTGTTTGCAGATGAAGCCCAATTAAATTGTCTTAAAAAGACGCCTGGGTTTTATCCAAATCCCCAGAGCTGAAAACCCCTTGGGTTAGATATCAAAATACGACCCAAGTTCCCAAACTGGCAGATATACATCTGATTCTACACACAAGTGACACAAACTGAAACCTTTTCTCGGGTAAACAATAGCCTTCAGATATAGAGAAATATAATCTACCAATTTTTCTCAGAAAAATATTTTACTAATATCAGCAAAAAAGAAAAAAATGCTGAGCATAAAAAAATAGCGTGTAAACTTGATTCATACCAGCTGACCACTCATCATTGCCTGACTGATCTAATTAATCACGTGACTAACAATAATTCTATTCGTCGGGTCTGGAAATCAGCCCAATGCCTCTGAGTCACAGACGTCTCCACATTCCAAACCAAACTATTTTCGTGGCAAGTAACATGGGATTATTTTGGGCGGATTATGAATGGACCTCTTCCTACATGCCAAAAAAAAAAAAATAGTTCAATATGTGTTTGCCCCCAGCCACATAGAAAAATACAAATGCAGTGAGAGAAGAGTAAAACTTTGCCGTCAGGCATTGACTGTACTTCTTTATCCGATCTCCCCATCTGTCAAAAAAAAAAAGGTAGATTTCTGCTAGTAAATTATGAAAGCACCATGTCTATATTAACAAAAAATGATCAGGTACTAAGCAGCGTAAGATTTATGGGCACATATAATGAAACCAGTATTCAGAGTTCAATTCTGGCTGAGGCTGCTCATGATTATCTGTGTAAAGTTTCGAATCTACACCCCAAAATTCTGTCCAATCGTCAGTCGTGCTGCTCCTCGTCTGGAGTAATGGTAAGCAAACTAGACAAGCAGACCATTGTTAGTGAGTTTATTTCTCACTTGGTGCTGCATAACTTTGTCTCTTCTCAAAACTCAGCTAAGTTTAATAAATGACTACATGGGATGCGGAAAAGTTCTTGACCCAACCAAGAAGTGAATAACCTAGATCCATGAAACGTGTTTTGCTACATATTTCCCCTCTCAAGGGCACCTCGGGTGGTATAATGGTTAGCTAACTAGACTGGCAAACATACACAAGTGAGTTCGAGTCTCACTGAGTGCCCCATTCATATAGCCTTGTGCTACATCTAAGCAAAAAGCTTAGTAAATTACTACATATTCCCCCTTCAATCTAACACAGTACATTATTTATCATAGTTGGTGACATTTTATAGTTTATTCACCCTTGTAGGTTATTTAACACCAAATTCTGTTTATGTATATGTATATTAAAATATGATTTACATACAAATGATTTGTAGTTTAAATTATTTTCAACAAGCCTGAACTCATGTGTTTGCTCATAGTTGAATAGTTTCAGGTATTCCTATCAAATACTAATAATTCGAGTCAGCATTATTCATTTGTTTACACACAGTTAAATGGTTTCAAGGATAGTAAATGATTAAATAGTTTTATATGACCCAGAGATGGGAACCTAACTGATTATAACTACTTCGAGTCAGAGTAGACCTAGGAGTAATGGCATTGAAGGAGTACTCCACATTTCACAAGATCTAGGACACTCATTGGATGGAGCATTATCTCTCTGTAGAGATACAGTCTGTGTATTTTACCGCCCCAGCCAACTGAGTTGTGTATAAGTAAAATTCCTTTAACCTTTGATATATATATATATATATATATATATATATATATATATGAATTAAGTGGAACTTTAAGAACTCATGGGACACCAAATTAAATCAATTAATAATCTTTTAAACTTGTTTTAAGTTTTACACAAGGCTAGGAGCATGCAGCACCTGAATTAAACAGAGTTCGAGAACTTTTTTATTCATAAAACATAGCTTTGACTGGTCATTGTGTTAGGATGATATATGACCGGAGTTTTAAAAAACAAAATAAGGTCTGACATATATATATATATATATATATATATATATATATATAAAGTTGGCCACCACAGCCGAGGGCAACCCAAAGGCTCCCTTTTCATTACCTACAACACCGAGGTGTAAGGGTGGGTGCCACTCCTCTCCCTGGATTGCTCCACTTTACCCTTGATCCATACCTTATAATGCTGAGTGTCAAGCAAAGCAGCATCAAGTACCATTTTTTGAGTCTTTGGTATGACTCGACCTGGGACTGACCTCCGATCTCCAGGGCCATTGAAGTGATTCAGATTTGGAAAAAGGAAACACTCGAGCATTCGGAGTTTCACTTGACCTGAGAGAATCAGACCTGAGTCTGAAAAAGAAATACCTTGAGAAGCTGCCGTAATGAGCGTTAGACGGGATTCTATTCTTCAATTGGTATTTCATAATTGTGTTATGATTTCGTACGATCATCGTTTTAACCAGCTCCTTAGCCTAGTGGGTAGAGTGTTCGCTAATGGTCCGGGGGACCTGGATTCAATCCCAGGTCGTATCATACCAAAGACTTTAAATAGATACTTGATACCTCTTTGCTTAACACTCAGCGATATAAGGCATGTATCAAGAGTAATGTAGAGCAATCTAGGGAAAGGAGTAGAACCCTCCCCTACATCTCGGTGTAGTAGCTATTGAAAAAGGAGCCTTCTGATCGCCCACGACTACGGTCGTTAACTTTACTAACTTGTTGAAATAATGAAGAGGTATTCCGATAAAATCTATTTTAGACAATTTCCATCCCCTTCCTGGTTGGACGTAGAACCACTTAAGTATTGCCATCTTATAAAGATAATTTTCACTTGGTTGTATAGTTTCAATTATTTCTATCAAATATTATTAATCAATACAAAATTACATAGTTTAAAGTAACTATTCCTGTTTGATAATAACTATTTATTTGCACACAATTATATGGTTTAAAGTAACAAATAATGACAATCCTTAGTAAGCAATTAAAGCTTCAATTAACTAATTTTGATACAAATAATTTGTACAGTTATATGGTATCAAATATTCCAAATATTGACAAATTTTAAACAGATCTATTTAACTCATAGATGGTATTTTAAGAGATAGTACCAGTCCGGAACACAGTCTAACTAGGAGTCATGTTAACAGAGCTCCTCACCACTGGGTGCAGCTGTTATACGCAGGACATTCCTTTGGGAATGGGATCTACTCCTCTGCAGAAAATGCACTTGACGTATTCTAAGCACTAACGATACAGAAACATGCCTATTAAGACGAGTATAATCAATCAGGATTAGGTTATCTTTAAAAATAACAAATCTTTGGTGAAAGGAAGAAAGAAAAAGTAAGTACCAAGTATGTAATCCAGTAACAAAATAGTTGGGGTATAATTTAAAGCTTCACACCGTCTACAATATGTTTGTTAGAAGAATTAACAAGTTTTATTGTGTGCAGAGCCATTGGCCTAATGAGTCGAGTGTTCACTACTTATTGTGTTGAAAGAAAAAAAAAGGCAAGGGAACGAAGGAAGTAACCCAAACAGTAATTAAGAAAATATTAGCTCTTTTTTGAGTCTTTTATAAAATGTTTTATCAGATTAGCAGGGGTTCAAAGTGTCAATAATCAGTTCGCAGTATCTGTTCTAAAACTGTTTTCTTAAGCAATACGCCTTTTCAAAAGAAGCAGACAATTTCAGGCTGAGCCAGCCACTTACCTAGCAGAGGGAAACTACCATATAAGTTCACCGCCTTTTTTTTATACATAATCAAGGTAATATGATAAAGGACCAGAGAAATTGACTGGGGTTCGAAGCGTCACGCTCTAGTATCTAATTAAGAGTGGGAAAATAAAACAAAAACCTCTTCAGCTTGGAATATCAATCTACATTAAAACAAGGAAAGACCGATGGAAAATACCCTATAACACCGGGGCCTTGTTGGTATTATTAAATCTTTATGGATCAGGAAAGAAAAACTTTTAGTTAAAGGAGACGTGGTAGCAAATATTAGGCTTCACTCTACCTTAAAATTCTCTCAAGCCTGTAAGCTTTTTCTTATTTATTAGATAAGTTTCCAGACTTTTTTCGTATGGGCACTTTTATTGATAGTACACACATAAAACTCTATTCTCCTTCGAAGTAATCTCCTCTGACTGCAATGCACATTTTGTACCGTTCCAACAACTTCTGGAAGGCCCTATGGAAGTCCTCTTGTGTGAGTGTGTCAATGACCTTCGTCATAGCTTCTTTCATCTCTTCAATTGTCTCCTAACGACTGCCTCTGAGCTTAGGGAATAAACAAAAGTCACAGGGAGCAAGGTTTGGACTATAGGGAGGGTGAGGCACTGTATTGATGCCCATCTTGGTCTAATAGTCTGTGACAAGGATGGAGTTATGGACTGGTACATTGTCCTGGTGGAAATGCCACTGACCCGATTTCAAGAGTGCGGGCCTCTTCCGACGGAATCTCTTCCTGAACTCCCTTAAGACCTCAACATAGTAACACTAACCCTAACCCTTTGGCCAATCAACTCTAGTGTATTGACTTTCTTACTCCTCCCACACCTCTCATCATCCCTCACAGACTTCCTGGCTTTCTTGAATAGCAATAACATACTGAATTTTCAAGAGTCTACGTCAATTTTAAATACTTGTACAAAACAGTCTGGAAACTTATTGAAGGTTCCATGAATATGGTTTCTATATTCAGGGTTCATATGTAACTTTTGGATTAAATATAATCATATGCAACAAAAAAGGAAAATTGATTTAGTAAAAAGTTTTTTGTTTCTTTCTCTTTCCTTCTTCAATTTCCTTACTATTCAAATGCTAAATATTGACATGGAAAGAATAGCTAACGTGACATCAACTATATCAGTTATATACCAACGAAATGAAAGGAATGAATTTTAATGATGAACATATCATCGTCTTGTGTATTCTCAGTTTTTATACACTCAGCCAGAGACGTTGAAGTAAATATTTCATGTATTCGCTAATTCCTTACGTGAAGCAGTTAAAGCCAATGTCTTGTTTGAAAGAGTTCAACTAGAAATATATACATGCACACAAATATAAATACTGATATGCAAAAAGATACATGAGTGTGTGTGTGTGTGATGTAGCTGCATACAATGATTAGATAAGCAAGTTATTCGTGGGATTTTTTATCCTCAGGCGATGAAGCGACGATATACAGGCTGGAACGATAAAATTGTCGTCCTAAAGAAAACAACACTACAGCTTTATTTTAAAACTTTTATTGAAAAAATCAATTCAGGTAACTTGATTATATAGTAGAGCTGACATCTATTCAATGTAGCCGCCTTCAGTCTCAATCACCGCCTCGATACGGATCCGGAACTGGGAGCATGCCTTTTCCACAAGCGCCGGCGGGAGCTCGGCGAATACTCGGCGGATGGCGGTGATCAGGCTGGCTTTTAGTATTGTGGGAGGTCATGTTAGTGATGTTCTCGACGTATGACCAAATGAAATAGTCCAGCGGGTTCAGGTCGGGGGAGGAGGGGGCCAGTGAGAGAAGGGTACAAAGCCCTAGCACTCCTTCTGAAGCCAAGCCTTGGTGTCTTTGGACATGTGGGCCGGCGCTGAGTCCTGCTGCCACACCCAGGGTCTGCCACCGGCCACTTGATTGCACCAAGGGATCACCACACTCTTCAGCATATCCAGGTACACTTTGGTGTTGACTTCCAAGCCGACTTCGAAAATGGAATCAGGTCTTTTTTTAGGGCGACAATTTTATCGTTCCACCCTATATATATATATATATATATATATATATATAAGCGAGCTTTGTGTGTGTGTGTGTGTGTGTGTGCGTGTGTGTGTGTGTGCGCGCGCACGTGCACGAATACACGTTTATAATTATAGACATAGCTCAACCGATCTTTGCCAAATATTTTTAACCATCCATTGACTATTGATTTAACGGAGTTAATGATGAAATTCCAATTCGAATCCTTCTTTTCTTACTTACATCAACATGATCATATTTCACTAGAAACTTAACAAGTTCATAAACCATATAACACACACATACACACACATGTGCACTCAGAAATAATTATTTGCTGAAGAAAAAACAACAAAAAGATATGTATAAAAAACAGTTGTGAGACAAACAAAACCTTCATCAGATAATGACTCTGAAGGTCAGGTATAGTTACGGGGCTAAAACATGATTGCCACTAACTTAGAGCGCTTTATTTGTATTTTACAATACCACCAGACTTTGTTGGTATTTCGTCACATTGGTATTGTGTCAGATTAAAGTTCAGCCTCTTTATATATATATATATATATATACATATAATACTCATTTTAAGATATTTTTATTCTCTGTATGGCGCTACAACAAATTTTTTTTTTCATATATACATATTTATATATATGGCATTCAGTTTTCCAGCAACGAAGATTTGATTCAATCATATGATATTTGAGTTCACTGACTAGAGGATACGACAATACACTAAAACAGGAATGGAATTTCCTCAAAATTAACATTCGAAATGTCTCTCTATCTATCTATCTATCTATCTATCTATCTATTTGTCTCTTTGTCTGCATGTCTGTCTGTCTGTATGTATGTCTGTCTGTCTGTCTCTCTCTCTTATATATATATATAGGGGAACTGAATCGAGCATGGACCGAATAAAGCATGGTCGTTCGCTGAAATGTTTGTGAGCAGTAAAGTCAGAATAAACGTGTGAAATAGAGGAAATGGATATATTCCAAGAAAATGGAATGGGTCACTTCGCATTTGCATTAATCTCTGATGGACAAGCATGAATCCATTTTTTACTAACATTTCAGCCCAGCTCCCTCACATAAGTAAATAAATATTTCTCTCTAAAACGAAACCAATTTTGTAACGAAGTTTTGTTTTCGGAAAACTCAGTTTTCTAAAAACAGTACATCAACCATACGATTACTCTGCCTGTTTTGCCATCACATAAATACACGCCCACACATCCACTCACGTACAAGAGTTCTGCATTGGACATTAATCTACATTGAGGCTCTAGTTCAGGAACTCAGGAGAATATGATGTGTTCCCACTTTCGTTGCCATTACCCTCAAGTGCGCATAGGGTAAAAGTTATCGCTGTATGAAATAAAATCCGTGACACGAGTTCAAATCCAAGATGAAGTTGTTTGTGTTTCCCTTTGCTCGAAATTCCTTGAGAAATATATATAATTACCTAACCCATTCACTACGGGCCAGATATGACACAAACTCAATTTTTATGCTGAGTATAACTGGTCTGGGTTCAAATTTTTCCTTCGCCTCCACCAGTTGCCTTGCCCAGGTTAAAGAACCTTGTCTGTCCCGCTCTTTACCAGTGGTTGGGGAGGAAAGATAACTGATTGATCCATGCTTTTCCGAAAGCATTAGAGCAAAGAGAAAAGCGAACAGCCACGTCCAAGATTTGAACTTAGTTCGCTGATTCTATTTCTCTTGAAGGAAAACATTACGCTTATAACCCCTCCCAAAGATGGTGAAAGTGTAGAGAGAATAAACATTTAAATACCCTTTTTTCCGGTGTTGAGGAATAATATTAATCTTTTTCAATCTTATTTGAACAGTTCAACCATTTGCGTGATTACCCGTTCAAAATTATTCTGAAAATGAATGTTTGTATTGTTTACAATTGGATATCATATTTATAAAATATCAATTGGATATCATATTTATAAAATTAATATCAGAATGAAATGACTCGTCGAAGTTAAATCCAAACAAAGACCATACATACATACATACATACTTACAAAAATACATACACACACAAATATGTATATATGAGGGTATGGGTGTATTTCTGTTGTGGTTGCTACGTTAAAAATATAGAAAAACTCCAAATACATCAAAATTTCGCTGAATGTGCAACTGATGACACATCAGCTTTAAAAATCAAAACCATCAAAATTTCGCTGAATGTGCAACTGATGACACCTCAGCTTTAAACATCAAATGCATCAAAACTTCGCTGAATTTGAAACTGATGACACCTTAGATTTAAATATCAAATGCATCAAGATTTGACTGAATGTGAAACTGATGACACCACAGCTTTAAATAAAAATGCATCAAAATTTCGATGAATGTGCAACTGATGACACCTCAACTTTAAACATCAAATGCATCAAGATTTCGCTGAATGTGAAACTGATGACACCTCAGCTTTAAACATCAAATGCATCAAAATTTCGCTGAATGTGCAACTGATGACACCTCAGCTTTAAACATCAAATGCATCAAAACTTTCGTTGAATGTGCAACTGATGACAACTCAGCTCTAAACATCAAATGCATCAAAATTTCGCTGAATGTGCAACTGATAACACCACAGCTTTTTACATCAAATGCATCAAAATTTCTATTAATGTGCAACTCATGACACCTCAGCTTTTTACATCAAATGCATCAAAACTTCGCTGAATGTGCAACTGATGACACCTCAGCTCTAAACATCAAATGCATCAAAATTTCGATGGATGTACAAGTGATGACACCTCAGTTTTAAACATCAAATGCATCAAGATTTCGCTGAATGTGCAACTGATGACACCTCAGCTTTAAACATCAAATGCATCAAAATTTCGCTGAATGTGCAACTGATGACACCTCAGCTTTAAACATCAAATGCATCAAAACTTTCGTTGAATGTGCAACTGATGACAACTCAGCTCTAAACATCAAATGCATCAAGATTTCGCTGAATGTGAAACTGATGACACCTCAGCTTTAAACATCAAATGCATCAAAACTTTGTTGAATGTGCACCTGATGACACCTCAGCTTTAAACATCAAATGCATCAAAACTTCGCTGAATGTGCAACTGATGGCACCTCAGCTTTAAACATCAAATGCATCAAAACTTTGTTGAATGTGCACCTGATGACACCTCAGATTTAAACATCAAATGCATCAAAATTTCGCTGAATGTGCAACTGATGACACCTCAGCTTTAAACATCAAATGCATCAAATCTTTCGTTGAATGTGCACCTGATGACAACTCAGCTCTAAACATCAAATGCATCAAAATTTCGATGAATGTGCAACTGATGACACCTCAGCTTTAAACATCAAATGCATCAAAACTTTGTTGAATGTGCACCTGATGACACCTCAGCTTTTAACATCAAATGCATTAAAACTTCGCTGAATGTGCAACTGATGGCACCTCAGCTTTAAACATCAAATGCATCAAAACTTTGTTGAATGTGCACCTGATGACACCTCAGCTTTAAACATCAAATGCATCAAAACTTCGCTGAATGTGCAACTCATGACACCTCAGCTTTAAACATCAAATGCATCAAAACTTTGTTGAATGTGCAACTCATGACACCTCAGCTTTAAGCATTTAAAATTTGGCTAAATTTAAAGTTGCTATAGGTTAGATCAACAAATTATGCAATATTTCCATTCGTGTTTGTTTATGGAGCTTATATCACTAGAGCGAAGGGTTCAAACCGTTTTTGGCACAAATTGTTGGTAGTATCGTGGTATTCAGTGCGCCGACTCGTTGTGTATTGCTTTGTTCTGTGTGCGATTTGAAAGTCACGCAGATGAACGATCAACGAAGTTTCTGTCGGGAACGTATGCTTTATCTATATTCGAACAGGGCCATAACGCCCTGCAAATAACCAAATACATTTGTTGAGCAAAAGTTAAAGGCGCAGTTGATCACAGTATAGTAACGAGATGGTTGAAGAAGTGTTGCTCAGGTCACAAGAACCTCGACATTCTGGCAAGGTCAGGTAGGGCCAAAACCGTGGATTCCGAGACTGTGCTCCCAGCCCAAGTGGCAAATCCGACGAGAACCACTTAGAGAGTATTTGTGTAGTTGGATTTTATGTCAAATCAACCATTGTTATTTAATGCCAAATCCTCTTTATACATATGTAATAAATGTATGATCTGTTGTTAAAGAGTATCAGGTGAGCGCCGCATTTCAGAGTCAAGTGTACTTCGTCCTCTTCCTGACCTCGGCAAAAGTACCCAAAGCTGCTGGATGATATCTCACGTCACTAAAATATTGCAAAAGTTTTGACTCACCCTTGTTATAGCGTTTTAACGTGACCTTTGATTATGTCTAATGAAGATGAGAAAAAAATTCGGGACGATGGATTTAGAAATTTAATCCAAAAATACATGATCATGAGCGATGACTAGAAAAAATCAATACAGAATATTTACTTGTAGTTTCTAACGAGATTTGTCTACTACTGCTGAATATACCGAAAATACATATATATATATATATATATATATATATATATATATATATATATATATATATATATATATATAACACTAAACGGTAGCTCTCTGAAACTAGTTGACAAGTTCACCTACTTAGGAAGCAGTGTCTCATTAACTGAGACAGACATCAACACGCGACTAGCAAAGGCATGGGCAGCTAACGATAGACTATCGGTCATAAGGAAGTCAGCGCAGTTTCTTTCAAGCAGCGGTCGTGTCGATACTGCTCTATGAATGCACTACATGGACACTAACTAAATGGATGGAAAAAAAGCTTGACGGCAACTACGCAAGAATGCTGCGAGCAATATTGAACAAGTCCTGGAGCCAGCACCCTACAAAGCAGTAGTTATACGGCTACCAACCACCCATCACGAAAACTATCAAAATTAGACGAACTAGACATGCAGGAAACTGCTGGAGAAATAGGGACGAACTCATAAGTGATGTACTCCTGAGGACCCCTTCATAGGGACGAGCAAAGGCAGGACGACCAGCTCGAACCTACATACAGCAGCTCTGTGTCGATACGAGATGTATTCCTGAGGACCTATCGGAAGCAATGGACGATAGGGAGAGGTCTGGGATGTCCATGCTGATAGCGCGACATGATGATAATATATATATATATATATATATATATATATATTAGTTTGGTTTCTTTGTTTAATGGCATTTTAAACTTCGTGCGTTATCTAATACCAAAGTTACTTTTGTTGAAGGACAGTAGTAGTTCTATTTAATCTATAGTTGGTGGAATAAAGGTAGGGTTCATGCCTTTCCCGTAATAGCGTGAGTGGATTTCGAACTCGCTTTTTACGATGTCGCAGTCTGTCACGTTAGTGATTACTCAACGGGAAACTCCCAATTATAAGTGTGTGAGTGTGTCTAGATTAATATCCATAATACCTTAATTTTGTTTCTAAGGCGGACGATTTTTAAAAAATTATTTTGAAAATGATTATAGAAGGCTATTCGCTGAAGAGTTTGTGCTCACTGAAGATTGTGAAACTTCGAGTTACGGAATAAGTAAGTAGCGAGTCTTTTTAAATTTTAATTCTTATACCTGCAATTTCATAAAAGTATGTTACACTTTAAAGTGATTATTTTCGGTAAAAATTGAAAAAACATTCGCCCAACATGAAATCATAATATATATATATATATATATATATATATATTCGTTTGTGTGTGTGTGTGTATGTGTGCATATCTTCGTCTCTCTCTCTCTCTCTCTCTCTCTCTCTCTCTCTCTCTCTTTTATTGGCTGAAGCGATGACTCTGGTTATTAGGAATATGATAACAGCATTTGTCAGTGCAACGGGGTTTGCATGTGCCCTGCACTTATTCCTTTGAAAGAGAACACTTCACTCCACTCGAACATGTCTACTCAGACAACCATTCACAGATTAAATGAAAAAAGAACTTTTTCTTTGAAGTTTTCAGATTTCCACATGAAAAATCAGACCCAGTAGACGAACAGCAGTTATATCATCATCATCATCATCATCATCTATATCATCATCATATTAGACATCTCCACTATTTCTTCTTTTTCATTGTGTACTTCTTTCACTTTTCTTCTTCTTTCCCTTCTTTTTCTTCTCCTTAGTCTTCTCTCCATTTTTCTACACTTGCTGCTATTTATTATTTTTCTTGGATTTTTTTTTTTCGTTTTCATTTCTCGCCATCTTTTTTCTTTTTTTTTTGTCATTATCTTCAATTTATTTATTTCTCTCTCTCTCTCTCTCTCTCTCTCTCTCTCTCTCTCTCTCTCTCTCTCTCTCTCTCTCTCTCGAGTCCTGCGTTTGACAAAGATAATATCCGATAGAGATGTTAATTTACTAAGCTTTTTTTTTGCTTACATGTAGCACAAGACCGCATGAATGGGGCACCCAATGAGAATCGAGCTCACTCGTGTAGGTTTGCTAGTCTACCTTGCTAACCATTACTCACCCGAGGTGCCCTTACCACCCGAGGTGCCCTAATATCCGATAGAGATGCTTCAGTTCTGTAGTTTTGTGAGGCGAGGAGTCGCCATTTCTTTGTCATTATGCCCAGGTCCACTGTGATGCAGAGTGATAGAAACTGTTAAGGTCCCATCTATAGGTTAAAGAGATTTGTTTGAGAATTATCAGTGTTAGAAATCATATATCTATGCAAATTATTACAATGAAAATTATTTCTATGCAAATTTTGCAAATTATTACTATGCAAATTTCGCAAATCATTACTATGCAAATTATTACTATGCAAATTTTGCAAATTATTTCTATGCAAATTATGCAAAGTATAACTATGCAAATTATTACAAAGCAAATTATGCAAATTATTACTATGCAAATTATGAGTATTAGAAATAGTTACCTGCAGTTAGAATTGTTAGCAAATTAATAATAATAATATTAATAATAATAATAATAATAATAATAATTCCTTTCAATCTAGATCCTTCTCTATCTTATTTTATTTCCGCGTCATATTGTTTGTTTACATCAAGTGACAAAAGAAGCATGGAGAGCTGAGGACACTTACTGAAATTCAGATTGCAATGAATGCCACTAGCTAGTATTGATTACACAAATAATAAAAACGATAGTCATAATACAATTGTAATTGGCACACTCGGTACAGTCACCAAAGGATTGGTACCGGGACTGGAGGACTTGGAAATAAGAAGACGAGTGGGAACCATTCCAACTACAGCATTGTTGAGATCGGCCAGAATACTGAGAAGAGTTCTGCCACTCAGACTCCAGTTGAAAATCATCAGCTAACGTTGGTTGTGAAAAACTCTCATATGATTAAAATAATAACAATGCTTTTTCGAATAATATAAGAAATTCGAAATAAGAAATAGTTAAAGTGGGAAAACTGAAGAAAAGAATAAGAAATTTGTTGCAGTAAATAGAAAAAAATAAAGATTGTAAAAAAAGATTAGTTGGTTGGTTGGTTGGTCGGTTGTGTTGGTTGGTTGATTAGTTGGGTTTTTAAATGCTAAACTCAGTCTTTTTAAAGCCATTATACTCTTTCAAGTAACAAATGATAATTATGTTTTGTAAACCATTATAGCTTCAAGGAACTATTTTCAATACTAAGAATTTATACACAGCTATATATGGTTAGAAATAACTATACACCATGCCGAAAGGGCTAAGAATACGCCGATTGTATTCCCTACAGAAGAAAAAGACCCCAACCTCTAAAAGAAGTGTCCTAAGTGTAACACTAAACAGCATCCGGTGGTGAAGATTCAATTCGAGAGGTATGGGAGGGGGGCGTTGTACTCTTCATTGAGATTTCCCCTGGTCTATTCTAAACTGTAGTAGTAGTACCTGTTAAGCTGTCATCTATTGGTCACGTAGATCCGTTTAAAGATTATTTGTATTTGAGAGCAAAACTTGATTCTATATAACTATGTACAAATTATTTAAATTAAGAATTGAAACTATTTATTTAAAATTATGGTTTACAAATGATTATTCGCATGATTTATTCGTTTGGTTGGGTTTTATAGCATATCAACCCTTATAGGTTATTTAATACCAAATCCTCTTTACACGCACACACACACACACACACACACACACACACATATATATATATATATATATATCCTATCATCCATCGCCTCCGACGACAGGTCTTCTTGATTAGATCTTGTGTCCACGCAGAGCTGATCGGCCAATGCTGGCACGACAACCATGTGAAGGGGTCCATAGAAAAACGTCAGTTATGAGTTCGTTCTTGCTTCTCCAGCAGTATCCCATCTGTCTAATTCGTCTTACTTGGATGATTTTAGAGATTAGTGGTAAGTGGCCGTACAGCTTTTGTTTCGTGGGGTACTGCTTCCAGGATTTATTCTATATAGTTCGTAGTATTTTTGTGCAGTTCCTGTCTAGCTTTTTCTCGATGCATTTTTCCGCGTCCATGTGGTGCATCCATTCAGAAGTATTGACATCACCGATCAGACTTCCATAAGATCGGTAGACTATCGATAGCAGTCCACGCTTTCGCCAGGCACATATTTACATCACTTCGCTACTGAGGTACGGGAACTTGTCTAATAATTTCAGAGGACCGCTATTTAGAGTTGAGATAGCTCATTCCCTATTAAAACTCACGTACTCCGTTTTGTTTGTGGTCCTGCGGAGGCCAATGCCTCCTGCTGCCTGCTCCAGGCCATTCAGCAGGGATTCGGCATGAGTAGGCGTATTTGCAAGGAGTGCTATATCATCTGCATAGTCAACGTCCGTTATAGTTTCTGCGAGATATCGTCCGCTTCTTGTCTTTTTTAGCTGTAAAGCCATTTTCTTTTATTAAATCTATCGATGTTCGTAGTACATAATCTAGGGAGATTATAAACTGATATGATGATAATGTATCTCATTGTAGAACTCCTGTAAGAATTCTGTGTCTCCATCCGGTGAGCAGGGGAGATCAAAAGCTAGAAATATTTGCTCCATTCTTCCCTAGAGTATGAAATCAAATGTCTTGGATAAATCTATAAACAATGTTGTTGCCTCGATATTTTTTGCACGAACTCCTTGGATGATTCGACGGGTTCTTAGAATCTGTGATCTTGATCGATTTCTCTGAAAACCGTTCTGATTTTTCCTGAGAATTTTCTTAATTTCAGGTTCGATACGATTGAGAAGCAGATCAATATAAACATTAGCTGCAATAGAAGAGTTATGCTTCTGCCGTTCTCTGTGATTCCGGAGTCACCTTTCTTGAGGAGTGGGAGGATACAGCCTTTTGTCCATCTCCTTATTGTATTCTGTTAATAAACGCGTTGCAAAATCGAAGAAGTTAGTCATCAAATTTCCTTGTCTTCCATACTTCAGGGGGGGGTATTTCATCGATGCCTGCAGCTTTTATGTTCATCGTCATAAGTCTGTTTTAACTTGTTAAAAGTTTCTCCTGCATTGCTTGATGAATCTAGTTCAAAACCCTGGATGATGCTATTCGCTTCGCGTTAATGCCTCTGAGTAAGGCATTAATGTGAAGTGAAACGTGAACAGCATTATCAGCTTTTCTCCCGCAGATATAAGTAAATAGAATAGCAGACCGGCTTCTCCAATCTTAGTATGACCACTAGTCTAGGAGAAAGAAAACTCTGAATTCAATCACTTAAAATTTGCTTTCACAGGTTTGGGTAAATACATACTGGGGAGTTTTACGTAAACTTTAATCTTGTGCTACATTTCCGTAACAATCAAATATACTTGATTCGTATTTTCTTTTGTTGCTTTTTATTGTCACTCATTTGAGTCGTTATTTTTTAATAGTGAGAAATAGGGGGCACTCGAAAAAACGAAAAGGGAGAAGCACTCGGCGGTATTCGAACTCATGTTTACATTTACCTCTGGAAAGTCTGGTTAGCTGTCTGATTTGTGATACCAACAACGTTCCATTCTAACTGGTGGTTTTTTACTGAAGTACAAATGACAGTAAGTCTTCCTAACTTTCTAGGACTTTTCTAAGTATTCTAGAAAATTTCAACTGTGCTGTGGTTTGAATTGTCTCGATTTTTATTCTGATATACAGTTATCGAGTCTCCTTTCCTGGTCTTTCGTGACTGTTCCAAGGGCTCGAGTTATAATTGGTATTACCGTCATTTTCATGTTCCTCAACATTTTCAGCTCATTGACAAGGTTCAAGTATCTCTCTATCTTTTCCATTTCGTTTATAGTCCCCTGGAACGGCAAAATCCACTAGTTGAGAGGTTTTTCCCTTTCGATAATAAATAGTAAATCTGGTCTTCTGGCTGGAATTGGGTGATGTGTTTCTATCACGAAGTCGCAGATGTTGCATATTGATCATTGACAGAGCCGGGTGTCCCAGCTGTGTAAACAAAATAATTGCAAGACTCACCCGTGTAAACATGAAGGAAGTGATGCGTAGGTGTACTAGAAATGCGTAGGCGTTATAAAATTATATATTCACAGATACCCACAGAGAAACAGTCAGTCTCAGTCTTGCAGCCAGAGGAAATACAGTCAGTCATGGAGACTGACTGCCAGGTGCTCGGTGGGGCAACGGCCCGCAGTGACTTCAAGCCAGGAAGCAGAAGAGACAAAGATGTAAGGTTTTGAAGATAACACAGTGTGGTATGGTCAAGAGAAGAATGTATGGGTCAATACAGCAATTTCCATGTGTTGAAGTCCTTCAAGACTTCTTCCGTTGTCTCCCGCTGTCTCTCCCTCACTACAGGAGATTCGACCCCTTTCAAAGAATAAAGAAATGTATCTCTTTTTCGGGGACGGATTCTGATTTGCGCATAGACCATTTGTCAGCATGGTCAAATTTTAATATCGTAGTAGATCACGTTTCTCATTCAGTCGAGCCTATTTGTGAATTCCTTTGGTATCATTTTGCTGCAGTCGCTAAATTATGTGATTAACTGTTTCATCTCTGTTACCACATTGTATACTATTAACGACTTGAAGTTAACAACCCAACCTAAAAAAAGACTAACCCTACCAGTAAATGTGTAAGTTAAAAGAAGTTTTCTACAAAAAACCAACACTAAGTAAACAGTAGAATACAATGGTTTATTTATTCTCTGTGCAATATTTGAAAAAAAAATTAGAATATTTTTCGTTCATCGATATCTTATTCCCTTTAAAGTCCCCTCCCCGGCCTTGAAGAGAGAATATTCTTAAAAAAACTTAAAACTTGGTAGACTTTTTTCCAAAATACCTCCTCTCCAGAAAAGAAAACATTTTCAACGCCTAAGAAAACTCCAAATCTAATTGACCAGAACGACTTTCATAAGCGTATTAATAGAATGCAGCGAAAATTGCCCAAAATATGGCAAGTCACTGTTTGGAAAGTGGTCGACCCATAAATGCTCTTCTATCTGCGATAAAATGAGGAACGGAAGGAAAAAGCTAACTTCCCTAAATCTGAAGTTTTCGTAGGTCTGCAAGCCGTAGTTGATGGAAATATACTGACAACAGACAGCGAGCACAACAGCAGCAGCTCACCTTCTTGGACACTGAGCTAACATATGGGTGTCATCCAATCAAAAATAGAAGACAAATTAATATAATTATGGCTAACAATTTATTTAAGAAATCCGATACAAACTGATTAATTTCCTAACCCCGGAATTACAGATAAACACTTTTCATACTGCTTTTTTTCTTTTTTTTCAACATGAATGAGCTAATCCCACATTTACCTGATCAAGCAAAAATCGATTACCTCGTCTTTAACTTAGTTAAAACTTAGAAAGAAAGAGGAAGGGGTCTTCTTTGTATTATATTTGTTTTTTGTTTTGTTTTCTTTGTTTTCAAGAAGGAAAACAAACATTATCCGATGAGCGTAGCACCAGTGATCTATAAATCTGTGACAAGAAAACTTTGATCAAACTGGAGAGCTCAAACTCTGTAATATTCAAACATGTTACCTCCATAATCAGTTAGTTATCCTACCCAGCTTGTCACTGAATAATAGTATCTGAGGGAGAGAGAGAGTATTATATGAGCCAAACAGACGTATAGCAATGGAAACCATGGGATGCAACATGCTTGATGAAGCAAAAGGTGGGTCAACGATGCACTTCACCAGATGTTAGACTGAGGAAACCCATGGGTCAACGACCGGGATCAAATAGGAAACTACAGATACTCATCTATTAGGGTGATGTCTATTGATGAGAACAAATAGCCAATGAAATATTACGATGACAGTAATTAAAACCGTACGTATAAAACGCATCTCCTTTCACGCGGGTAAGTAAGAGATACGTTTTGCTTAGATTGGAGCACTTGCTGCAGTGTTTGAAAAATCAGATACAGAGCCAAAACTAAAACCCAACTTACTTAGATACATTGTTAACATTACGACATTCAACGTAAAAACTTCAAACACAATAAACCAGATAACTGAGCTTACGGCATCTGCAATCGAGCATATATAGACATCAAATCTGTGCAAGAACATAGATATTACCAAAGCGAACTAGAAGTAATATACCATAATACCATTAAGAGAGAGACATTTGTCTCGGAATTTGCATGGAAAACCTCTGTTAATGCTGCCATAGGAGACGTGGGAATGATTCATCGCTGTCGTGCCTTAAGATCACTTAATACCATCAAGACAATCCAACTGAGAATGATGTGTGCCACATTGAATGGCAGCACCTGCAGAACAATCGTCTCTTGCTACAGTCCCACCAATGCCAATGATGAAACGAACAATATTAACTTTTACAACTAGATATCTTCTCTCGTCCGACATATTCCCAAACACATCGTTTTAATCATCATGAAATGAGCGAGGGAAAACGCACCTTGAGAACAAAACTAAAAGCTACAGGTCAAAAAGAAAGATTTCAGAAGTGAAAAGATAATTTCAAAACCCCTCCTTAAACCTCTGATAAACCTACTGGAAAATTTGATAAAAGCCAACTAGATATCAAACAAGGACATTTTTACAGAGGAAGAACTTGACGCTGTACAGAAAAAGATTGAAGCAGAAAAGCTGTAAAGCCTCGACGAAATACTCTTTGAAGTATGGAAGACAAGAAATTCGACTACATATTTCTTCGATTATGCAACGCTGTATATAAACAAAACACTATTGAGAAATGGACGAAAATAGTTGAATCCTCCTCTTACCTCAGAAAGGTGACCTCGGAATCACAAAGAACTAGAACAGCATATCTCTTTCTACTATATCTGCTAAACTTCATAATGCCCTGCTTTTTAATTGTATCCGACCCGAAATCGAGAAATTCTCTGGAAAAATCAGAATGGTTGTCAGAAAAATTGATCCATAACATCATAGATTCCGACTATTCGTCGAATCATCGAAGGAGTAAGTGCCAAAAACCTCGAAGCAGCATCTGTTCTTTGATTTCTCTAAAGCATTTGATTCCATACACAGAGGAAAAATGGAGCAAATACTACAAGAATGTGGTCTCTCCCAAGAAACTGTTGCTACTATAATGATGCAATGGTTCACTTAAATGATGGAGATACCTACTTCTTCGACATGGTCGCCGGAATCTTGCAAGGATATATATTAGTTCTATATAATCTGCCTTGGTTACGTACTTCGAACGACAATATATTTATTAAAATAAAATGGTTTCTGACTAAAAAGGCAGACGATATAATCCTCAGAAATAAGAAATAAGAACAGATACAGACTACGCAGATGATCTAATGCTTCTTGCAAATACATTTCTCCGAGCCAAATCCCTTCTGCATATCCTAGAGCAAGCAGCAGAAGGCATTGGCCTGAATGTGAACGCAGATAAAACAGAGATAATGAGTTTTAAAAAAGAATGAACCACCTCCATCTTAATTCGTTGGAGTCTTCTCTTACCTCATCTTAATTCACTGGAGTCTTCTAGTCTGTGAAAGCTGCAAAGGAAGAAAAGGAAGAAGACAGTGAGAGAAGATATATTTTGAATTTCAACTTTATCTCGTTTGCGTTTTCGCACGGCTACTCTGTGGCGAGGAACATCTTCCTGGACTATTTTAGTACAGTCGTTTCTTTCAAATAAGGTATTGCAATATATTAGTCGTCTCTGGTGGTGAATAAGTCCAAATTCAGTGTGGTCATATCCAGTGGTGTTTTTATGTTACTTGTTTCGACGTGTCAGCTCGCTAGCAGCAGAAACCACTCTTGTGCGAAGCTCCGGGGGACTTGGTAAACAGGTGTGCTACCTTGCAAGCAACCGGGTAGTAAAACGTCCTTTCAATCTGAAGGGTCTCGCTGTAGTTAGAGTAAATCTCTCCTTTTCGCAGAGACGGTTTCTTTTTTTTTTTTCTTTTTTTATTTGGCATGTGTCGCCCCACTTCCTGTCAGGGATTTCTGGGAATTTCTGAATTTTCAAAATTTTTTTTTATTTTGTTTATTTTATCCTCTCCCACAAGTCAAGCACATTGCTTCAAGAATGAGACAGCCATCACAACTCAATTGTATAACCTACAAGACTTGTTGCTTGATAAGAAGACCATTTATTACACATTATTACAAATGGAAGGATTAGGATGTCTAACTCATTATAGATAACATTTACTGTCGCGAAAAATGTGTTACTGCATTCGGCAGACTGAATAAAATAAATTGACTAACTACGAGGTAAACATTGAATTTAGCAGCACACAAATAACTAAACGTCTGTTGAAGGGGGCGGAGAAAAGACAACAAAAAGATATGAATACATAAACGCCAGACGAAGATTGTAAACACTGGAAGTTATCACAATTAAAAAGGAGACTCCCAGTTACACAATATGGCTCAGTGACTTGTCTCTTTTCAATGATTTGTAAAGCTACGAGGGCCGTTTTCATAAAATGTACACAAATTAATACATTGAATACCTAATAATCATGACGTTATTTGAATATTTGATAAAAAAAAAAATTCTCGTTATTTTTCAAATATGTTAAGATTTTCTTAATTAAAATTGTACAGGAAAACACTGATATTTCATGCTATGCTAATCCATGATACCCCCTCTCTCTCTCTCTCTCTCTCTCTCTCTCTCTCTCTCTCTCTTTACATATATATATAATTTGTTTTTTTATCTAATGTAAGGCAAATTAAAATGCAAGGCGAAAAGCTCCCAAAAATCAAAATTGCATATTTATATATTTTGCGGGCTATTCATACCAGCTCTAATAGGTGTTTTTTTTCTCTGAAGATTGACTAACAGTGAATCTTCTCAGATCTTTGAGACTCTCCCTAAAATTCTCGCTGATTTCAACAATATTATAGTCTAGATGGTTTCGATTCTTCCTCTGATTTCAAGTTCTCCCAGCCTTTTTTCCAATCTTTCAGGATCGTTCCAAGTGCTCAATATTCCGTGAATATTACTGTAACCTTTATGTACCACAGATTTTGTAACTCTCTGGCAACATCCAAGCTTTTATTTATCCTTTTGTTTTCTTTTATTTTCCCCCTAAGTTCTGCTGGAAAGTCAACACCTATTAAACAAGTTGTGTTTTTCTTGTTAATCTAGGTCAGGTATTCTGGCTGTGATATGATTTGTATCTTAAAGTCCAAGAGATTTTTTTCAGTCTCATTTTCTGAATGGATTTTGGTTTGTGCACATATTTTTTCAGTTTGTTCAAATTTTAATTTTTTGCACAATTTCCTGTGGATTAACTTTCCTGTCCAGTCTTGCCTACTCGTGTATTCCTTTTGTGTCCGTTTGCATCATTCACTTATGATATAATTAACCGTTTCATCTCTGTTGTGATATAACCTGCATTTGCTATTCTTTGCCTATGATCATTTTTTTTTCTTCGACATATTTGGTTCGTTTTCTCTTAAGATTTCTTTTTCTTCGCTATGTCTAATCATCTTGTATACGATTTCCTTTGTTTTTCACTCACTGTTATATTCTTCTCATTTTTCCTTGATTGATTTTCTTAATTGTTTTTCTGTTTTTCCTTAAGATTTTCCTGTTGATAATGCTATTACTAGTTGCAATAATCAGCTTTTCTTTGCCCATTTTTGTATATTCCTCTAATTCTTGAATCGTTGCATCAACGCAATTCTCATTACCAGCGATTCATCCTTCTTCTCCCCCCACATAGAATTTGTCATCACTCGAGTGTAAGGCCTTCTGCATAGTCCTCAATATCATAAACCATTTAGTCACTCTCTCTCTGAGTACCTCCCTTGTCTATTTAAAGAATGTTCCTACGTATCCTGCAAGGGGGTTTGCCCAGGTATTTATTCTTTTGATGAGACTTCTGCGGCAGAGTTTGATTTCGGGAAGTCTTATTGTTCTTTTGAGATCTCCTTTCTTACTTTTTCTTTTATTCCAGGTTATTTGATGGTGTATATTTATGATATTCCCTGGTATTTTAGTTTCCCTTTTTCTTTAAGTGTTTCGACACTTTCCTGATTGGATAATTCTATTCTTTCTGTTGTTTCTTTCTTACTCTCAGCCAGGCATATTTCTCAACTTCAAATTCTATTCGTATTACTTGGTGGAATATTCTGAACTTTTTTCTAGTTCTACAATTATTATTTCACTCCTTGCATTTTCCTCACACCAACGTTAGCTGATCGTTTTTCACTGGAGTCTGAGAGACTGGAAAATCTCTTCAGGTCGCCAGAAATCTCTTCCGTATTCTAGCCGATCTCAACAATGCTGCAGTTTCGATTCTCACACTGATTTCCAATTCATCCAATCCAAAAGCGTCAACTACAATCGCTTTACCTTGTTCCGCAGCTTTTTCAGTTCTTTGGCTAGATCCATCAATTCTATTTCTTTTATTTTCACTATGTGGTCCACCAAAATGGCAAAATCCGCAAGACGACAAATTCTCTTTTTCCTTTTCCTTTTTTTTAATTAAATAACAGAAGGTCTGGTTTTCTGGCAGGATTGGGTAATCCGTCTCTATCTCAGAGACTTTTACATACGTCCCTGAGAATTTTACATACGTCTCATTCTCTAAGAATGATTCTGGTTTATGCATATACCATTTGGTAGTATGGTCAATTTTCAATCTCTGACACAATTCGCTGTTGATCACTTTTCCCGCACAGTCGTGCATTATCTGGTACTCTTTTTGTGCTAGTTTGCTGTTAATAGTTTCATTCTTTTCTCCATATAATCTACATTTGCTCTTCTGTTGCGGATTATCATTTTTCGCTTCAATATTATAGGTCCTTATGGCGTTGTTTTCTCTTGAGTTTTTCCTTTCGAAAATCATGTCCAAGTTTTTCCCTGAATACTTTTATCAGTTTGTTGCATGAAATCTCCATAACAAATTATCGAGGAATCGATTTGTTCTGTGTTAGGTTCTTTTCCTTACGTAGCGAGTCATATATATATATGTGTGTGTGTGTGTGTGTGTGCGCGCACGCGCGTGTAAGTGTGGGTGTGCCTGTACATGTGTGTATGTGTGTGTGTGTGTGTGGATATGTACGATGGTAGATAAATAGTAAGTCGGTAGCCTAACACA
>OY757921.1:97765416-97767916 GCA_963585895.1 Sepioteuthis lessoniana
CCTGGGCTGTCTCCCTCATAGGATACTCGGGACTATTCTTGAAGTGGACCAAAAAAGAACTTAAACAAATGGACCAGGGAACAAGTAAACTAATGACCATACATACAGCTGTACATCCCAGAAATGATGTTGATAGACTATATGTCAAGAAAAGAAGGAGGGAGAGATAACATTGATGCATCGTTACATCAAACATCGACGACAACATTGAAAAACGTGAAAGAAGACTGATTACAGCCACTAGAAACAATAATTACGACACGAGGATCAACCGAACGGAAATAACCAGACAACAAAAACGGGAAGAAAAACAACTCAATGGACGTTTTAAGCAATTAACAAGTGACATCTCACACGAGAAAAAGTGGACGTAGCAAAAAAAAAAGGAAACCTTAAGAAAGAAACTGAATCTCATCTAATACCATCTCAAAACAACGCCATAAGGATCAATCATATCAAAATGATCGTAATAGATAAGACGCAACAAAACAGCAGATGTAGGTCATGTGGTGACCGAGACGAAACGATCAATCACATAAAAAGCGAATGCAGCAAATTATCACAGAAGGAGTATAAGACTAGAGACGAATGGGTGGGCAAGGTGATCCACTGGGAATTGTGCAAGAAATTTAAATTTGACCATACGAACAAATGGCATATGCACAACCCAGAATCCATCCTGGAGAATGAGACGCACAACTTCTCTGGGATTCTGAGATACAAATGGCTCGTCTAATCCCAGCTAGATGTCGAAACCAAGTGATAAAAAAAGAATTTGGAGAATTATGGACTTTGTTATCCTGGCAGACCACGAAGCAAAATTGAAAGAAAACAAAAAGAATATACCTGGACTTATCTAGGGAACTGAAAAATCGGTGGAACATGAAAGTGACTGTTCTACCAATTGTAATTGGTATTCTTGGTATTCTTGATACAGTCAAAAAAGGATTGATGCAGGGACTGGAGGATTTGGAAAAAAAGAGGACGAGAAGGGACCATCCAAACTACAGCATTGTTAAATCAGCCAGACTACTGAGAAGAGACCTGGACACTTGAGGAGACTTGCTGTCACTCAAACTCCAATGATAACCATCAGCCAAGACTGATGTGAAAAACTCTCAAAAGAGTAAAATAATTAAAAAAAAGACTAGATCGAGGAAACAAAAATGGGAAGAAAAACAACTTTATGGATTGTTCAAGCGACAAACTAAAAAAAAAAGTGCTCATGAAATGAACTGAATATGGCAAAAAATGGGAAATATGAAGAGAGAAACTGAAATGCTTTTAAGAGCAGCACAAAATGATGGCATAAAAACCAATTCGATCGAACAAAAAATTGATAATACGCCGAAGAAAGCAAGTATAGGTTTTATTGTGACCGAGCTAATGCAGAAAGCTGGCACAAAAGTAATAAAAGACTGGCACGACTATTTAGGAAATATGACCGACTGGAAATTGTAATAGAGATTAAAATTTAGCTATGCTGAAAAATAGTAGATGCACAAACCAGAATGTGTCATAGAAAATGAAGCCCATGAAATTGTCTGAGACTTTGATATAAAAACATATCACCCAATCCCATCTAGAAGACAAAATTTAGTATTTAATACCAAGAAGGAAAGAACTAATAAACTAGTGGATTTTGCCGTTCCAGCGCACAACCGAATGAAAATAAAAGAAAATGAAAAGATAAAGAAATACTTGGATCTTGCCAGAGAGCTGAAGAAACTGGAATATCAAGGTGACAGTGATACTATTTGTATCTAGAGCTTCTAAAACCTGGAAAAACAACTGAGGGGACAGGAGATTAAAGGAAGAATCAAAAGCATGCAGACCACAGCACTGTTAAGATTAACTAAATAATCCTCGAGACCTGGGGAAATTCGTTGTCAATCAGTCTTCAGTGAAAACCCACCAGTTAAAACTGGCGTGAAAAACTTACATAGAGTGAAAACAATTGTAAACAATTATAGCTCCAAGAACCGATTCGAGTACCTATTGAAATACAAATATATTAGTATATAAATTATTATTAGTAGTAATATTAACAATCCATACAACAGTATATTTGTTTCCACACAGTTATATGGTTGCTCGTATACATCTTATACTAATGATTTACTCACAACTAAATGGTTTTAAGTATTTCAAGCAATTCTATGATTTCAAGTAACTAATAATAATAATCTTTAGTAAACAATTATAACTTCAAGTAAGAAATAATTTGTTCAGTTAAACAGTTTCAATTTTTCCCAAACTAATCCTAATAATATGCACTGATTTCTATATTGACCCATAAATGTTACCCTACTTCGGGTCACTGTGGAACTTATAGTAACAGCATCTAATGGGTTAACCCACACTCCCCTGGACTTCACATCTAGAGCCTCACCACCGGATGCAGTTTAGTGCCATAATTAGGACATTTTCATTTTTGGTGAAGATCTTACTCTTCTGTAGGCAAATGCAGTCGGCATTTTCTAAGGCATGCCGACAGGGA
>OY757921.1:97770416-97897916 GCA_963585895.1 Sepioteuthis lessoniana
CTGCAGTAGGGTAAGACTCTTCACATTAATGAATAAAACCATTTGATGGTGAATCTCCAATTGTGGAGTTTAGGGAAATGTGGAATAACTTTTCATTACCATCACACCCAGTTCAACTCTGAACCAGTGTGATAGTACCTGTTATGGTCTAATCTATGGATCAAATAGAACTATTTAATAATTTACATGAAACCATTAAACTGTGTACAAATTGAATTATTAGCGTTAGATAGCAATACTTAAAAGAATTTTACTGTATGCAAACAAATGATCTTTATCTCGTATGAAAATTTCACCTTCAAACTATTTGTTAATAAATCATATATATATATATATATATGTGTGTGTGTGTGTGTGTGTGTGTGTGTGTGTGTGTGTGTGTGAACAGAATTTGGATTTAAATAACGTACAGGGGTTGATATGCTATGAAACACAACCGACCAACCAAGGCTGCGAACTTATTGGTCCACCCAAATAAAATTTAGAAATCAACAAAAATGATTGTTTGACCGAATTTAAATTCAATTTCGTGAATTATTTTTAGTTAATAGTACGCCCTTCTTTTTTTTCTGTTAACTGTGAAAAATAAAAAAAAAAAGTTTAATTTAATATTGTCACTCTCTTTAAATGGGCGAGTCCTGACTGGGTTGTTTATCGTGTATTTATTTTAATTGTGAGATTGTGAATCAAAGCGGCGTTTAATATGAATGATGGGGGTTGGTTTTATCTAATGGCAAGGTCCTTCTATATTTTGGGTCTTATGGGTTGCCGATTTTTTACAACCTTCAAAAATCCATATTTATCTGTTGTTAAATTACAAAAATCTCTTTCTGTATATCTAAAACTCAGCAAAAATTTATACGTCATAGGGACTTTTTTTTTTAAATTTTGACCAATAAGCTTAAAATGCTCTTTGACAGAATAATATATACATATGTGTGTGTATATATATAAATATGTGTATGTATATATGTATATGTGTGTGTATATATAAATGTGTATATATATATATATATATATATATATATATATATATATATATATATATTCTATTTACTCCTGAGTTTTATCTGATAAGTGTATCTTTGAGCATTAAACTTTTAGTCATGAAACGAACATAAAATAGATGAGATATCAATTTCCTTTACGTTAAAAGTTATTCACTAAGTTTAGCTGAGTTTGGCACTTCATATGAATGGAATGCATTACAGTCATTATAGCCTGAAACCCATTGCTCGACAGCAAAGTGCTCTCTCATACCGATATTTTCTTAGTCTTACACAAGGCCTTGGTTATGGAGTTCTCTAGTAAGATGAAACAGATAACGTTCGTAATGGTCTGAGAAACAAGTTTTCTAACAACTGCCCTACACTGATTATTCTGAAAACAAATTTTACGTTGTTGCAAAAGTTTCCATATCTTTTACACAATATTTTGATGCCTAAGACTTCACAGCATTATTATTCAGTTTTCTCCCTGGTTTTCATAAATTACGCCTTCTTTCAGATGAATAGTGTATTCCATTCAATCCCAGACATTTCTTAGCTCAGTGCAAAGTTTAAATACGACAAAATTATTTTAGCGTACTTTCTATGTAAATTCAGAAACATATTTTAAAAAGTCTGTTAAAAATCCGCTTCATTAATTTTACGTTATTATCTGCTGGACATAATTAATGATCATTATACATTAAGATATACACGCTTTTATGGTGCATTTAATGTATATTCTAACTTCAGTTTAAGTTAATTATCATGGATAAATATCTGCTTAATGTTTTTCGACGTTATTGTTTATAGGAGAAAAACAGACTTTCATCTCCTCTTCGATATGAAATTTTTATGCAAATATTTAGAACCTAAAACAGCAACTGTTTACAACACAGAGTTTTATAGAAAGATACATGTTGAGGATATTGTTACGTGAGAATATCTGAGTAAGGAAGTTATCAGGGAATACCGAAAGAGTTCCAGTAGGCAAGATATGTCGCAAGGTTCACAGTTATTGAATGGTATCCGAGAGGTCAAAAGAGACCAAAGTGAAGACCTCGATGACGATACGAAAATAAAATATGTTAAGCGATTTGGGTTAAGGTCGAAATGAAGAACAAAATGGAAGAACATTGTGTCTAGAGATGTGGAAATCACCAAAAACCTGACCAAAAGGGAAATAAGGGAATTTCGAACTCATTCAAAACTTTTTGTGCCTAAAGGTTGATAATAATAATTCATTTCTTTTCCAAAATTGTCAAAGGTTCTTTTATAAGATCATCCCTTGACTCTATGTTGGTTCTACGTATACTTTTCATGATCCATATAGCCACACCTCAAAGCACATCATGGGGTGTCCTCGGGGTGTAATGGTTAAAGCGATGGACTTCGGAATCGTAGTACGCGAGTTCGTACTCCAGTCGCGCTATTACGTTCACCCTCGGGTAAATACCCTTGGAAAAGGTATGAACCCCCTTATCCTCCCAGCTATGGGTTAAATAGTACCACTACTGTTCTTCTAGGAGAATGGCTTTGGCATTAAATAACCTAAAAAGAGTTGATATGCCATTAAACAAAGAAACCAAACCATACCATCAAAGCACATCAGTGTGCCGTGACACATAATTTGAGAACCACTTGTATGTTTCATCATATTCTACTAATGGTTGATTGTCTCAGGTAACAAATAATACGATAAAGATGAAAAAAAAAGTGATACAGATAGTATTGTATAATAATTCCAACATGTCTGTTTTTCGACGTTATTGTTTATAGGACGTTTTTCGACGTTATTGTTTATATAAAATTTACATCGAGCAATCTAATGAATACATCCATAAACATGTAAAAACAAGATTAAATCGGGGTAATAAAACCGAACAATTCTTGTATTATTTCTCGGTTAAAATATGTCAAAATTTCTGAGTCGTTATATATGTTATTATCACGACTCGAACTGTTGTCATCATCTTTTCATCTTCGTAAATATATTCACAGTGTTTCGGTCGAAATGTAAAGATCCTGAACGACATGTCAATCCGTCACGGATAAGTGTATTGCTAGATAATCGCGTTCATTGTTAGGTTTTTATTTACATTTTTTGTGTAATTGTTTCTCGAGAGAATTTTGGCCACAATTTTTAAAAAAATCAAGTATTCCAATCTAATATAAATGATTTGCTCACAATTGTAAGATTTTTAGTATTCCTATCCAATTAATGCACAGTTATATGCTTTCAAGCAATCATCTCTATCTAATCTCTCATCCTGTAGCTGTGGGTTAAATAATATAATAATATTCGGTCGTTGCGAATACGAATAATATTAACAGATCAATTTGATCCAGAGATGGGACCCGAATACTGGGTCAGAGTGGACCAGATAGTAACTGGAGTCTCACCATCAGATGCAGTTTAGTGTCATAAACAGGATATATTAAGGGAATGGGTCTTACCTTTCTGCAAGAAATACAGTCAGTGTTTTCTAACCCCGACCAACCGAGTTAGCGTCTAGAAAGGATCGAACTTCCACCTCTTTGTGATGATCTGCAGGCTAACCACAGTTCCACAATGAAACAACGTCTTCGTGCGGGTGTAACTCTGACGAAAAACTTAATGTATTCAAATACGTTTTTTTTCTTTATTTATTTATACAGAGGCAGCCGACAAGACACTCTTTATTTACTTTCAAATTCACGTGTATTCGTTTTTCTGCAAAAGAAATTAACCCGTTTTGCTTCGGATTATTGGGACTGATGCACTGCACATGACATGGTGCACATCCTATTTGCATATGCTTTTACAACGTAACTGATAGGCGTGGACAGATTCTAGATTGATATAAAAATACACACACACAAACACACACACACACACATATATATATATATATTGTTTGTATATTCTTTACTTCATATTTGTTTACTGAGTTTTGATATATTATATAGTTAATTTTGTTTATGCTTCGTTTGTTGATGTATTTTCATTTACTTTTATTTAAATACAGTCATTTTCAGAAATCGCTTCTTTTATGAGTAAGACTATCGGTTTGAGTTTACGCTTCCATCTGTACACACGCAAAATCACAAACACCCACACTGTTTCCCTCTACCCATCTCTCTTATATGCACGTGCACGGGCAGATGAATAGGTAGATATTGAGACGCTCGTATACACAAATACAGAACTTCATAGTACGTAGAGATAGATAGACAGAGAAACTGGAATACACAAATATACATAGTCACACCTATTACACACACACACACACACACACACATACATACATATACACAAATATACATATAAAAATGTGTGAGTGCAAGAGAGAGAGAGAGAAAGAGAGAGAGAGAGAACGAGAGAAAGAGAGAGAGAAAGAGTATATATTCGTGTGTGTGTGTGTGTGTGTGTGTGTGTGTGTGTGTGTGGTATCCAATGTAACCGCCCCCCCCCCAAACAAAAAGCTAGGTAAATTACTACAACGGTTTTTTTTTAATAAAAAGCTTATCTTCTGAATTTAAAAGACTGGGATTTTATCATTTTTAGTGGAGAATTATACAATAAATGCGGATATTATTTGGTATTGTTTTTACCAAACACTACAGTTTTGAAATTCTATGATCAAAAAGAAAATTGTACGCACACATAACTATTTATATTTAGTTATCCTCAGACAGACTGTTTCGTTGTATCACAAATCATCTGTGTGTTTAGACATGCGAGACGCTTCGAGCTGGAATAGAAACCTGGCTGACTACGCCAGTCAGATACCTAACCACACAGCTATCACCACACCCCGCGTAAGCAAAAGGATTTTAACGCACATGCATCACTTTTCTTTTCTTTACATATACGCTTAACGGCAACCGAATGTTCAATTTATTAAAAGAGCTTTGCATTACGTGAGTGGCAACCGGTAATTCCTTCGCGAGGGTGCTTAACCCCCGGAGAGGGAGCATATACATATATATATATATATATATATATATATGTGTGTGTGTGTGTGTGTGTGTGTGTGTGTGTGTGTGTGTGTGTGTGTGTAAATATATTAAAATAGTGGTAGAGTGTTCACCAATGGTCCTGGAGACTTGGATTCAATGCCAGGTTGAGTCATACCAAAGACTCAAAAAATAGTACTTAATGCCTGCTTGCTTAATACTCAGCCTTATGAGAACAGATCAATGGTAAGTGAACCAAACCAGGGAAAGTAGTGGCGTCTTCCCTAACATTACGGTGTAGTAGCTATTCAAAAGGGAGCCTTTGGATTACCCTTGACTTTGGTCGGTCAACACACCTTACTCAAATACATACACACTCACATATATATTTGTATGGTGTACTTACTCTTGTGCAATAACTTTGATTTTAAAGTTCCAATGCTGACCAATTTGGTAACTAATAGTACTTAACAATATTTATTTTGATTATATAATTTTCGATGAGATTTAATAAAATTCTAGGTATCTTTAATTTAGAAAGAAATAACCTTTTCGTAAGAAATTATTTGTGGTGTACTTACTTATGGGCTATACTTGATAGATAGATAGATAGATAGATAGTAAAAAAAGATTTAGAAGATGATGTCCACAATAAGTTAAAATATAATTCCTCTTTGTTAAAAGTAGTTATGATTATTTATATAAACGTCATTAAACATTTTCATAAGAATTAAATCCAATACATATATCTTGAAAGAAAAATCATTGCAAATATTACATTTAAAAAAGAATCTAACTGTTTAAAATGACTTCTTTGCACCATACGATATCACTCGCCGCGTTAAACTGTAAACGACAATTAACGTATTTCTTGTTTGACATTTCTTCTTGATTACAATCCCACTACGCACAAGTGTATTGGGTCACATGATATAAACATTGTATTCAAGACATCCATTGAAGAAGAACTCAACAGTTAAATGTAGCAAATGTGATGGTTATTCAAAAACTTATGTTTGTCAAATTTTTATATGCTTTCGTGTATAGGAAGAGATGGTTGTCAATTGATTTCGATGGCCAGAAGGATCGACAGATACGTCGGTCGTAAAAAATTTGAAACATCACGGATACTTCTTTTAACAGTCGACTATCACCTCATTTCATTGACTTAGCACAATACAAAAATAACATAATGTTACTATTTTTATTTCGAAGCTAAATAAAATAAAAAAGAAATAATAATGTATGAATTTCCTTTCCAAAAATTCAATGCTGTGAAGCTTAAAGGACATATATAATCCAACAAATATGGCGACTTTTTTCAGTTGCCTTCCTCAGGGATTGTTGATTGGAGGTCACCAGATTAAATTGTCTCATTTCTTTTATAAGCTTGTGATAAGTCAACAACCAAGTTTTTCATCCAGGTTTGGGACTAACATCGTCGTAGTAATGGACTCCTTCACATGGTCGTCCCAGGGTTGGCTGACCAGCAAGATTTTACCAATAACAGCTTTGTGCGGACACAGGATGAAATTTGGAAGACCTGCTGAGAGCAATGGATGATAGATTCGGATAGAGAGAGTGGGATAGAGAGAGAGACAGAGAGAGAGGGGAAAGTCAGGGAAATTCGTGCAAGCAGTGCGACTTGATGATGATGATGATGATGATGATGAAGATGATGATGATGAAGATGCGAATTTCGATTTTTTAAAAATTTTTGTTCAGTGTTTCGGAAACTGATAAATGTCCCAAAGACCTCAGACTTAAATCGGCAGGTAGAAAAATGTTGTCACTTGATCCCGATGACATAAAAAAAAAGATAGACACGTCTATTACAAAACCCTCTCACATTTATTTACCGATGTTGCTTTTTCTTTGCACTGATCTTAAAAGAAAACGCAGAATGGCTTCGTCTAGCCGTTTATGACTAGGAGAAAAATACAGATTTTCGCATTAAATAACCCAACCTACCATCACTTTACTTTTGTCTGTCTAAATTAACAAAAACGTTCTGTTTTGTCTTGATAGCTATCACAGCGATGTTTTAGCGAAGAGCCAATAAAGAATTCGGTTAGAGAAAGTTAAAAAATAGAAAGGACATAGAAAAGACAGAAAGAATGATAAAGGAAAGACCACAGCAGAGGTGGCGGGGTCCATTTCATTTTGCTTATTCTACGACAACTGCTGCTTCTTGTTTGCTTAACCGACGGAAAAAGCAGTTAATAATAACTTTACCACAAAAAGAAATTTTGATTTAGGACATAAATGTTTCCGTATTATCTTTATCCAGACACTTCCAAGAAAAATATATCTGTTCATTCTAAATTTACTCTTGTAGAATAACAATAAAAAAAATACTTGAGTAAGTATTGAACTCACAAACTACGGAATAAAAGACTAGTCTCCAAACTGGCAGACGGAAATATTGATTCATGCATTCATTTTAACGGTATGCCAAACCATCTAAGGCTATTTCATGCCAAGAAATTAGGGATTCACGTTCATCTATAATTACATTTCAGAGTTGTCGTTTCTTAAGAGATCTTTTACACAGTCATATGATATCAAATATATCTAAATAATACAAATAACTCGCACAGAATTGTATGGTTTCAAGTATTTGTATTAAATGCTAATAATAATATGGTTTCAAGTAATTCTTTCTATTTTATAATAGTTATTTGTTTGCACATGGTTATATGGTTTCAAGTAGCTAATGATGATCCTTAGTAAACAATTATAGCTTCGTGTAGCAATATCTAATTAAGATAATTTTCACACAGTTATATTGTATTAAGTATTCCAATCTGATGCTAATACTTTTTAAACATATCTATTTGACTCGAAATGATTCCTACCTCTCAGGGTCAGAGTGGGCAGAGGAGTTGTGGAGGGGACTTATCTCTCTGTAGTGGATACGGTCAGTGTATTCTCAGCCCTACTGACTGAACAAGTCTGAAAGACATTTACTAAATTTATTTTTGTTTGGTGAAAATCTGTATTCAAGGTCCATAGAATTGAACTCCGTTTGAAACAAACGTTTGATACTGATATTTACCAACTAAGCAGGGGAAGATTGAGTAGGTATGGTGTTGTGTTGGTTCACAACAGATTATATGACGATAGGGATTATCGCATTATACGATCGAGGAAAAGGAAACCAGCAACAACAACCAATGCTTTAAACCATAGTTATTTATTTCTCAGATTTTTAGAGGTCGTTGGAAAATAGACTATTTGACGTTCTGTACTCCATCATCTAACACCCAGCTCTCCAGTTTGGTTTGGTTTGTTGGGTTTTATGGCATATCAACCTTTGTAGGTTATTTAACGCCAAATCCATTTTTATGTAAATAATCTGTTCTATTTAAAACAGTTCAGTTTAGCATAAGTACACAGTCCAATTGTCAAAAACATTTCCATTTCAAACTATTCAAGCAGTTATATGTAACAATTCAGTTAAGTGTAAATACAGTTTTAATGTCGAAAAACAGTTCCATTTCAAATAATTCAGTTAACCATAAGCACGCAGTTTAGATATAAGTACAGTTAGTCAAAGTCATTTCTATTTCAAGCTATTCAGTTTACTCAAACAATTCAGTTTAGCAAAAGTATGCTGTTAGTTCTATTTAACCTATAGATATGGCCCTATCAGGTGCTACCACTCCGAGCCAGAGTGGACCTGGGAGCGATGGCAATGAAGGGGTACTCCGAACTCCCCAAAGCTCCAGCATCGCTGGAAACTCACCATCAGACTGTTTAGTGTCATATCTAGGACACTCGTTGGGGGGGGGGTCTTACCCCTCTGCAAAGAAGCAGTCGGTGTATTCTACAGCCCCAGCTGACTGTGCAACCAGCTCTCCAGTATTTTTTTACTAACTTGTTATCTTCTTAACTAGAGCTTGAACACCTTTCGATCTTTTGGCAGTCTGACCGTCAGACAAACCCCTTTAATCTAACTATCCTTGTCGTGTGGAATATCTTCCAGTTCATTTCCAACCCTAACCAAATCTGCTTCACATAAATGCATAATTCGTGTATGTATTTACCAACCTCTCTTCCACTAGCAAGTTGCCCAGTCGGCTGGTGGGCGGGGGCTGTAGAATACACCGACTGCACTTCCGCAGAGGGGTAAGACTCCCCCCAAAAAAACGTGTGTCCTGGATGGCTGTAAAATACTCCGACTGCACCTCTGCAGAGAGGTAAAACACCCCCAACGAGTGTCCTGCATATGAAACTAAACAATCTGATAGTGAGGTTCCTGTAATGCTGGAGCTTTGAGGAATGCAGAGTACCTCTTCATTGCCATAGCTCCAATGTCCACTCTGGTCCGGAGTGGAAGCACTTTATAGTGTCCTATTTATGGATCAAATAGAACTAAACTGTCTACTTATGCTAAACTGAATTCTTTAAAATAGAACTTTTTATATGTATAAAAATGTATTTGGCATTAATAACTTATGTGCCATAAGACCAAACCAAACCAAACCAAATCCACTAGCAAGATGTGATATATGGTCAGCTTTTAAGTCGGGAAGTACTACGTTGAATTCAGAGTTTCTCTTTCTCCTACATTGGTTGCTGTAGTAAAGTTAACCAACTGTCCTACTATTTACCAATCGCTCGGCGAGGAAGAGAAGAAATAGATCTATGTCTTTCCGAAGAGCAATGGCGTGAAGTGAAATATATAGCTTCGTTCAGGATTTGAATTCGGGTCGTTGATTCCCTTTCCTACGACGATAAACGTTACGCTAAGCGCACCTCCTTATATGTATAACTCGAGAAGCACTTTTCACTTAGTCACACAACTTTTGAATTCCTATTTTAAGTCTTGAAATTTTTATTTTGAGTTTTGAAATATTAGCATGTTTGTTTATACATCAAGCGACCTTGGTATATTTTTGATTTTGACAAAATTTGATGACGAAACGCTGTCGGCCGGTGCCATTATATCATAAAAAGCATCAGCCTATCTAAAAAAATCACTTTTCGAAATCCTTTTTACCTGGGTTCGATCACTGATCTCTGGTAATTGTAAGAAAATACGGGCCGATATTTACTAAGATTAGGCAAGTTTTTTTAGGGGAATATATATAATATAGTACCGAACTCACTACAACATTAAAACTCAACAAAATTATCTGGATGATTTTCAAAACAATATTGGCGCCACACAATCTTCCTAACTTATTTTAACCCTCTCCTAAAAATTGTGCTGTACCGCATCAAAGTAAGCTCAGTAAATATTAGATATACAGATTTGTCAATAAAAAAAATGGGGTAGTGTTATGGTTAACATAGCAAAAGTAACAAATCTTTCTGAGTGAGTTCGAGTCTCATTCCGTGCCCTATTCACATGGCCTAGTGCCACATCTAATTAAAAAGCTTTGCAAGCATTTACATATTCATATTTTTTGAGTTTTCCTAAGGTACAAATAAAACATCAATGAGTTGATCATTTCATAATGGATAAAAAAAAAACGGCAAAAAATATTACATATTTATATATATTTTTTTTTAAATATTACACACAAAAATAGAAGATAATGAATGCAACTACAGTTTCACGCAGGATGCGTGAAATTCACGAGAACTTTGCAGGGATCATGGTCTTTTATATCACATTATAATATCTATGATTTATTATATATATATATATATATATATATATATATATATATATATATATATATATATATATATAAAGGTAGGAGATAGATGAGTGCGTATAATAGAATTATAGTCTTCGGATATGTCGATGAAATATAGCTTTAAGTAAAAAATACTTTTGGCCCAGTCGGATGGGGCTTTAGAATACACCGACAGCATCTCTGCATAGAGGTAATACTCTCCCAACGAGTGTACCGATAATGACATTAAACAATCTAATGATAAAGCTCAAGAAATACTGGAACTTTGGGGAATGCGGAGTACCCCTTCATTGCCATGGCTCCCAGGTCCATTCTGGCTCGGAGTGGTGGCACCTGAGAAGGTCCTATTTATGGGTCAAATTGAACTAAACTGTGTACTTTTGCTAAACTGAATTGTTTGAAATAAAACTGTTTTTGACGTTTAAATTGTGTAGTTATACTAAACTGAATTCTTTGAAATAGAACTGTTTTTGATATTGAAATTATGTACTTATGCTAAACTAAATTGTTTAAAATGGAACTGCTTATATTCATAAAAATGGATTTGGCATTAAATAAGCTATAATGGTTGAACCGACGCCGACTACGCCGATGACATAGCGATACTGGCAAATACACCTGACCAAGCCGAAACACTTCTGCATAGCCTGGAACGAGCAGCAGCAAGCATAGGCCTCCATGTTAATGCACACAAAACGGAATATATGTGCTATAACCAAACGGGGGACATCTCCACTCTAGAAGGAACCCCTCTTAAACTAGTAGACAAATTCACGTACCTAGGAAGCAGCGTCGAATCAACCGAAAAGGACATCGAAACGAGGTTAACGAAAGCATGGACAGCTATCAATAGGCTATCGACTATATGGAAATCAGACCTAACCGATAAAATGAAACGCAGTTTCTTCCAGGCAGCGGTCACATCGATACTGCTATATGGATGCACTACATGGACGCTAACAAAACGGCTGGAGAAGAAACTAGATGGCAATTACACAAGAATGCTGCGTGCAATCCTGAACAAGTCCTGGCAGCAACACCCCACAAGACACCAACTTTACGGCCACCTGCCCCCTATCACGAAAACTATTCAAGTTAGGCGAACCAGACATGCAGGACATTGCTGGAGAAGCAGAGATGAACTCATAAGAGATGTACTCTTATGGATCCCCACACACGGCCGCGCAAAAGCAGGACGACCAGCACGAACGTACATTCAGCAGCTATGTGAGGATACAGGTTGTTGTCCTGAAGACCTACCTAGGGCGATGAACGATAGGGATGAGTGGCGAGAGAGGGTCAGGGATATCCGTGCTACCAGCACGATATGATGATGATGATGATAATGGTTGATATGCCATAAAACTTAACCAAACGAAATCAAACCAAAAATACTTTAATTGCACTCTAACATTCATCGTGTCTTAGTCTATTTCCCATCATACTGTCGGGGCTTAGAATACGCTGACTGTATCCTCTGGAGACCCCACCTCTAAGAAGGGGTGTCCTATTCACTAAACTACATCAAGTGGAGAGGCTCCTCATTCGAAAATCTGGTATGTATGAAATCACACTTTCATTGCTATTACTCCCAATTCCATTCTGATCCCAAGTGGTAATACCTGTTAGAATATTGTTTGTACGTCAAATAGATCAGTTTAATAATTATTCGAATTCGATTGGTCCGTATGCAAAAAAAAGAAACAACTACACAAAAAAATATACATATGATCATACAATGAATGTGTTTCCCAAAATTCTAGGCATAAAATAACACTGTATAGTTTGACATGCCGTTAAAATCGATCAATTACTTGAAACTAATTAACTGCGAGCAACAAATTGAATATAAATAATGACTTCAAACTATATAATTGTATATACATTATTATCATTAGATAGGAGTACTTGAAACCACAGAACTGTGTGCAAATTATTTGTGTTAGATAGGAATGCTTAATATCAGGCTCTTTAGAAACGTACAATGTACGTGATTGTCTAGCCTCTCTTCATAAAATAAGCCAAGAGGGGTTAACATGCCATTAAAATCAATCAGTCAATCAATCCATCTATTTCAATCTGCAGAACTTATTTTGATCCTGTGTGTTTGTAAAAACTACTTTTCCCATGTGTGTTCCGGTCTTCGAAGTCGAAGAGAAAACTAATAATCTATGATTAGCTTTTATCCTTTTTCTTACATCTAAACTTACGGCTTTGTCTCAATGTCAGTTAAATATAGAAGTGTAGTTCAATTTTAACACTTGATTAATGAGCATACCAAAAATATAAATAATCGTTGCAAGTCGCTTGTTTTTAAACACAAATTTACTGCGATAAAAAAGAATTGCTTATCGAAATTTCATCACTTGCTGGTCTATTTAAAACTTTTGAGAGTAGAATGAATAAATCACGAGAATATTTATTTGCCTTTTTTCTCTCGCGGGGTGAATGTTTTATGTGAGGATCAGATATCACAGTGTGTTTATAAAGAAACATGTCAGTGGTCAGTTGTGAACAGCAAAAGTGTCATCTATACTCGTACATGTGATTTCAGGTTTATTCAGATATAAGATCTGTTTGATGCAAGACAGCCTTTACTGTAAGATTTGTGAAAACAAAACGCCCAACATATAAGTTCTAGTTATTTACTAAATATAACTTAGTAAGGCACAAGGCCAACAAACATTTTCTGTCAATTGTCTTGATTTGTCGATTCAAACTAGGTTTTTTTGTTTTTGTTTTTCAATTTTTTGGGGATGTGCTCCATGGCGTAAGGATTACCAAAACACAAAACAAAAAAAGCCGACCGTATTCGAATATCAGTTAAAACCAGTCATATTCATTTTGTATAACTGGCCTTAAAAAGGCATGAATTTAATTCTCCCAGTTAGACAACATCATCTCTGGTCCTATAACTTGGTTTGGTTGTGGGGGCACTCCTCATGTAGCGTATCTCGAACGGAAAAAACTGGCGGAGTCCATCCGTCTCCAGTTTCACAAATGTTTTAATTCAGAGTTTTCATTCTCCAAGAACAGTTGCCGTGCCAATGTTGGAGAGAAAATAATTGAATTCTTACCCTTCCCAAGAGTTTTAGCGCTCTGAGAAAATGCAAATAGCCTTATTTAATATCGGAAATCAGGTAACTGAGTCAGCTTCTGACGACGATACCCATTATGCTATGAATACCAGGTACATTAACATAAAATGCTATGATAATTGACAGAGAACAGAAAGTGTGAGTTTTCACATAATCAAACCACACCCCATCAGTAACCGATTTACCCTCGCGAAAGTAACCGTAAAAAAGGTTACTTATTTTATAAGCACTAGTCGTCTAACGGTTATCTTCGTGGGAAATGAAGTCGATGAGCCGAGTTCAAATTCTGGACAAGGCTGGTTTCATTTCGCTTCGCTCTAATTTTCTTGGAAAAGTCATAAAATCTTTTCTTCTTTCCTTGGGTATGACTAAATAGTGGGGCAGACTGTGCTATTTAGCTTTGATTAGGTGACCAATTTAGGAGAAGGAAAGTATTAAAACCCAAAAGACGATTGTTCGGAGAGTCTGTGACACAGTAGTGCCCTAGAGTTCTGCTATCAGCTTATACAAAAAGTATGCCTGGTTCTACTGAAGCCATCATCCCCTTACATAAATCAGTTGTGTTAACAGTCTGGCTTTTAACATCTTTAACTGAACTGTTGGACACATGCATATTGTAGGGAAGGGTATAACTTTTAGAAAAAAAAATTTTCTATGTTAAATTTTCTATTTCTGTTTTTGGAGAATCATTCGAGCAGTGAAAAAGATTTATAAAATTTTATGTTAGAGCTATAAAATAATTGTTGATCATACTAATCAATTGGGTGCCTCAATGTTGTGACCCAATGCCAATGTTGGTAATGGTTTGTGAATATCAAAGCCGTTAAGCAGGTTTTTCAATGAACTATCTCGTCATATACCCATGCATTCATTTGCCTATATATACATATATGTGTGTGTACGTGTGTGTGTGCGCGTGTGTGAATACGTGCATATATATATATATGTATATATATATCATCATCATCATCATCATGTCGTGCCGCTAGCACGGATATCCTTGACCTTCTCTCGCCACTTTTCCCTATCGTTCATCGCCTCTGGCAGGTCTTCAGGGCTACATCCTGTATCCTCACATAACTGCTGTATGCATGTTCGAGCTGGTCGTCCTGCTTTTGCCTGGCCATATGTGGGGGTCCATAGGAGTACATCACTTATGAGCTCATCTCTGCTTGTCCAGCAGTGTCCTGCATGTCTGGTTCGTCTAACTTGGATAGTTCTCGTGATGGGAGGCAGGTGGCCGTATAGTTGGTGCCTTGTGGGGTGTTGCTGCCAGGACTTGTTCAATATTGCTCACAACATTCTTGTGTAATTGCCGTCTAGCTTCTTCTCCAGCCGTTCAGTTAGCGTCCAAGTAGTGCATCTATACAGCAGTATCGATACGACCGCTGCCTGGAAGAAGCTGCGTTTCATTTTATCGGTCTTGTCTGATTTCCATATGATCGATAGCCGATCGATAGCTGTCCATGCCTTCGTTAGCCGTGTGTCGATGTATTTTTCGGTTGATGAGACACTGCTTCCTAGGTGGGTTGAATTTGTCCACCAGTTTCAAAGAGGTTCCATCTAGTGTGGAGGTGTAGAGATGTCGCCTGTTTGATTATAGAACATATATTCCGTTTTGTGTGTATTGATATGGAGGCCAATGCCTGCAGTGGCTCGTTCCAAACTATGTTTCGGCTTGGTTGGGCGTATTTGCCAGTATCACAATGTCATCGGCGTAGTCGGCGTCGGTAATTGTTTTTGCGGGGTACCTTCTGCTTCTTTTCTTTGTCAGCTCGAAGCCGTTCTCTCTGATTTTATCAATCGAAGTTCTAAGCACGTACTCTAGACAGATGATAAAGAGATATGGGGCTAGCGTGTCCCCTTGTAGTACTCCTGCTACAATGTCGAAGTATTCTGTGTCTCCATCTGGTGAACGTACTTTCACTTTGGTGTTTCTATAGAGAATCGTTATTATTGCTACGGTTTCTTTTGGTAGGCGGTATGCTAGTAGGATTTGTTCCATCTTTCCTCTGTGAATGGAATCGAAGGCCTTGGTAAAGTCGACAAATAGTAATGTCGCTTGTAGGTTTTTTGCCCGTACGCCTTCAAGGATTCTACGGATAGTCAATATTTGTGAGGTCGTGGATCTATTTCCTCGGGAGCCATTTTGCTTTTTTCTGAGGATGTTGTCGATTTTGGGTTCTATGCAGTTTCGTAATTGGGTATTGTAAATTTTAGCTGTTATGCATGTAAGTGTTATACCTCGGTAGTTCTTGGCTAATCCGAGGTCACCCTTTTTAGGGAAGGGAGGATGCATCCCTTCATCCATCCTGGTATCGGATTTGGATTATAGACTGCGTTGCAGTGTCGGAGCAGTATGTCATCGAATTGTCTGGTCTTCCATACTTCTGGGGGAATCTCGTCGAGCCCTCCAGCTTTCCTATTTTTAATTTTTTTAAGAACAGAGTCGAGTTCTTCTTGCGTGAACGGTCCTAGTTTAATGTCCAATTACTTACTAATAATTCTGGTGATTGCTTCATGTGTAACTTTCGGTGGGTTTCCTAGTAGATTTTCGAAATGCTATTTCCACAGTTATTCTTTCCTGTTGGTTTGCAGCTTTCAGTTTTGCTTTAGCTGTGCTCTTCCATCTACTCACTTCGTTTATTGTTTGCCTGGCTATCCTAGATTCCCTATCTTCCACTGAGTCTCTAATCTTATCTATCTGCTTTTGTATGTATTCTGTCTGTTCCTTTAGATAAATGACTGCTAATTGATATTGTGCCTTATTTAGTTTTCGGGCGTTTGTGTTTGTTGGGTTCTTCCGATAGCTTTTGGAGGTTGTTTTCACATGTGCACGTTTTTCTCTCACCGCTAACGTTTCCCATGGGACTCTATATTTAGTTCTAGGTTTTGTTGGAATACACTTCGCTGCCGCCTCAAGGTGCATGTTGACGAAATTCTCATATTCATCATTTAGGGTACCTTTTTCTGTCTTCTTTTGTCGTGTCTCGAATCTGTTTCTAAATTCTAATACATATTTATCTCTTATATCTCTGTTGTTGAGAAGGGCCCAGACATAGTGTTTGGTGTTCGCTGTTCGTGTGGCGTTTTTTCGTAGGCTTAGTAATATTTTTGCCGTGGCTATTCGATGATCAGAGGGTACACCCTCGAAAGAGGAATGTGCCTCGCAATTCATTTTTTTCTCTTTCTTGTTTACTAAGACGTAGTCTATCTGTGCTCTACTATTGTTCGCGTATGTGTAGATCCATAATTTTCCCTCCCTTTTTTGATAGTTGGTATTGAGGCATGTTAATCTATTTTCTATCATGAAATCTGTTAGACGTTGTCCATTCCTATTTGACGTGTTATGTAGGCTGTATTTGTTGTTTCCGTTTTTCCCGATTTGGGTATTCATATCTCCGCCATGTATTTCGGAATGTTACGCACTAGAGAGGATAGCTCATCGTAGAAGGCGACTTGTTCAGTTTCTTCACTAACATTGGTAGGGCTGTAGCAGGAGATGATTGTTGCTCTGGGGTTGCCATTAAACGTAGCTGCCATCATCCTAGGTTGTATTCTTATTCTGTGTTTTTAATGCTCTTGGTCCTATAAGCATTCCTACCCCTCCTACTGTGGCATTGACAGAGTTTTTTCCTGCTGATACAGTGGCTAGCGTCCATCCATTGCTAGTTTCTTGATATTTGATACCTTCGGTGTGCGTGTATCTGTGTTCTTGTATGCATATTATGTCTATGATATATTCTACGGCCGATGGAGTCAGCTCTGGTAGTTGACCTATTCTATTTAAGGTTCTAACGTTAAATGTCGCTATTTGTAATGTTTGTTTGCATTTTAGTAGTTTTTGTTGGTTGAGCTCTGTAGCTGATTTTTCGAACACTGAGGCCAGGGTTCTATCCTCAACAGGACGCGCCCCTTTTTTTACCCGCGCGAAGAGCGATGCGGTTTATGTATATGGTTTGATTGTGGGTCATAGTTATCTTTCGATGGCTGTTTTTATTCTCATCTATAGAAGCCACTCTTATAGATGAGCAGCAGTAGTTCCCCGATCGAACTGACGATTCTGAGCGTTAAGCAGCAAAACTCACACGTCCAGGACCAGGTTAGGCATTGCGTTTGGCTGTCAAAGGGTTTATTCGCATACCTTTACGTCCATCATGCTGCTTCCCATGTGTACGTATAAAAAAATGGGGGGGGAGGTCTTTTATTTCCCTTAACTTTTAACTAATGTATATTAGTAAGAGTTTTTGGTATATTTTCACCTGTCTTCTCTTACTGGACCAAACATTTTTTTGTGGCATTAGAACTTTTACTTGGGCTGTTTTTTTGTTTTTTGTTTTCTTCTAAACTACTATGGTGGCGGGAGCTATGAGAATTCTAAGCCATTTGCCGTGTACACTGACACATTTGAACAGAGTCATATAATTAATTTGGATTTTCTGTAAAAGTGTCTTTACATTTAAAACACATAGTTCAAGCAGCATTTTACAAAGAATAAAACAGCATACAATTTTGTAAAATTTTCGGCATTTTAGATTAGTTGGACTTCAAGACATTACACTAACCAGTATTGAAACTAATTTTCTAGTGGCACAAGCGAGTTCTTCATCTCTCCTGTTCTACTTTACTGTTTAGTTACTAATGAATTTACATATAATTTGGGAAGGCTAACTACATGGGAAGGGGGACACTAGTTATTTCGTCAATTTTTTTAGGGGTTTTGTTTGGCGGGTGGCATTGGGACTTTTGACTCAAACGCCAATCCAAGTCTCTACCCCCTCAGCCACGAGGAAACCAGCATCAGCGAAGTAAATTTTAAACGGTTATGAATCACAATTACTATTGTTTACATACATCCGCTTAACGGCTACCGAGAGCTCAATTCACATGAAGAGCCTTGCATTTTCGCTAATGGTAACGGGATTACTTCATTCGCTAGAGAGCTCGACCCTACGGCGGGTAGGGGAGCAAATAAGTAAAAAAATGCTGTAAGCCCCGATAGTTCAGATGAATTGAATATTAGCCTGACTACGTGAATTTCCGATTAATGACTTTTTATCCTTATTTTATTATTGACATATGTTTAGTTATTGTTCTGCATGTTCGTGCAAAAAGATTTTACCAATTGAAAATGTTTTGACATTGTATTTACATCATAAGGGTATATATATATATATATATATATATATATGTGTGTGTGTGTGTGTGTGTGTGTGTGTGTGTGTGCTTGTGCGCGCGCGCGTGTGTGTTTCTGTTTATTGAGGGTTATGGTATATCAACCTTCGTAGATTATTTAATGTCAAATGCGTTTTTATACAAGTAAACAGTTCTATTTCAAACAATTCGGTTTAGAATAAGTACCCAGTTTTATAGTCAAAAACATTTCTATTTCAAGCTATTCAGTTTATTCAAACAGTTCTAATTCAACCAATTCAGTTTAGTATAAGTATAGATTTTGTTTACACACAGTTAAATGACAAAACAGTTCTATTTTAAACTGTTCAGTTTAGCGTAAGTAGAGTTTCAGTGTCAAAAACAGTTCCATTTCAAACAATTCAGTTTAGCCTAAGTACGTTAATAAAATGTAATTACAGTTTAATTGTAAAAAAACATTTCAATTTCAAGTTTCAGAAACGTCAAGAGCAGGTCTATCTCCAATAATTCAGTTTAACATCAGTACGCAGTTTAAATATGAAAACAGTTCTATTTCAAGCAATTCCGTTTAGTATAAGTATACAGTTTAGTTCTATTTGACACATAGATAGGGCCCTATTAGGTGCTACCCCTCCGGGAGCGATGGCAATGAAGGGGTACTCCGCATTCCCGAAAGCTCCAGCATCACTGGAACCTCACCATCAGATTGTTTAGTGTCATATGCAGGACAGACGTTGGGGAGTCTTACCCTCTTCAAAGATGCAGTCAATGTATTCTACAGGCCAAGCCGACTAGGCAAGTGTGTGTGTGTGTGTGTGTGTGTGTGTGTGTGTGTGTGTGTGTGTGTGTGTGTATTTTCTGCTTGTAATGAAGTGTGTATTCACCTGTTTATATATGAATAATCTACGTCTCAATAGCAAATATAGATGTAGACCCTTGATTAAATTAAGTTAGTTCAATCACCTCTAGGTATTCCATACTTGAGGTCTTGTAGCAGATTTAGCTGAGCCAGGCAAATACCTATATGTATACACTTATAATATATATTCAGACAACACACACACACACACACACACACACACACACATATATATATATATTTGTATTACGATATATATATATATATATACGAAGATCATTAAATAAGTTTCCAGACTTTTTTCGTATGGGCACTTTTATTGATAGTACACACGTGAAACTCTAGTCCCCTTCGAAGTAATCTCCTCCGGCTGCTATGCACTTGTTGTACCGTTCCAACAACTTCAGGAAGGCCCCATGGAAGTCCTCTTGTGTGAACGTGTCAATGACCTTCGTCACAACCTCTTTCATCTCCTCAATTGTCTCATAAAGACAGCCTCTGAGCTTAGGGAATAACCCAAAGTCACAGGGAGCAAGGTCTCGACTATAGGGAGGGTAAGGAACAGTCTTGATTCCCATCTTGGTCAAATAGACAGTGACAAGGATGGAGTTGTGGACTGTTGTATTGTCCTGGTGGAAATGCCACTGACCCGATTTGAAGAGTGCTGGCCTCTTCCGACGAAATATCTTCCTGAACTCCCTTAAAACCTCAACATAGTAACCCTAACCCTAACCCTTTGGCCAATCAACTCTGGTGTTCTGACTTCCTTACGTCTCCCACACCTATCATCATCCCTCACAGACACCCTGGCGCCCTCGAATCTCTTATGCCACTCAAAAACTGATGCTCGATTCATGCAAGATGGTCGAAAAGCAGTCTGATACATTCCATAGGTTTCTGTGGCATTTTTTCCTAGTTTAAAACAGAATTTTATTGCATATCGTTCTTCTAAAGTGTCCTCACGTCCAGATTGCATTTTTGAAATTGACCAGCTGCGACAATCAGGCTTTAGTAGGGTGTATTCCAGTTGCTGCTGTAGCTGTTCATTCAAACTTGAATTCATAAAACGTGGTCAGTCATCTCTTGAGATGTATAGCAATAACATATTGAATTTTCAAGTGTCTATTCATAACCAAATTCTTGGGAAGATGGTATATTTTAGCATAAACTTTCTATTATAAGATACTCTTAGATTTGTCCCAGAATCTAACTGAAATTAGGTTTCTGTTTATTTGGCTACTGGGAGCTGAGTTTTGGATAATTTTGGGTTATGCTAACTTGGAATTTTTAAGGTCTTACTCGAAGCCTTCAATTATATCCCTTGCCTTTCATTCTTTCGAAATCAAATATGAAGATAAGATCTGTGAGAATTTTGATAATCAAAAAGACTTTGAAAAATGATCTGTCCTGAATCGTAAAATAAAAATGCATTAAAATTAAAACATTTTTAATTTAAAAAGCTTTAAATTACTTTTTGATTAAAATATACTCTAGAGACTATTGTGCCATGAAAAAAGTTGCTAAAAAATAATTAGTTTTTTTTTAATTTCTAAAAATAATAACGGTTTCAAATTTATTATATGCTATAGAACACGTTTCTTAATATACTATAGTCAGCCAGGTAGAACTTTTGATATATATATATATATATATATATATATATATATATATATATATATATATATATATATTAGTATGTGAATTTTTATTCTATATTATTTTTTATGAAACTGTGACCTGTTGCAAAGCTTAGCTAAGTATATTGTATATTTGCACACATTTTCACTAAGTAAACTGATCCTTTTGACTAAGGTTTTTTTAGGTTTCCCAAAAGTATTTTCCTTTTATATTGATCTTTATTACAAACTATTATTATTATCATTATGCCTCTTAATGACCTTATATTGTAACAGCAGTCTATGGCAATATAGATGCCAAAATTTGATACAAACATGTATCACAGTTATATAGTTTCAAGTATTGCTATCTAATACTGATAATTTGCATACAATTATGTGTTTTCAAGTAACGATTCCAATTTAAACATTCGTTTACGCACAGTTATATGGTTTGAAGTATTCCAATCAAATATCAATAACTTTCATACACATCTATAAGACTTATAGATGGGATAACCAATACGGGTCAATGTGGGACAGGAAATAATTGTTATGAAGGAGTGATTTTACTCTCGCCAAAAGTGGATCCTCACCACCTGAGGCAGTTTAATGTACCACTAAGAATATTCTTTTTTTTTGTTGTTGTTAAGTGTTTTACCCTAATGCAGAGGAATGCAGTAGACGTATTCTAAGCCTCCCCAAATGATTTTCTTATAGTTCGGAAGGAATGAAGGATTATTATCCTATTTACCAACCACTCCGCTCGGGATATGACACAAGGTCAAATTTTAAGCGAAGTTTAACAGGTTTCAATTCAGAGTTTTCCTTCTTATAGACTAGTTGCCTCACCAAGGCTGAAGAACCTAGTCTGTCCTTCTATTTACCCATAGCTGGAGGGAGAATAATTGGATTCATACCTTTCCAAGGATATTAGTGCTATGTGAAATGCAATTAGTCTCGGCCAGGATTTGAACTCGTGTCGCCGTGTCCATTTCCTACGACGATAACCATTACACCACGCCACCTCCCAATGAAGGATTATTATGAGCAATTCAAAGTTATCTCCATCATACAGAAAACTTGAATGATCAAAGAATGACGTTCAACGAATGCAAATCAAACAAAATTATTGATTATGGAAGTGGGAATTGTTTTATTCTTTAAATTAGGGTATATGAAGTATGTTATATATATATATATATATATATATATATATATATATATATATATATATATATATATATATATATATATATATGTTAAGTCTATATTGAAGCATATTAGCATTGAGATTCTGGCAATTAGGGAATTATTTTAAATTGGGTCTCAAAGCTGCTTGTAAAATCCGAAAGGAGGGAAATAATGAAACACTCTCTGATAGAACTAACCACAAGTGATTTAAGCCTTTAAGAGTTACTTGTGCTTTGAAATAAAGTGAACAACCATCAGTTGCAGATTAAGGTCCCTTAAAACTCAGACTTTCAGAAGAGCTAGGTTCATCTAAAGACACCACATGGGAAGAATTAGATATGTTTTAAAACATACAGGAGTCCTTAACGTTCGTTGTTTGATTAAAAAAGAAAAAAGCGAAAATAGTCTTGACACACCTTGATATAGAAAGGTTCATTATTGTATTTCTGTGCCACCATAAGTTAATGATAATAACTATCTTTCTGAATTATTAGTTTGCCCTAAATGGAGGTGATAATTTGATAATCATCTTTTAAAGATGTCATGGCAACTTTTTCTTAAGCAAATGACAGTAAAGTCAGGATTTGCCGACTGATGTACTGCAAACTTTTCGATCTCATTGGGGTTTGAGTGGGAAATAAATAATCTAGTAACAGGAGGTCATCACTCCAGGTGGCACCTACTCTCCTCGTCAAAGAAAATAAAGATCAGGCTGATTGGCTGAGGCCTCCTTTTACGGAGAAATACTGACGGGACAGGAACAAGTTGTCCTACTGCCCACTAAAGAAAGTAACTTCCTTGAAGGGTCTCTACGTTAAACGAACCTTAGGTAATGTCCTGTCATTCTTCTGGTGGTGAGTAAATCCTACCTTTCGATCAGATAAAAAGAAGCCAATGAATAAAAGAAAGATAGAAAAAAAAGGTGTGTAAATGCGAGCGTGAATGTATCGATGTGCGTCCGAGTGTGTAGATATGTATGCATGTGTGATTGTGTGCGTTTATGCGTCTGTGTGCATGCATATATATGTCGATGTACATGGTTGATTGGTTGGCTGGTTGCCTGCTCGCTTGCTACTACTGCACGTCAACCATTGTTGGGATATTTTATGCTGAAATCTATATAAGAATTATAGTCTTTAATTATATGCAGTACAAAAGCCTATCTTCACAATCATTTTAAACACGTAAACACTTCCTTTTCCCAAACGCTTCCTTATCCCCAACACTTCTTTATCCCAAACGCTTCCTTTTCCCAAACACTTCCCTATCCCAAACGCTTCCTTATCCCAAAAACTTCTCTATCCCAAAAACTTCTTTTTCCCAAATACTTCCTTTTCCCAAACACTTCCTTATCCCAAACACTTCCCTATCCCAAACACTTCTTTTTTCACAAATACTTCATTTTCCCAAACACTTCCTTTTCCCAAACAATTCCTTATCCGAAACATATTTATTTGGTCAATTAATTAGATACGAACAGGTTTTAAGAGTTGAACAGAGTGGAAGTAGGAATGATTTTACATTTTCCAGTGTTCCAGAACTTTAGTCTTGGCATTGGATGGAATGTCATATCATACCGATGATATCTTTTGTGGGGAAGGAAGTCTTACCTCACTGCAGGGGATGCAGTCAGCTTATTCTTGGCCACATCGACAAGGCAAACGCTTATGTGTGTATGCAAGCGCATATGTGTATGTATTCTTGAGCGTAAAGCTCATAAAATATGTGTGTTCTATTCTTAAGTCAGTGAGTACAGAAATATGCAGGGGTTTTGTAGAGAGAGAAAGAGAGATAGAGAGAGAGGGTGGGGAAAGTATCATAAAGATTAATGAACTTCCCTTGGGAAGGACAGTGGATATGAAAGGTATAGAAACGAGAACAACACACACACGTGGATCTAATAAAGATGTTCTGTTCGACATTCCCTTCAACGGACACCTAAAAAAAGATAGAAAGTACAGCACTCGTAAAAATTAGGAGGAAAAAAGAAAAAGAAACGTTTCTAAAAGAATCAATATTTAATAGTCACAACATTTTTTTGGGAGAGAGAAATCATTACTCAACTCAACTCAACCCAACTCAACGCCTGGTTGGTGGGGCTTACATTGCACTCACAGTACCCCCTGCTCTTTGTAGGATACTAAACTGCTGGCCCAGTCAGTTGGGGCTGCAGAACACACCGACTGCATCTCTGCAGAGAGGTAAGACTCTCCCAATGAGTGTCCAAGATAAGACACTAAACAATCTAATGTTGAGGCTCCAGTAATGCTGGAGCTTTGGGAAATGCAGAGTACCCCATCATTGCCATGCCTCTCAGGTCCACTTTGGCCTGGAGTGATAGCACCTGAAAGGGTCCTCTCTATGAGTCAAATAGAACTAAACTGTGTAATTACACTAAACTGAATTGTTTGAAATAGAACTGTTTTACATTTAACTGTGTGTAAACAAAAAACTATTCTTATACTAAACTGAATTGTTTTAAACTTTTATCAAAATGGCTTAATTCAGCATTAAATGACCCGAAATGAGTTGATACGCCGTAAACCAACCAACCAACCAACCAACATTAAACAGCATCGGAGGATTACGCTTCATTTCTAAAGTTCGGAAGATTGTGGAGAACCCCATTCATTGCCATAATTTCAAGGTACACTCTGATCTAGCTGGGTAGAACCTGTGGATCAAGTAGATCTATTTGAAAATTATTTATATTATTTATATTATTATTATTTATATTAGATAAGGATAGCTGAAACTGTATAACTGTGTGCAAACAAAAGATTATTATTATTTCATATGAGATGTTACTGGAAACCATACGAATGTCTTGAAAATATTAGTATTTGATAAAAACTCCTAAAACCCGATAACATATTTTTAGGATGGGATTGTAAATCAGAAGTAATTGATTTTATTTTAAAAAATATAATCACTGTGTTTCTTTGTGAAAAAAAAAAATGATTCATATAAAAAAGAAGATATAAAAAGCAATTTGGTGTAAAACCCTTTTTACGATGGGGGCATATTTTGTGGACGGGTTACAGTTATCAACTTCTGCTGCGCCTCTTTCACTGCATCAAATTTGGAATCGGAGCATGACACTGCTTGTGGTAATCCGTTAATTATTGACCTTGTGCACGTGATCACACATTGCCCCCCTTCTTTAACCGTGTTTCCCGTATTTTATTATAAGTAGAATTATTTCTTTTACACGAAAGTATTCTTCCATTATCCGTTGGAATTTGATTTCTTAGCATATCAACCCTTGGGGGTTATTTAATGCTCAAAGCCATCCTTCTTGAAGATCGCTAGTTGTACTATTTAACCCATAGCTAGAAGGATAAAATCGGTTGTATAGAACCTAAGTGTATTTGTCCGAAAGTGAACGTTATATCGCAACTGGAGTTCGAACTCACTGTCTACAATTCAGTAGTCTAGAACTTTAACCATTACACCACGATGACACACCCCGTTAGTTTTAGTTTTTGGAACATTATCGAATCTTGTCACAAGAGAAGATGCATTTTTATGCTTTGGGGGATAAGCTATTATTTCTAAACTTTGCAATGAGATTATGACTTTCGAAATTACTCGTTGAAATTCGAAAGCTTTCCCATCTCTCATGTCATGTCTATGAAATGCCAAGTTTTATTTTTATTGTTCTTTCCTAATTAATGGTTTTTATATGTTATTGATGTCTATGTTTAGTGATTGGGTTATCTGGACAGAGTCTGTAGACAAATTGTTCAACGTTCTTATTCTCTTGTGTCACGTGTCTTTTGATCATAGATAAAATGTCGGATGAAAGGATAATGCTAGAGATTGTTTAGACAGGTTGTGTAACGTAATGGCCAAGGGATTTTGGTTCATGCCTTTGAGTTTAGTTAGGCTGAGAACCTTTTGGCTCAGCACATGGGTTAGTGAGGTGCAAACCTTGATGTAGGTGGTAACGCGCTAGCGAGGCCGACGTGCCACTCAGGGATGTCACAATAGCCCGAGATGACGGAACGGGGTGACAGGGTGCGGGTGACGTCACGTACCGGAAGCGCGCGGAGGTTTGTGGGAGATTTGAAGAAAGTTAGGGAGTTGAATACTAGACGCCAGACGAGGAGGAGCGACTTTTGGAGCACGCAGGCGCGAGGCGAACTTGCGCCCTATGGGGGCCGCTCGTGATGGGGGCCAAATGAATAAGACAGCATAGAAGATTGTGTCTTTCCTCCTTATGTCGAAACCTTTAACTCAAAGTTAATAAAAAGGTTTCGTACCTGAACAAGAAGTCGTTACGTGTTTTCGAATTTCGAGATTCCTATGTTCTTTATATGTTCTATCGTTATAAACATTATATGTCTATTTCGCACATAGCGTTAATTGTGGCTATAGTACAGCTGACCATTACTTGTTTTTTTCTTTCATTTCAATTAAATAATCCATGCTTCTGGCCTTGTGCCATACCTGAAAACAGGGTTATTCTATGCCTATAGATTCGGGAATTGCGATCATTGTGCATTTATATTTACATTTTTGTGTAGTTATTTCTTAGGAGTTTTTACACACAGTTTCAAGTATTCCTAACTAATGCAAATAATTATATGCTTTCAAGTTTTCATTTCTATTCAACAACATTCATTTTTTACACCCAGTTATATGGTTTCAAGTATTCTTATCTAATGAAAATAATTATATGCTTTCAAGTTATTATTTCTATTCAACAACATTCATTTTTTACATCTAGTTAGATGGTTTCAAGTATTCCTATCTAATGCAAATAATTATATGCTTTCAAGTTTTCATTTCTATTCAACAACATTTATTTTTACATACAGTTATATGGCTTCAATTAACTATCCCTTTTCCCACAGCTATGTGTTAATTAATACCATTACTGTTCTTCTACAAGGATGGCTTTAGTGTTGACAAGCCATTAAACAATGCGACCGAAACTGAATCCTCAGTAAACAATTAAAACTTCAAATACAATATCCCGTGGTAAAATGGTTATCGTCGTCTGCAAAATGAGTTTGAATCCTGGACGAAACTGATTTCAATTCACATAGCACTAGTCCCCTTGGGGAAGGTATGAATGCAGTTATTCTCCCTCCTGTAATGGGTAAATAGTAGGGAAAACTGGATTCTTTACCCTTGGTTAGGTAACCAATCTAGGAGAAGGAAAACTCTGAATTCAAACCGGTTAAACTCTTCTTAAAAAATTGACCATGGGGTGTATTACATCCTGCCCGTACGGAAGGGTTGGTAAATATATACATATACACACTAACGATTATTCTTAATGCAAATGATTTAGAATTACGAGGTGCATACGATAAGTTTCCAGACTGTTTTGTACAGGCATTTAAAATCGTCGTAGACTTTTGAATATTCAGTATGTTATTGCTATACATCTTACGAGATGACTGACCAATTTTTATGATTTCAGGTTTAAATGAACAGCTACAGCAGGAATTCGAATACACCCTACTAAAACCTGATTGTCACAGCTAGTGAATTTCAAAAATGCAATCTGACACTTTAGAAGAACAATATGCAATAAAATTGTGTTTTAAACTGGAAAAAAATGCCGCAGAAACGTATGGAATGCTTCAGACTGCTTTTGGAGCATGTTGCATGAATCGAGCATCAGTTTTTGAGTGGCATAAGAGATTCAAGGAAGCCAGGGAGTCTGTGAGAGATTATGAGAGGTGTGGGAGGAGTAAGGAAGTCAATACCCCAGAATTGATTGGCCGAAGGGTTAGGGTTAGGGTTACTATGTTGAGTTTTTAAGGGAGTTCAGGAAGAGATTCCGTCGGAAGAGACCAGCACTCTTGAAATCGGGTCAGTGGCATTTCCACCAGGACAATGCACCAGTCCACAACTCCATCCTTGTCACAGACAATTTGACCCAGATGGGCATCAAGACAGTTCGTCACCCTTCCTATAGTCGAGACCTTGCTCCCTGTGACTTTGGGTTATTCCCTAAGCTTAGAGACTCTCGTTATGAGACAATTAAGGAGATGAAAGAGGCTGTGACAAAGGTCAATGACACAAGAGGACTTCCATGGGGCTTTCCAAAAGTTATTGGAACAGTACAACAAGTGCATTGTAGCCGGAGGAGATTACCTCGAAGGGAACTAGAGTTTCATGTGTTTAGTATCAATAATAGTGCCCATACGAAAAAAGTCTAGAAACCTATCGTATGCACCTTGTATATGATTTTATCCCATCCAATATGAAAAATTTTAACACGTCGATTTGAACTCGAGTCTCTAATTCCATTTTTTAACGACAATAACCTTTAAGCCAACTGTTACGTTACTCCAACTATATATTCAAGTATTCCTATATAATACTAATAATTTAGATACAATTATATCCTTTCACGTATTTCAAGCAATTATATAACTTCAAGAAATTAATAATAATAATCTACTGTTAAAAATCATTGATTCAAGTTACTGTTCTTAATTTAGATAATTTGCAAACAGTGATATGGTTTCAAGTATTCCTATCTAATGCTAATAATTTTCAAACAGATCTACTTAACCGATACATTGGACCCTAACATGTACCAGCAGTTCAAATTAGAGTACCCTAGAATAATAGCAACGAAAGTGTAACTTCATACTTCCCTTAGCTCCAGAAATGCAGCCTCACCACCGGATGCAGTTTGATGACATAACCCCAGGTTACCCTTTTTATGGGAGGGGTCTGCAGAGAATTGTCTGCATATTTTGGAACCTGCCCAAGATGGCAACCCGGAAACAATAATCAGCAAAGGGAGATGATAAAATACTACACTTTAATCCGAAAGTTGCTTGTTTTGTGTTGCTTCGTCCGAGGGGTTTTACTTAACCGAATCCTTTCAAGGTGCACAATGTGACCCCGGGACTTTTCTAATGGTGACGAACAGAGTGGGGGTCCTTTGTCTTTACGCTCGGACAAGACAAAAATAGACCCAGTTTCTGAGACCACAATTACTCTGAAATCAGATCACTCTGATGCTCAACTGCTGCTTCGGGAATTCTTTGGAACCAGACTCGTCTAGTAATTTTTGCTACGCGAAGTCCGGACACAAGAAAACGGTCTTGCGTCACACCAGGAAAAAGGGAATACATCTGAGAGAGAAAGAGAGAAAGAGAGAGAGAGAGAGGGGAGTGAGGTAGGAACGGATACCACACTTTAATCCCAGCCAGGGAACGTTAAATTGTTTAATAATTTTTCGACCGAAGACGACGGCGACCTGTGGCATTTCGATAGTCGCTGAAAAAAAAAAAAACTACAATTTCCGCCCCATCAAAATTTAATTTTCAACGATCTAATAATAATAATAAGAATAATAATAATAAATCAAATTAACATTTTTTCGAAACCGACCAGAGGAAGAAGAAAAACAAAAAAAACAAAAACAATGGCGGGAGAAGAAAAGAAAAAGAATTATCTAAAAGTATGTGTGAACACATGGAATTCATTGGTTGTTTTAAATGAGTTACTTTTACATCTTTATTTTTTAACATCTTATCTCAGATTTCACTTTAAATTGAATTCCAGATTTTCGATTGAACTCTTAGCCGAACACTTCAAGTTAATTGAAGTCGAGCAATTTTGGGGAAATTAAAGAAAAATACTATGAAATTAAATTAGCACCAAACTACTAAAGGGGTAAAAAAAATGCGCGGGAATACAACTTATAAGTATACTACACATACATACAAGTCATGAAGAAATCAAAAATAACCTTTTCATATATATATATATATATATATATATATATATGCGCGCGTGATTGTGTGTGTGTGTGTGTGTGTGTGTGTGTGTGTGTGTACGTTTAAGTGCTAAAAAGAGGAGTTACCTTATTTAATTCTACTCTGTTGGTGGGGATAAAGAATACACCACCCTAAAAATGTATCTCGGGAATGACACTAAGCTGAATCTGGTGGTGAGGTTCCAGTTCCGGAGAGTTCAGGAGTTTAAAGTTGCATTTTCATTGCCATTACACCTCGGTGTGCTCTGACCCGATGAGGCAATACCTATCAGGTTCCTCTCTATGGGTCAGATAGAACTCTGCAAATTATTTGTATTAGAGAGGGATACTTGATACTCTATAACCGCATGCAAAAAAATTAAGAAACTGCACAAATAATGTAAATATAAACGTACGATATATGTAATTCTCTAACCTCTAAGCATGAAATAGCCCAGAAAAGTTGACATGCCGTTAAAATCTGTCACTTAATCAGTCATCTTATCTGAAGCGTTAATACCTGATATGAAACCGTTCATGGGTTAATAGGTTTAGTTTTGTTTTGTTTCATGGAACATCAACCATTCTAGGTTATTTAATGCCAAATCCAATTTCCAACAAATATTAATAATTCTATTTCAAACAATTCAGTTTAGCATAAGTACACTGTTTAAATGTTAAACAGCTTTATTTGGCTCACAGATAGGACCCAATCAGGTGCTACCATTCTGGGTCAAAGTGGACTTGGGAGCAATGGCAATGAAGGTGTATTCTGCATTTTCCAAAGCTCCAGTATTACTTGACCCTCACCATCAGATTTTTTGGTGTCATATCTAGGACACTCATTGGGGAAGTCTTACTCCTTTGCAGAGATGCTGTCGGTGTATTCTACTATCCCACTCGACTGGGCTATATGGATTAAATAAATTTGAGATGATTGTTTTCCTGTTTGAGTAGAGAGGTTTTTATACTGTACATAAGTGGTGACCAAACTGACTTCTGTATAACAAGGCTTGGTATGCCGTTAAACCGAAAAACCTTTTTTGTCAATGATATTTTTTATAAATTTACTGAAACTTAAGAAACTATGCGCCATCTGTGTTGAAGTTAAAATCTTTGGCGAGTTTCATAATTTTAATTGTGATTATAGTTACATTCCGCCAGTTTCTATTTGGTTTAACAATCATAGCCTTCAACTGTATACAGTACAAAACTCTATTTTCTAACATCATCTCAAATTCATTTGGATAATAGCTTGGCCTCTCACTGCTACTATCACTATGCGTCAGAGTGAAACTGGGAGTAATGGCAACGAAAAGGTGACTCCACGTTTCCAAATCTCCACAACTTGAACCTTAACATCGGTATCAATCTAATGTCACTCTATCCTTTTTTCTTTTCTTTTTCTTTTTTGAGTCGGGTCTTACCCCAACGGACGGTAACCTGGTAACGTGCTTAAATATTCTTTAATTTTGCCTCGGTTGTAATCGCAGCACTTAAATAGACTATAGTAGACCCTTCTCTATAAATATATATGCAGCCAAGTAATAGTTCTAGATCACTGAAAGAGGCTCGAACTCATTACCACTGGCTTTCAAAGCATGCCTCGATGTATATGTCGATAGGTATGTAGCAAGCTTAATACAGCACAATGCTTTTCAAAATAGCTGGCCAACCACAGCACTAAAACAGGCTGCCTGTCGTTTCAGGTCTTTTGGCAATTTAGAGTATCTTTCAGGTTGAAAAGAGAAAAAAAAATCACTCAAATGTGGGTAGAGTGAGGAGAAAACGAAGTCTGTGGTATAGGAACCCATGGTGTTGGTGCATGTGTCTGATTCTGATGGGGTGGGGTAGATTGAGGTAAAGGGGTGGATCATCTCCTACATCTGGCGTAGAGATGGAAGACGGATACTGGACAAAGAAAACCTTCCCAACAAGCACTTGTGGGATATGTGCATTTAGGCCATTGTTTACAGCCACAAAACCCTCCAAATGATCCCACTCCACTTAAAGAGAATGTACTACTATCCCCACTCTGTTTCTTTCTTTCTTTCTTTCTTTCTTTCTTTCTTTCTTTCTCAACTTCACATCTCTCTATATATATTTTCTTTATTTCTAATTTTCAGATATTTATATTCTTTCTTTCTTTCTTTCTTTCTTTCTTTTGTACTCATTTTTTCCTTCTTTTCTTTTGCTTTCTTTGCTTTTTTTCTCTTTCTCTCTCATGTATTTTCTGTCTTTATTTTTGCTTATTTTCCTTTTTATCTCTCCGTTTTCCGTATTTTCTTTTACTTTTAATTTTTCTTTTCTTTTTCTCTTTTTCTTTTTTTTTCTTTTTCAGTAACTTTTTTATGATTTTAGCTGATTTTTATTTGTTTTCTTTTTTTAATGTTTTCTTTTTTAATTTTTTTCTTTTTTATGCTTTTTTCTCCATCTTTTTTTTGGGGGGTTTTATTTTGTGTTTTCTTTCTTTCTTTCTTTCTTTCACTTCATCCTTCTTTCTTTCTTTCTCTTCTTGTACCTTTGTCTCTTCTTCATTTAGTTAGTTTCTTTTTCATCTCTCTTTTTTTCTATCTTTTCACTTTGCGACATTTTTTTTTTCCTTCCTTTCCATGTTTTGTTTATTTTTCTTGTTTTCCTTTTTATCTTTCTGTTTTTCTTTTCGTCTCTTCCTCTCTATATTTTCTTTACATTTTCCTGGTTTTTGTTTGTTTTGATCCCTTTTTTAATTTTTTTTTTGCGTCTCTTTGTTTTTTAAAGTTTTCTCACATTTTTTCTCTTTTATTTTCTTTCGCCTTTTCTTTCTACGTTTCTTTCTTTTTGTCTTTCTTTCGTTTTGTTTTCCTTGTTTTTCTTTGTTTTTCAAATCTTTTCTTTTCTTCCCTCTTTCTCAAGAGATATTTTATATATTCATTTTATATATTCACTTTAATATTTTGTATTGAAATAAGTTTTTGTTTGGGTTTTTTATTGTTTTTTGTTATTGTTTTTTACTTCTTAGGGATTTTTTATCCGTTATTTTATTTTATTTATTTATTTATTGTTTTTTGCAATTAACTCTCCTTTGCCTGGTTTGTTTGCTCGTTTATTTCTTTATCACCACTTTTTTTTAGATTTTTTTCTAAACCTAATTTTCCTACTTTTCTTTCTTCTTTCATTTATACCCTTCCATCATCTTTCTTGGTGTTTGTTTCCTATGGAATTTTTCTTTATTTCTAATTAACGTATTTTACGCCATATAAGATGCATAGGCATGTAAAACTGACCTTAAAATTTAGTATGAAATACCCCCCCCCAAAAAAAACAAAATTGAAGGATATCTTTCTAGTCTCAAGCCCGGAGTTTACTGTTGTAGATTCGTAGATACCAAGATTGACTCCAAACCTTTACTGTGTGGATGCGGGGTGATTTTTGAGGGTCAGGTTTTAAAAGACAAAGACAAAAACAAACAAAAAGAAAGTAAGAAAACGTTACCCGTTCGTCTTTTTCCTGTCGTTAAAACCTTTTGGTGGGTGTTTCTTGCCGGCTCTTTTATTTATTTATTTATTCATTTATTTATTCATTGTTTATTTATTTGCTTTTATTCCTAATTCTTATTTTTTTGTTTGTTTCTTTTTTTTTGTTTGTTTATTTGTTTGTTTGTTTGTTTGTTTCTTTCTTTCTTTCTTTCAATTATTTTTCATTAATTTTTCTTTCTCGCTTTTCATTTCTCTCTTCTTTCCTTTTTCTTTTTTGCTTATTCCTCCATACAAACATTTCTTTCTTTCTTTCTTTCTTTCTTTCTTTCTTTCAGTTTTCTTTCTCGCTTATCTCTCCTAACATTTCTTTCTTCCTTCCTTTCTTTCTTTCATTCCAATTTTAGCACAACTCTTTCACTTTATCTATCTCTTTTTCTCCTCGTCTGCACCCACCATACCTCCAATGTTCGCTTATTTCTCCTTTCTAAATTTTATTTATTTCCCTCCATTTTTTGTCTTTTCTTAAAAAATAAAAATAGAAAGAAGGCGAAGCCAGCAGTTTGCCGACAAAAATGGCTTAACATCCATAAACAGCTGCAAAACTCAAGAAGTAGGCTTGGGACTTTTTACCCACCAAGTTAATATCGCAGGGAATTATGCAGAGATATCTGATGATGTCACTGCACGACACCAGAATGTCTCGCAAATGAGAGTTCACTCTGCCTCCTATATATATATATATATATATATATATATAGGCGAACAAGTCTTCGGTACCTCTTGTCTAGAATGCTTAGATTTGAATTACGTCATTAAATCAAAGGGAATTTATTGGTTTATTTGTTTGAATGACAACGTCTTGCTTTACAGACGTTGTAATTTTGAACTGGTGTTAAAATATATAGGCTTAAATTCGGTGTGTTTATCATGACAAAATATCTAAAATCCCACTTTCCAAGGCTAAAAGAGATCTATTTTTTGCGAATTTTCTTATTTTCATGATTAAGACTTCAAGTGTTTTTAGTCATTCTTTGCTACTAATATTGTATGAGATAAGGGTGAATCTTATACAATCCTTTGGTTAATTGTTGTCGGCAAATATTATATAAGATACGGGGATTATATATATATATATTTGACAATTTGGTGGCCTTTTGGAGTCCTAAAGAAAGAAAACTAACGTTCTTAACACAGAGAAAATACTTCCTGCATATGGTCTTCCTAAATAAACTATTACAGCTGTAATGATACTCTACAAAAACATGAAAGCAATGGTTCACTCACCCGATGATGATCCTCATTCCTTTGACATTGTCACTAGAGCCTTTGCGAGAAAAAAAAATATCACCATTCTGTTCCTTATTCATCTAGATTATGTACTACGAACACCGATAGATTTTATGAAAGAAAATGTTTTCACCCCCAAATAGGCGAGAAGTAGACGATATCCCGCGGAAACTATTAGGAATGCAAACTAATCAGATAATCTTGCACTTCTCGTGAATATATTTGCTCAAACCGAATCTCAACAGCATTTCCTGGAACAGGCAGCAAGAGGCATTCATCTCTACGTGAACAAAGATTAAATAGACTTTGTGTGTTTTAATCAAGATAGTGCCACTGCCACTAAAACGGCAAATCTCTGAAATTAGTAGACTAATGCATATACTTCAGTTGTATTCTGGTTAGTGAACACTAGTAGTAATAATAATAAGACAAACCACGATATGCGAGGGAAATAGTTATATTTACAGGAAAGAGTATTTACAAGAGAGAGACTGTTAGTAATAAGAACATAGGATTAGTAAGTAAGGATATACTTCAACAATAGGAACGGCTCTTCTGGTCTGACTTGTAGGCTTATTTTTTCCAGATTGATCTCCGCTACTGCAATATATGGCAGATGGAACAGCTCATTATGCTGAAAAGGTAGTTGATACTCAACACTTCAGTTGGGTTGTCTATGAACGCAAGCGAAAGGCGATGACTGCTCTCGATTATTTGGAAATTTGCTTTTTCTGATTAAATAAAACGGGAATTCTTCCAGGTTGTAGCTGTCTCAGTACTACTGTATGGTTCCACCAATTAAACTTTAAGGAAAAAAGCTAAATGGGAACAACACAAATATATTGCATGCTCTTCTGACTTAAACCTAGAAAGAGCATCCCACAAAATTGTAGTTGTACCGCCATTTCCCTCTTATTACACACACACTTCATCTAAGATGAATGAATAATACATGCAAAGCGCTGCGGGAGAAATAAAGACCTACTCAACTGTAACATTTTCCTATTGACTCCATAGAACACTTTGATCATGAGAATGATGATGATGGTGTGGCAGGACACCTGCCTTCCCCAGATACTGTGGTGATTCTGCTTTCAATCCGTTAACTGTTCCACTTGACTGGTACGGTCATTGCATTGCACGATCGATCCGCTTATCTGCCCTAAAATGTTGAACGCAAACAAACAGAGAACAGGACACGGCTTTGTAACATCATACAATACGTCGCTTTGGGCGCCTCGGGTAGTGTAACGGTTAACAAGCTTGTTTAGCAAACCTTCAAGAGCGAATTTGAGTCTCATTGGATACCCCATTCAATCGGCCTTATGCCACATCTAAGCAAAAAAAAGCTTAGTAAATTACAAAAATAAGTCATTCTTGGCTGTATGGCACAAGGCCAGAGCCCACAAGGAAGTGAAGACTAGTAGCTACCTTTGACGGTCACTGCTAGTTCCCCATCAAGAGACGTAGTGCTTTTTATCCAAAGAGCAGATCAATCGCTAATCAGAGTCCCCAGTCGGTAAGTGGACGGATGGGACCACACAATTAAGAAAGTAAAAAATGTCCAACGCCAAGAAACAGGGAACAGGACACGACTTTGTAACAACAAACAATACGTCGTACTGGGCTGTCTGACACAATGCCAGAGCCCAGAGGGAAGTGAAGACTAGTGGCTACCTTTGCTGATCTCCACTGGTTCTCCGTCGAGGGACGAAATACTTAATTTATATGCATTTTCTCTTTACTGTAAAGTAATGGTTGGTGGATCTATTGATAATATCAGTTTGCTCCTAGATTGGATTTCAATAATTAGTTACACCCCTTCGATTTTCTCGACATTTAATACTCAATTTTCTCTTTCATCTAGAAAAAAGGTGCCGGTGGTTAATTAAAAACTTTCCACGCTCTAAATTTAAAAAAAAATGTTATTCTAATTTTTTCGTTTCTCAACGACTATTGTATTCAGCCACCTGACAGACCTTGAACTTACAGGCACATTCGCCTGCCGACTTTGCACGCTGGGAAATCGTCAAATTGAAAAAACCCTCGTCCAACACCTTTCGTAGACATAACAGTCTTCACCTGGATTTGCCTCTTCTTCTTTTAGTAAAAAAAATCCATATATTTTCCAAGCTTCTTTCTCATCAAAATAACATGTTTTCGACTTGTTCTAAGTACAGTTGGTGACCTTAGTCGAGGGTGACCCGAAGACCCCCCCTTTCAATAGCAATTATACCGTGGTGTAGGGGAGGGCACTACTTCATTCCCGGGTTTGCTCCATTTTACCCTTGATCCTTACCTTATAATTCTGAGTGTTAAGCAAGGCGGCATCAAGTACCATTTTTTAGTGTTCGGTATGAATCGACCTAGGATTGAACCCCGGTCTCCCGGACCATTGGCGAACACTCTACTCATTAGGCTCACCAAAAGATTAAAAAATCGTTCAGAATTTGTTCTTTGGTGATCCATTGGCTTATTCTGCCAAAATTCATTTCCGTTCATTTTCCCTTTTGTAAAATACTTTATTCTTCTAAAATCCATTTCGGTCAATTGTTATTTTTCTCCGACAATTGGGTTACAATGGGAACAGAAGGAACATGAATTTTTCCTGAATGATCCTGTTATTTTCAAATTTCGGATTTTCTGATTTCTTAGTTTCCAATTCCAGTAATTTTTGTGAAATTTTTCAAAAGAATATTGCAGAGATCTAAAAGTAGACAACACGTTTACTGCCACAGTATACAACTATTGCGTATTAAACCATAGTGTTGACAGAAAAAACGAATTTCCCATCCTAAAAAATCAATGATTAAAATCAGTTTCGAGTAATAAATTCATTTGTATTTTAAATGAAGCTAGACCATTTGCAAAATATTTCAATCTGATTTTCCAAACTATCTTCTTCTTCTTCTTCTTCTTCTTCTTCTTCTTCTTCTTCTTCTTCTTCTTCTTCTTCTTCTTCTTCTTCTCGTCGAATTTCATCACAAACTTTACATATATATATATATATATATATATATATATATATATATATATATATATATATATATATATCAGATGTCTCTGAAAGTGAATACACTGTTTTATTACTCTTATGAATATTAGAAGAAAATTAGATAAACACTTCCATAAGATCTTTTATAATAGACCCTCAATTATTGTATTAGTTGCTATTGTAATAGTATAATAATAGTAAAAATGCTTCTTCTCAAAAGCAACTAAAATAGGATGAAGTAAAACTATTATAAAATATTGATAGCTTATAGACTAAATCTAAAAGTGTTTAAAAATTGATTTAAACTTGATATTTCGTGAGCTTAGTAAAAGGTTCAATTTAAAGTCGAAATCAAAACAAACGGGTTCATGAGAAGAACTTCCTAAACATCGCATTACGTTAGGGGTTTAAACTTGGATTAATCTAGTATAAAACATGAGAATGGCCACCTGTGAGGAAACAACTCACCACACACGTGAATTTGTCTGAGGGATGAACCAGCCTGCAACCATCAAATTGTCGGGAAAAACAAAGTGGGTATCTTCAAAACTTTATTCACACAAGGAATAACTCTAACACAAGGCTAACGTTATTTGAGCACTCAGTAAAGACCGAAGTCATCGCTTTTTCAAAATAATCTAGCGTAATTATTTTCTTGACTATTACTCCACATTGCGCTCCTTTTCCGAATATCATACAGTAGAATTTGTCAGGGATCGAACCCTAATCACTCAATTCATGTAGCTCTTTGAAAATCAGAAGAATCAAAGATATTTACTAAACTCAGCAAAGTCTATCATAAGGCAGCGAATATGAAGCATTCAGTAATAACTGTCGTCACTACAAATTTAATATCCCCTTAAATTGGATTAAGCATGACATGTTAAGCTTAGGCTTAGAGAAGCTAACACTGGTAGGGCACCCAGTGAAGGTCTTTTCACTACACTTGCAAATGATTTGTGAAACGAGCGAACTATTCCTTACTCTCTCTCTCCCTCTTCTCTCTCTCTCTCTCTCTATATATATATATATATATATATATATATATATGTGGTGCCTTTAATAAGTTTCCATACTTTTTTGTACAGGCATTTAAAATTGTCGTAGACTCTTGAAAATTCAGTATCTTATTGCTATACATCTTATGAGATGACTGACCAATTTATATAATTTCAGGTTCAAATGAACAGCTACAGCAGCAATTGGAATACACCCGACTAAAGCCTGATTGTCACAGCTGGTGAATATCAAAAATGCAATCTGGACGTAAGGACACTTTAGAAGAACGATATGCAATAAAATTGTGTTTTAAACTTGAGGAAAATGCCGCAGAAACGTATGGAATGCTTCAGACTGCTTTTGGAGCATCTTGCATGAATCGAGCATCAGTTTTTGAGTGGCATAAGAGATTCAAGGAAGCCAGGGAGTCTGTGAGAGATTATGAGAGGTGTGGGAGGAGTAAGGAAGCCAATACACCAGAGTTGATTGGCCAAAGGGTTAGGGTTAGGGTTACTATGTTGAGGTTTTAAGGGAGTTCAGGAAGAGATTCCTAGGGAAGAGGCCAGCACTCTTGAAATCGGGTCAGTGGCATTTCCACCAGGACAATGCACCAGTCCACAACTTCATCTTTGTCACGGACTATTTGACCAAGGTGGGCATCAAGACAGTTCCTCACCGTCCCTATAGTCCAGACCTTGCTCCCTATGACTTTTGGTTATTCCCTACGTTCAGAAGCTGTCGTTATGAGACAACTGAAGAGATGAAAGAGGCTGTGACGAAGGTCATTGACACGCTCACACAAGAGGACTTCCATGGGGCCTTCCAGAAGTTGTTGGAATGGTCCAACAAGTGGATTGCAGCAGGAGGAGATGACTTCGAAGAGACTAGAGTTTCATGTGTGTACTATCAACAAAAGTTCCCATACGAAAAAAAAGGCAGCAAACCTATTTAATGATCCTTGTATATGTCCACTAAACTCCATCCCTGAGACTCCGTTCTGTAGCTTGTGAGAGTGTGGAGTCCACCCTTTATTGCCAATACTCTCAGGTATATTTTTACCCGAAGTAGTAATATATGTTAAGATCCAATCTATTGGTCAAACTGATCTGATTGAAAATTATTAGTATTAAACCAGAATAGCTGTTGCTTAGTCGGGTGGAACTGCTGAATACACCGACTGCAGCTCTGCAGAGGCGTAAGACTTCCCCAACGAGTGTCCTGATATGGTACTAAACAATCTGATGGTGAGGTTCCAGTAATGTTGAACATTTGGGGAATGGGGAGTACACCTTCATTGCCATCGCTCCCACGTCCATTCTGGCCCGGGGTGGTAGCACTTGATAGGGACCTGTCTAATAGAACTAAACTGTGTGCTTATGCTAAACTGAATTGCTTGAAATAGGACAGTTTTGGCTCTTAACTGCGTGTAAACAAAAACTATACTTATATTAGACTGAGTTGTTTAAATTAGAACTTTTGACTAAACTGAATAGCTTGAAAAAGAAATGCATTTTACAAGTGAATTGTGAACTTATGCTGAACTGAATTGTTTGAAATAGAACTGTTTATTTGTATTAAAATGGATTTGGCATTAAATAACCTACGAAGATTGATATGCCATAAACCCAAACAAACAAACAAACAAACAATATAGCTGATACTATATGGAAATAATTTGTAAAAAAAACAGTTGCCTAATTTTTTATCGGTCTGTCTACTGCAGAATACGCCGACTGCATTTCTACTGAGAGGTAAGTGTCCCTCATCCAACGAGGCTACCTATTAGCCGTGGGTAGTTACCCATATGCTTCAGGACGGAATCCCGGAGACTAAGCAGTCCTAGACCTGACAGCTAAAGTGGTCACGTAACCTGTAACACTCCACTTTGACCTCGGCTGTGCTAGACGGGCAGTCGGAGAGGACTGATTCAATCAATTCGGCTAGTTAAGCAAAGCTCTTGCGCATATTATATTGGCTCGACTGTATTCTTGAAATTGCTCTTGTAGGAAACAAACGCCCAACTCTTTTTATCTTAAACTGGTTAGGGAGCGATGGATTTAGAGTTCATTACGCCTGGAGAGCAATACTTGAAGCCATTTAAACTGTGTGCTAACGATTGATTAATATCATATAGAATTATGTGTTTGCAATACTTGAAACCGTGTCCTGAGCATGACAGTAAACTGCATCTGATGTTGAGGCCCCTGTCCTGGAGTTTGGGGAATGTGGAGTACCCTTTCATTACAGGTCCCACTCTAGACCGGAGTGGTAGTACTTGTTAGAGTTCCATCTATGCATCAAATGAACTGTTTAATCATTTACTATTATAATTATTAGTTATTTGAAACGATACAGCTATGTCCAAGTTGTTCGTATTTGATAGGAATATAAATTGATAAATTACTAATGTTAAATAGCAATACTTGAAACCATTTTAACGTGTGGGAACAAATAAACTCCAACTTGTTTAAAATTGAAGTTTCTTTCCATCTATTCGCTTACAAATCAAGTACGAACAGGATTTGGCATTTAATTACCCACAGGGGTTGATATGCCATAAAACACTAACCAACCAACCCACTAACGTAATTGTTTACCAATAACCATTATCATTTGTTACTTGAAATCACACAACTGTTTGCAAAATGAAGGACTGAGTTTGGCATTGAATAACCCAACAAGGTTTGACATGTAAAACCACCCAAGTAATCTAGTGTATCTACAAGTCTCTCTGAAAAGTCACGTGACTGCATGTGCAAAAGTGGATTGTGTTATAATCTAACATAAAATCTTACGAGTATATTGTTGTAACCTTAGCTTTTAGCAACCATTGTATATTTTTATCATGCTTTTGTTTACACCTTCTCTTTTTCAGGTTGTTCAGCTATGATAACTGAGAAACAAACAATAAAAACCGAGCTATGAATAAGCCAAAACGTTTGGGAAAAAGTCTGTCTCAAGCACTTGAATGGCTTTATCATGTGTATGAAGATAACACCATGTCACGCATACGGGTTTTTGTGTGGCACAAGATGTTCAAAGAAAGTTTCGGGAAGGTGAATGATGACTCTAGAAGCGGGAGGACTTCAACAAGCAAGACTGAGGTCAACATCGTATGGGTAAGGGAGGTGGTGTGTGGCAATCATCGGTTGACTGTTTAAATGAATGCAAATCAGCATGACACGAAAAAGAGTGTTTGGAAGATTGTCACCAAAGATCTGGATATGTTGATAGTCTTCGTAAAATTGGTGCCAAGACTACTGAATTATGATCAGAAGAAGCACCGCTTTCAGGTGTGCCAAAACATGATCGAACCTCTTCAGACCAGATTTGCTTCGTAAAGTAATCACTGGAGATGAGGCATGGATTTTTGAGTACGACCCGGAAACCAAGTGCCAGAGCAATCAGTGCATGTTTCAAACATCAATGAGACCGAAGAAAGTAGGACAGTCATAGTTTAAGTCATATTGGTCACGTTCTTCGGTATGAGGGGCATCGTTCGCAGCGAGATTTTGTCACAGATGAAGATGATCAATCAACAAGTCTACGAAGAGATCTTGCAGCGTAAGCTTCGCTACGTGTACAACACGAGACGAGAGTTGTGGTGAGACAAATCGTGGCTGTTTCACCACAGCAATGCGCCTGCTCACAATGCCTGATGCATCATGCAGTTCCTGACTGAGAGGAACATTGCTGTACTGGAACAACGTCCATATTTACCTGATAGAGAACTTTATTCTTTTCTCCAAGCTCAAAGGGATAATAAAAGGGTCCATTTTCAAGGCATGGAAGCCATTAAGTGGGTCATAACGACGGAGCTGAGGGGTATCATGGAAGAATCCTTCCAACAGGGCATAGAAACGTGGCGGAGAAGGACTGGAGAGAGCATTAGACACGAGAGAGATTACTTTGAAGAGGAGTCTATCTAGTTTGTTGTTTGTAATCGAAATAAAATGTTTGTTACACCAATCTCGTTTTCTTCAGACACACGTCGCATGGAGAAAAATGAAAAAAAAATATCGTAATCGAAAAAGAAGAATGTCGACGCAATAACGTTTCTGTTTTAATAAACCATCATCAGGATTTAAAAAAGATGATATTCAGTGTTGTTAGAACAACGATCAAAATATCTGTCGTTGATCTATCCACATAGGTCATATGTAAGATTATAATGTTTCAGGTTAAGCCCAAAGTTTGTAAATCACAAAGATTATGGTTGAATACTTATATGGATCTACTTATGAGAAACGAAGCCACTACTTAGCGTAAATGAACTTCGAGACTAGATTGCCAACTATTAGATCAAGATCAGGCACCTGCTTTCTAGAACTTAGCACAAAGCTATGAGTTGTTTACAGAACCAAGTATTCTTAGAGGTCATTCAACTAAGTCCAGACAATGACTACACAACTTAACTTCGAGTACAGTTGTGACGTCATGATAAGTCCATGCTGCAAGTTCTGATATGGTCATTTTCACAAGATAGATTTTTAAAATTGAACAAGACACAAATGTAAAATAAATCAGGTGCATGCATTTAAGCCAAACCGATTCGAGGTCAATGTTTAAGAGGAGCACAGCTGGTTTGAATTTAGAGTTTTTTCTTCTTGACTAGTTACCTAACAAGAGTAAAGATTACGGTCATCCCTAATATTTTACCCATGGTTGGGTGACGAACAGATGGATTCATGTCTTTCCAAAAGGCATAAGCGCGAAGTTAAAGGCAAACTGCCTCGTCCAGATTTTGATTACCGATTCCATTCTTAATGTTACGCTAAATGCACCGCCTAATTCAGCTGTAGCTACGTAAAAATATGAATTTTCCCCAAAATCTTGTTGTAGATTGTTGAAAACCAGAAAGTATATATAGAGTCTGATCTTGGGGTTGCCGCTCTATCTTCTAAAAAATGCATTATGTGTTTATCAAAAGAAAATGTAACTCATAAGAGTAGAGATACTTTTGTGGTAGAAAATATTGTAAACAGCAGATTTAATTCATTCTTATAACAATGCAGTCAGCACTATGTAAAAAAAAAATACAACTCCATCTTTTAAGTTTCAAAACACAAATAGATACTACTGGTTGAGTGATTGATTTTAACGGCATGCCAACCCATCTCAGGTTATTTTATATCTAAAGTTTAAGGAATCACATTCATCGTATATTGATATTTTCATTTTTTTTTGCAGTTGTTTCACCGCAGTATTTTGCACGCAGTTATATGATTTCAAGTTTTCTTATTTCATACATAAATTTGCATATAGCTGTATGGTTTTAAGTGTTTTTCTTTAATCCTAATAATTATAAAGTTTCAAGAAATTATTTCTATTCATAAGTGTCTTTTATTTGCTTACAGTTACATGGTTTCAAGTATTCCTATCTATTTATAATAATTATACGGTTTCAAGTATTCCTATCAAATACTAATAATTATATGGTTTCAAGTATTCTTATCTAATGCTAATAATTATATGTTTTCCAGAAAATGATTATAACTTTTAGTAAAGGATTTATAGTTTCAAGTAATTTTTCTTAACACAATTGATAATAGTTAAATGGCAAAAAAGCATCCCAATCGAGCATGAATCATTTTAAACAGAATTATTTGTGCCGTAGATGAGACATTACTAGATACGACTTTGTCATAGAGAATGTAATGGCAATGATAAGGTACTTTACGCCCTCCAGGTCTTCAGAACTGAATCCTCACTATCAGATCCAGTTTAGTGTCCTACTCAGGATACCCCGCTTTGGGGGAAGCCGTACCCCTTTGCAGAGGATACAGTAAGCGTATTCTATGTTTCGCTGAAAGGGGAACGAACTATTGGGACGATAAGCGTCCTGTATAGGGACAGAAAAGTCGGTCAGTCTTTGCGCATGTTCGTTGTGTGTGTGACCGCTAAAATGTCACTTTCTTGCGGAGATTCCCTCTTTCTCTCACTCTCTCTCTCTCTTTCTCTCTCTCTTTCTCTCTCTCTCTTTCCTTCCCCCTTTTCTCTCTCTCTCTCTCTTTGCTTTCCCCTTTCCCTCTCCCTCTCTCTATATATATATCTCTATGTTTGTGATATTCGTCGCCTAGATATATCCGGCCTCTTTATGTCGTCTGTCATTGTTAATTACGGTCGTTTTTTCCAGATGCTGATGTGCCACACACCACGAGGAGGTAGTCTCCAGTCTTATCTTGAAATATTTCATAAACATATAAACGTGAGGACAGTTTCAACGCTTTATTTCATAATAAAATTTAAAACAGTAAATACTATAGCCTATGCATAACTAAATTTCTCCATGTTTATATATATATATATATATATTCGAATAACAAATGACTTCGTGTAATGAGCGACCCCGAATTTTTTGCCTCAATAAAGATGGTTTTATCATGTATATATTTACCCAAGGATTCCGCACGAGCAGCATGGGACACAAGGTCATTTTAAGCGGAGTTTAACAGGTTTCAATTCAGAGTTTTCCTTCTCCTAGACCAGTTTCTATACCAAGGCTAAAGAGCCCATTCTGCTCTACTTTTTACCCATAGCTAGAGGAAGAATAGTTGGATTCATTACTTTCACAAAAGTATTAGCGTTAGGTGAAATGCAAAAAGCCTCGTACAGGACTGGAACCCATGTCCCTTTCCAAAAATGGTAATCATTACATCATTAACGTTTTTATCACATTTTTTGTGTAATGTACAACGATAAGCTTCGATGTGTTCAAAAAATAAGTGGTGTAAAAAAACACCCCTTTTTTCCAGGTGAAAAATTGACCTTAAAATGTTTTCCATTATTGGAGTATATACGGCACGATCGATAATTAAATGAACCACTAAAAACCTTCAGAATAACAATCAGTTTCATAATATTAATCGATCATCTGGTGCTTATATAAATAGATTTTTTTCGTTAAATTGTTAGCATTAACAGTGACCACCTCATCCACTCTTAAAAAGATGGTAATGATAGTCACTGCCGGTGTTTATATATATAGGGTGTGATTGGTAAATTGTTGGAAGTATATTTTAAATTAATTTCCTGCTTGCGCTGTTTGCTTCAGTTATTTTTCTATTGTATAGCAAACTTGAGTCAGTTGGTCACTGTCTATGAGGAAATTAACAACATGACGCAATTTACTCCACTAGAAATTTGAAAATGGCTTACTGTACTGCTTGACATTCTCGGACGTTCCATAACGAAGATTTCACAGTGTTCGCGCGTCAATCTGAGGAAAATGCAGAGGATTCAAAAAGAGTTGGATGAGGGATTATGAAGGTATGGAAACCCCACTCTGATCGTTCTGATTAGAAAAGAACCCCCGAATTTCTTGATGAGATCCAGGCTATGATTGACAATGATCCCACCACAATCTGTTCCATAGTTAGGGACATGGAAAGCGTCTGAGTTTCTTATCAGGCAGATAGTGCTTGAAGACATTCGGTATTTCTCATACAAGATGAGAAAGGGCTAATTTTCAGCACTGGCCATGAAGGGCAAGAGGAAAAACCGCGCTGCAAAGTTTTTGAACAAACTCAAGCACCTCCTCCAACCTAACATGCTTTATTTAATTTTTATTTTTTTAGATGAGGAAGGTTTCTGCCAAGATCAGTTGATGAACTCATAGAAAAACCCGTTTTCTTGCTCTGTTCCCACAAGATGTACCAATATTGATGAAAACCAAACATCCAGTCGCCATCATGGTGTTTGAGGTGGTCACTAGCGATGGTGACGTTCTACCTCCATTCATCTTCCCACTTGGCCTCCCACTCAACATGAAGGCCTATATTAAGGATCGATAGAGTAATTGCTGGAAGACACTACGTCGAGCAATAGGACTCTGCGACATGCCATGTATACAGGAGCACCCAGTTTGGGTTGTGAAAAAAAATTTACAACCACATGTCCCCTAATATATGGCTGTCTATCTCCCCAGATTGTAATCTCCTCGATTATTATGTGATGGGTGCGGGTGAGCACTAAAGATGAACTGAAGGCAAAGATAACGGAAGCATTAACCAATTGAAACAATGAAACAGTCGGAAAGGCTTACAGGAGATTCAGAAGTCGTTTAGTGCCTTTGGTTGAAACCAATGGCGATTTCTTTGAAGAAATTCAATCAATAGTATTTCAAGATATCTTCATGTACTTTTGGTAAATATATTTGATAAATAGAAATGTCAGAGTTATGTTTACCTAATTTAGGCGACATACCTTATATATATATATATATATATATACATATTATCCACATATACATACACGCATATATAAATATATATTTTTTTTTATCTTTATATCAAATCTATAATTCCAAAATATTTAATATATGCAGACATAGGAAACATTGGTTAATTAGTGGATAAAAGGATTGATAAAAATTGTCCAACGTAGAAAAAGGGAAATAATTTTTGTTGATTTCTCGAATAAAGTGGAGTGTATGCTAATTTTTGTATTGGTGAGGGTTTTTTTTAATCAATAAAATGTATTTTATCCTAACCCACTTCGCCAGTGCGATCCTGAAGAGCCGTTTGGTGAAACCTAAGTAGACTTACTCTTGACCATGTAGGAATAATTTTCATTATATATATATATATATATATATATAGGGAGAGTTAAACTCTTAACCAGCAGAATCAATGTACTATAGCGAGGTTTTTATTAGAGCCATGCACCTAAAATGGTCTTGGAGAATAATGCAATTTCCTGTACAATTTTGTAAATTAATGATGATTTTAGGATGTCTGCATACGCGCTGAATATTATTCTTTAATCGACCAAATTTTTGATTAAATATAGACAATCATGAAATTGTCAATTAGAATTTTCTAACAATAAGCATCGATGTCATTATTTCAACAGGAACCCAGTCAATTTACATGTATAATTTGTATTAATTACTATAAAAGGTACCGGAGATATTCAGCGGTGAAAATTAGTATTTCAGGCCAACTTTTAAAATCAGCTATAAGAACATGACTAAAATATATTTTCGTTCTGACCATTTATTTAGCGCCGAGTCTGTGTACACAACAAAATACTTAAACGTCTGCAAGAAAAGGCATTTGCCCCATGCAATTCTTTGCCATTAAGAAAGTATATATATATATATATATATATATATATATATATATATATATATATATATAAATAAGTCATATCTGTTTAGACTTAATCTCCACAAAAAACAGCGCAGCTGGAAACGAAATTCGCAGTCCCGCTGAGAAAAGCAACAACGTTGTGAAACGCATTCTCTATCAAATAGTTTCTTCTCTGCAGGACTAACGCGAACTAAATCCCGACACACATTGGCTGTTTGTTTAAAACTATCATAGAAAAATCTAAATTGATCATTCTGTTTTTATTAATATTATCAGTATTATTATTCGGTGCGATAAGACGCTAGCGGTTGCGTCTCAGGTTCGCCTCTGCATTTGATTTCAACAAACAAGCGTTGTGCATTGTTGATAGCAGACAAAAAAATAAATTCCCGCCAAGAAATTTGGGAGGGAGGAAAGAAAACAAACGGAGTTTCAATGATTGTAACAACCTGCTTACTTTTAGAATTGTTTTGCAACAATAGAACGTACATATGTGTATATGTGTGTACAGAGGTATACATATATATATATATATATATATATATATATATATATATATATATATATATATGTGTGTGTGTGTGTGTGTGTGTGTGTGTACGCGTGCGTAGACAGGGATAGCAGTGTTGATTAGTTTCTGCATCGATGTATGAGCGCCTATTTATGCTATTAATTGTATGTGTCTGCGGGTGTTGGCATGATTTTTTGTAAACTTTTTTCTATTTGGGAAAACATGCATTTTGTTCGCTACTAGTAATCTAAATTTTAAAAAAAATATACAAAAGATATCTCGTACATCCAGACGCTTATATTAAGGAGATTTTTCTATCATAATTTTAAATGGAGTTTCTGTGGCGTAACGGCGAAAGCGTCGGACAGCAGATTCTAAGTGAGCGAGTTCGAGCTCTCGCATTAAGACGTTCTCTCTCGAACGAATAATATATATAAATCCCTTATCCTCCAGTTGTGTGTTCTTCCATAAGGAATGCCTTTGGCATCAAATAACTCATGAAAATCGATATATCATTAAACAAAGTAACCAAACTTAAGATAATTTTTTTATCACACACACACACACACACACACATATATATATACATATATATATATACGAAGATCATTAAATAAGTTTCCAGTGTATTTTCGTATGGGCACTTTTATTGATAGTACATACATGAAACTCTAGTCCCATTCGAAGGAATATCCTCCGGCAGCAATGCACTTCTGGTACCGTTCCAACAACTTCTGAAAGGCCCCATGGAAGTCCTCTTGTGTGTGCGTGTCAATGACCTTCGTCACAACCTCTTTCATCTCCTCAATTTTCTCATAACGACAGCCTCTGACCTTAGGAATAACTAAAAGTCACAGGGAGCAAGGTCTGGACTATAGGGAGGGGGACGAACTTTCTAGATGCCCATCTTGGTCAAATAGTCTGTGACAAGGATGGACTCGATTTGAAAAGTGCTGGCCTCTTCCCTAGGAATATCTTCCTGAACTCCCTTAAAACCTCAACATAGTAACCCTAACCCTAACACTTTGGCCATTTAATCTGGTGTATTGACTTCCTTACTCCTCCTACGCCTCTCATCATCCCTCACAGACTCCCCACTTTCCTTGAATCTCTTATGCCACTCAAAAACTGAAGCTCGATTCATGCAAGATGGTCGAAAAGCAGTCTGAAGCATTCCTTACGTTGTTTCTGTGGCATCTTTTCCAAGTTTAAAACACAATTTTATTGTATATCATTCTTCTAAAGTGTCCTCACGTCCAGATTGCATTTTTGATATTCACCAGCTGTGATAATCAGGCTTTGGTAGGGTGTATTCCAATTCCTACTGTAGCTGTTCATTTGAACCTGAAATCATAAAAATTAGTCAATCATCTCATAAGATGTATAGCAATAACATACTGAATTTTCAAGAGTCTACGACAATTTTAAATGCCTGTACAAAAAAGTCTGAAAACGTATTGAAGGCACCACGCATATATATACTTGATAAACTTGTAGAAATTACATCGTTTAATTTGTTATATGCAAATAGTATTATACAATAAAAGCACACCAAGACACACGCCCACACACTTGTCCTTAATATGACAACTGTATTATGTCGTGACGCTACATTTCTGGAGGCCTATTGGGTGTGGAATCACTCTTTCATTGCCATTAGTGCCAGGTCCTCTCTGACTGGAACGAGTAGTTCTTTTTAAAGTCAACTAATACATCTACTTGAAGAGGCTGGTCTCTTTGTTCTATGCATATCAACACTCATTGGTTATTTAATATCAAATCTATCCTGATGAAGAAGAACAATAATGTTACTATTAAACTCATATTTGGTGGGGGGGATGAGGAGGGTCATACCATTTTATTTGTCCAAAAGTAAATGTAAGTGTGTGACTGGATTTAGTTTGGCTTATTTTGGTTTTATGGCATATCAACCTTTGTAGGTTATTCAATGCCAAATCCCCCTTTTTTTTCAAATAAACAGTTCTACTTCAAACAATTCAGTTTGGCATAAGTACGCAGTTAAATTGTCAAAAACATTTCTATTTCATGCTATTCAGTTTAGTCAAACAGTTCTAATTCAAACAATTCAGTCTATTGTAAGTATAGTTTTTTGTTTGTACACAGTTAAATGTCAAAACAGGTCTATTTCAAACAATTCAGTGAAGCCTAAGTACAGGTTCAATGTCAAAAAACAGTTCTGTATCAAAGAATTCAGTTTTAGATACAAAAGCAGTTCTATTTCAAACAATTCTGTTTAGTATAGGAAAGCAGTTCAACTGACAAAACAATTCTATTTCAAGCAATTCATTTTAGCATAAGCACGCAGTTTTTGTTCTTTTTGACCCATAGATAGGATCCTATCAGGCGCTACTACTCCAAGCTTGAGTGGACCTGAGAGCGATGACAATGAAGGGGTACTCTGCATTCCCCAAAGCTCCAGCATCACTGGAACCTCACCATAAGATTGTTTAGTGTCATACCCAGGACACTCGTTATGGGGTCGTACCCCTTTGCAGAGAAGCAGTCGGTGTATTCTACTGCCACAGCCGACTGGGCAAAGTATGACTGGAGTTCTAACTCGCAAACACGTAAGCCACCATGCCATGGGGACTCCCCCATATCTAAAAATTATTAACATTAAATTGGAATACTTGAAATCATATAACCGTAGTCAAACATATGATTATTATTGATATGGTGGAAGATCCTGAAACACCCTGTGAATGGATTACTCGGTCTATAAAAGACGCGAGTAAGCGGTAACCAAGTGAGTGAAGCAAGAGTACCCACTCTGGCATTCAAGATACAATCGAGTGTCCGTGTATTATTTGTTCCGTAGTACTTTCGAACGATAAGCTTGTTATACGTACACTTTGTGTGGAGTCTTATTTATACTGAGTACATTCCCCCCCACCGCCAGGGATATATCAATTATAAAATAGGAACAGTTACTTGAAACCATAAAATCATTTATAAATTATTAATATTAGATTGGAATACTTGATATCATATAACTATTGATAAACACATGATTATCATAGACAAATAAGAGGTATAATTTAAATAATGACTCAAATGGAACTGTGTTGGTTGTTTTAGGACATAGTAACCTTTGTGTGTTATTTAACACCACAGAAGCGCTGGAGAAGAACAAAAGTGATACTAATTGACTCATAGCTGTGATGATAAGGAGGATGACATCTTTTTCAAGTGTTATTATCCAAAAGTTAACACAATAACCCCAACAGGAGCTCGAACTTGCTTACTCTGCCCGCTCGTAAACGTTGAAAATATAATATTTGCGTATTAAGTTGTATTCAGTGGTGAGGCTCTAGTTCTGGGGCCTTGGAGCTTATTGAATACCATTTCATAGGCATCATTCCCAAGTCCATTCGGATCTGGAGAGGTAGTACAGGTTACGGTCCAATAAATGGGTCAAGTATAAAATTGTTTTCTAACAACTTATAACTATTCACTGAAAATAGTTACTTAAGGCGATATTATCATTTTGGCATTAAATAACCGAACAAGCGTTGCTGTTTTTATCATTAAGGTTTTTCGGACTATTGTCTTCATCTTTATTATTTCCGAAACGTTGTGGAAATAACAATAAAGATGAAGACAATAGTCCGAAAAACCTTAATGATAAAAATCAACAAGCTTCGTCTCAGAAATTTAGACAACTAAGGGATGCTGTGTCCAAAAACCAACCAACAATACATACACACACAAAAATATATAATTTTTAAGCTGGGTTTGGGTTCATAATTTTCTTTCAACTAGATTGGTTGCCTTACCAAAGTGGAAGAAACCAGTCTGTCCTATTATTTATTTATAGGGGGAATAGATGGATCCATTTGTTTCCCATGGTATTAGTGGGAAGTAAAGCGTAATCAGACCTGTTCAAGATTTGAACTTGCCACGGTGAGTTACTAAGACAAAAACCATTATATTTTAATGCAAATATTTTATTAGCAATAGCGATGGAGGTTTCCTCATTGGAATTTAGGCTTCCCGGATATTGGTGTCTCTGGGTAGAGGCGAAAATATCGGTTGTTCAGGTTCTAAATTTTAATGATGTAAAGCAATTGACTGATGCAAAACCAAACATGGCAATAACATTCAATGGTGTTTGCTTGCTCTTCTTTTTGGGATACATGTTATTGAAGTTTAGTGAATAAGATTAACTTGGTTTTTCCTCAGTATAAAAAAACTTCAAACACAGTTATCGCTTGATATTATGTGAACTAATGTCATGCAATGGGTGAACTTGAATACCAATAAGTAGCCTTCACACACACACACACACACACACACACACACACACACATACATATATATATATATATATATATATATATATATATATATATATATATATATACGTAAACAGCTGTTGTAATTTAAGCAAGTTTCACCATGAGGTTGTGATGAAGGAGTTAGGTTTATAGTGGTGAGTCCGATCTTCATTTGATGCCAAAAATATGAAGATGGCCTTGTGCCATACTAAGTGGTAATCAATAAGAAAAAAAGGTATGTCAATTAGTAGGCTTACAATAGATCACAGAGTTAAAGCGAAAAACTAGAGAACTGAAAAAGTTAAGGAACCTGATGAGGACAGTGATACAAATCGCAGTTTTAACTCCTCGAACAATCGCGAAGAAACTTGAAAAATTACAGTATCAAATTGCTGAAAAGTTCTTGACCCTACCAAGCATCGATTAAAAGATGCATTAAATTTTTTTTGGCTGGGGTGTTAAAGAGACTCAGAGAAACGATGTGACAAATTCGTTTAACAACGGGATGATATGGGAAATAGCTTGATTCTAGTTTATTCTATTCTTAGTCAGGCCGAGAACTTTTCAGTGATCCCTCGTCAAAAAGAAAATAATATTTTGAGGAAGGGTCATACATCAAAAGAAGAAAAGATAAAACGAGAAAAACGGTGTGGGAATAGATTTGAATGAAACAGCAGAATGTCAGTTGAAATGTTTTATACTTGAATAAGGTAAATTTTGCCGAATTAGTTGGCAATAAGAGCTATTGTGTCCAGTTTCATTTTTTTTTTCAGCGAAATCAAGTGACAGGTCTTTTCATATTTCAGAAGATTATCAGCATGACCTTTTTTTACTGATTGCTACGCCTGGAACTTTTTTATTTTCTGGAGAGTCCGTACATTTCTACTTCATGGACTGTCTTCTACGTTCAGACTCGTAAAGGCAGACCATTATTTCACTCATTTGTAAATATTTTTGACTAAAACAGGCTTCACCGTAGACATACCTCATTCTTCATTAAATTTCATATAGTTTGTACTTCTCAGTCATCAGAAATTTGATAACTGACTTCTTTTCAAGCCTTGAGCACTGTTTGATTGTTCATCTTTTTGAATAGCTTTTAAGCAAATATATTTGTTAGATTAAAGTATTTTTTGCTATTAGTCAATTCCAAATAATAAAGAGTCTACATTCATACAAAAAATTCGGAAAAAACGTATTTTGCTTTTTTCCCCCAAATTCCCCATATTTATTGAATGACCCTCGTATAATAAGTATATATGGTTGAGCATCGTCCTTGGTGACTTTTTTTTTATCTTATCGGTGAGCACAGCCAAAATTTTAAATGACAATTATTAATAATGCTCCTTATTGAGTTAATGGGACCTTCCTTGTTTTTAGAAAGTATTTCGATTTCATCTGTTGAAATAAGATGAGAAAAATGCTACCAACTTTTGAAAAACTTGTGAACACATTGTTCTCGTTGTTAAGATTTTTTACGAAAACCTTTTTTTTCCATGACTAAAACATTTCCAGTAAATCTGTTTTTCGAGATATATTTCAAAGAAGTAAAATGTAAACAATAAATTAAAAGCTTTGAGCACTTGGGGTAGCGATTTCAATTCTTACTATAATTTCCAGTTTATGAGGTTTTGGAAATTTACTAAGCTTTTGCTTAGATGTTGCACAAGGCCATATGAAAGGGGCACCCAATGAAACTCGAACTCACTCGTGTAGGTTTGCTAGTCGGGCTTGCTAACCATTACACCACCAGAGGCGCCTTTGGAAATTTACTAAGCTTTTTGCTTCGATGTGGCACAAGGCCATATGAAAGGGGCAGCCAATGAGACTCGAAATCACTCGAGTAGGTTTGCTAGTCGAGCTTGCTAACCATTACACCACCAGAGGCGCCTCAGTTTATGAGGTTTAGTGACTGATCAAAGTTTGGTTTGGTTTGGTGGGTTTTATGGCATATCAACCTTTGTAGGTTATTTAACGCCAAATCTATGTTTATGTAAATAATCTGTTCTATTTAAAACAATTCAGTTTAGCATAAGTACACAGTTTAATGGTCAAAAACATTTTTATTTCAAACTATTCAAGCAGTTATATGTAACAATTCAGTTAAGTGTAAATACAGTTCTAATGTCGAAAAAGAGTTCCACCTCAAACAACTCAGTCAAGTATAAGCACGCAGTTTAAATGTAAGTACGATTTAACTGTCAAAAACATTTCTATGTCAAGCTATTCAGTTTACTCAAACAATTCAGTTTAGTATAAGTATGCTGTTAGTTCTATTTAACCCATAGATAGGGCCCTATCAGGTGCTACCACTCCGGGCCAGAGTGAACCTGGGAGCGATGGCAATGAAGGGGTACTCCGCATTCTCCAAAGCTCCAGCACTGCTGGAACCTCACCATCAGATTGTTTAGTGTCATATCCAGGACACTCGTTGGGTGGGAGTCTTACCCCTCCGCAGAGAAGCAGTCAGTGTATTCTACAGCCCCAGACGACTGTTTAGTGTTATATCCAAGACACTCATTAGGGAGGGGGGTCTGTTTAGTGTTATATCCAAGACACTCATTAGGGAGGGGGGGTCTTACCCCTCTACAGAGGTGCAGTCGGTGTATTCTACAAGTGACTGAACTAACTAAGTAACAGTCAGAAAAATATATGAAATAAAGAACATATTGTAGAAAGAAATGTATGCAACAAGTTCGAGTCAAATTTATTGTAGAAGTAAATTTGAGATTTATTCACGAGGAATATTGTCATTTTTATTATATTAGGAATTTCAAGGCCACGTGTGTTGAACACTCTGTAACGGTTAAACATTCCAAAATATTAATCATTTACCCAACTAATTTTCTAACCACAATGTTTGGAAAATCTCCTTAGGTATTTATGAAGTCTGGCATCAATGTGGAATACCTTGCGATGCTCAAACACACTATAGTAACAATATCTTGCTTGCTTAGCTTCCTAAGCATTTCAATAGGTGGACGCAAATGATCGGTTATTCTTTTTAATTCGCAGTTCGAAATAAAGGAATAAATCTATGTTTGCATCTATCGATATATTTGTATATGTATGTATATATATCCTCTGGAACTGGCAGTATTCAGCACAAAATCAATTTTCAATAGTTTGAATTAAAGTTTTACTCCTCCTAGGTGTCCTCGTGGTGTAATGGTTAAAGCGATCGACTGCGGAATCGTAGTACGCGAGTTCGTACTCCAGTCGTGCTATTACGTTCACTTAAGGGCAAATACCCTTGGGAAAGGTATGAACCCCCTTATCCTCCCAGCTATGGGTTAAATAGTACCACTACTGTTCTTCTTGGAGAATGGCTTTGGCATTAAATAACCTACAAAGGTTGATATGCCATTAAACAAAGAAACCAAACCTTTACTCCACCGGTTGCCTTATAAATACTAAAGAGCCTAGTTTACCCTTCAATTGATTCATAAATATTGGGCAGAAAGTATAGATTTATCCAGTTTCCAGCGAAATGAAACGCAAATTGCTCCGTCCAGGATTTGAACTTAGCTCATCGCTTTCATTTCCTACAACGACGATGATGGTTACGCCACAGGTGCATGTATGAAACTGTAACTTTGCAAAAAAAGTGCATAATAGTAAGAATTTTCTATATTAGAAGAATATTCTCAAAATGATTTAACTTAGAGAATATCGGAAATTCTGGGGCAGTTTGTAACATGTGCATAATTTTGGGAGATGTTTGTTCGTACTGTACGTCATTTTTAAAATCATCTTTATTCTTGATGTAATGAGGATAATTATTCAAGGACATCCGAGGGCTCCCTTTTCAATAGCTGTAACACCAAGGTGTAAAGGAGGGTGCTACTCCTTTCCCTAGATTACTCCACTTACCCTTGATCCATACCTGATGATGTTAAGTGTTAAGCAAGGAGGCATCATTTTTTGAGTTTTTGGTATGACTCGACTTGAGATTAAACCCCGGCCTTCCAGACCATTGGCGAAAACTCTAACCATTGTACCAATATATATATATATATATATATCACTGTGTCAGCTGGTTCTGTAGAATAGGCCGACTGCATCTCGACATAGGTGTAAAACACTCTCAATGAGTATGTTAGATATAACACAAAAACATCTGATCGGGAGGCTCAAGTCCTGAATTTTTTTTTTGGGGGGGGTATGTAGAAACTTCTTCATTACTACTTCTCACAGGTCCACTCTGACCCCAAAGGGCAGGTACTTGTATGGGTTCTATCTTTAGTTTCAGTTAGAGATAAGAAGAGAGAAAGAGAAATAAGAGGGCCTGCTCGTGCTGTAGTGGTTACCCTCGTTGGAAATAGACGCGGTGACCCGAATTCAAATGCAGAACAAGGGAGTTTGCATTTGCCATTAGGCTAATACTCTTGGGATATATATCGATTCACTAATTTTCCCTCTAGCACCAAGCAAATTGTAGAGCAGACAGGGCTCTTTAACCTTGGTATAACAACTGGTCAAGGAAAAGGGAAACTGAATTCAAACCTGTTCGGCTCCGCTTAAAAATTGACCTTGTTTCACATCCTGCTAGAGTGGAAAAGTTGGTAAATAATAATATATATATATATATAGAAAGAAAGAAAGAAAGAAAGAAAGAAAGAAAGAAAGAAAGAGGTAGGCAATATCGATACGATACTTTTCTGAAATTTGGCTTATGGAGTAAGGACGAATAAAAATTCAGATCCTGTTCTATTTATCGAAATTAAGTCACATCAAATTAAGTTACATCAAATTAAGCCACATCGCATTACAATCTTTTTACCATCGAGGGGGCGTTTAAAAGACCGCTTTGAGTTCGTTCACAGCCTCGAAAAAACCGAAAAATTCATAGATATTTTGCGTAAATAATCAGTTTTATTATTTTTTCGATCTTGGAGAGTTAGTTTTAACATAAGTAACAAATCTTTCAAACCCTTTTTTAATATATATATATATATATATATATATATATATATATAGCCCCATACCTCTTTATCATCTGTCTAGACTATGTGCTTAGAACTTCGATCAACAAAATCAGAGAGAATGGCTTCGAGCTGACGAAGAAAAGAAGCAGAAGGTACCCCGCAAAAACAATTACCGACGCCGACTACGCCGATGACATAGCGTTACTGACGAATACGCCTAACCAAGCCGAGACACTACTGCGTAGTTTGGAACGAGCCGCCGCAGGCATTGGCCTCCATGTCAATGCACACAAAACGGAATATATGTGTTACAACCAAACATGTGATATTACCACACTAGACGGAGCCTCTCTGAAAGTAGTGGACAAATTCACCAACCTAGGAAGCAGCGTCTCATCAACCGAAAAATACATCGACACACGACTAACGAAAGCATGGACGGCTATCGATAGGCTCTCGATCATATGGAAATCAGACCTGACCGATAAAATGAAACGCAGTTTCTTCCAGGCAGCGGTTGTATCGATACTACCATATGGATGCACTACTTGGACGCTAACTAAACGACTGGAGAAGAAACGGCAATTACTCAAGAATGTTGAGAGCAATATTGAACAAGTCCTGGCGACAACACCCCACAAGACACCAACTATACGGCCACTTGCCTCCCATCACGAAAACTATACAAGTTAGACGAACCAGACACGCAGGACACTGCTGGAGAAGCAAGGACGAACTCATCAGTGATGTACTCCTATGGACCCCCACATATGGCCAGGGAAAAGCAGGACGACCAGCTCGAACATACATACAGCAGCTATGTGAGGATACGGGATGTAACCCTGAAGACCTGCTAAAAGCTATGAGTGATCGGGAGGAGTGGCGAGAGAGGGTCATAGATATCCGTGCTGGAGGCACGACATGACGATGATGATATATATATATATATATATATATATATATATATACATCGAGCGACCGCTTCATGAATTCTGTCTTAACGGTCTAGATACGATGGTGATAGACAAAGAGCAAATAACGCAAGAGAAAGTCATCTCCCGATCCTAACGATTACCAAGAGAGTAGGTCACACCCATGAGACGGAAACCCTTTTATAGCGAGGGTGGATCGTATAAAGAGCGAGAGAGTGATTCCATTAGAAAAAAAAAACTTTATTTGTAGGGGTTAGTAGTTAAGTAAAAAAAATCTTTCTTGTTATGACTCTAACAATTTCTAAAAATATCAGTGAAACGCGTTCAAATATTGCAGAGCCTTTGAGGTACAAATGGACGGATGCCTAGTGAATAATAAGAATTTAATATAGCACATGGCTAAAGGGAGATTGTGTTACATCAACATTCTTCCTTCTTAGAAAAATCCATATTAAAAGTTATGGCCTTTGAACAATGCCCTATGACAAAGAAAAAGAAAAAACGTTTATTTACAATAAATGAAATACAAAATTTATGCATTTAAGAGAAACGAGACTTTACCTTAAAAGGTACTCTTCCGCGTAACTTTCTAAGAAACAAAAATTACCAAAAGAAACAAAAAAAAAATAGAAACAAGAATTACAAAAACAATGCTGCTTCTGATTTCATAAGACAGTTAAGCAAATTAACTCTGCTAAAGTACCTATATAGACACAGTAGCTTATAAAAATAGCAAAAAGAGGCTTAAAAAATAAATCCTCTTACAAAGAAAAAGCAAGACATTTTAGATTTTAGTACAAATCTAGCTGAAAATTTAAGTTTTAATATTTTTGAACTCCGAAATCGAGGTCTTTTCGAAAAACGGCACATTCTTACGAGAAAAAAAAAAGGTTTAGATAACTTGTTTTTCGTAAAATAAAAAAAAAGAAAAAAGAAAAAAGGTCAGAAAGTGGAGAGGAGGTGATGTTGCTGACACAGGATTTAGGAAGAAAGTTTCTGAGAAGTAATATGGAATACTTCTCGACAACAGCAGCAGGAGTAGAAGTCAGTGTTCCAAAAGCAAAGCATTGGTAGCTGGGGACGAGGTGAGGTGGTTAGTCACCGCCAACGACATGAGGCGCGCGGTGAAGAGATGTCGTCCGAGAGTAGACGGGCCCCATCTTGGAAATCTAGCGACAAAGCGATAAAGTTTGGCAGCTGTGATATGAAAATGTCTGAAGAAATGGACTCATTGTCGCTAATTATGCCATCAGAACGATGCCTGGCAGGGTTACGAACGAGTCTCACTCTCCCAGACTAAAAGAAACGAAGAAAAGCATTTTTTTAGGTTGGTAAAGGGGAATGAAAAAAAAAACATCGGGAAAGCTGATGATTAAAATTTTAAAGTAACGTTGCACAAGAAACAGATTTGTTTGTTTTATTAATTTCGCTTTGTTTTATTTTGTAGTTATTTGTTCATTATGGATATTAATTGTATATCATATTTACCAATCCCTCCGCTCGGGCAGGATATGACACAAGGTCAATTTTTAAGCGGAGTTTAACAGGTTTCAATTCAGAGCTTTCCTTCTCCTAGACTAGTTGCCTCACCAAAGCTGAAAAACCAAGTCTGTCCAACTATTTACCCATAGCTGGAGGGATAATAATTGGATTCATACCTTTCCCAAGGGTATTAGTGCTCTGTGAAATTCAATCATTCTCGTCCAGGATATGAACTCGTGTCGCCGTGTCCATTTCCTACGACGATAACCATTACACCACGGGCACCTCCATATATTAATTGTATTTACCGATATTGCGTACGATTGTAATATGGCTATTATTAAAAATAAAGAGCAGAGTCAATTTGATTAAAGTTTACTGTAATTATTCCTAGTCTCTCGTTGGGGTTAGAATATTCTAATGGTATTGCCTGTAGAATACTAAACTTCATTTGATTATAAGGCTCTAGTTCCTAATCCACACAAGCTTAGAGTGGCAGTACCTGTTAGGATCACATCTATGGATCAAATAAATCCATTCAAAAATTATTCGTATTTAATTGGAATACTTGATGGCATATAACTTTGAATTATTTGTATCAAGAATAATTGTTTGAAGCTATAATTGTTTACTAAGGATTTTTATAAGTTACTTGAAGTTATATAACTATGTGCAAACAAATGACTCCATCAGGGGTTGGCTTCGTGAACGAAAATTAGAAAGGGTGTGGTCTACGTTGACTGCAGATATGTTCGTGGATGATAAAATCAATTTGGAACAGTCAGGCATTGTTGTTGTGACTGCAACTGAAGATCTGGTCTGTGTTTGATAGCATAGTGTTCCGGTTCTTCCACTTTTGCCTTTTGTTATTGCGGATTTTTTTAGATATGAAATGACGGGAGTTCCAATTCTTAGCCAGGGTGGACCATCGATTGATTTTTTCAAACAGTTCTTGCGTCATTTCTTTGATTCCCCACTGTCGCAAAGGTCATGTATGTCGTATAGTGTGATTTGGCCAAGCAATTATTTCTCCCCATGATGATTTCAATAGCATGGCCTCGAAGCTGGTGACATTCAATATTGGCAACGAATCACTCCAGCAGGTGTTGACGCAACGTTAATGGAACCGGCGAAGTCGTATTTTGTGATGATTAGTGGCCAAGATATCAGAGCCATGGAGAAGGATGGCAAGGTCTATGGCTCTATAAACACTAATCTTTGTGATCTTCTACTGGTGTCTGTTGTACCACAGACGTTTGTACATTTGCCAAATGCATTGCTCTTCTTTGCTAGTCTGTTATTGACTTCCTTGAAAATTTTGGCATCTGACCTGATGGTGCACCTCAAGTAGATGAGCGAATGGACCGCATTCTATTCATTCACGCTAATGGTGATGTAGAGAGAGCAAAATGCCGACAAGTTGAATATTTCAGTCTTCTTTAAGCTGATTTTTAACCCAAAGAGCTGTCGGAAGTGATGCACTGCAAAGCTCTTTCTGTGTGAGTAACGAAGGCAGCGTTGTCGGCAAATTTTCACATCAGTTACTCCAAAGTCTTCCTGTGAAACTATAACCACTGGAGATAATGCAGTCTGTCATCAAGTCGGTATTTGATCTAGACTCTGTCTCCACGGTCAAAGTTTTCTGAGGCTTTTGGTAGAAAGATTTGATACGAGGACCCAACCTTTCTTCACTCCGTTGATGATCGGGAAAATGTCTGAGAGGTCACCGTTAAATTCGACATTGCCACGCTGGTCTTTTTGTTGCTAGATGACCGAGATTACTATGCTTAGGAACATTAGGGAACAGCCAAGTTGTTTCATGAAATGTCACATTCCCTCGGCTCATTGTGTCGTATGCTGTATTCACATTAAATAAAATTACATACAGCTCTTTGTTTTACTCCCGACACTTCTCTTGGAGCTGCATGATCATACACATCAAGTCTGTGGTGCTCCCCTTGACTCTGAAGCCATACTGGCTTTCTAGAAAATGTTTTTCAGCGATAGTGGGTAGCAATCTGTTCATCAAAATCCTTGCAAGGATTTTTCCTTTGATGAAGGGTAGAATAATCTTCTAATAATTGGATATTAGAGTTTCCCCTTTGTTCTTGCACATATTCATAATGATTGCGTCGAAATTTAGTTGTAGTTTGCCAGACAACACTCCAGTCGAGATGAAGATTCGTTTTCAGAGATCTCCGTCCTTAAAAACTTTGTGGAAACTCAAGCCTTGCATTCTGCTGACATTTGTGAAAATCTTTAGATTCGCTTCAAAGACGAACAAAGACTAATTTGATGAAAGCATCGAGGTAATTCAAGAATTGAAGGCGAAAGAGTGATGAACTCATCAGGCCCACTTAACCCAGCCACCCTGAAAAGAAAACTTCTTTCTATTTCATTTGTCGTGACCTCCAACTTGGTAGACCAACCTCGCTGAAAGAATATAGCCGTGAACAGACACCGGAGACATCATCAGAGTCTTCTACGAAGTCTTAAAGTTGGTGTACGGAGCTACATATCAAATCCAGAGACTTTTGCACTGTGCAGACTGCAAGTATTATTAAAGAGAAATTATTACTTTAAAGTGTATAAGGATTTGTATAAGACATGAATACTTAAACCCATACAACTACGAGCAAATCATTTAAATCAGATAAGGACACTTGATATTATGTAATGTATATAATTTGTATTAAACATATAATTTTTTACTAAGAATTATTATTATTGGTTACTTGAAAACATAAAACTGTGTGCAAATCTTTGTATTAGAAAGGAATACTTCCCCTCATATAACTGAGAGCAAAAAACTCTTAAGAAATCACTGAATAGAAATGAACAAAATTTCCAAACGTTTAATCATAAAATAACCCTAAACGCGTTGAAATGCCATTAAAAGAGAAAGAAAAATAACTTCTAGTCTTTAAAAGATATTTTATTTGTTTTTACTATTTATGTACCTCGGGCCACCTTTAGACCAAGCGCGGCGTTTGGAAGACGGCTTTGAGTTTGCTTGCCTCTAAAACCCCCCAAAATTAATTGATGTTTTGAATTGAATATTAAATCTTTTTATTTTTCAATCTGGAGAATCAGTTTAAACCAAGCTAAAATAGTTATTTTTTATTATATATGTATATATATATATATATATATATATATATATATATATATATGTGTGTGTGTGTGTGTGTGTGTGTGTGTGTGTATGAAAATGTAAATAAAAAGATTTAAAAAAAAACACAAGATGATTTTATTGATAGAATTATTTGCCAACATTAAATTTTTCAGTTTTTAGAACTTCATTAGAGCGTATGAGTTTTTAAATGAAACGAAAAAGATGAGAAAGTTTGAAAACGTAAAAAAGAATCTATATCACATCAGTTTCTCCCTCTCTCTCTCTCTCTCTCTCTCTCTCTCTCTTTCTTTTCTCTCTCTCTCTCTCTCTCTCTCATGTTAGCAAATAATTCAATGAATAAAATCATCGACAAAAAACCATGTGTTTTTTCATTTTTGTATATTTTTCCTATATATATATATATATACGTATATGTGTGTGTGTGTGTGTGTGTGTGGGTGTGTGTGTGTGTGTGTGTTGAGTGACAATCAAGATTGAATTAATTTCTTTTTAACAATTTCCAGTCTGGTCGTTATAGAAAGCTTCTAAATAAGGAGAAAGAAAGTTATCTTCTTCTCTTAACGCGAACCAAAATAGTTGGAAAGCGCCATAGGACAAACACTCTTTACAGCGAGTATATTCATTCAGACACTGTTTGAGAGGCAGATTCCATCTAAAGACCTGTCATTACTTGGTTTCCGAGTATAATTTAAAAGAGTATGTCTAACAATTCCTTAAATTTTCTTTAAAACAAATCCTGAAATCTCCTTAGCAGTACGGACGGACAGACACTTTGTGAATTATTTGGATTCATTACATCACATGATCAAAGGTTAGCGTTAGACCTACCTGCAAAATGGTGTCCAACAAAAATTCACATTTGAAGTTCTGGCCTTTGCCAAGCCTTGATCAACGCCCTAAGAGGAAGAAGAAAAAGAAAAAGAAAAGAAAACCCACTTTATTTAATGAATAAGGAAACACAAAATGTACGCACTTTAAGGAAGTAGGGGTTTCCCTTAAAAGGTACATTTCAGCTTAACTTCCTAAGAATCAAGAGCTACAAAAAGAAAGAAAATCGAAACAAGCCTTACAAAGAAAACCTTTTCTCTTGAACGTAACTATTTTCAGTAAACTGCAGCATAGTGCAAATTAGCGGGGCTATGAATTAGCAAAAATAGAACGTGAACGGGGCTCCTCTCCACGGAGCAATTTTATGCAAATCATTTTTGCAGACCATTAGATTGAGGTTGATGATGATCCCACATTTGAGGGTTTATAGCACTGTCATTGGCTTACATTGAGGCTGAGATAACTGCGTATTTTTCTGCTTGATGCCGGGGCCCAGAAAAACCCGACTGTATCACCTGCAAAGAGGTAAGATCCTTTACCCTCGAAAACTGGAGCTGCTGCGTATAACATTGAACTTCGTCTGATGGTGATACTCTCATTCTGCAGCTCTGGGTAGTGTGTAGTACTCATTCATTACCATTACTCTCAGGTCCACTCTATCCTGAAGTGGTTGTACTGTTATTGTCTCATGTATGTGTAAAATAAATCTATTAGTAAATTATTAGCATTTGATAGGAATGCTTGATACCAAATAATTTGAATTTGTTTGCACACATTTGTATGGTTTAAAGCATTCTTATTAAATAGTAATGATTTATACACAATTATTTGGTTTAAATAACCATTCATATTCAACAATATCATTTGATTGCATAATTGTATAGTTTCAAGTATTCTAATCAAATACCAATCATTGGCCTAATGGTCCGAAAGACTCGGGTTCAATCCCAAGTAGAGTCATACCAAAGACTTAAAAAATGGTACTTTATGCTGCCTCCTCGACACCTTGGTGTAGTAGCTATTGAAAAGAGAGCCTTCCAGTCACCCTCGACTAAGGTCGTTAACCTTTTACTTATATAGCTTCTAGTAGCTGATAATAAACCATATTTACCAACCCCTCCGCCCTGGCAGGATATGACACAAGGTAAATTTTTAAGCCGAGTTTAACAGGTTTGAATTCAGATTTTTCCTTCTCCTAGACTAGTTGCCTCACCAAGGCTGAAGAACCTAGTCTGCCCTACTATTTACCGTAGCTGGAGGGAAAATAATTGGATTCATACCTTTCCCAAGGGTATTAGCGCTATGTGAAATGCAACCAGTCTCGTCAAGGATTTGAACTCGTGTCGCCGTGTTCATTTCCTACGACGATAACCATTACACCCATAACCTCCATTAAGTAGCTGATAATAAACCTTAGTAAACTATTATAGCTTCATGTAACTATTCTTGCAATGAATAATTTCCACATAGTTAAATGTTTTCAAGTATTCCTTTTTAATAATAATCATTTCTTTATTAGCAGATATATGGTTTCAAGTATTCCTATCCAATAGCAATAATTTGTAGACATACCTATTTGACAAGTAGATAGGACACAAACAGGTACTACTATTCCGGCTCAGATCGGACCTGGAAGTAATGGCCATGAATAGTTACTCGACAGAGCTTAAGAACTGAACCCTCACCACCGGATAAAATCCAGTGACATACCCATGACATCCCTTTTGTTGGTGGGGGTCTTTTCCCTTAGAAGAAGAAGATACAGTTGGTATATTTTAAGTCCCATCGACAGGGCGGTGGCTTATTTGAGGCATTTGAGAAATGCTTAATCAGCGAGCCATAGGACTACATACCGATGAGGCGCCATGAGTTTTCACCGTTCCTTAAAAAAAGAAAAGAAAAAGAAAGGCATGACGTATCCGGTTACAAAGATAAGGTTACTGTTGTTCGTCGTTTGTTCACGCCATCCCAAGGCAAAGAGGCTGTCAGACCGCAATGGACGATCACTAACGAGATTTCGGCAGTGTGTTGTCTGACGACACTAGAAGAATGATGATGACATACCGTTCTCTAACTTAACCCTTCCCTCGTAATGTAATTGATGAAAGAGAAATGTCAAGGTTAACTCTTCAAAAGGGATTAGACTCTTTCATATTTCTGGAAAATTCTTTGTATTGACCGCGCTTTTTCTTCATGGTCTGGAGCAACGTAATTAGGACAATAAAACTATGACACAAAACTGACTAAATGTTTGTGCATAAGATTATATATATATATATATATATATAAGAGTGTGTTTGTGGAGTACATGACAAAATCTTATATGTTAAATACTAGATCACCAACACCCCACATTACAAACATCGTAACCCTCTATGATAATAAAAATCTCACAATCCACCAGCTACCGAGAATCTGATAACTCATTACACTAAACTATCTTCAATAAAGTTAAATAACACAATGAAAAAGAACAATATATATACATATATATATATATATAGTTTTGTTTAATGATGTCGGATTATCTATGGCTGATGAATTGTGGGATTTTTATTATTTTAGTGGGTAATGGTGTTTGAAATGTGGGGTGTTGGTGAGCGAGTATTCAACACGTCTGATTTTGTCATGTAATGTTTTTAATAGTTGTTTTTTTTTTTGTTTTTAGTACCGTAAGTATTACGTGGTTGATATATTAAATTACGTGGCTTAATCAGACGCTAGACTGAAAAATAAATATTTACTTCCATAGCGGAACTTTGCTACTCATGCCGATGTTTGATTTAGCAAATTATTTGACTCCGGAAAACTTATTATATGGTATTTTTCTTCCAGGCACAATTTACAATTTCCCGAACCCTCATTATAAGCATACGCTCTTTTTAGGATATACCACTTAAGATATATATATATATAACAGGACCATGCGTAGAGTGTTCGTCCATGGCCCGGGATATCAGGGTTCAATCCCAGATCGAGTCATACCAAAGACTTAAAATATGGTACTTTATGCCTCCTTGCTTAACACGCAGCATTGTATGGTGTGGATCACGGGTAATCCATGGAATGATGTAGCGCCCTTCCCTGCGCCGTGGTGTAGTGGCTATTGAAAAGGGAGCCTTTGGGTCATCCTCGACTAAGGTCACCAACTTTATTTTATATATATATGAATATATATATATATATATACCCAACCCCTCTACACAAGCAGGATACCAAACAGGGTCAATTTTAAGAGGAATTTAACAGACTTGAATTCAGAGTTTTCTTTCTCGTAGACAAGTTGCAATGTCAAGACTATAGAGCCCATTCTAGCCTTCTATTTACCCATTGCTGAAAAGACTATAGTTGTATTCATAACTTTCCCAAAGGTATTAGCACTATGAGAAATATAGACAGCCTCGTCCATGATTTGAAATTGTGTCAACGTATCCATTTCCTACGACGGTAACCGTTACATCCCGAACCCCTATATATATATATATACGTGGTGCCTTCAATATGCAATAAAAATCTGTTTTAAACTTAGAAAAAATGCCACAGAAACGTATGGAATGCTTCAGACATCTTTTGGAGCATCTTGCATGAATCGAGCATCAGTTTTTGGGTGGCATAAGATTCAAGTAAGCCAAGGAATCTATGAGGGATGATGATAGATGTAGGAGGAGTAAGGAAGTCAATACACCAGAGTTGATTGGCCTAAGGGTTAGGGTTAGGGTTAGGGTTACTATGTTGAGGTTTCAAGGGAGTTCAGGAAGAGGTCAGCACTCTTCAAATCGGGTCAGTGGCATTTACACCAGGACAATGCACCAGTCTACAACTCCACCCTTGTCACGGACTATTTGACCAAGATGGACATCAAGACAGTTCGACACCCTCCCTAGTAGTACTTTGTGCGGGATTTCGTCTGCCTTTTCCAATGTAAAGCCATTTTCTTTCATTAAGGTTTGGTTTCTTTGTTTAATGGCATATCAACCTCTGTGGATTATTTAATGCCAAAACCATTCTCCTAGAAGAATAGTAGTGCTACTATTTAACCCATGGCTCGGATGATAAGGGGGTTCATACCTTTCCCAAGGGTATTTGCCCGAAAGTGAACGTAATAGCGCGACTGGAGTACGAACTCGATTACTACGATTCCGCAGTCCATCGCTTTAACCATTACACCCCCTCTTTCATTAAGTGTATCAATTATTTATATATATATATATATATATATATATATATATATATATATATATATATATAATATATATATATATATATATATATATATATATATATAATATATATATATATATATATATATATATATATATATATATATATATATATATATATATATATATATATATATATATATATATATATATATATATATATATATATATATATATATATATATATATATATATATATATATATATATATATATATATATATATATATATATATAAACTGAAGTTTGCGATAATTTGAATATATCGTTCAATCTGTTCATTCATCAAGTAGCCCATCGTTTCCCGTGTCTTGCAGGATATACCTCAAATATTTAAAAATACTTAAACTTTCTTTCTTTCTTTCATTTCGTAAGCTTTGTTTATTGTGGCACACTGTCCTCTGCTTCCTTAACGTTCCTGAGCGATCATCCACACAACTAATGTACAGACACGTCACTGCTTAACTTCCTTGGTCTGACCGGTGCTTTCAATGTGACTTAATTCTCTCTCCTTTTCTCCTAATATCATTATTCACCCTTAGTTGCTTCTATGTTCACCTTTTCCTTTTCGTTAGGGGTGTCCTCGTGGTGTAATGGTTAAAGCGATGAACTGCGGAATCGTAGTACGCGAGTTCGTACTCCAGTCTCGCTATTACGTTCACTTTCGGGCAAACACCCTGGGGAAAGGTATGAACCCCCTTATTCTCTCTCCAGCTATGGGTAAATAGTAGGACGGACTAGGTTCTTCAGCCTTGGTGAGGCAACTAGTCTAGGAGAAGGAAAACTCTGAATTCAAACCTGTTAAACTCCGCTTAAAAATTGACCTTGTGTCATATCCTGCCCGAGCGGAGGGGTTGGTAAATAGTACCTTTTCCTTTTCGTTGTGTTTTTAAAAGGAAATTCTCCTGATGTATCGACTGCTGTGCAAGTTGCGTAAATTCTGAATATACCAACCATCAAAGTTGATTTTTTCGGTCCCGTTATTAGATAAAAGCAATACTCGTCCATATTACGAATTTTAACATGGTCACCGATTTTCATAATCTATTTAGTTCGACTTAACAAGCCGGACAAAAATAAAATTGCAGACATAAATCTCTTAAAGTTATATCCAAATAAAAGAAAACTATTTCTCCTCTAAACTCCTTAGAATTTTTTACCAAATAATTTTAACTTTATATATCTATAATATTAGATATATAATTAGTTATCTTTTTTTATGTCGATTTATTTTTTATAACAATTAGAGTCTGTAAATATAGATGTAATTTTTAATGGATTAATAGCATAAAACGTCCTAAGAAAAAAATAGCATTAGTTGTCTTAATAAGATATAATTCACATTCAATTAAAAATTGTCCATAAGGTAGATCTTCAAACTGGAGGCCGACTTCGACTGAATAATCTTAGAACTTTGACGTATTCTCTCTGAAGATGTCAAACATTTTACTTAGTAACCGTTATTGCAAACAATGACAAGATTGAGAGTTTTGTTTTATTGCCATAATAGTTTCATATCAGGAGTCGAAATTACATGCACTTAACTAACTATAGTTTGAAATCTCTTCAGAAATGTCACTGAAAATTTTAAAATGTTAGCTTGAAATCGAAATTAGAATGGTGGAGCCTAAGTGTTACGGACGGGTGGACATCTGATGAATTATAAAGTTTTGGCTATTATTCAGAGAAAATACTGCACACTCCCCATTGATATCAATTTTAATTTATGGTACTGAACGGATGGTGGGATAATGAGAGAATGACCAAAATAAAAGCTGAATGATGAGCAACATTCCACCGGGGTACATATCAAGTGATTTTGGGGGGTGGGGGGTGAGTTATTTGTATGACGTCGGTGAATTTATTTATTTACGAAAAGAATTTTTTTGATGAACAAATTAGCTTCTTTCTACTTAATTTTAAGAAAATCTCTGTAAAATTCTTTTACTCAGTTGTGCACATGCCTTCATTTCTTGGTTGGTTGGTTGGTTGGTTGTTTGGGTTTTATGGCGTATCAACCTTTGTAGGTTATTTAAAGCCAAATTCTGTCAATATGCATATACCTTTTACCAATGAATACTTAGTAGGTAAAATTTTCTATGAGCAGGATTTCATTTGTTTGCACATGATTTAATTCGTCATATTTTTTCGTATAACTCTGTTTCTCGCAAGAAGGACAGAACGTCATCTATTTTGATGTTTTCGAACAATTCAGTTAAACTAGTCACTTTGAAAAATCGCTTTCTGATGACAGCGAAAGCTTTGCATTCTATAAGAATGCGTTTAACCGTGCAAGTTGTCTGACACGCCAAACACTGTGGTTGTTGTTCCTATTTCATTCTTCATTTCTAATCTAAATTATGAAGTTAAAAATAAAAGAATTAGTCGCGATACACACACACACACACATATATATATGTATATATATATATTATATTACAACAGTGTTGGTTGTCACTATCTCACTTCGTAGGTTTGTGGCAGACCAAATGTGGTATAATTCGGAATGTGCTCAATATTTGTGGTAGAGCTATCATATAATAATGATGAGTAAATATATATTAGTCTTTATAAATATTTAATAGCATGGAAGCTTGTCTGCGATCGCAGGTTTCATGCCGTCTTATAAACGACAATCATCAGGCAGAGAACGAAATATCTTATATAACGAAATAGATGATTCGCTTATTGTGATGAACGCTTGCTTAGGACCAGCCATAATTGTTGGATAAGCTTATTACAAAAAATGAAAGCACCAATGTACCACCGAATCTCCCGAACCATACTCTTCAGGTTTTGAATTTTTTTTTTTTCTGTCTAATTGCCTTACCAAAGTTAAAGCATCCAGTCTGCCCAGCTATTTACATCACTGCTGTGTAATCTTCATACGAAGGAACTCATCGACTTAATTTCATATCCTGGACGTGGCAGCTTTATTTTCATTTTGCGCTGAAGCTGTAAAGAATCAATTTTTTCTCCTCCTAGCTCGGGGGTAGATAGTAAGGATTTCTTTAGTCTTTGGACAGTAAACAATCTAAGAGAAAGAAAACTTGCTTTACTCCGCTTCAAAATTGACTTTATGTCGTGTCCTTCCCATGGAGAGGGGTTGGGTAATTACATACTCCAATGTTGCTAATTTTTCTCGTTCTTGCTTCCCGGAAAAAAATGAAAAAATTCACTGATCGCTACATGTTACCATTTGTCAAGGCTAGCGATGTATATAGCGGCCACTTTGCTAGCAATGCCTGCATTAACAAGTTAATTAAGGAAGTTATATACTTTCACGCTCAGTCTTTTCATCTTCTATCATTGTAGTATTTCAGCTTCTGCTTATGCTAAGTTGAATGTTAAAAACAAAAGTCAAATAATATGGGATCCGTCTCTCCCTCTACTAAGAGAGTTATAGTCCTGAGGTCTGCGAAAACAATTCAAATTCTTTTATGAAGACTAAACTTAAAAAGGCTACATCAGTTGGTCATTTTTGTGAGTAATTACACCATTTCAAATAATTAATGATCGCAGCGGTGCGTCAATGCTACTATATGGATGCACTAAATGGACGCTGACTAAGCGTTTAGAGAAAGAGCTAAACGGAAATTGCACAAGAATCAACGAGCCGTATTGAACAAATCCTGAAAGCAAATCCCACAAAAGGCAGTTGTACGGCCCCTACCTCCCATCTCTAAAACCATCCAAGTTAGACAGACCAGCCACCCGGAACAATGCTGGGAAAGTAAGAACGAACTCATGAGCGATGTTCTCCAATGGACTTCTTCACACGGACGACCAGTTAGAATTTATCTACAACAGCTCTGTACGGACACAAGATGCTGTGTAGAGGACCTGCCGGAATAGATGGACGATATGGACGAATAGAGAGATGGGAGGGTAAGGGAAATCCGTGCTAGCAGCACGACATGATGACGATGATTTGTAAACAATTTTAGCCTCAAGTAACTATTCTTTAATTTCCTCATAGTTCTCTGGTTTAAAGTATCCCTATCAGATACTAATAAGTTTAAAATAGATCTATTCGACCTATGGATGGGACCTTAACAAGTCCTACCACTCCAAGTATATGTCAACCTGGGAATAACGGCAACAACTGGGTGACTCCACGTTCTTCAGAACAGGAATCTCACCAACAATGGTGTTGAGTATGAAACACAGGATACTCATTATGGGAGGTACCTTAACCTTTTGCAGGGGATGCTGTCAGCATATTGTTGGCCTAGCTGCATTTTATAGTGAACTAGTGCCAAAATGAAACGAGCAGTCGAAGGGGGACGAAGTATTCAGTCTACCCGTTCCCTTCTCGGTACTGATAAACGTTACTTCTCAACTGGTACCTTAACCCGACCGACCAGTCAACCCCAAATGCGTTCTAAATGGAGGTTATTTGACGAGAACAGAGATATAAACAAACTCTGATTCACCGAACCTGTTCATTTAGGACTAAATAAATGGCTAGACAAAATGCTCCATGTCATTTCATTTCACTAGTCGACTTCGAAAAATGTATAATAATAATACAATAACAAAAAATGAAAACCCTCATTTAATAATTAGCAACAGCCAAATTTGACAATGAAGTAGCAAGACAAAACAAAAGCCGTATACGAATTTCCTTACATCTTCGGAAAATGCCTCTTCCACCATAAACAACCACTGAATTATTATATCAGATTAATAATTAATTTCTGAGCTATAAGTCTCAACTGCCACTTATCAGACAAAAGTTCCATCCGAAATAATTTCAGAAAATACGCAACATTCGAATTTCTAATATGCCAAATTCTTCATGGAAATGCTGGTCCTGATATTTTTCTCCCGCTGTTAAAGATGTGTGGAAACTTGGAGTGAATGTTGATAACTGTCGCATGATCTCATATCTATGAAAGAATACACACACATACATATATATATATATGTGTGTGTGTGTGCGTGCGTGTGTGTGTGTTCACCACAAAATATTGTCGGTGGAGCTGTGTTTACCAAGACAGAAAACAACATGTTTTCTTCAAAATAACCTTAGCAATCAACGTTCTTATACACATAATTTTTTCCTTTGTCAAACTCCTTTTTTGATATAGCGTAAAGCTGCTCAGTCGCATCTTAATGTTCTCCATGTCCTCAAATATTTTCAAATGAATTTTCACTTCTGGAAACAAAAAAGCGTCACCTGCCTAAGTCTGGTCAGTATTGAGGGAACTAAACTTAAAAAAGTCCTATACTTTGCCAAAAAATTGTTATTAAAACGTATCAAGAATGCCTTCATCATATATTTTGATAGATGGTACTGACTTGTCTGCACAAAGTCTTGACTCTAATCATCATAACCTCATTATTTATATTTTTCAACTACCCTCACGTCATCATTCAAATTTGAAATGTTAGAGCTTCAATTATAAATTCAAGAAATTTAAAGCTTCAGTTTTGACACTTTTTGATCGCATCTCATGCATGTATATATATATATATATATATAGTAAAAATATAGAAGTCACTGTTGCAGTCAATATGCATCAACCAGAAGTCGCATTCAGTTGAACACGTGTAGCAATGATATAGCGATACAACGAGTGAACGTTCTTCATTATGCTCACGTACGAACTTTGCAATCATGACGTTGGTTCACACAAACATTTTATTCATGACAGACTGAAACAACTAACGTATCTCTTCACTCTCCATCTGCATCCGGCTCAATCTCTCTCCCGTTTTTTTTTTCTCAATCTGTCCCGATATTTCTATGATTACTCTCTTCTTTTTCCACCCTTACTCTCCACTCCGTACTCTCCATTTTCCTTCATCCTATATACATGAGAGTTTTTGCCCTTTTCAAGTAAAAATCGCATCAATTCGCAACATGGCTTCCTTCACTCCACCCCTCCCTGGGCCACCATCGTCACATTCTTTCCCACTTCCTCTGTCGTGCTGGGCCTTCTTTTAAGCCTTCTTAAACTCCTTTAGGGCGTTGGTTTTTCTTGCCAGAATATTAAAAATATGCCCACCCCTCTTCTTCTTCTTCTTAATAATAATAATAATAATAATAATAATAATAATGATAATAATAATAATTTGGCTCGAAAAAAATCTCCAAAAACATAATGGAAGTGAAGCAATTCTCGTGTCTTTAAGTAGAACAACATTTGAACGCACCGGTCCTGGGGCGAGGGCTCAGTGGTAAAGCTTTGGACTCGAGACCACAATATCTAAGGTTCATATTCACAAAAATCTTCATCAATGATAAAATAGTGCCCCTGGAGTGAGGGCACAGTGGTTGAGCTTTGGACTCGAGACCAAAGTCTAAGGTTCAGATTCCCATTAGTGTTCACGGAGCGATGGTATCTGTTTCAAGGTAAAACCACAAGGTCTAAACTTTTGACAGCAAATATGAATACTTATCATAGAACTTTTAATCAATTATCAAATTATCAATTATACAAGTGCTAAATGAAGGATACAGAAAAACTGCTGTGAAAACAATCGTAGAAATATTATGAATTATTCAAAAGTGAGCGTTTGAAGTGAAAAGTGTTCAATTCGCTCTTATTCAAAGCTTAAGCTGGTAAACAGGGTATTTTCGTGTTCAGACTACAAAGGTCCGATTGATTCTATTTCTATTTTTAGACCAGAGTGCATTTAGACCTTAAGCTTATATTTTCTTTTCTCTTTTCGTCATCAAGGACTGACACTTATAGATAACGCCATTGCACATGTTTCGACTCACTTCTGTTGAAGATGATTGTCAGATATAATTAGATAAGAGCGGAGAAATATACATACAATTTCAACATCCAGATATAAGATTCACCAGCATTCTTGTATAATTTCCGTCTTAAATTTTAGGGAAATGATATTCAAATCCAGGTAAAATACTAGTTCCTTTTTTCAAAAATTGGAATTTTCATAGCATATAGGTATATAATAAACCTACCTCTCCTTCACATGCAGAATGTGACGCAATGTTACCTTTAAGCGGAATTCAACTCGTTTGAATTTAGAGTTTTCCTTTTCCTACTTTGTCCTACTATTTATCCATGTCCTAGAGAGCAAATCTGTCACGGGGGTATTGGCGGGAAGAGAAAATAGCTTTGTCTTGAATTCGTATCACCGATTCCATTTCGGATGGCGAGGATTTTTATGATAAGACACGATATATATGTATTATGAATAAACTACATCTATGAAAAGATAATGTGTTTTTAGAATTTCAAATGAGAAAAATGAAAAGAATTGCTTTCATAGAAAAAAAAAAATGAATTTTACAAATATTTCAGAAATAAAAAAAAAATTGGGAAATATTTTTTAAATCACTTTGATTGGAAAAGTATTACTTACTGGTACAAATCATTATAATGTTTAAATATCGATACTTTACAATTTCTTTTTACATATCTTAATGACTTTTTATTTTCCATGTGTCCTTATATATATATATATATATATATATATATATATATATATATATATATATATATATATATATATATATATATATATATATATATACATATATAAGCAAGATTACCGAGAAAATATTTTATTTTTCAAAAATATTTTGCCACAAAAAATGGCTTCTGAAAGGCCTTGAGCAAAAAAAAAAATTGTGTATAAAACAAACATTTCTTTATAATGATAACTTTTTTTTTCAGTCCAGGATTTTGATATTCAGCTTGAAAATTGTTCGCCATATTGTAAACATAAACAAACCTATCTTTTAAATCATCGAAGAGTCACTAGTGTGAAATTATATTAATCGAATATAAAAACATGTAAATTATTGAAAATCAATCATCTTTTTCTTTCCAAATTTTTAATATACAGCATACTTCTTTTTAACTACTTAAAAGAAAATCTAAAGGAAAAATAAAATAGATGCAAAAAAAAAAAAAATACTAAATCCAATTCAAACAACATTTCATTCATTTTGAGAATTAAAAAATCGATCTCATCTAGTCTGAATACACTACTAGTTTCTTTTCTTTTAAAACTTTTTCTGGTTACAATATAATTATTTGGCGGATCTGGTACGCTTATTTCAAGATCCGGATTTAAATCTATACGCAAGTGTTTCAATTCTTCAGAAATACGAAAATAATTTTGATACAATAGCAAATTCATTTCACTTTTAATGGCGTTTTTTCCGCCGATACATTTATATCAAATATCAGTGTATTCTTTCCTTTTTTTTTGTCTTCATTTTTTCTTCTTATTCATTGCTATAAAATGAGGAAATATTCAAAATGAAAAAAAAAAAAAAGGAAAAGTACATGAGTAGTTGCAATAAGGAAATTTAAAGCACCCTTCCTCTACTGCTGCTAGTGGCTTACCAAAAAGTTGGTGAGACTGTAAAATGGGGTATATATAGTTCTTGATGTTTGTTTATAATTTTAGATATATCCAGCTTACCATGGTTTGTAAGTTGATACCAATCTTGTTGTGAAAACCTTGACTTGCATAATAAGATTTGACACAGTGTCTTTTGGCTATATGTCCCGTATCATATAACGTTGGTTATTTTCAAGTACTGTCTTAAATTGATTGCAATCAACCTTAGATTATCAGTTTGACCGGGGTGTATGGTTCGGAGAAAAATACACCAGTATAAAAACTCGTAAACCACTTTTGATACATTTTATCTTTCAAAAAACAAAAACAGGACAAACGAATTTTGCCCCTTTTTTTTAATACTTTATTCAAATGAAAAGCAGCCAAGTCATCTCTGCAGGGAAATATGACACTAAACTACATCTGATAATAAGGCTCCTGTCTTGAAACTAGGAAGAATGAGGAATACCGTCTCGTGGACATTACTCCCGGGTACACTTTAACGCGGAGTGGCAGTTCCTGTTAGGGTCCTATCAATAGGTTAAATAGAACTATCTAATCATTTATTTTACGTGAAACCATTTAACTTTGCGCAAACAAATTATTAATGTTGAACTGAATCATCACTATTGCATATCAATTCAGGAAACCATTGAACTGTGTGCAAACAAATGAATAAAGGGGAATAGAATTTATATTGATAATTAGCCATGCTTGAAACTATTTAGTATTCTAGGTATTACATAAAACTACAGCTGTTGATGAGGTTCCAGTAGTGCTGGAGCTTTGGGGAATGTGGAGTACCCCTTCATTACCATTACTCATCGGTTCACTCTGACCTTTTAGGGTCCCACCTATGGATCAAATGGAACTGTTCAATCTTTTACTCGGGATTATGTTTGTTTGTTTATTTGTTTGTTTGGGTTTTATGGCATATCAACACTTGTAGATTATTTAATGCCAAATCCATTTTTATACAAATCAACAGTTCTATTTCAAACAATTCACTTTAGCACACGTACACTGTTTAATCGTCAAAAACATTTCTATTTAAAGCTAGTCACTTTAGTCAAAAAGTTATAATTCAAACAATTCAGTTTAGAATAATTATAGTTTTTGTTTACACTCAGTTAAATGTCAAAATAATTCATTTTCAAACAATTCGGTTTAGCATAAGTACGCAATTTAAATATCAAAACAATTCTATTTCAAGTAATTCAGTTTAGCATAAGTACGCATTTCAGTTCTATTTGACCCATAGATAGGACTTTATCAGGTGCTACCACTCCTGGTCAGATTGGACCTGGAAGCAATAGCAATCAAGGGGTACTTCGCATTTTCAAAAGTTGCAGCAATACTGGAGCCTCTCCATCAGATTGTTTAGTGTCATATCAGGACACTCGTTGGAGGGGGTCTTATCCCTCGGCAGTATTGCAGTCGGTATATCCTACAGCCCCAGCCGACTGGGCAACTTGCGATTAATATTAAATACAATTTATCATCATCATCATCATCATGTCGTGCCGCCAGCACGGATATCCCTGACCCTCTCTCACCACTTCTCCCAATCGTTCATCGCCTGAGGCAGGTCTTCATGGCTACATCCCGTATCCTCACATAGTTGCTGTATGTATGTTCAAGCTGGTCGTCCAGCTTTTGCTCGGCCATATGTGGGGGTCCATAGGAGTACATCACTTATGAGCTCGTCCCTGCTTCTCCAGCAGTGTTAAATAACAAGACTTGAAATCATTTAACAATACACAGACAAAGAATTAGTATAAAATTTGATAGGAATACTTGATAAATGAAATTACTTATCTTACATAACTGTATTGAAAACCATTTAACTGCAACCAAATAGAACTATTAGTGATAGATAATAATACTTGAGTTCCTTGCAAAGAATAAATAGAAATACTTGAAAAAATGTGGAAACAAATGAGTTATAATCCATTTAAATATATATAAATATGTATATATATATATATATATATATATATATATATATATATATATATATATATATATATATAAACAAAATTTAACATTAAAAAAACTCTCAAGGGTTGATTTACAATTAAACCAAATAACCTTATCAGCCGTAAAATATTGCTTTTTTTTCCTTTTTCGTTTTAACGAGCAGATGAGTAAAGAAAAAGATTGCTATTTTTATAATTGAAAAACATAATCATATTTACCCAACCCCTTCGCTCGGGCAGGATATGACACAATGTCAATTTTTAAGCGGAGTTTAACAGGTTTAAGTTCAGAGTTTTCCTTCTCCTAGACTAGTTGCCTCACCAAGGCCGAAGAACCTAGTATGCCCTACTATTTACCCATAGCTGGAGGGAGAATATTTGGATTCATACCTTTCCTAAGGGTATTAGTGCTATGTGCAATGCAATCAGTCTCGACCAGGATTTAAACTCGTGTCACCGTGTCCATTTCCTACGACGATAACCATTACACCACGCGTACTTCCAATAATAGAAAACACATCATGCACGCTTGTATGTTAACGTTTTCTGGCGATTTGAAACGATCTCTTTGAATGAAGTAGATGAGTAGGAACTGGTCAGAATGCTATCGAAGGAGAAAAAGTGAACAGTTTATGGTCAGTTGTCAAAAGCATAGATTAAAAGGATTTTTTTCACATTTCTTATCTATGTTATCAATAAATTCAAATATATATTGCTAACGAGTTAGATTATCACGGGGGTTCAGCCATCATATATACCAAATTGAATCTTCATAAAAATATGTAATAGTATACCAGATTATATGTACCACTGTAACTATTATATATATATATATATATATATATATATATATATATATATATATACGAGACTGTTTCGTCGCATAACAACTCATCAGTGTGGCGAGACACGTGAGATGTTTCAGGCTGGAACCGAAACCCGGCTTACTTTACGCTTGTCAGATATCTCACCGCACACCCCTCAACAATCTCAGCGTAAGCAAAGGAATTTAATGTATATGTATTATTTTTCTTTTTCAATTCAATAGAAGAGCTTTACACGATTGCGTCAGCACACACACACACACACACACACACACACACACATATATATATATATATATATATATATATATATATATATATAAAGTATTATTTGGTCCAGTTAAACCGGAGTCGGGAGTAATTCCATCAGAACAAGAAAACTATTCAAAAGTGAACATTTAAATTTTCCTGGTAAAGAGCTCAATGTAACAGACATTACATGTAATGTCCCTATATATATATATATATATATATATATATATATATATATTTCATCAAGAAAAAACACAAACCGGTCACATTAGGATTATAAATTTATTTCTATCCTGTTATGTGTTTTTGATAAAATCAAAAAACACGAAAAAAATAGAAATAAATTAATAATCCTAATATGACCGGTTTGTGTTTTTTTTTTTTTTTTTTCTTAATGAAATTATTGCTCCGTAATGTCTGTTACATTGAGCTCTTTACCAGGAAAATTAAAATGTTCAATTTTGAATAGTTTTCTTGTCCTGATGGAATTACTCACAAGTCCGGTTTAACTGGGCCGAATAATATATATATATATATATATATATATATATATATATATATATATATATATATTGTGGTGATTTAAAAATTGTGTAATATTCTAGTAAAATAAAGTACACTTTGGCAAATCCAGATGCTTTACTTGTTGGATTTGCTTCTTGGGTTTAAAGGACTTTTTAGAATCCACAGATTTCGGCTAATCATCGAGTCTCTTGCAACCTGAGCGAAAGTTCTTGGACCAATTGTTTACTATACAGTGACCAATTGCGCCTTTCGTATGACAAATATTTTTGATTGTTTCTGCGGTAATATGACCCAGTTCGATCACGTAGAGTATAACTTAACGAATTAGACTTATTTGCATATTCATATTTCTGTCTTTCAAATCACACACAGAGTGAAGCAATGCACAAGGTGTCCATGCAATAAATACTGTGATAATATCAATTATAACGGGTAGCTAAAATAGCTTCAAGTGCTTAGGTTACACGATAAACCTGAAACAAACTAGAAGGGAATAAAATACTAGTAAAACTTTGACTCACTCTAATATATATATATATATATATATAAAGTAAAGTTGGCGACCATAGTCGAGGGCGACAGAAGGCTCCCTTTTCAATAGCTACTACACTGAGGTGTAGGGGAGGGCGCTACTCCTTTCTCAGGATTGTTCCACTCAACCCTTGATACGTACCTTATATTGCTGAATGTTAAGAAAAGAGGTATCAAGTACCATTTTTAAAGTCTTTGGAATGACGCGACCTGGGATTGAACGCAGGTCTCCCGGACCATTGGCGAACACTCTACGCACTATACCCATGGGTCGGTGATTATATATATATAAATGTAATGCTAAAAAATCGAAAATGATTTTTAAAAACTAGTTTAAAGAACGAAAATGCCACAACGGTTATTTCACTCCTGTACGATCATTATGTAGAAGCGTTTTTAATTCGTAAATGCACCAATATATATATATATATATATATATATATATATATATATATATATATATATATATATATATATATATATATATATATATATCTTGTTACTATTACTCCTCTCTTCTTTTTTCGGTTGGTTAGTTCGTTGGGTAGTTTTATGGTATGTCAACGCTTGATGAGTTATTTAATGCCAACATCAGTCCCGTTTTTTTTGCAATAATATTGTTTTAAGTAACTCATGATTTAAATCATTTGTAAATGTTCATGGCACCTATTCTTTATATTAATAAGTTTTTACACAATTATATCGTTTCAAGTATTTCAATTTAATACCAATAATTTTCAAACAGATCTATTTGTTCCTTACAGGTACTCCACACAGCCGAGAGATGTAGAACTGGAACCTCATCACAGATTCTGGGACATAACTTTTTGGTTTGGGGATCTTAGTCCTCTTCAGGAAATAGAATCGGCGTATTCTAGGCACCTCCCGTCAGAGGGATTCTTAAGAATAATATAAGAGACTGGTGATACATACTGGAAAAGGGAGGAGGTGTTAACAGAAACAGTAAGAATATACATATACCCTTTGATTCACAAAAGAATATCCTTTGTTATCACCGGATAATCGTGCAATCGTGAAGCTGATAATAGTGATAGATCAGTATATCTTTTAAATTCGATTTTTAAATGTATTTTTTTCACACAAGCAACTCAAAGATATTTGAGCACGGGAATTGTATAAGCTGTAGAACTACTGGAAGGTATCATTTAGATGTATATCTTATCAGTATCCTGTATAACACAATAATATATATATATATATATATATATATATATATATATATATATATATATATATATTGTAATCTTAAAAGCCGCTAATATAGGACATCCAATGCAGACTGAACAAAGTATACCATAATAATGGCCTGCTAAGTTAACTTGATACTGAACAGCAGGTCCTCTCGATCCCCCTGTCACTGTCTGTCCGTTACTGTTTTCTGTTTCCCATCCCTCTCTCTCTCTCTCTCTCTCTCTCTCTCTCTCTACAAACACATGCACATACTGGCATATATATCTATAAATATATTTCTTTGAAAAGTGACTTCAAAAGCTGTTGGTGCCTTTTAGAACAGAGCCTAAAACTTCAAAAATGATAACCCTGTTGTACTTCCATGACATAGAGTTTCACTCCTCACCACGATCATCAGACGGAAAATGTTTAAGTTTGACTCACACACACACACACACACACACACACACACACACATATATATATATTTATATATATATATATATATATATATATATAGAGAGAGAGAGAGAGAGAGAGCCATCCGTGGTGTAACCGCTATAGGAAATGATCACTGTGACCCGAGTACAAAACCTAGGCGAGGCTGCACTTGGAAAAGGTATGAATCCAATTTTTCCCTCTTCAGCAATGGATAAATAATTGAGTAGACTGGCCACTTTAATTTTTATATGACAACCAGTCATGAAGAAGGAAAACTCTGAATTCAAACCTGTTAAACTCTGCTTTAAAATGACTTTGTTTCTCATCCTGCACAAGCAAAGAGGTTGGGTAAATACATATATATATACATATATATATATATATACAAAGACAGACAGACAGAGACACAGAGAGAGAGAGAGAAGAAAAGAGAAAGAAAGATAGAGCAATAGAAAGAATGGGGCAGGGTCTGTAATCCCTCTGCTGCCATGTATCCCTACGTAATAATATGTACGTGAGTATTCCATCATTAAAACAATACAACTCTTTTTCTTCTATTCCATTGATGAGTCAGTGTTGAACGTGAGACTTGAATAACTATTACTTAAAGGGTTAATACTTCTACGAGGAACTTGGAGCAAAACCTCAATGACTTCTCAGATTACAAACGTCGCTGCCTCTTACTCCAACCCCCATGGCCTCCGCGTTCATCCGCTTCAGTCAAAAAGCCAACCAGACTCAACCCACCCCTTAACTTGACGCTAAAACCCAAGAGAGCCAACAGCTCCACTGACGACCTCTCCACTCTAGATCGTTTGAATTCCTTTCGTCTATTTTATTTTATTTTATTTTTATTGGAAAGTAGGTACCAATCTACACACTAATGTTTGGGTCTGGATGTTTTTGTCTACACATGAAGTAACCTACTCCTATATACGTATGCACACACACACACACACATATATATATATATATATATACTCTCCTCCACCACGGGCACATTGTGATACAAGGTCAATATCTGTAAGTGGAGTACAAGTTTGAATTCTCCTAGACTGGTTACTTAACCAAGGCTAAAGAACTTATTCTGTCCTACTATTTACTCATGGCAGGAGGGTAGGGAACAGATGGATTCATGCCTTTCCCAAGAGGATTTGCAAAAAGTGAAACGCAATGAGCCCCGTCCAGGATTTGAACTCAGGTCACCGATTCCATATCTATCGACGATAACCGTTTCCCTCAGCAGACCTCATATATATAAGTAAGTAAAGTTGGCGACCATAGTCGAGAGTGACCCGAAGGCTCCCTTTTCGATAGCTACTACACCAAGGTGTAGGGGAGGGTGCTACTCCTTCCCTCGATTGCTTCACTTTACCCTTGATCCGTACCTTATAATGCTGAGCGTTAAGCAAGGAGGCGTTATATATATATATATATATATATATATATATAACAAATATTTTTAAAGTATTCATTCTGAGAGACTGACTGCTTCTAAATACGTTGTTTTGAGAGTTGAAAGCAAGAATATTATACAAGAAGAGTCAAATTTTATTGTATTCAACGTGACGTGACACGCAGTTGGTTATATTTAGCTGTTCTGAGTGAGTTAAAACACATATACACATATATTTACACACACTGTATGCTGTATCAACATACGCATACATAAGCAGAAGCAGCAGTTGTAATGATAAGAACAGGTAACATCCTAACACTTTGATATTCAAGTAGAATTGCACCAAAAATGAGTTTCACTTTTTTGTTACTTCCTAACAGTTTAACAGAATGACAGGGAAGCCATTAGTTCTGCTGTAAACTACACAACCTAACAATAGACCTTTTCAAAGCAAGCACCCACAATGACACATAAACCTTTCTCTGCCACTGTATATAAAAACCATCATCTTTCAGGTAGAAATATTTCAGGTGTTTTTCATTAAATATGTCTGTTGATTATATTCGGGTTGGTTTTAGTTCAATATTTCAAATATACACGTTTTCGTTACATTCAAACAATTATTTTCTGTTTGAGAATGGTTTAAAAGAATGAACAGAGGCCAATTTTATTCTTTACTAAACTACTTCAAAAAGAATAACCTCACGTATTACTTCTGAGTGCTATATCTGGGAAACATTTCTTTTTTATAGAATTTGAAGAAAAGCTATTTCAAAGTCGATGGAAGATACTCAAAAGGAGAAATCACAATTATATATATATATATATATATATATGTGTGTGTGTGTGTGTGTGTGTGTGTGATGTCAAGTTATATCCTACAACTACAGTTGCACATAGATTAGCTTACACATATAAACGTGCACACATATACACTCATTCGAAAGCAAACACGTGCGCGCCCATACTCACACACGCACACGCATCCCTGAAATACTATCCAAAAGTTCAAAGAATTCAAATTGCTTGCACCGACCAAATGTAACACAGAACATTGTCTCTCTAAACTTTGGGAGCAGTACTCGGTGAAAAAGCTATATTCAAGTGGTTTTCTTCGGAGACGGTGAAAATTTTGTATCGTCAATCAACGGGGACTTTTGTGTATCAGGTCATTATGAATACGTTCTTTATAGATAAAAAAAAATGGATATGTGTTGCAAAAGAATTTATTTTTCAATATAATCTCCTTTGTTGTTAATCCACTTCATTCTGTGATGAATATGAATCGTGTAGATCGAATATTATGAAGTGAAAATTTTCAGTATGATTACTGCCTCGGTAGTGCTTTAGTTATCATTAGATAAGCTAACCGTAGTATGCCTCAAGCTAGAATTATGGAACACACAGTGAGAATCTAACTCACTACTTAATAGTTAATTAGCTTGTTGAGCATTACACCTCGATGAGGTGGGGATTTAGCAAAAGAAAAAGTGGTTGTCTCTCTCACTTCCTCTTTTCCAACAACCATCCGAATGTACAAATAATGTTCCCAACATTTATCTGCAGCACTATCGTGACATATCTTGGGTAAAACCGTATTTTCAAGATATTCGTCTGTGACACCAAGGGGTTCATATATTTTTTAAGTACATCGGTAAGAAGTGAACATGCGCTCACATAACTATATGCAAGTGCATACATTATGTATGTATGTATGTATCTATCTATCTATCTATCTATCTATTACAATACATGTGTTGACTTTCAGTGATCTGGACTCATGGGAAAAAAGAGGTAATTAGCCCGTTAATTCATCTCATTCTACTATTCATTCCATGTAGAAATATACACTCTCAATTGAATATTTGTTTCTAAAGCACAATGCATCAAAATTATAGAGAAATCTTTTTTTCAGTTCTATGTATCATCGTTACGAACATATCAAGCGAACTATATTAATAGAACATTGAGAATTATTTGATTCAAAACCTGTTAGTTATTAAATTAGAGGACTTTGAGAACTTCGGTCTTTTGTACTTCAAGTCCTCGGGCAAATCCCAATTGGCTGACTACTCAGTTGACCCCCTGCTATAATATCGATCATACTCACATTAACTCACCTCCAAGAGTTAATGTGAGTATATTGGTTTCTGAATAAGGTTAGCATTGTTAGTGAGGGATCAATACTTACTCCATATTTCACGCCTTGTCACAAACCGGACTAAGTTTTAGAATCTGAATTATTTCACAGATAAAAAAAATCTTTATTTTATTGAAACGTAGAAGCCACTTGAGAATTTTTTATAATTCTTTAAAGTGTTCTTATGTTTCTTTCTACATCTGGCCTATTGTCAAAACGCGTTAAACGTTTCTTTCTACATCTGGCCTATTGTCAAAACGCGTTAAACGTTTCTTTCGACATCTGGCCTATTGTCAAAACGCGTTAAACGTTTCTTTCGACATCTGGCCTATTGTCAAAACGCGTTAAACGTTTCTTTCGACATCTGGCCTATTGTCAAAACGCGTTAAACGTTTCTTTCTGGCTATATTAAAACGCGTTAAATGTTTCTTTTTACATCTGGCCTCATATCAAAACGCGTTAAATGTTTCTTTCTACATCTGGCCTATTGTCAAAACACGTTAAACGTTTCTTTCGACATCTGGCCTATTGTCAAAACACGTTAAACGTTTCTTTCGACATCTGGCCTATTGTCAAAACACGTTAAACGTTTCTTTCGACATCAGGCCTTATATCAAAACAAGTTAAATTTTTCTTTTTACTTTTGGTCTTAAATCTAAACACGTTTACTATTTCTTTCTACATCTGGCCTTATATCAAAAAACGTTAAGTGTTTCTTTCTACATCGGGCCTGAAGTCAAAACATGTTAAATGTTTCTTTCTACATCTGGCCTTACATAAAAAAGAGTTAAATGTTTCTTTCTACATCTGGCCTTAATTCAAAGCACGTTAAACGTTTCTTTCTATAACTGGCCTTATAACAAAACATGTTAAGTGTTTCTTTCTACATCTGGCCTTACGTCAAAACACGCTAAATGCTTCTTTCTAAATCTAGCCTTATATCAAAACAATTTAAGTGTTTCTTTCTACATCTGGCCGTATATCAAAACACGTTTAAGGTTTCAATATCTGGTCTTATATCAAAATACCCGAAATCTTTCTTTCTAAATCCGGCCTTACGTCAAAAATTCGTTAAACGTTTCTTTCTACATCGGGCCTTACATCTGTTTGTTTTTTGTTTGTTTTTTGGTCTTAGGTCAAAAGACGTCAAATATCTGACCTAATATCAAAACACGTTGAATGTATCTTTCTACATCGGGCCTCATAACAAAAAATGTTACATTGTTTTTTAAATGTGGCTTCATGCCAAAATGTTACACGTTTCTTTCTACATCTGCCCTTATGTCAGAACGCGTTAAATATTTCTTTGTACACCTTCCAAATGTAAAAACACGTTAAATGTTTCTTTCTGGCCTTATATAAAAAAAAGGGAAATGTTTCTTTCTACATCTGGTCTTATATCAAAACACGTTTAGTATTTATCTCTACATCTGGCCTTATATCAAAACACGTTAAGCGTTTCTTTCTACATCTTGCCTTATATCAAAACACGTTAAATGTTTCTTTTTATAGCTGGCCTTACGTCAAAACACGTTAAATGCCTCTTTTTACAACTGGTATTACGTCAATAAACGTTAAATGTTTCTTTCTAATTTTGGCCTTATATCAAAACACGTTAAATATTTCTTTTTACTTTTGGTCTTTCTTCAAAACACTTTAAATATCTGGCCTTATATCAAAACACTTTAAATGTATCTTTCAACATCTGGCCTTCTTTATAGATCTAGCCTTATGTAAAAACATGTAAAATGTTTCTTTCTGACCTTACATCAAAACATATTTAAGGTTTTTTTCTACATCTGGCCTTATGTCTAAACACGTTATATGTTCCTTTCTACATCGAGCATTATATCATAACAATTCAAGTCTTTTTTCTACATCTGGCCGTATATCAAAACACTTTAACAGTTTCTTTCTACATCTGGCCTTATATCAAAACACGTCTAAGGTTTTTATATCTGGTCTCATATCAAAACAGGTTAAATGTTTCTTTCTACATCTGGCCTTACGTCAAAACACGTTAAATGTTTCTTTCTACGTTTGGCCTTACGTCGAACACGGTAAATGTTTCTATAACTGATCTTAAATCAAACAAGATAAATGTTTCTACATCTGGTCTTATATCAAAACACGTTAAATGTTTTTTTCTACATCTGGAATTATATCAAAACACGTTAAATGTCTCTTTTTACTTTTGGTCTTACGTCAAAATACGTTAAATTATACAAAATACGTTAAATATTTCTTAACGTGTTTTGATATAATTTAACGTGCTAAATCATTTTCTCTACATCTGGCCTTACGTCAGAACACGTTAAATGTTTCTTTTTACATTTGGCCTTTTATCAAAACACGTGAAATGTTTCTTATACATCTGGCCATATGTCAAAAACATGTTAAATGTTTCTTTCTGGCCTTTTATCAAAACTAGTATAATGTTCCTTTCTACTTCTGGCCTAACATAAAAACATGTTAAATTTTTTTTCTACTCGAGCCTTATGTCTAAATTCGTTCACGTTTCGTTCTGGCCTTATATCAAGCCCGTTAAATGTTTTTTTACAGTTGGTCTTTCGTCAAAACACGTTAAATATTTCTTTCTATATCTTGCCTTATATCAAAACACGTTTTATGTCTCTTTTTGATTTTGGGGTTACTTCAAAATAAGTTAAATATCTGGCCTTACATCAAAACACGTCAAATTTCTTTTAAATTTTTCTTTCTACATCTGGCCTCATTTCAAAACACGTTATATGTTTCTTTTTACATCTGGACTCATGTCAAAACATGTTAAATGTTACTTTCTACATGTGGCTTTATATCAAACACGTTAAATCTTTCTTTCTATATCTGGCCACATATCAAAACACGTTACATAATTCTTTTTACAGCTGGAATTATGTCAAAACATGTTAAATGTTTCTTTCTACATGTAGCTTTTTATCAAACATGTTAAATGCTTCTTTCTATATCTGCCCTTAGGCATAAACACATTAAATGTTTCTTTCTGGTCTTATATCAATGTAGATAAATGTTTCTTTCTACATCTGGCCTTGCGACCAAACACGTTGAATGTTTTTTCTACATCTGGTACTATGTCAAAACACCTTAAGTGTTTCTTTCGAGCCCTATATCAAGGGAAGATAAATGTTTCTTTTTACATCCGGCCTTGTGTCAAAACACGTTAAATGCTTCTTTTTACATTTGACCTTATGACAAAACCCGTTACATGTTAGTTTCTACATCTGGCCTTATATCAAAATACATTAACTGTTTCTTTCTTCATCTTGCCTTATATCAAAACACGTTAAAAATTTCTCTCTACAGCTGGCCTCATGTAAAAACACGTTCGATGTTTCTTTCTACATCTAGTTTCATGTTTCTTTCTACATCTGGCCTTACGTCAAAACACGTTCAATGTTTCTTTTTACGTGTGGCCTTATATCAAAACACATTAAATGCTTCTTTTTACATGTGACCTTTTGTCAAAAACGTTAAATGTTTCTTTCTACATCTGGCCTTACGTCAAACACAGTAAATGTTTCTATATCTGGCCTTATATCAAAACACGTTAAATTTTTCTGCATCTGGTCTTATATCAAAACACGTTAAATGTTTTTCTACACCTGGAATTATATCAAAATATGTTAAATGTTTCTTTTTACTTTTGGTCTTACGTCAAAACACGTAAAATATCTGGTCTTATATCAAAACACGTTAAATGTTTTTTTCTACATCTGGTCTTACGTCAGAACACGTTGATTCTTTCTTATAAATCTGGCCTTACGTCAAAACACATGAAATGTTTCTTTCTGGCCTTATATCAAAACAAGTATAATGTTCCTTTCTACATCTAGCCTGACGTCAAAACACGTTAAATGTTTCTTTGTACATCTAGCCTTATATCAAAACACGTTCAAGTTTCTTCCTGGCCCTATATCAAACCCGTTAAATTCTTCTTTTTACATCTGGCCTTACGTCAAAACACGTGAAATATTTCTTTCTACATCTGGCCTTACCTCAAGCACGGTAAATGTTTCTATATCTGGCCTTATATCAAAACACGTTAAATGTTTCTACATCTGGTCTTATATAAAAATACGTTAAATGTTTTTTTTTCTTCATCTGGAATCATATCAAGGCACGTTAAATTTTTCTTTTTACTATTGGTTTTACGTCAAAACACGTAAATATCGGGTCTTATATCAAAATGTTTCTTTCTACTTTTGGTCTTTAGTCTAAACAGGTTAACTGTTTCTTTCTACATCTGACCTTACGTCAAAACACGCTAAATATTTCTTTCTACAACTGGCCTTATATCAAATCGTGTTAAGTGTTTCTTTCTACATTTGGACTTATATCAAAACACATTTAATATTTCTTTTTTCTTTTGGGATTACATTAAACACGCTAAATATCTGGTCTTATATCTAAACAAGTTACATGTATCTTTCTACATGTGGCCTCATATCAAAACACGTTAAATTTTTCTTTTTACATCTGGCCCAATGTCAAAACACGTTAAATGTTTCTTTATACAACTGGCCTTATTTAAAAACAGGTTCAATGTTTCTTTCTGGCCTTATATCAAAACATTTTTTTTAGTCTCAGCAAAAATACGACTGAACCTACGAAAAAACGCCACGCGAATAGCAACCACCAAACACTATGACATGATATTAGAGATGAATATTTATTAGAATTGAGAAACCTATTCGAGACACTACAAGAGAAGACAGAAAAAGGTACCCCAAATGACGAATATGAGAATTTCGTCAACGCGCACCTCGAGGCGGTAGCGAAGTGTATTCGAACAAAACCTAGAATTAAATATAGAGTACCATGTGACATATAGCAGTTAGAGAAAAATGTGCACACGTAAAAGCTGCCTCCAAAAGTTATAGGAAGAACCCAATAAACCCAAATGCCCTAAAACTAAAAAAGGTACAATATCATTTAGCAGGCATATATATAAAGGAACAGACAGAATACATACAAAATCAGATAGATAAGATTAGAGACTCAGTGGAAGATAGGCAATCTAGGATAGCCTGGCAAACAATAAACGAAGTGAGTAGAAGGAGGAGCACAGCTAAAGCAAAACTGAAAGCTGCATACCAACAAGAAAGAATAAAACGGTGGAAACAGCATTTCGAAAATCTACTAGGAAACCCACCGAAAGTAACGCATGAACCAATCACCAGAATGATTAGTAAGCAATTGGACATTAAAATAGGACTGTTCACTCCAGAAGAACTCGACTCGGTTCTCAGAAAAATTAAAAATAGGAAAGCTGCAGGACTTGACGAGATTCCCCCAAAAGTATGGAAGACCAGACAATTCAACGACATACTGTTCCGACATTGCAACGCAGTCTATAATCCAAATCCTATAGACAGATGGAAGAAGGGATGCATCCTCCTCTTTCCTAAAAAGGGTGACCTCGGATTAGCCAAGAACTATCGCGGTATAACACTTACACTGATAGCAGCCAAAATTTACAATGCCCTGCTACGAAACCGCATAGAACCCAAAATCGCCAACATCCATAGGAAAATCCAAAATGGCTTCCGAAGAAATAGATCCATGACCTCACAAATATTGACTATCCGTAGAATCCTTGAAGGTGTACAGGCAAAAAACATACAAGCGACATTACTATTTGTCGACTTTACCTAGGCCTTCGATTCCATTCACAGGGGGAAGATGGAACAAATCCTACTAGCATACGGCCTACCAAAAGAAACCGTAGCAGCAATAATGATTCTCTATAGAAACACCAAAGTGAAAATACGTTCACCGGATGGAGACACAGAATACTTCGACATTGTAGCAGCAGTACTACAAGGGGACACGCTAGCCCCATACATATTTATCATCTGTCTAGACTACGTGATTAGGACATCGATTGATAAAATCAAAGAAAACGGCTTCGAGCTGACAAAGAAAAGAAACAGAACGTACCCCGCAAAAATAATTACCGACGCCGACTACGCCGATGACATAGCGATACTGGCAAATACACCCGCCGAAACACTACTGCATAGTCCGGAATGAGCTGCAGCGGGCATTGGCCTCCATGTCAATGGACACAAAACGGAATATATATGCTTTAATCTCCACACAAGACGGAACCTCTCTGAAACTGGTAGACAAGTTCACCCTCCTAGGAAGCAGTGTCTCATCAATCGAAAAATGTATCGACACGCGGCTAACAAAGGCATTGACTGCTATCGATAGGCTATCGATCATATGGAAATCAGACCTGACCGATAAAATGAAATGCAGTTTCTTCCAGGCAGCGGTCAGGGCGATACTGCTGTTTGGATGCACTACTTGGACGCTAACAAAATGGCTGGAGAAGAAGCTAGACGGCAATTACACAAGAATGTTGCGAGCAATATTGAACAAGTCCAGGCGGCAACAACCCACAAGCCAACAACTATACGGCCACCTGCCTCCCATCACGAAAACTATCCAAGTTAGACGAACTGTACATGCAGGACACTGCTGGAGAAGCAGGGACGAGATTATAAGTGATGTACTCCTATGGACCCACACATATTTCCGAGGAAAAGCAGGACGACCAGCTCGAACTTGCATACAATAGCTATGTGAGGATACGTGATGTAACCCTGAAGACCTGCCAGAGGCGATGAACGACAGGGAGAAGTGGCGAGAAAGAGTCAGGGACATCCGTGTTCGCGGCATGACATGATGATGATGATGAAATCTGGCCTTATGTTAAAGCACGTTAAATGTTCCTTTCTATATCTTGCCTTATCTCAAAACACGCTACGTGTTTCTTTCTACATCTGGCCTGATATCAAAACACATTAACAGTTTCTTTTTACATCCGGCTTTATAACAAAACACGATCGATGTTTCTACATCTAGGCTTATATCAGAACACGTTAAATGTTCTTTCTACATCTGGCCTTATGTCAAAACATCTTTACATGGCTTTACATCTACATCTGGCCACGTTAAATATTTCTTTCTACATCTGGGCTTACATCAACATCTGGCTAGATGTAGAATATGGCCAGATGTAATATGGCCATAAAGAAAGAAATATTTAACGTGGCCAGATGTAATATGGCCAGATCTTACACGTGAAATATTTCTTTCTACATCTGGCCTTATGTCAAAACACGTTAAATATTTCTTTCTACACCTGTAGTTTAGTGTTTCTTTCTTCATCTGGCTTTATATCAAAATACGTCAAATGTTTCTTTTTAAATCTGTCCATACTTCTTTTTACATCTGGCCCTAATCAAAGCACGTTAAATATTTCTTTCTATTTTTGGTCAAAACACGGTAAATGTATCTTTCTACATCTGGCCTTATATCAAAACACGTTAAATGTTTGTTTTTTTTTACATCTGGCCGTATCAAAACACGTAAAATGTTTCTTTCTACCTCAAGCCTTAAGTCCAAACACGATTAATTTTTTACATCTGGCATTATATCAAAACACGTAAAATGTTTCTTTTTACATCTAGCTTTACATCTGGCGTTATATATAATTTGAACATGTGGCCTTATATCAAAATACATTAAATGTTTCTTTCTACATCTGGCCTTACGTCAAACACGGTAAATGTTTCTATATCTGGCCTGTTTTTTCTACATCTGGAATTATATCAAAATTCGTTAAATGTTTCTTTCTACGTCTGGCCTTACGTCAAAACACGTTAAATGTTTCAACATTTCAACAATAAATCCATCTTTTTACATATTTCTTTCTACATCTGGCTTTACTTCTACATCTAACCTTACATCTGGCCTTACTTCTTACACGTTTCTACATCTGTCCGTATGTCTGGCCTTTTTTTTTCCAAAAAAGCAAATTTTTTTCAAAAAAAATTTTTTTTTTTTAATTTGATGGATTTATTGTAGATGTAGATGTTACATCTGGCCTTACATCTGGCCAGAATTATGTATCCATATTCATCTACCATCTACCAGATGTAGAATATGTATTGCCAGATGTAGAATATGGCCAGATGTAGAATATGTTAAAGATGTATGGCCAGATGTAGAATATGTTAAAGATGTATGGCCAGATGTAGAATATGGCCAGATGTAGATGTATAATATATATTGCCAGATGTAGAACATGGCCAGATGTAGAATATGTTTACATCTGGCCATATTCTACATCTGGCAATACATATTTAGAATACATATTTCTTTAGAAAGAAACATGCTTATTCTGGCAATACTTAATGTATTGCCAGAATAAGCCAGATGTATTGCCAGATGTAGAATAAAAAGAAAAGAAAACGTATTCTACATCTGCCAGATGTAGAATAAAAAGACGTATTCTACATTTGCCAGATGTAGAATAAAAAAACGTATTCTACATTTGCCAGATGTAGAATAAAAAGAAAGAAAACGTATTCTACATCTGGCAATACATATTCTACATCTGGTAATACTTTAGAAAGAAACATGCTTATTCTGGCAATACTTATTCTAAAAAGAAAGAAAACATATTCTACATCTGGCAATACATATTCTACATCTGGCAATATTTATTCTACATGGCCAGATACATATTCTACATCTGACCGTGTTTGACGTATGGCCAGATGTAGAATATGGCCAGATGTAGAATATGTTAAAGGCCAGATGTATGACCAAAATAAAAAGTAACATTTAACGTCTTTTGATATAATATGATAGAATATGGCCAGATGTAGAAACATTTACCGTGTTGACATTTCACCATGTATGGCCAGATGTAGAATATGGCCAGATGTATATGAAGAATATGTATTATCAGATGTAGAATATGTAGATTTAGAAAGAATCATGGCCAGATGTAGAATATGTAGAATAAGTATTGCCAGATGTAGAATATGTATTGTAGAATATGTTAAGAATAAGTTAGAATAAGTATGTTTCTTTCTAAATGTAGAAATCTAAGGCCAGATGTAGATGTAGACCAGATGTAGATGTAGATGTAAGATGTAGACCAGATGTAGATGTAAGATGTAAGACCAGATGTAGATGTAGATGTAAGACCAGATGTAGATGTAGATGTAAGATGTAAGACCAGATGTAGATGTAAGACCAGATGTAGATGTAGATGTAAGACCAGATGTAGAATGTAGAAGAAACATTTAACATATTCTACATCTGGCCATACTTATTCTACATGTAGAAATATATATATATATCTATTTCTTTCAACATCTGACCGTATCAAAACACGTTAACTGTTTCTTTCTCCATCTGGCCTTACGTCAAACACGGTAAATGTTTCTACATCTAGAATTATATCAAAAGACGTTAAATGTTACTTTTTATTTTGGTCTTACGTCGAAACACGTTAAATATCTTGCCTTATATCAAAACATGTTATATGTTTCTTTCTACATCTGGCCTTATTTATACAAAACGTTAAATGTTTCTCATACATGTGGCCTTATTTAAAAAAATTTGTTAAACGTTTCTTTCTGGCCTTATATCAAAACTAGTATAATGTTCCTTTCTACATCTGGCCTGACGTAAAAACACGTTAGATGTTTCTTTCTACATCTAGCTTTATGTCAAACCACGTTCAAGCTTCTTTCTGTCCTCATATCAAACCCGTTAAATGTTTCTTTTTACTGTTAGTCTTTCGTCAAAACACGTTAAAAATTTCTTTCTACATCTGGCCTTATATCAAAAAAAGTTTAATGTTTCTTTTTAATTTTGGTCTTACTTCAAAATACGTTAAATATCTGGCCTTATATCAAAACAAATTAAATGTTTCTTTCTACATCTGGCCTCATATCAAAACACGTTAAATGCTTCTTTTTACATCTTGACTCATGTCAAAACATGTTAAATATTTCTTTCTACATATCAAACACGTTAAATGGTTCTAAATCTACAAATGTTTCTTTCTATGTTAAATGTTTCTTTCTACATCTGGCTTTATATGAAAACCCGTTAAGTGTGGCCTTACGTCAAAACTCGTCAAATATTTCTTTCTATATCTGTCTTTACGTCAAAACACATTTCTGCTTTTGGTCTTAAAAACCAGTATCGACACGACCGCTGCTTGAAAGAAACTGCGCTTCATTTTATCGGTCGGGTCTGACTTTCATATGGCCGATAGCCTATCGAGAGCTGTCCATGCCTTTGTTAATTGCTTGTCGGTGTATTTTTCGGTTGATGAGACACTGCTTCCTAGGTAGGTGGACTTGTCAACTAGTTTCAGAAAGCTACCGTTTAGTGTGGAGATGTCACCTGTTTGATTAAAGCCCATATATTCTGTCTCTTGTGCGTTGACATGGAGGTCGATGCCTGCAGCGGCTCGTTCCAGACAATATAGTAGGGTTTCTGCTTGGGCGGGTGCATTTGCCATGAGCGCTATATTATCGGCATAGTCGGCGTTGGCAATTGTTTTTGTGGGGTACCTTCTGCTTCTTTCTTTTGTAAGCTTGAAACCGTTTTCTTAGATTTTATCGATAGATGTTCTAATCATGTAGTCTAGACGGATTATAAAGAGGTATGGGGCTAATTTGTCTCCTTGCAGTACACCTGCTACAATGTCGAAGTAGTCTGATTTTTACTTTGGTGTTTCTATAGAGCATCATTATGGCTGGGACGATTTCTTTTGGTAGGCCGTATGCGAGTAGAATTCGCTCCATCTTTTCTCTGTGAATGGAATTAAAGGCCTTAGTAAAGTCGACAAATGTTTGCTCGTCCACCTTCTAGTAAAAATTGGTCAAAATTTGTGACGACGTGGATCTATTTCTCCGGAAGCCATCTTGGTTATTCTAGAGTAGAACAGACCAATCTAAATCCAAAGAGTACATGCGACCATCCTAAATCCAATGTCTTTTTCTGTGTAATATTATTGAATGTGGTCGTACGTTACCATGAGAAACATGACCATTTCCTATTGATGAGTGTTGTTCATGTCTTAGATTTTCATACTCACTTTGCAGAAGTTGAGAGTATAAGTTTGCATTGAGCATCTAATTGTGGTTTAGAAACTCAAAATTGATAATATCGCGGTGATTCCACACAACACACAGCACAACTTTTCTTTGATAAATCTCCAGCTTTGGAGAAGGCTGCGGAGATTCATATTTGTCAAGCCATAAAAGACCCATTTTTCATCGACTGCAATGACATTCTTGACAAACAGGTCCTTGTCATTTCTCTGTCTTGAAATAAGACTTGTCACTGTGGATGTGTGATCGATTTTAATCTTCTCATTAAAGTGTGAGCAACCCAAACGCTCAGATTGCTCACTTATCCTATTTTTTTTTAAATGGCAGCAGATTGTGGATTGGAATGTGTGGATGATTAGCATTAATCTTCGGGTACTTTTTCGCGGATTGTATTTCGGCAATTTTCTTAGAGCATCTTGATCGAGGTCTCATGCACGTCCTGGTCCATATCGCCAGAACGAAACTTTTAAAACCAGTTTTGGACTTGGTGGTCAATAACGATTCTTTGGTCATGAGTATTACAAATTTTCTTGGTCATTCCTGTTGCGTTTTTGTCTTCATAAAACTTCCAGAACGTTACATGTCAAATACGCCTTTCAGTTTCTCTATTTATGGGCGTGAAATTATAGATTTAATAATGAAAAGTACATTTTCTCTACTGAAATAAGAATGACAAATGAAAACACTCTTTGATAAGGTATATAACTTTTACGTTTAATACATTGAAAGTTTGAAATGTGTTGTTACAACTTGCTTTAAAAAACCGAAATTATCTAAGACTCAATCCAATATGCACACTCGTGTTGCAATAATCATTAGACTGATTGTGATTATAATTCTTTTAGCCACATGAAACGCGCATTCGAACATTCTGGTTATATTGTCAGTGCTTACTTTTTACATTTCAACGCATATATATATATATATATATATATATATCTCAGACGTACACACGTGTGTATATTTTATTGAATGTATTAAACATATAAATTCGATCACACACGCATCAATCAGGTTAACTTTCTCAGTCTATTTACATCTATCTATCTATCTCTATATATATATGTGTGTGTGTGTGCGCGTGTATTTTAACCTTTTCATATCTATCTATCTATCTATTATCTATTCTACATAGCCTTTAAAAATGAATATGAATTATATACTTAGTATAAAACAGGATGACACAAAAGTCAATTATCATTTTTAAGATTGAACAACTTTTGAATAAAAACTTGTCTTCTAATTATATTCATTTTGACTCTTGGAAATTATTTTGAACTTATTGTGTAATAAAATAAGTTATTTACATTTTGAAGTGTCTTTTACACCAGGCAATACTATGGCCCCCGAACCCAAATCTTGCTAACATAATAAACAAGACACATTAATTATATAATATACTTCTATAATGGCACACAGACTTTTCTAGTGCATCTGTCTAATGGCCGTATGTCAGATTTATTACGAATGCCACGAGTTTCAATTGTTTTTACCAAATGAGAAACGGCCGTGTCCAGTGATGTTCTACCTAAGTTTCCACCCACTCTCTCTTCGTATATTGTTGCTTGACCATAATCTCTCGCGATGGTTTCTATTATCAGGACTGCTCACAGTTTTGCCTGCCCCAGTTTGGAAAATTAGGACGTTTGGGTTGTAATGAATTTTCCTAACTCGAATAATTGTTCTAAACAGATGTTTGCTTTCGCGGAGGCACGACATTTGAGTTATGTAAACTCGTCTCACCCCACTACCCTTCTGGTTACAAGTCTCGTACTTGTAGCAATCCCCACAACTCCACTCCAAACGTCTCATAATTCCTTACCTCAACCTCATCCTTCTCCTTCAACCTCTCTTTTCCTTTACTTTGTCTTTTTTTCCTATTCTGCTCCTTTCTCCTTTATTTTCTTTTGTTTGGTATTTAATATTTATAATTCTTCTTCTTCTTCTTCTTCTTCTTCTTCTTCTTCTTCCCCACTTCGTTTGACGTTTTGTCCTCTTTCTTTTTGTCCTTTTTTTATGTTTTTCGAGTTTTCTTTTTTGCGGTAATCTCCATCTAGTTCTCCTTCGCTTCTTTTGTTTAATTTTTTTCTTTCTTATGTCATCGTCATCTCCTCTTGCAGTTTATTTTCCCTCCTTTCTTCTTTCTTACTTTTTCATTTCCTAACTCTTTCCTGCTTCATCCCCATCATTTCTTTCCACAAAGTTGAACAGAAAAGTTCTCGGCCCGACTAAGAAGTGAACGCGAATGTGGTTTAATACATTTGGGATATTGTTTATGAAGTCTCTTTAACCCAATACTTACTGTCTAGTCACGCTCAGAGCATCAGTTCCCGGCAGATCTAAAATGTTTAGCAGCATTGACACTGCCCGGTACTTTGATTGAGAGACCACTTATGAATAGCAGGTACCGTAAGCAACCTAAAGCCTGTACACAACAACAAAGAAAGTTTAATTAATTTTACTAATAGTCTATAGTTAGAAATTAAAGAAAGTGTAACTGACAGAATAGGGCTATTTTATTTATAATCTAACGGTATTGCTGAGGACTTTTCTAAAGAAATGCATTTTAAATGAAAAAAGTGATCTTCTTACAAACCGAACTTTAATCGAGGGTGTGCAGAATAGTTCTCAGCTCAACCAAGAAAGAAATCATTTAGAAATATAAAAACATCACGCTAATCTATATATATTCATGTATATTCTGGAAACAAACTGAATCCGGTGATGAACCATCAGTTTAGAAGCTATGGGGAATCTGAAGTCGTCTAATTACAGCCTGGTTCGATCGGATCAAAAGTAGTAGCACTTGTTATGGTCTCATCAATGTATGAAATCGATCTTTGCCTACATAAGTTCTGTGCAACTTGTCAGATTTTCCAAAAGTTCCAATGTGACCCGCTTGCGAAAATTATTGTCCAGTTCTGTTTCATCCAATAGAATTATTATTGTGTCTTTTAATTCTATTCGCTCTGACGGTAGAGTATTGAATACTCCGACAAAATCAATCAGAGGAGATTCAATTTCTTTCTTAGGGTTTCTCTTTCTTAGCCCTGTCCAAGTTTTCTCATGTGAGATTTCGTTTGTTTGTTGCTTGAAGTGTCCATACAGTTGTTTTACTTCCCATTTTTCTTTTCTGTTTATTTATGTTCTGTTGATGCTTGTTTCGTCTGTATAGTTTTTGATGGCTGTAATCAGTTTTCCTCGGCGTTTGTGTATGTAATCGTCGAATAGTTGTGTTGATGTATCAATGATATCTTGAATGTGAGCAAGTCTTCTTACTTTTTCTTTTCTTGACAGATATAGTCTGTCTATGTCGTGTCTGAGGTGTAATGTCTAATGCATTTTAGTTGTCTATAATCATTTATTTGCACACAGTTATATGACATCAAGTATCCCCATCAAATACAAAAAATAGGCAGTTTCAAGTTCGCAATTATTTGTTTTAAAGCAATTATTCTTATATAATAAGATAGTAGATATAGATTATAGGGTGATAGAGACTAAATGCTGTGAATTAGTACAAAAAAGTGTAAGAGTAGACACGAGTGGGTGGGCAAGGTGAGCCACAGGGAATTGTGTAAGAAGTTTAAATTGACCATACGAACAAATCGTATATGCGAAACCCAGAATCCATCCTAGAAAATGAGACGCACAATATTCTTTCGGATTTTGAGATACGAACGGATCATCTAATCTCGGTCAGACGGCCAATCCTAGTGATAGTAAACAACAAAAAAAGAAAACCTGACGAATTCTGGACTTTGCCGTTCCGACTGACCACAAGGTAAAACTGAAAGAAAGCGAAAAGAGAGATGAGTGCCTAGACCTTGCTGGAGAACTGAAAAAATAATGGAACATGAAAGTGACGGTGATTGTAATCCACATTCTCGGTACAGAGACCCAAGGATTGGTACTGGGACTGAAGGGCTTGGAAATATGAGGACGAGTGGAGACCATCAAAACTACAGCATTTTAGAGATCGGCCAGACAACTAAGAAGACTCCTGGAGACTTGAGGACGCTAGCACTCATTCTCCCAGTAGGAAACTATCAACTAATGCTAATGTGAAAAACTCACACGAGTAAAATAATAATAATAATGCACGTTCAACATCAAACTGCCAAAAATGAAAAAGAATTAGAAACTCTAATACACGCCGTGAGAATATACAATCAACACATAGGGATGGAATTGAGCATAGAAAGATGAACCATACTAATAATAAGAAGGGGCAAACGACACTAGACGGACGGAATGGAACTACCAAATCAAAAAAAATTAGAACGTTCGGAGAAAAGAAAACCTACAAATATCTGGGAATATTAGAAGCTGACAACATCAAACAAGTGGAGATGAAAGAAAAAAATTAACAAACAGTATCTCAGGAAAACTAAAAAGCTACTTGAGACAAAACTATATGGTAGAAACCTTATCAAAGTTACAAATACCTGGGCTGTTGCTCTCATAATATATTCGGGACCATTCTTAAAATGGTCCAGAGAAGAACTTAAACAAATGGACCAGAGAACAAGAAAACTAATAACCATGCATAAGGCATTACATCTCAGAGATGACATCTACAGACTATATATGTCAAGAAAAGGAGGAGGAAGAAGACTTACCAGTATTAAAAACAGCGTTGACGCATCGATACAATGACTCGAAGACTACATAGACGGGCGCAGAGGAAGACTGTTTTCAGCCACCAGAAACAATACTGATGACACGAGGATCAAAAGAACGGAAATAACCAAAACGCAAATTTGGGAAGAAAAATAACCATGGACGTTTTAAGCGACTAACAAGTGACGTCTTACACGAGAAAACGAGGAAGTGGCTAAGGAAGGGAAACTTTAAGAGAGAAATTAAAACTCTTCTAATAGCAGCAAAAATTCAGGTTCCGTGGAGATAGAGACGAAACGATCAATCACAGGATAAGCGAACGCAGTAAATTACCACAGAAGGAGTATAAGACTAAACACGATTGGATGGGCAAGGTGAGCAACTGGCAATTGTGCAAGGAATTGAAGTTTGACCATACGAACAAATGGTATATGCACAACCCAGCATCTGTCCTGGAAAATGAGACGCACAAACTCCTCTGAGATTTTGACATACAAGCGGATCACTTTATCTCGACCTGACGACCAGACCTTAAAATAATCAACAACAAAAAGAGAATTTGCAAAATTGTCGACTTTGCTGTACCGGCTGACCACAGAATAAAACTGAAAGAAGGCTAAAAGAAGGATAAGTACTTTGACCTTACTGAAGAATTGAAAAAACTGTAGAACATGAAAGTGACGATTATACTAATTGTAATTGGTGCTCTTGGTAGAGTCACTAAAGGATTGATACAAGGAGTGGATGACTTAGACATAAGAGGACGAGTGGAGACCATCCATACTACTGCATTATCGAGATCGGCCAGAATACTGAGAAGAGAAGAATCCTGGAGACATGAGGGGACTTGCTGTCACTCAAACTCCTGTGAAAGACCATCCGCTTACCCTGATGTCAAAAATCTCTCAAGTGATAACTAAAATAATTTGCATAAAGTTACACGGTCCCAAATATTCCGATCTAGAACTAATAATTTGCAAAATAGTCTCAAGAATTTCAAGCATTTATATTGTTTTAAGTAACTTATCATTATAATCCTTTGCAAAGAATTGTATCTTCAGGCATCTTCACGTAATTATCAATACAAATAATTTGCATAGAGTTATCTGGTATGACGTATCTTTATCTAATGCAAATGATTTTAAACAGATCTATTTGACCCATAAATTGGACCCTAATAAGTACTTCTACTCCACGAACCAGTCAGTATTTATGCTAACCAACATCCACGGCCGATAGCATATTCAATGAATTGACTAGTATCAGAACCTGATCTTCTATCTACAGAAAGTCAGTGTCTGAATTTGGGGGACAGCAAGATTTCTCCTAAATATGCCGAACGGCTGGTAAAGCAGGTTTGCCGGTAGATAACAGGATGTTTGGAGTTGAGACCTCGAATATAAAGATGTGAGCGTCATCTTAGTTTGACCAAGAGAATAAGGCGTAGGAAGACAAAATCATTGATGTCATTAAAAATGATGCGGGGTCACGAGTGGTATGAGAGACTGTCGCCGGAAAGACAGAGAAGAATAATCTGCTTTAAAGATGGAACTAAGATTGCATTCCAAGAGAACCATATTCGGAGTTGAATCTTGAAGAAACAGACATTATAAGTATTAGTATTTGACAATAAACACACTGTCATTGGGTCATACGCGTCTCTCACAAACTTCGTAAGGAAAATGAAAGTTTACAATTTTTTAACTGGGTATCTATGACTTCAATTCCCTACCGTCCACAAGACGATCACTGGTGATGTTTTCATTTGCAATTGTAAACAACAAAACACAAGATTTCCCTTGAATAAGATGATTGGTATAATTTCTCGTGAATATTGGAGACGGCTAAATTTCTTTGGAATTTGGTGAGTTGTATTTCATTTGAATAGGGAAACAGCAGAATTTCTTTTGAATTTAGTGGTGGTATTTCTCTTGAATTGGGAAAAGAGCAGAATTCCTATTAAATATAGTAAATGTAATGATTTCTTTCTGAATATGTTAGATGGCAGGATTTCTCTTGAATATGATGAACAGAATAATATTATTTGAATATAGTGAGCAGCAGAATTTTTCTTGAATATGAAGAGAGGAAGATTTCTCATGAATATGGCGAGAGGGTGAATTGTCTTGAATAGGGTGAGAGGAAAATTTTTCTTGAATAGGTTGAGAGGTTGATTTGTCTTGAACGGGGTGAGAGGAAGAATTTCAACTGATTATTGTGCCCAGCTTGATTTCTTCTAAAATGTTGGACGGTAGTAGACTGGTTAATTTTCATTTTCTCTTTCATTTACTTTTTCTTTCTTTTTCCCTTTTTCTTTTTATTTCAGTTTCTTTTTCTGTTTTTCGTTTCAAACTTTTTTGCATCATTCTCTTCCTCCTTTAGTTTAAATTGTTTTTTGATCGTATGAAATTGGTTTTGTTTCCTCTTTTGTTTTAGCATCATGAATGTCTTTATTTTTCTTTTTACTGGGTTTAGATTATTATAATAGGAAAGGCTTAACAGATATAAATCCTTCTAATCTTACTATAATTCCCCAAATGTTTTTTTCCATCCGTCTGTCATGACATAAATGAAGGACAAACCGCAACCACCTCTTCTATGATAACAAATGGAACGCCGGGACAAATTTTTAGTATATTACCTTTTAAGAATCCAAAACTTCAAGTTTTTAGCAAGGAGTTAGATTCAAAATACAAATAATCAGGACTCACATTTTTTCTTCGTCATGTTAGTCATTATCTTTTTGTCTAATCGCACAAAGAAGATTTGGTTTGGTTTGGTTTTATGGGCTTATCCACCATTGTAAGTCATCCAATGCCTAATGCCCCTTATACATATATTAAATATATGATTTCTTAACCTAATTTGAAGGTAACATTTTTAAACAAGCCTGAGATAGTTTCCTTTGCGTACAGTTAAAGGGTTTAACTTGCTTTCAAACGATTCAGTTTAACATAAGTACAGCCTTTTATTTACACAGTTAGTCATTGGTTTAAATACAGTTTTTTGTTTACACACAGTTAAATGTAAAAACAGTTATATTTCAAACAATTCAGTTTAGCCTAAGGACACAGTTTATTTTTATTTACACACAATTAAACGATCAAACAGTTCTGGTTCAAAAATTCAGCTTAGCATATCATCAAAGTTAAATGGTTCCAAGTATTGCTATGTATCACTAACAATTCAATTAAACATCAATGATTTGTCTACCCATATTTAAATGATCAAATAGTTATATTTTAAACAATTCAGAGCGTAGTGAAATGCAAACAGCCCCGCCTAGGATTTGAACTTGACACACTGATTTCGTTTCGTATACTGAAATAAATGCATGCGACCCCAAGGGAAGTATTTCAACGAGAGAAAAAATGGTTTAATTAAATATCAGGTTAATTTCCAATGAGATCTCGCTGATTTTCTATTATGATTATGACACATATTTACTGTTACTTGATTTAAATCGAAATCTTCACTACTGCATCTAAATCAGTAATGAGTTAATTCAGAGGTTTTCAATTATTCCCATACATATGTATGCACAAAACGATTTCATCCTTGAAACTTGATAGGGGAAGAATATTTGGGAGCAATGAACCCTGCAAGATTAGGAGAGAATGTTAACCTGATTAGGAAGAAACGATCCTAAAGAGTGTCCTTAAACTGTTGTTACTGTTTGAGAGATGTTTATATTTGGTTGCAAATAATTTCCGCTTTGGCAGGCCTTAAGAATGTCTTGGTCGAGGATTTTGGCTGAGATTTGTAGAAAGAAGAGATGGGTTGACGGAAGTAGATGGTTAGAAGCTCTTCGGATAAATCTGATGACATATGCCTCTCACACTGTCAACACACACACACACACACACACACACACACATTTGTGTTTGTTCGTATATATATATATATATAATTATTATAATTTAACGCTAAAAGCGTTTTTAATCAGTAAAATCTTTTCAGTGCTCTTTGCACAAAAATCTAGAGTAATATAATAATTTCAACTATTAAATAGAAGAAGAAAAAATGAGATCAAAACTAACGACTGAGTTTTAAGTTGCCAATACAACCAGTATCGACACGTGAATATATATATATATATATATATATATATATATATATGTGTGTGTGTGTGTGTGTGTGTGTGTGTGTGTGTGTGTATCGAGGGGAGGAAAAAATCTTTACAAGAACTGTTTCATTAAGACCGAAGAGTGTCCAAATACTGGCCAGTAGACCGAGATAAAATTTAAAAAAAGGGAAATGCTTTTTCTCCTGTTCATCTCAGTCCCATGACAATAAGTTCCATGTATAATTTAAAAATACAACCCTCAGTTGAATTATTCGCGTGCTGTTTTCTACTCAAACACGTGAAACTTATAGTCATTTGACAGATATGAAGAGATGATGAAATACAAACACACACACACACACACACACACACACACACATATATATATATATATATATATGTACCTGTAGGTCTGTCCGCATGCATGTATATATATATATATATATATGCATGTGGGGGTGTGCATGTGAACATGTGTAAGCAAAAAAGAAAGAAGGAGAGTGGAAGAGAGAGAGAGAGAAAGAGAGAGAGAGAGAGAGAGAGAGAGAGAGAGAGAGAGAGAGAGAGAGAGCTTGTTAGAGAACGGGCGTAGTCTGTTAAAAGAGATTTATCTTATATTTACCAAGGTAGAAATTACCATGAATGAAACGTCAATTTTCATTTATATAGTTCAACACACTAATCCCAGCAAGTTTTCTATTGATCGAAGCACCTCTGAAACTTTACACACACACACACACATACACACACACATATATATATATATATATATATATATATATATATATAGTGTGTGTGTGTGTGTGTGTGTGTGTGTGTGTGTGTGTGTGTGTGTGTGTGTGTGTGTGTGTGTGAAGCTGTTTTTGTAATGTCCTCCATCTCTTGAAATCCTAATATTGAGATTAATCTTTCAATTCAGGAAGTCAAGTGAGATTGATTTGGTACTAAATAACCCGAGAAGTTGATATGCCATTAAATAAAAAAAAAATAAAAAAGAGTACCTCAGATGAACGAGAAGACTTTTCGAAATCAAGTTCTTCAGCAGAAATCTCATTAAAGGAATAGACACTGGTATCTTGTAAGATATTCGGGACCATTCTTAAAATAAACAAAAGAATAATGCTCTAGAATGGGTCAGGGGACAAGAAAATTTAGGACGATTCACCAGGTCTAACATCTGAGAGATGACACAAAAAGACTATAGGTATCAAGAAATGAAAGCGGGTTGGGACTTGCCACCATTGAAAAGTGTGGATGCATCAATACGGGTACTCGAGAACTATATAAAAAAAAGCAAGGACTAATTACAGCAGTTTGTGAGGGCACTGACATCAGGACTAGCAGAACAACACACACAAAAATACACTACAATACAGAAACGGAGAGAAAAAAAAACTATGTGGATAAATCAAGTAGCATACTGGCGAAATTTCACACAAAACCAGGACATTTTTTGTACAGGCATTTAAAATTGTCATTGACTCTTGATAATTCATTATGTTATAGCTATACATCTTATGAGATGACTGACCAATTCTTATGATTTCAGCTTCAAATGAACAGCTACAGCATCAATTGGAATACACCCTTCTAAAGCCTGATTGTCACAGCTGGTGAATTTCAAAAATGCAATCTGGACATAAGGACAGTTTAGAAGAACAATATGCGATAGAATTGTGTTTTAAACTTGGAAACAAATGCCCCAGAAACGTATGGAATGCTTCAGAATGCTTTTGGAGCATCTTGCATGAATCGAGCATCAGTTTTTGAGTGACATAAGGTTCAAGGAAGGCAGGGAGTCTGTGAGGGATGATGAGAGGTGTGGGAGGAGTATGGAGGTCAATACACCACAGTTGATTGGCCAAAGGGTCAGGGCTAGGGTTACTGTGTTGAGGTTTTAAGGGAGAGATTCCTAGGGAAGAGGCCAGCACTCTTCAAATCGGGTCAGTGGCATTTCCACCAGGACGATGCATCAGTCCCCAACTCCATCCTTGTTACAGACTATTTGACCAAGATGGGCATCAAGACAGTTCTTCAGCCTCACTATAGTCCAGACCTTGCTCCCTGTGACTTTTGCTTATTCCCCAAGCTCAGAGGATGTCATCATGAGACAATTGAGGAGATAAAAGAGGCTGTGACGAAGGTCATTGACCCGCTCACACAAGAGGACTTCCATGGGGCCTTCCAGAAGTTCTTGAAACGGTACAACAAGTGCATTGCAACCGGAGGAGATTACTTCAAAGGGGAATTAATGTGCTCATACGAAAAAAGTCTGGAAACTTACTTAATGATCCTCGTACTTACGAAAAGGAGACCTTAAGAGAGAAACTGAATCTCTTCAAATAGAAACACAAAACAATTCCGTAAGTACCTATAATATCAATGCGAAACCGATAATGCGCGACAAAATAGCAAGAGTAAGTCATGTGTTAACAAAGACGAAACGATTAATCGCATTAAAAGGGAATGTAGCAAACAAGCGGAAATGGAAGCACGACAGGGTAGAGAAGGTGATCCACTGGGAACAGTGCAAGAAAAGGAAATTTAAACATACTTCCAAATGGTATATGCACAAACCAGAAACCACCCAACAGAATGAGACACATAAAATTCTCTTGGATTTTCATTGTGATAATGGGCAAAATGAAGAGAACTTACTGTATAATTGACTTTACCGTCCCAGCGAACCACAGAGTGGAAATAAAAGAAAGCGAAAAACAAAGACAAGTACTCATGCCTTACCAGAGCACTTAGAAAGCTGTGAAATATGAGGGTGACGGCGAAACCGATTGTTATTAACGCACTTGGATTGAGGACTAAAAGAGCTAGAAATCGGCGGATGATTCGAGCCCGAATATGGAGAAGAGTTCTGGAGATCTAAGGAAACTTGTTTCCCACTCAGACTCAAGTGAGTAATCTCCCTTGTAGATATATTCAGCGCTATTCTTAAAATGAACATGGGAGGAACTTAGAAAATTGAAGACTCTACACAATATACAAGAGAAATGAAAGCGATAGACTATATGTGTCAAGTTGGAGGTGCCCGTGGTGTAACGGTTATTGTCGAAGGAATTGGACACGACGATACGAGTTCAAATCCTGGACGAGACTGATTGCATTTCACATAGCACTAATACCCTTGGGAAAGGTATGAATCCAATTATTCTCCCTCCAGCTATGGGTAAATAGTAGGACCGATTAGGTTCTTCAGCCTTGGTGAGGCAACTAGTCTAGGAGAAGGACAACTCTGAATTCAAACCTGTTAAACTCCGCTTAAAAATTGACCTTGTGTCATATCCTGCCCGAGCGGAGGGGTTGGTAAATATGATATGTGTCAAGAAAAGAAGGAGGCAGAAGACTCACCTGCACTGAAGATTGCGTTTATGCCTCAACAGAAGGAATCGAGGACTGTATAAAGAAAAGCAAAGAAAGACTAATTATATGAGCTAATTGCAGCAGTAGCAACGTAAGTACAGAGAGAAAAGCAGCAATAATAAGGAAGGAGAAATGGGAGAAAAAAATAACTGTATGAATATTTCAAGCGACAAACTAACGAGATTGCACACGATACAGAGTGGACATGACTAAGAAGGGTAAAATTCACGAGAGAAACAGAATATTTTTTAATAGCAACACAAAACAACGCCATAAGGACCAATCATATAAAAGCGAAAATTGATAATACGCAACAGAATAGACACTATAGGTTATGAGGAGACGGTTAATCACATAATAAGCAAATGCGTCACATTGCCAGGGGAAAAAATCATTCAAAACTGGGCAAGACTGGATGGGAAAGATGACGACCGGAAATCGTGCGAAGGAATATAAATTTGATCATACTAACAAATGGTATATGATTATAATAATGATAGTAATAGTGATGATAATGAAAAAGATTATAATAATAGGGACATGGATATCAATCATATAATGAACCCATAAAAATCATCAAAGAACATGGAAAAGAGACCAGATTATTAAGAGATCTGGGAAGGGATTGAAACACAGCATCGTTAAGATGAGTTAGAATACTGAGAAGAGTTCTGGAGTAGTGGAGAAAATTGTCACTCAGAATCAGGAAATGACTTAAGTTTCTACTATTGTGAAAACTAATGTATAATAACAATAATAATTAGAAGAAGAAGGCTAAACACATCAGGTTGAGAAGCTGATTCACAGGGAATTGTGTAAGAAGTTAAAATTTGACCATACCAACAAGTTGTATATGCACAACCCATAACCCATACTGGAGAATGAAACGCACAAGTTCTATGGGATTTTGATATACAAACCGATCACCTAATCTCGACCAGACGTAGGGATAGTCAACAAAAAAAAAGAGAACCTGTGGATTTGTGGACTTTACCATCACGGCAGACTACAGACTTGAATTGAAAGAAAGCGAACAGAAAAGTCCCTTTTCTCTTCCTCACTCGATATTCTTTCTTCTTCTGTTTGCCAAGAAAGCAAACATCGTTTGTTTGTGATTTATTGTCTCACAAACGTGTTTCAATAAAAACGATTTTTTGTTGTTGTTAAACAACGGGTTTTCTCTATTCTTTGAGTTGCGAGACAATCTAGCAACACATACTACCTGAACGTCAGAAGAAGATCCGGTTGAATTGTGTCAACCCCGCTCCGGGGATCTTTCAAGCACAGCGTGGGCACGGAAGGATTTGACAAAGCAAACAATCGGAAGCTAATGTGGTAGTCACGAACTAAATAGCCACAACAAGTACTGTGACCATTAGTCGCACCACACTGGGCTCCGTGTCTAGCATAGGACCACACCTAGACCTTGCTAGAAAACTGACAATGGAACATAAAAGTGTCGGCGATAGAAATTGTAATTGTTGCACGTGGAATAATCCCTAAAAGATTGGTAAAGGGACTGGAAAACTTAAAAATAAGAGAAGTGGAAACTATGCAGACTATAGCATTTTTAAGATCGGCAAGAATACTGAGAAGAGTCCTGGAGACTTGAGGAGACTTGATTTCTCTCAAACTCCAGTGAAAAACCATCAACAAGCGCTGGTGTGAAAAACTCTCAAAAGAGTAAAATGACAATAATAATAATAATCACTCTCTTTTAAAAAATGAAAAAGAACTGGAGCCCTTAATATAAACACTATGAATACATTGCCAGGATACACGAATGGAATTTGGCAATGAAAAATGTGCCATGCAAAGAAAAGAAGAACATAAGCAACGGAAGGGATTGTACTACCAAATCAGGAAAGCATCAGAACACTTGAAAAAAAGGAAAATTACAATTACTTGGGAATCTTGGAAACGGGCACCATCAAATAAACAGAGATATAAGATGTAAGAAAAGAGGACCCCAAAAGAACAAGAAACCAAATCCTGTAGCAGAAATCTCGTCAAAGGAATAAACACCTGAGAACCCCTCCTTAAAATCAACAGGGGAAGAACTTAAGCAAAAGGACCTGAGGACAAGAAAGTTGATGAACAGAGAACTTGTCTGCCCCCCCCCACACACACACACACCTTTATATATATGAGTTTATGATAATGGTTTACGGGGAAAAAATTAGGAATCTAAAAGTATTTATTAAAGGTTAAGAAAAAGTTACAAAAGGTTGAGAAGAAATCACTGAAATAATTGTTTTCCTTCAGAATATTCTTCTAAATATATGAAGGCTATTTCCGGCTTTGTAATCAGTTTTAACCGAAGTTGAAAGTTTTAAAAAGAAAATATATTTGGAGTAACACATATATATATATACACACATACACTTACACACATACACTTACACACACATACACATGCATGCACGCGCACTCTCTCTCACACATATATATATATATATATATATATATCGATATATACATGTGTGTGCTGTATATGCATGTGTGTGTATGTGTGTAGTTATTTACTCAGAATAGCTTCGTTGTAGCTCAAAGTCAAAACTATGAAACACCTAGTAAGATTCAAACTCAGTAACAATAGTCTGCTAATCTAACCTGCTACCCATTACACAGCATATATAAGTATGCAAATACACACATACACACATAGATAGATAGATAGATAGATAGATAGATAGATAGATAGATAGATAGATAGATATAAACGTATTTTGTAATTTACTTGAAGTATTGCACAAATTACTTTATTTTATTGTATTGTATTCATTTAGAGGGCTACTGCAGTGCGAAATAGTAATTATTATTTCGCATTGCATTTGCCTTCTAAATTAATACAATAATATTATATATATATATATATATATATATATGTATATATATATATATATATATATATATATATCAAACACCATAAAACAAGCAGAGATGAAAAAGAATAAGAAAAGAGTACCTCAGATGAACGATAAGACTTTTCGAAATCAAGCTCTGCAGCAGAAATCTCATTAAACGAGTAGACATTGGTATCTTTTAAGATATTCGGGACCATTCTCAAAATGAACAAGAGAATAATGCACTAGAATGGATCAGAGGATTAGAAAGTTTAGGACGATTCACTTGACCTTACATCTGTGAGATGGCACAGATAGACTATAGGTGTCAAGAAAAGTTAATGACGATTCATAAAGCTTTACATCTAACGAATAACATAGACAGACTATAAAAGCCAAGAAGCATAAAAAGAAGAGGACACGCCAGCACTAAGGACTGTGTCGATGCATCAATAGAAGGAATCTAGGACTACATTGACAAAAAGCCACGAAAGACAAATCTCAACAGCTAATAATAGCACTGGCAACATAAGAACAAAGAGAAAAATAAATGAAGCGAGGAAACAGAAATAGGAAGGAAAATAACTGTATGAATATTTTAAGCGATAAACTGTTGAAATTACACCCGAGAAAATACAAACACAGCTACGAAAGGGAAATCTCAAGCGAGGAAGGGAAACTTCTAGAGAGAAATCGAGTATCACATATCAACATCACAAAACAACGCCACAAGGACCCGTTATATTGATGCGAAAATTGATGATACACAACGAAATAGCAAATGTAAGTTATGCGATGACAAAGATAAAACAGTTAATCACATAAGCGAATGTAGCAAATTAACACAAAAGAAATACAAGACAATACATGATTGTGTGAGAGAGGGATCAACCGAGAATTATGCAAGAAACTGAAATTTGACATTGCTACCAGATTGTATATGCACAAACCAAAATCCATCCAGGAGAATAAAACACATAAGATTTTCTGGGATTTAAAGATACAATATTAGTTGGGGTTCTTGAAATGGTGGAAAAGGCTGTGTGAAGTTGAGGTCAGAGAAAGATTCGAGGCCATCTAAACCCCAATATTATTTGAATCGGCTTGAAAGAAGAAGAAGAAGAAGAAGAAGAAGAAGAAGAAGAAGAAGAAGAAGAAGAAGAAGAAGAAGACGTATTTATGTCCCTTATTATACATGTGTCTTTTTATACTCGTACCTTCTCAGGTTATCGCAAATAAAACGAGAAGAGAGACAAGTACTTAGACCTTGCCAGAAAACTGAAAATTCTATGAAAAATGAAGGTGATGGTGATATCATTTGTAAATTATCCTGAAAGGCTTGTTAAAGAGACTAGAAGAATTGGAAATTGGATGACGGGCAGAGACTATCCAAACTACAGAATTGTCAAGACCAGCTTGAATATTGAGAAGAGTTTTGGAGACTAGAGGAGACTTGCTGTCACTCATACTGCAGTAAAAGACCACCAGCGTTAGATAGTAGGAAAACTTGCTAGGGGTCTAGGCACAACTGGGTGGGAAGCAATACCGCATCAAGTACCATTTTTGAGTCTTTGGTATAACTCGACCTAGTATTGAATCCCAGTCTCCCGGACGATTGGCGAACACTCTACTCATAAGGACAATGCCCCGGTATCTAGTCTAATAGAAGCACAAAACAACACCATAAGAAGCAAATATATTGAAGCGAATATCGATGATTCTCAATAGAATAACAAGTGCAGATTATGTAGAGAAATAGATGATACAGATAATTACAAAATAAATGAACACAGCAAACTTGCCCAAAAGGAGAGCAAGACTAGAAACGAGTAGACGGGAAAATTGATTCACTAGGAATTGTATTAGAGATTAAAATTTGACCATAACAATAGCAGTCACTAATAATAATAATGATAAACCACCCAATGGAGGAAAGTGTCAGAACGCTTGAAGAAAAATTTCAAGTACATGAGAATATTGGAAGCAGACACCATCAAACAAACACAGATGGAAGAAAAAGTTGGAAAAGAGTATTTCAGAAGCAGACACCATCAAACAAACACAGATGGAAGAAAAAGTAGGAAAAGAGTATTTCAGAAGAACAAAAAAACTTCTGGAAGCCAAACTCTGTAGCTACGCCCAATGTAAGATACTCTGGAGCATACTTAAAATGGACAAGTTAGACAAATGATGAAACGATTAATCACATTAGTAAATATTGCAAACTAGCACAGAAGGAGTACAAGATTTGGCATGACTGGGTGGGAAAGGTGATCCACTAAGAATTGTGCAAGAGATTAAAATTTGATCATACTACTAAATGTTATCTGCACTAAAGAGAATCCATCCAAAGGAATTAGACACAAAATTCTCTTGGATTTAGAAACGGATCCCTTAATCCCGACCAGAAGACAAGACCTAGTGTTAAGATCGGTTAGAATACTCAGAAGAACCCTGGAGACTCGTGGAAACTAGGTCTCACTCAGATTCCAGTGAAATAGCTCAGGTTAAAACCGATGGAGACAACATGCAAGGGGTGTAATAATAATAATAAATGTTTAAAATATTGATGATAATAAGTAGAAAATCATCAGCTAACGCTGTTGTGAAAAACTCTCAAATGAGTAAAATATTGTATAGAATTTCGAATCAAAAGGAGGAAGAAAAAAATTAGAAAAAGAAGAAAAAGAAGAGAAGAGATAGAAGGAAGGAAGAGAGAAGAGAATGGTTATATGGTTTTAAGTAACTAATAATAATCCTTATTTTAAAAAATTATAGCTTCTTGTAACAATTCACGATACAAATAATTTACGATTATATGGTATCAAGTATTCCTCTCGAATACAAATAATCTTTAAACAGATCTAATTTACCCTTAGATGGGACCCTAACAGGTTCTACCTCTCCGGGTCAGAGTGGACCTAGAAGTAATGGCTGTGAAGAGGTGCTGGATACTCCGTAAATCTCCAGTGCAGGAGCCTTACCATCAGATACCGTTTAATGTCATAAACAGGACACCTTTTGGGGGACGGGGTGTTATTCTTTTGTAGGCGATACAGTCAGTATATACTGACCACTGTCGCCATGGCTGAAAATCGAAGATGTAACAAGCGTTGACTTCGTCGTTAAAAAAAATTGAATAATTCTAAAGAAATGTAACTTCCGAAACCACTGAAAAATTTAGTCTTCCATTATTGAAGGTGGTGGCCAGTAGGCTGTAATGGTATACGAGCTAGGCTTGTTGATCATTGCAAGTGAGTATTCTCACTAAGTACTTCATATTTCTTAATAAAATACTCCAAGACGCCCCACGTAGTAAAACGGTTTACAAGCTAGATAAGCAAGCTGTAATTAAAGAGTTAAATTCTCACTGGTTGTCAAGTGGTTTCAACTGACTAATAATAATAATAATAATAATAGTCTACAAAAAGAGAACCTGCCGAATAGTAGACTCTGCCTTTCCGGCTGACCACAGTATAAAAGAAAGAGAAAAAGAGAGATATGTACCTAGACCTGGCTTGGGAACTGAAAAAACAATGGAATATGAAAGTGACGGTGATACCAATCGTAATTAGAGTGCTCAGTACAGTCACCATAAAATTGGTGCTGGGACTAGAGGATGTGGAAATAAGAGGACGAGTGAAGACCATCCAAACGACAGCTTTATTAAGATCGGCCAGAATACTGAGTCCTGGAGACTTGTAAAGACCTTCTATCACTCAAACTCCAGTTATAAACCATCAGTTAACGCTGGTGTGAAAACCACTCAAAAGAGTCGACCATACAAACAAGTGGTATATGTACAACCCGGCACCTATCCAAGAAAATGACTCGCATAAACTCCTATGGGACTTAAACATACAAACGGATCACCTAATCCCGGCCAGAAGACCAGACCTGATAATAATCAACAAAAGAAATAGAATCTGCAAAATTGTCGACTTTGCTGTCCCAGCAGACCACAGAATAAATCTGAAGGAAAGGGAAAAGAAGGATAAATACCTCGACCTTGCTAGAGAATTAGAAAAGCTGTGGAACATGAAAGTAACGATTGTGCCAATTGTGATTGGTGCGTTAGGCACAGTAACTAAAGGATTATTAAAAGGGCCTGGAGGACTTGGAAGTTGGCGGACCGGGAGAGACTATCCAAACGACAGCATTGCTAAGAACGGCCAGAATACTGAGACGAGTCCTGGAGACTTGAGGAGACTTGCTGTCACTCAAACTCTAGTGAAAAACCATCAGCTAATACTGATGTGAAAAACTCTAAAGGAGTAAATAATAATAACAAGTGCAAGTTTTAAGGTGAGAGAGATGAAACAGTTAATCACAAAATAAGCACATGTTACCAACTGACACAAAGGAATCAAAGAGATAAAAATTTGGTCATGATGGCAAATGATACATTTACAAAACAGATTCTGTTCTTAAAATGAATCGTTAAAAATCTCTGGTACTTTGAGGTACAAACGAATCAGCCATTCGAGGCCAGAAAACTATTGTTAATGAACATGAAAAAAAGAACTGTCAACCATAAAGTGAAAAGAAGGCGAAGAGATAGACAAATATGTGGAAAAAAGACTTGAGGAACTGAAGATCTCGAAGAATTCCACAAGAAATCATCAAAGCCAAGCATGATTTAAAAGAAAATGAATTTTTATAAAGAATTTTTGGGTTGCATAATATAAATAAATCAAAATCAAATTTCGGCTGAGGCCGCACTCATTCTCGTGGCTGAAGCATAAACCTGCATTCTGATGCACTGTCCCATCTTCATTAAAAAAATCTCGTTGTTAGATTGTTGATGGAGAAGAAACCTATCTTCCATCAGTTTTAACCAAGGAGCAATAGCAAGAAAAAATCATCACATCCATTGTCAACCTTGACACAGCCCTGCATCATTCATGTGTGTATGTATGTGTGAGGGCCGTAAGCCAGCCAAGCTGGTAGACAGTCCAAATGTTAAACATAAATATAATGGCAATGCCAGATTGTTTCATTTGTTCCTGTCAAAATCTTAAATTTTTCTTTTCCTTTTTTGAGTCAGACTTTAAAATTTATTGTCTCTCTGTTTCTTTCTCGTCAGTTTTGAATCAAATTTCATCGTTTTAATTCGCCTTTGTAATAGGAGACCAGAAAAGTGTTCACTGTTGTTACAATTCGTACAACAATTGAGAACACCTCAAACATTTTTCTCTTTATTTTCCCTACATTACTTTCAGAAAGACTCTCTCTCTCTCTCTCTCTCTCTCTCTCTCTCTCTCTATCTATCTATCTATCTATCTATCTATCTCTACTTCTTCCTCTTTCTCTCTCTCTCCAACTTTCACTCTCTCTCTCTTTCTCCCTTTCTATCTCAGACTTTTATACCTCTCTCTTATTTCTGTTTCTTTCTTCGAATTTACAGTGCTTCTCACTCCCGATTCCTCTTTCCTCTCTCTCCTTCTCTCTATTCAAGAATATCTCAGTTTGCCTCTCCTATGTCCATTTTGTAATCTTGTTTCATCCCTTGAGCTTTCCATATTCTCTCTCTCTCTCTCTCTCTTACTTTCTCTCTCTCTCTCTCTCTATATATATATATATATATGTATGTATGTATGTCAGGCTTTCTTAACCTTTTCTCTTTATTGTTCTTTCTCGTTCTCTCTTTATCACTCTTCTCTACCTTATTCTCTCTTGCTTCTTCCTTTACAATTATTTCTCTCTCTCTCACACACACACTCTCTCTCTCTCTCTCTCACTCTCTCTCTCTCTCTCTCTCTCTCTCTCTCTGTAAGACATATATATATATATATAATTCTTTTTGCTTGTTCCTTGGTTAATTGGCTAATTTTTATGTAACTTGGCATTTGAAATCTTTTCATCTCAAGGAATGTTTTAAAGTCATCTGCTGACGAAGCTGTATATGCCCGTAATAATTTGGCTTAAAATTGATCAAGATGGTCTAATTCATCTAGAAAATAAATAAGATTGGCATTCTCATGAGTAGCGCCCCACTTACAACAGTCTGATACTTTTAAGGAGAGAATCAGTAAAAGAGGACTAATTTGAACAGAAAGCAAATAGAACGAATTTTGCTCAATAAAATATGCTAGAAGCATATTTTATATAAATCCCGAGAAACATTTGTTTCTTTTCCAAGTATATATATATATATACGTGGTGCATTCAATAGGTTTCCAGACTTTTTTGGAACAGGCATTTAAGATTGTCGTTGACTCTTAAAAAGTCACTATGTTTTTGCTATACATCTTATGAGATGACTTCAGCTTCAAATGAACAGCTACAGCAGGAAGTGGAATACCCTCTACTAAAGCCTGATTGTCACAGCTGGTGAATTTCAAAAATGCAATCTGGACGTGTGGACACTTAACAAGAACGATATGCAATAAAATTATGTTTTAAACTTGGAAAAAATGCCACAGAAACGTATGGAATGCTTCAGACTGCTTTTAGACCACCTTGCATGAATCGAGCATCAGCTTTTGAGTGGTATAAGAGATTCAAGGAAGGCAGGGAGTCTGTGAGGGATGATAAGAGTTGTGGGAGGAGTAAGGATGTCAGAATACCACAATTGATTGGCCAAAGGGTTAGGGTTACAATGTTGAGGTTTTAAGGGAGTTCAGGAAGAGATTCCTAGGGAAGAGGCCAGCACTCTTCAAATCGGGTCAGTGTCATTTCCACCAGGACGATGCATCAGACCCCAACTCCATCCTTGTTACAGACTATTTGACCAAGATGGGAATCAAGACAGTTCCTCACCCTTCCTATAGTCTAGTCCTTGTGACTTTTGGTTATTCCCTAAGCTCAGAGGCTGTCATTATGAGACAAATGAGGAGATGAAAGAGGTTGTGACGAAGGTCATTGACCCACTCACATAAGAGGACTTCCGTGGGGCCTTGCAGAAGTTGTTGGAACGGTACATCAATGGATTGTAGCCAGAGGAGATTACTTCGACGGGTACTAGAGTTTCATGAGTGTTCTATCAATAAAAGTACCCATACAAAAAAATGTCTGGAAACATTTAATGATCTCCGTATATATTTATATAAAGTAAAGTTGGTGACTGTAGTCGAGGGCGACCCAAAGGCTCCTTTTCAATAGCTACAATACCTTCATGTAGGGGAGGGCGCTACGCCTCTCCCTAGATTGCTCTACTTTACCCTTGATACATAACTTATAATGCTGAGTGTTAAGCAACGAGGTATCAAGTAACATTTTTTGAGTCTTTGGTATGACTCGACTTGGACTCGAACCCTGGTGTCCCAGGCCATTTGCGAATACTTAATCAACTAGAACAGTGGGCCGGTATATGCTGTTCTCTCTCATTCTTTCGCTAGATTTATTTTTCGTCGTTATTCTCTCTCTCTCTCTCTCTCTCTCTCTCTCTCTCTCTCTCTCTCTCTATCTATCTATCTATCTATCTCCTTCTCTCCATCTCACCCAGTCTATATATCTTGTTTCATTTTACGATTATTTTCTCTTATTTCTTCCCAATGACTTCTCTCTCTCCCTTTTATTTTTCCCTTCTTACTCTCTTTCTTACTTTCTGTCTTTCTCGAAGCTGAATATTACAAATACATCTTAGAATCAACATCTGCCTATTCAGGGAAATCAAAACATTCACAGCGAGAATACTTCATATGTACATTTTACATAAAGATTGTTGTCGAGGTGTATATGTCTCTCAGAGAAAAAGGATGCATAATTTGAGATTGTGTGTTACGGGGACGGGAAAGGCTAAATCCGTGTGTAATGTGCGTGTGCGATTGTGTGTGTGTGTGTGCGTTCAAAAGTGGTCAACATGTGTCTCCGAGTGTGAGGGTGGATGTGTATGGATGTGTAAGAGAAGAAGCATTCGTATTTACGTAAGGGAGAGAGAGAAAGAGGAAGAGTGAGGAAGAGAGAGAGAGAAAGGCAATGAGAGAGACATAGACACAGAAAGTGTGTGTGTGTGTGTGTGTGTGTGTGTGTGTGTGTGTGTGTGTGTGTGTGTGTGCACTCGCGCGTATGCGCAAAAGAGGTCTGTATGTGTCCCACAGTGGATGTATATGGATGTGGATGTGTAAGAGAAGAAGAAGAAGAAGAAGAAGAAGAAGAAGAAGAAGAAGAAGAAGAAGAAGGTGTGTGTGTGTGTGTCTGTTTTATTGGCTGCGTAAAACACAGGTAATGTAAAAGAGATTAGAGTGCTCAAAATGCGATTAAACTCCTTGTACACGAAGAAATCTACTAAAAATAAAACATCCTCATACATCCACTGTGGGACACATACTGACCTCTTTTGCGCATACGCGCGAGTGGATGCGCACACACACACACACACACCCAGATCAAAGAAAAATATTCTTATCTTAATTATATTTGATTTGATTTGATTGTTCAGTTTTACGGCCTGTCAACTCCATTTTTGTTATTTTTTTAATTCTTTTTTTTGTCAGCAATTATGTGTCAAACAATTATAGCTTCAAGTAACTATTCTTAATATAAATAATTCACACGCAAACACACACACGTATATATATATATATATATATATATCATATCGTGCCGCTAGCACAGATATCATTGACCCTCTCTAGCCACTTCTCCCAATCGTTCATCGCCTCTGGCAGGTCTTCAGGGCTACATCCCGTTTCCTCACATAGCTACTGAATGTATATTCGAGCTGGTCGTCCTGCTTTTGCTCAACCATATGTGGGGGTCCATAGGAGTACATCACTTATGAGCTCGTCCCTGCTTCTCCAGCAATGTCCTGCATGTCTGGTTCGTCTAACTTGGATAGTTTTCGTGATGGGAGGCAGGTGGCCGTATAGTTAGTGCCTTGTGGGATATATATATATATATGTATATATAATTTTTCTCTCTCCCTCTCTCTCTCTCTATATATATATATATATATATGTGTGTGTGTGTGAATATATATATCGCTCTCTCAATTCCGTTTCTTCTTTCGCTCATTCTCTCTTGCTTTTTCTCACTCACTTTTTTTTATATATCACTTTCTAAGTCTCAGTTTTCTCTTTCTCTTTTTCAGGGTCCTTTAATTTACCTCCCATATTTCGATCTTATTTTATTGCTTCATCTCTTAGCCTTTCTGTCTGTTTCTTTCTTCCAGTCTCTGTCTTCCCTCCTCGCCCTTCTATCTCTGTCTCTATCTGTCTGTCTGTCTGTCTGTCTCTCTCTCTCTCTCTCTCTCTCTCTCTTGTTCTCTAAAATAATGGTATACATATGATTCTCTTTGCTTGTTTCTAAACTCATAAGATATTTTTATTTGTTTCCATAGAATTCTATATTACCAAGTATTCTAATCTAATACAAATAATTCAGCCATATTTACAGTCTTAAATATTCCTATCTAATGCTAATAATTTGGTTTTATGACCCGTCAAAACTTGTTACGCGGATCATTAAATATGTTTCCAGACTTTTTTCGTATGGGCACATTTATTGATAGTACACACATGAAACTCAAGTCCCCTTCGGAGTAATCTCCTCTGGCTGCAATCCACTTGATGTACCGTTCCAACAGCAAGGCCCCGTAGAAGTTCTCTTGTGTGAAGAGCAAGGACTATACTATAGGGAGGCTGAGGAATTGTCTTGATGCCCATCTCGGTCAAATAGTCTGTAACAAGGAGGGGGTTGCGGACTGGTGCATTGTCCTGGTGGAAATGCCACTGACCCGATTTCAAGAGTGCTGGCCTCTTCCGGAACTCCCAAAAACCTCAACATAGTAACCCTCAACCCTTTGGCCTATTAACTCTGGTGTATGGACATCCTTACTCCTCCCATACCTCTCCTCATCCCTCACAGACTCCCTGCCTTCCTTGAATCTCTTATGCCACTCAAAAACTGATGCTCGATTCATGTAAGATGCCCCAAAAGCATTCTGAAGCATTCCATACATTTCTGGGGCATTTTTTCCAAGTTTAAAACACAATTCTATTGCATATCGTTCTTGTTAAGTGTCCTCACGTCCAGATTACATTTTTGAAATTCACCAGCTGTGACAATCAGGCTTTAGTAGGGTGTATTCCAGTTCCTGTTGTAGCTATTCATTTGAACCTGAAATCATAAAAATTGGTCTGTCATCTCATAAGATGTATAGCAATAATATACTGAATTTTCAAGAGTCTCCGACAATTTTAAATACCTGTACAAAAAAAGTCTGGTAACTGATTGAAGGCACCACGTAGATTATATTATTCTGAGATCAATTTAACAATTATGATCTCCAAATATGCAAGGTATAAAAATGCATCTTCAGTCATTTTAAACTGGTAAACATTTCATATTTAGTCGAAATAACCCCATGTTTTAAGCATCAATAAAAGTGGACTAGTTTGAACAGAAACCAAATAGAATGAATTTTGCTCAATAAAATATGCTAGAAGCATATTTTCTCTAAATCCCCAGCAACATTGGTTTCTTTTCCGAGAAAAAACGGGTAAACACTTCATATTTAATCAAAATAACTCCATGTTTTTAGAAGCATCAATATATTAATATATTTCATATATATCAATATTGTTCAAAATAATTTTCAGCTTTATCTCAAACAAATGATAATAGTAGCAAACAATTTACAATTCAAGTAACTATTCTTAATCCAAGTACTTTTTGCTCAGACCTTTGGTTTCAAGTATTCCTATCTAATTGTAATAATTTTCAAACAATTATTTGATTATATTTTTGTTTTGCAACATGTCAACCTTTGAGTAATTTTATACCAGAGTCAGTTAAATGATTATTCATTTCAATCATATGCGCTACAAAAATTCTATCATTAAAAAAAATATCATTTTAAAAAATTCTTTCTTCATATATCAATGTTTTTATGAACCGAAATATCAATAAAATTCATGATCATTTTATATAGATGAATATTTCCTTCTTAGCTGCAATCAAATGTTTTAAGAACCTCTTTATTAATGTATTTTGAAACCCATTTTAAAAATTATCTCAAACAGATTTATTTGACCAACTGGTAAGGCCCTAACAGGTACTGCCACTCCAAGTCAGAGTTAACTTGGGAGAATTGACAACGAAAGTGTTACTCCACACTTCCCGGTATTCTAGAACTAGAACTTCACCTCCCAATGCAGTTTAGTAATTAATGAATCGTAATGTTTCAACTTATATGTTTTTCGGCCTTCCTCGAGTATCTGTTGAATTCAACTGTCTTTCAATGTGATTTTGTTTTGGTTTTACCGAAGAAATATAAAGATATTTGAAGGAAAAGGTATCATAATCGCAAAATCTTTTGATGAATATGGCTTTCCATATAGAAGAAAATGAATGTTTTGGCTTTTTATCATTGAAATTTATTGAGTTTAATCTGATATAAATCTATATGTATAGAGCAACGAGTAAGGATAGAAGACACAATTGTAATGGAAATTTACTAAGCTTTTGGCTTAGAAGTGGCACAAGGACATATGAAAGGGGCACCCAATGAGACTCGAACTCACTCGTGTAGGTTTGCTAGTCGAGCTTGCTAACCATTACACCACCAGAGGCGCCCTGAAGACACAATTGTAATGGTCAACCACAATTATCCAAAGGCGAGACTCCTCTGAGTTTTCTGTAGGATTCACAGTGTAATTTGTTTCAAAACTTCTGAAAAAATGGTCCTTCATTATAAGCATCTATTTTTCTTTATTTCCTTTAATCTCTTCTTCAGGAAGAATGAAAAGGGACAGTAGAGTTGTTGTTTTTTTTATTTATTTACTGCCAAATTGCTTGACCGGCCTCGTTTTGAGTTCGGTGTACTCTTTCAGTAATATTTGTTGCCCTGCCAAATATAAACAACTGAGTTTTCCTATTTTACTCGTAGATGAAAAGGAAAAGAGATGGATTAATGGATTAAACAATGAAACGGAAAAATTTGCATCAAGAATTTCAATTCAGCTTTCCGATTCCACATTTTACATCAGTAATCATTATGTTAACCCTAACCTGATATATATATATATATATATATATATATATATATATATATATATATATATATATATATATATATATATATATATATACAGATGTATCTGTTCTATGACTGGACTAAAAGAATTTTATGAAAACCAATAAGTGAGATAGAAAAGAGAAGAAAAAAGTAAGCTAAGAATTAAAAACATGTCCTTATAGTCGAAAGTTTCGCCAATTAATTGAACGACAAATATTCTTTTATTTAAGGAATTGTTTTTCTTTTTCTTTTCATTCTTTATTAGTTTGCATTTAAAATAATTTATCAAAAAATGACTAATCCAATACTGGAGAAATTTTTTAAATTTCGATCTTTTTTTTTTTAAAGAAATTCTATAATCATTTTAAAAACTTAAACCTAAACTTGTGAGTAGTAGGAAATATTATAAAAATTCTATTTTTCGAAAGATTTTTTAATATGACGAAAATTTAAATGCACTTCATAATTGCCTGTTGATTGACATGGTTGGTTGGTTGTTTTGTTTTACGACATATCGACCCTTTTCAGGTCATTTAACGCCGAATTAAATTTCAAACAATTCAATTTAATATAAGCATAGTTTATTTTTTAACAAACAGTTAAATATCAAAACAGTTCTATTTCAAACAGTTCAATGTAGAATAAGTACACAGTTTAATTCTATTTGACCCATAAATGGCACTCTATCCGGTGCTACCACTCCGGGTCAGAGTGAACCTGAGAGCGATGGCAATAAAAGGGTACTTCGCATCCCCCCAAACTCCAGCATTATTGGAACCTCACCATCAAATTGTTTAGTGTCATATACAGGACACTCGTTTGGGGGGGGGCAGTCTTACCCCCCCCCTGCAGAGTGGCAGTCGGTGTATTCTACAGCCCTTGTCGACTGGGCAAGAGGTAACGGGGTAAGAAAGTATTTGTTTTATTCATCTTCTTTTGTACCACATGAAAATGTAACAATAAAAAAGAACCAAAGAGTCGAAAATGTGTCGTTTTTTTTCTTAGTTTTTGAGTTCCACTTATTAAAAATTAATATATTTTGTTCAAAGAAATATGAAAAATATTCGTTAAAAAACATTTTTTTTAGATATCTATAAACAATGGTTTAGATTCATTTTTGTGATTAAATTTTCTCTAAAAATATAACTTTATAAGTAGTATAATAAAAAGAAGCGAAGAAATATAAAAGTGTGTCCTAACAATAAAAAAGCAGTGTGTGTGTGTGTGTGTGTGAACTGTATCATGTATTGATATGCGTCAACGCTATCCCAATTTAAATGAACTGGCTCTATCACCAATATCGAGAATTTCTTATTCATGAATATATCAAAGTACATTATATATATATATGTATATATATATATATATATATATATATATATATATATATATATATATATATATACATCTTCTTTTAAAGTGTCAATAAATTGGTGGTAATCGAGGGAGTAAAAACCGCCTGTTCTGTGACGTACCTCTCTCGCACATTTTATTGATTGGTTAATTTAGATTTTCAGATACTCGGATATTTATCACCATACTAGTTCTCCTAAATTGTAAATCAATCAATCTATCTGTCTATCTATTCAGTCTCTTTTCTTATGGCTCTTGATCTCAATCTGCAAATAATTAATAAATTAGTTAAATAGAATGTAGGTGAAAAGAAGCGTTAAAACGAAATGCAAACTCGCATTTAGTTCATTTCATATCTATTAGTCTCTCTCTCTCACACTCACTCTCTCTCTCTCTCTCAATTTATATATATATATATATATATTTCCTAATCTAATATCTACCAGCATTCACGGGTACCAGAAAAAAAAAGAAGAAAAAAAAACGCCAGGAACAAGAGCTAAAATATCTCGAATCACCGCCTGGGGGAAAAAAGAAAAAAATATTATAGGACAAAAAGAAAGAAAAGGCCAACCTCGTCACACCCTTTGAAAAAATTAAGAGATATGCAGTCAGTTGGTCAAAAGAAAACTAAAACCCTCCGTCAACACTGCAATGCTACAAATTACAAGAGTGCTCAACACGAGTGGAGCCAATTATATATATATATATATATATATATATATATTTAAGAGTTTGGATAATAAAACCGACGTTTTATGAAAATAGAAGAAAACAAAATATGATATATTTATATCAACTAACGTTTCAGTCTAATTGATCATCATCAGGGAAGAATATTCTTGTTTACTATTTCAGCTGAAACAATATTTTTGAATGGAAAATGAAAATGAAAATTAAACAAAAGTCATCGCGTTCTTCATCGTTATCACATTTCAATTTTATTCTAAACTGACGTCACATTTTTTTGTCTTCGAAAATTTTAAAAATAACTTCTTTTGTCAGATATTATTTATTCATCTTAAAAAAAAAAAATTTTAATAACATATATAGTGTTTCATATGGTAAGGACTGAGCGGAATTAATATCTAAAAATTTTTTTTAGTATTTAGGATAAAAATGTTTGCCATTACTTGAAATTTAATGAAAATTTTGTTACAGTCCACTCAACGATTATCGATAGGTTATCAATCATATCGAAGTATGATTTATTCAATAAAATAAAGCAGGATTTCTTCCACGCTGTGGATGTGTCGTTACTACAATATGAATGCACCACGTGGATGCTAACAAAACGCATGTAGAAAAACTTAGATAGAAACTTCATAAGGATACTTCGTGCTGTTTTGAACAAATTCTGGAAAGAAAACCCCACAAAACAGCAGTTGTAAGGCCACTCACATCCCATCTTAAAAGCCGTCCAAGCAAAACGTACAAGACATGCGGACACTGCTGGAGAGACAAGGACGAACACCTAAGATCGACAGAGAGAGTCATGCAAATCTGTGCTACTTGCATGACTCGTTGTTGATAATGATAATTATTATTTTTATTATTTTTGTGATTGAGTCGTTTTATTGTAGGCTTGTCATTTAATCAGAACTTTGCTTGGCACTTATTTTAAAGTATTAAAATTAGGACAAGAAATGTTTTGTTGGTGGAAACTTTGATTGGCTGCAAAGTACTCAAGCACAAAAAACAGCCTGTCTGACGACTGTAATAATAGTTACTCATAACTTCAAGTAACAGCAAGCAGTTTTCAAGAAAACGCTTTTAATTATATATATATATATATATATATATATATATATATATATATTGTTACATGTTACTGAGAATATATTAGAGTGATCAATATTCTATGGACAATCGAATTAATGACAAAACTAAATTAAAACTTTAAACTATTTGCTGTTCCTTGACGTTTCATATAACGATTGTTATAATTATACTTATGATAATAGTCGGATGAAACGTCAGGTAACGGCAAATAGTTTTAAGTTAAATACTTTTAATTCGTTTCAGACACGCCTCTCTCTCTCTCTCTCTCTCTCTCTTTCTCTCCCTCTCTCTCTCTCTCTCTCTCTCTCTCTCTCTCTCTCTCGATAGATAGATAGATAGATAGATAGATTATATTAATCTTTATATAAAGCGCAATCGGCTGGTACTGTAGAATACGTTAACTGCATCTCTGCCGGGGGGGTAAATCCCACTAACGAGTGTCAAAGAAATGACACTAACGCATCTGATAGTAAAGCCTCAGTCAGAAGCTTAGGAGAATATAGAGAACTCCTTCATTGTCATTAC